>OY997266.1:657112368-658312368 GCA_963921465.1 Triticum timopheevii
CAGAACGAACAAGATACGGGTAGAGAAGGGGAAGTTAGCAAAGTTAGACAAGATTGGAACGGGCATAGGAACATGTATTGATGTACCAGATCGGCTAATGCTCCCAGGTTGATGCGATGTATTCCACCAGTTGACTGGAGACTTTATTATTGGTATATCGATCGGTCCAGCACGGATTGAAATAGGAGCCGGTTCGACAGGAAGCTTTTGAAAACGCAGTGCACCCAGGTAAATAAGGAACAAGATGAATACAGAAGTTAAACGAGCATCCCACACCCGAAAGGTACCCCACATAGGCCTTCCCCGAAACCCCCCAGTCACTAACGTAAACAAAGTAGAAAAAGCACCAATTTCTGTACCGGTTCCGGAAGAGCGAAGAAAAAGGGGATGTTTTGTTAATGGGAACAAGGAACTGTTTATAGCTGTCGCGATATAAATAACTATACTCATCCGAGCCGCAGGAACATGTACATACGAAATACGAGAATTTCCACCTTGTTGAAGATCTGGTGGTGCTACCCGAAGACTTAAATGAATAGCCATCGCTGTTAAGAACAACCGATGCCTTATGTGTATTGGATCCGCTCTTCTGTTAGCATGAACACATGAATGAGATTCTTCTTATTCTTCCTAAATAGAACCCCCCACCCTCACCTTTCTTAGGACTATGAAGCCTTCTCGAATTAGGTCTATGGTAGAAGCTTTGAACGTAGACCCGGATACAAATCTTTCACTCACTGAAAAGTGAAAACCTGTGACTATATCGTCCTGAAGACGGATGTGGCGGGAAGAAGTGGCATTTAGAAGTGTTGCTGACTTTACATTTAGGTTTCGGCATAACAAAGCTTGCACTGTCTTTTCGCACTTAGGCGCACAGCATGCCGTTGGTAATGATTCTACTACGGTGCTGCAAATTCGCAAGCTGATCCTAAGTAATCGTTGTTGTTCATTGGATTCCTTCGGAATTACTTCGTTAGGATTGAAGAATTGCAGCAATTCTTCCTGAATAGACTCGATTCTCCCGTCGAGAGTTTCTTTGAAAGTCTTACCTAAACTCTTCCGACTGAATATGAGAAAGCCTATAAAACAACGAGCTACTATCATTTCTTCATTATAGATTGAGATCTTCTTCGGACTTGATGCACAAATAGATGGAATAGCAGCAAATAGCATATTTCTATCCTTCATATCCGTAGAAAGAAATCTCATCTCCAGGTAACTCCATCTTTTTTAGCTCTGCTCGCTCACTTTTGAAAGGAAAGGAGACTGATCTTGACGTCGGCGTTGGTTTTTCCAACGAAACGAATCTGTTTTGGATTGAGATTTCACATAAGCATTGCACAATGATCCGCATTAGGCGGGGAGCAGCAATGATACCGCCGGCCAGGAATAAGTACTTATCCCTCTTATACTTAAGAAAAGAGAATAGAAGTGGTTCCTTTTCTTTCTATACGAAATTCGACGATTTCGTTTGTGTTCATGTTGGCATAGGAGAACTACTAACTTCCGCCATCTGCATTAGTTACGTTAGCGTAGGTAGGCGGTTCTCATGCCAAAGGGGAAGATCTCGCTCAGCCAAGTGCACAACCTGAGTAAGTACACTTATCGAGGAGTGATAGGGCAGCAGAGTTTGAGGCAAAAAAAAGATTTGGGTGGCTATGGGTGATATGGGGAATCTAACAATTAATTGACAATGATTTCACCGTGATGTGCATTGGTAGCTTCAAGACGAAGGCATTTTCCATATGTAAGCCACAATTTCAGTATCTTATTCTTCTGAACCAGGAAAAGCGTTCTGGTAAGGAGGATGAAAGAAGAGTACGAAAAAGGAAGTCCAAAGTCGTAGTCTTTAACAAGGCTTTCCTTCATCAGCGTAAATATCTAAAGTAGAGGCTTTGGTATAAACATAAATCCCATAATAGAGGGATCGATCATCACATTCTGCTTTGTTAAGAAAGAAGGATAACCTAGATAGATAAAGGTGGAATGGACTACGTGCAATCCCATCCATGGAAATATTTTATTTACTGTAGAAATATGTATGATGTGCTGCTAGGAAATCCGCCATCGCTTGCCCTCTAATGGCCTTCTGCGGCGCATACACAATGTCGAACTCAGTAAGGATGATGGCCCCATCTTGCCAATCTTCCTGTAAGCATTGGTCTTGTCATGAGATATTTAAGTGGGTGAACTTTGGAGATGAGGGTGACCCGATGTGCTATCATGTAGTGCCGTAGCTTCTTGACAGCGAACACCAGTGCAAGGCAATGTTTTTCGATAGGAGAGTACGCATGTTCAGCTCCTACGAGCACACGATTGAGGTAATAGAGGGCATTCTCTTTCCCGTTTTCATTTTCTTGTTCCAATATAGCCCCAAGAGATTCATCCAAGGCCGTGGTGTAGAGTATAAGCTCCTTCCCTGGTATCGGCGCAGCCAGGACTTGCGGATTGAGGAGATAGCTTTTGATGCCATCTAGGGCTTGTTGGCAGTTTTCATCCCAAAAGAATGGAATGTCTTTTTTGGTTTTTCTTGTAAAAGGTTGGATTCTTCCTGCAAAAGTGGCTATGAATCGCCTGATGTATGCCAGGCGCCCTTGAAGCGAACGTAGCTCCTTAAGGTTTTGAGGAGGAGGCATTTCGAGTATGGCCTTGATTTTACTCGGGTCGATTTCTATTCCCCGATGTCGAATGACAAACCCTAGGAATTTGCCTGACGAGACCATGAAGGCGCACTTCAACGGGTTTAACTTGAGTGCATGTTGCCTTAGGCGGTCGAATACGATTCTGAGATGTTGAAGATGTTCTTCATAGGATACCGCCTTTACAACGAGATCATCTACATAGCACTCGACAATCTTATGTATTATCTCATCGAAGATCTTAGTCATGGCGCGTTGATATGTAGCACCGGCGTTTTTGAGACGTTTGGGCATAACCTTGTAACAATATATGCCTATTGGAGTGCGAAAGGCTGTGCTTTATCAAGGCAAGCTTCTCTTTCTTTCGCCAATGAAGTTCATATAAGTGTATAGAAAGCCTTCTTTTCACAACCATGCACAAACCAAAGTGCTGCTGAAACGTGAAATCCATGCACCAACAAGTTCCAGTTCATAAGCAATGAAAAAGCAGAGTATATGGGAGGATAGTGGCTAAACTGTTCACTTGAGGAGAGTGGGAAGTGACTAGTCCGATAGGAGAAGAGCGGAAGTGCGATCTTTCGATCCAATCTACGTCAACTAAAATCCATGTCTCATGGCACGAGGGCCATTGCGAGTTGATGTTGTTGCTTTACCGTCACAGTCTGTCCTCAAGAGAGGCATCCATTCCTGGCCAGACAAAGTTCCTATTAGTTCTCTTATAGGAAGCTAGTATACCTGAATGGCCTCCGGTAGCTGTCCCATGCAGTTCTTGCGCTATCCTGGCTCTTGCATTTCCAGCGGTCCCCACATAAAGCCTCCCTTTTTTCCTTAATACCCCTTCCTCCTCTTCCCAACCATCTTGTCCTCCTCTCGCTTCACTAATGCTCTTCTTAACTTCTTCAGCTAATTTTGATCCTTCGTAGCTTTGTTTCACTTCTCCTATCCAATCCGGCAACAACTTGCTCACAAGGGTGCAACCACTGAATTTGTAACGACACAATGATTTGAAAAACAATCAAAAGATATGTAAAGAACACAGACAGTAAAGGTAGAAGATCATTTCCGGGTAGATAGGAGAGCTATTAAAATCCACAAACATGAATCAGAGTTTCGACTGGGTTCTCCAGATTTAACCAAAAGAAGACTTTTCTACAAATAAGAGAATTTCTCATTTTTTTGTTTATACCGAGCCAAAACATAGAATTTCCATTGAAGAAGGAAGTAAGGATGCTAGCCGGAGAATCAAGAAATAAATACTTCCCATTCCGATTCTTTTTTAGTTCCCAAGATAGAATTTCTTTGTTTTTGGCAAGAGCGGTGGGTGACAACGTGCAAGACTAGATAGGTTTGGCTTTGATCTGATCAATAGGAATAGGAGGAAGCGTTGGAGAGGTACCAAATGACTGAAGAGGGGAACCCATCTGACCAAATGTAGAGCCAGCCCATAAGTAAATTCAAGAGAATTTCTTCATCTTCCAAAGTATGTGAGTGAGGTAAAAATTCCATGGATCGATCTCATCACTCACATCCAACAACTAGTGAAAGATGTAATGATGAAGCTATAGGAGAAGAAAAAGCATTGGTTTTGATTGGTAATCTTGAGTTGTCATCTTTTGAAAGATAGTAACTTGCTGGATGGAGAGCAGCTAGGAGAATAAAGTTCATCTTTACCCCATCTTTCATTCCAACTCTATTTTCTTGTGTGCGATCCTTCTTTCTGGTTTGGAATCCAAGAAGCTCAATGGGCTAGTTTCAAGTTCGATCAGACACGAAATCTGGTATAGCCACCAGCCTAGATAGAACGGGCGGGGGAAGAAAAACTAGGAGCGAGCCACATTCAAGAGGGTTGTCAAAGGCCCTCTCAATAGAGCTATTTTGTCATTGAATCGATGGAGGGAAGACTCCTTCGGTAGGTGCCCCCGACTCTTCCAGTTTCTGGGTGGGATCTTATGGCTTAATCTCTGATTGCGCAGGATTCATCTTTGTTTGGTAACCTCAGACCCTGAACCAGGAGTTGGAAGCGCCTTTGCCAGACTTTCCAATTGAACACGATGCGGGCGATGCAACTCGGCAAGGAGAAGGCTGAACCCTGGTGCTACACTACAGCAGAAGCTTTGGCAGTTTACCATGGCTTGATGTTCTAGTTGTCATGCTAAAGCCGTTGATAACTACTTCGCTTGACGAGCTAAGTAGAAAGACTTTGTGGATTCATCCACAACTGATGGTGCTTTAGGTTGATCTGATCCCTAGAAGGAAGAGTTTTGGGCTTAAGGCATAATTGCTCTATTGCGGCTACCCTGGCTATGTCATCCGATGCTGTTCACAAAGCGGCTCTTACTATAGACCCGGCTATCTCCGAGTTGAAATCGAACCCAGCCCCGGGTTTCCGTCCATCAATCCAGAGCTCAAGACAACCGCGATACTTAAATCGCTCAAATAGCCACCTTAGACGGACACAGCCATTAGAAGAAGAAACTGAAACTCGATGGAGTACCCTAAACCAGAGATCCTCGACAAAGAAAGTCTCGATTCGAGGAACGAAATATCAATAGAGGAACGAAAACCGCAGGGTATGAAATTTGGGTAGGGTTGGCAGGGAAAGTCCAACTGAAACTTTCTTTGATTACCTTTTTTCTCCAATTGGCTCAGAGATTGCATTTGCCCTTAACCGGTAACCTCCTTTGAATCCTTCGTTTAGACCCTCTCTATTGGTATTGGCATTGGCTCGAGAGCAAGGACCTTATTTGATCGCTTAGAACTTGATGGAGGGAAACTCACTCGCTCGAGATATGCTTAAGCTAGCTCAGGAAGAGTACTAATTTTATATGCCTTAAAGAGGGGATTCAAAGAGTAGCCTTTTACTAGGGCTTAAGTGACTCGTTTCATATTGCTTACTATGGTCTGGACAGTGAGGAAGGTGAGTTGGAAGATATACCTAATGTCAAATGAGACTTTCTCCTCACCAAATTGAAGCGTGAGCTTAGCATCTTTCACATCGATGACAGCCCCTGCAGTAGCTAGAAAAGGTCTCCCCAAAAAAAAAATAGGAAAGCTCTTATCCTACATCTCCAAGACAACAAAATCAACTGGAAATGCGAAGTTACCAACTATCACAGGGATATCACCCAAAATGTCTGCCGGATCCTGATCAGCAAGGTGGAGAGTGATGCTAGTCGGCCGTACATCACCCAATGGTAGTGGCTCGTAGACAGTGAAGGGAATCACAGTAGACCCAAGACCACATAAAGCATGGAAAGTTTGACTTCCTATCAAGCATGGAATACTGAAACTGGCAGGCTCATCTAAGTTGAGAGGTAGCTTATTTGAACGAGTGCACTACATTCCTTAGTAAGAGTAACCAGTTCTGGCTCGTTAATGTTTCGCTTCTTTGCGAGCTAGTCCTTAAAGAACTGTGTATACAACGGCACCTGTAAGACACCATCAAGGATGGGGGTGGTAATCTGCATATCTGTCATCATATCCAGAAACTTTGCAATCTGCTTGTCTTCAGTTGACTTCACAAACCGTTCTGGAAATGGCAGCTTCGGGTTGACAGGTGAAGCAGATTGATGATGGATCATTAGGAGCAATAGCTGCTGGTGTAGAAGAACTAGGCTGTGCAGCAGAAGTAGTGGACTGTTGAGGTCCCTGCGGAGAAGGTATTGGGCCGGCTAGGGTAGAAGGCAGGTGGTACATACAACGCTGGCATTGGGGAAGAGGATCGGTTGTAGTCTTACCACTCCGACTAGTAAAGGCTCCACGTGGGTGAACTTCAGGTTGAGGTGGAAGTCTCCCTTGTAGATGGTTGTGAGGCTACCATACGAGTGGTCAATGTTTGCATAGAAGAATCCTTACACCCAATATTGTCACTCCTTTTAGAATACCTGTCTACACCTACATCAGCAAGATGTAGTTTTATCAAGTCGGCTTCCATTCCTTATTCGGAAGGCGTTGGATACTTGATATACGCTATGCTATGTACTCGGCCCACCATTGCGCATGCTGTTTTAGGAAGCATATTTTGATCCTTATTCAGGGAAAGCTCATATCCATCAAAAACCAATCGAAGTCCAGCTTTATCCCGAGCATCCGTTGTTTGCCCCGATTGAAGATCCGACACGACACCCTCTCTTCCATCTCCGGCTTCCTAACCAGATCCGTTTACCCCTGCTTGAAAAAGTGTTTCCATTCGTAGTTCGGGGTTTCCTAATCCAAGGTTTATTCGTAACCGGCTCCCTATCCAGGTCTTCCTCCTCAACAGCTATCTTTGTTTGACGGTGTTCGTTGCCAATGCAATAGTAATATATGCTTGCTTTCTTCCTGTTCGCATATCCATATCGAAAACTCTTCTTTCGTAGGCACATTTACTTCAATTCAACTACTTCATTGATGAATCAATTTGAGGAAATTCAAAAATACCTTGCTCGCCTTCGCAACTGCCTTCTTTTCTGTGCCTTCCTAGTTTGCCAACCCTATGTTTGATTGCGAGTTCCGGCGGGGTGAGTACCTGGACGGACAAGGGGTTCCTTTTCGATTTCCATTTTAGAGCTTCTCTCTAGTTCGAATATATAGAACTTCCTTCTTAGAAATGGAATACCTTCACCTTAGAAGGGTGTTCTTCCTACTAGTGAAACCAGATCTGCCTTTTTCGGCTAAGCCGATTCCAGTGATCGGACGGACAATACTTGCTTAAACCTAGCACCCTGTTGCCTTGCTTTTCCTCCAGCCGTACCTGCCTTGCCGCTCGTGATACCCAGGAAGGGCATCCCTCACTTCCCAGATCGTCTCGCACTTCTTTTGTCACTGGCACACACGCTCTCGTGGGTCTATCACTGAGAAATCCCTTTTCGCCGGGCGGTGCGGTAAGTAAGACTAGTCGATGGACAACTGCTGACTGAATAGGGAGAAGATGCATTTTCCTAGGCTCTTTCTACTTTGCTCATTGGGTATAGCCGTCAGTGATCCACAGATACGGCGCTTTTGGATTCCTAAAGGGATAGGATAGTTCTTTCTGGGCTTTAGAGGTCTCCCCTTTAACCTAGTACTCTTAGGAAGGCCGGGTTAACCTTCTACTAGAACTGTTCTATCTACGAAATTGGAAAGTAGGGTCAACTTGCCATAATATATAGCCCAACTTGATCCGTCTTAGAGTAGCCGCCTATGGAATCGCCCCCGAGTCAACAATGCACCCGATCGCGAGCCTTATATGAGTTTCATAGTCAGCCTGCTCTTTCAAGAACGTGCCTTCTAAACTCGTTGTTCCGCTTGCAGATTGGAGTTTCCTACTGACTATCCGGGTTCTTGATACCGCCGGCCGGGAATAAGTACCTATCCCTTATGGGAATCGAACCCGTGTCTTCGACATGAAAAGACGATGTCCTAACCTCTGGACGAAAGGGACCAAAAAGCTATTTTTCATATACTTAAGAGAAGAGAAGTGGTTCCTTTTCTTTCTATACGAAATACTTGATGCACTTATTGAATGGAAACTTGAATTGAGAGAAAAGGTGTGCGACGCTTTTTCATTCTCGTAACTCAATCAATATCAAGAACATAAAGAGTTTGTATAGAGATGGATTTCTCTTCAGTTCCAAGACTTTTTTTTGAATGGCTCGTGTTGCGCTAGTGACACGAGGGTAAAACGCTCGAGTTGGCTTGCTGACTCGTGGAGGGAAAGGCTCCATTTGCTTTAGTGAATGGAGGAAGAAACAACCATAGTAACTATCTATGAAATTGATTGATGGATATGAGAGTGGTGCAAGACCGGGACAGAGGAACCATAGGAATGTTATGTCAGGTTCCTTGCTCACTTCTCAAGCCCAATATCATTCCTCCAACTCGGACTTTCATGCTAGAATTAAGAACCCCCCTAAACAATGACAGCGTACCGAGCGGGCCCTACGTCTATCGGGGAGCTCAAATCCTCACTAGAGTGAGGCACGTCTCGATCAATACATCTCGAATCTAAAGAGAGAATGTTATTGTTATGCTGTCCCCACTCTGGAGTATGATTGACCATATCATCCAGCGAGTGGTCTTAAGCGCTCAGTGCATCCATACTGAACTCGAATGTGCGCGCTTCGGAAGAGAAAGTAATGCGAACTACTAACTGTTATGCCGGCTTGGCCCGATCAAGACTTCTATCCCTCAGAAACTGTCTCGCGTCTTATCCGTGTGCGCGGTTGAGGAAATTGGACTTCGTATTCTTCCTGGGTCTGGCTCGGCTGGAATCTACAATCTACACCTCTCCAAACACAATATCTTGAGTACCCGGAGAAGTTCTCTTTGTCTTCGAGCTTTTATTCCTCAATCCACTTATTCGTTCCCTTCTTTCATATACCTCCCCACCAATAGATAGAGACAAATGGGAATAACCGAACCACGTCTACAAAATGCCAGTACCATGCAGCTGCTTCAAAGCCAACGTGATGCTTCTTGGTCAGATGACCAAGATATTGGCGAATACCACATACGATCAAGAAAAGAGTACCTATAATCACATGAAAACCATGAAAGCCAGTTGCTAAGAAAAAGGTAGAACCATAAATACTATCCGAAATAGTGGAGGGTGCTTGGTAATATTCCATTCCTTGAAAGCCAGTGGATACTAGAGCCAGTGAAACGGTTGCTACTAAAGCATAAACTGCTCGTTTTTCCTTCCCCGCGAGTATAGCATGATGAGCCCAAGTTACGGCAGCTCCGGATGAAGGGAGAATAGGGGTATTAAGAAGAGGGATTTCCCAAGGATCTAAAACCCCAATCCCTTTTGGGGGCCAAATACCTCCGATCTCTACCGTAGGTGCCAAAGAAGAATGAGAAGAAGCCCAAAAAAAAGCAAAAAGGAACATAACCTCCGAGACTATGAAGAGAATAGAACCATATCGATGTCCTAATTGTACAGCTTTTGTATGATGCCCTTCCAACGTGGATTCACGTAGAACATCCCGCCACCATACGAACATGGTATAAAGGATAAATATTAGGCCCAAACTGAGAAGTGTTGCACCCCCTTGAAATGAGTGCATGTACATCACACCTCCTACGGTGGTTGCCAAAGCTCCGAGTGAACCCGAAATAGGCCATGGACTTGGATCTACCAAATGATAAGAATGCCTCTGAGATTCAATCATAAACCACTTTGCCCCGGTTGTATGTAAACCCCCCTTCACCCCCATCCCCTAAAGTGGTAAAGAAGGAGGCTCTTTTTTGTCTCATTAGGACAAACAAATAGGAAGGGATAGTCCTTTCATTGCACTGATAGAAATGAGACTATCAAAAGATCTCTCTATTATTTAGAGAAAAGAGTTGGCGTGGGTTCTACCAACGAAACGAAGAAGTTTTTGATTGGTCTTTCTCATTCGGAACCCTCTCCGTATTAGTAAGAAAAACACACCCAGACTCTGACTTCAATGGTGGGAACAACCTCAGCACTCCGGCGTGAACATGAACAATCATTCTATGCAAAATTTCATGTATGATAGTGGTCGATCCCTCGGGAGTGACATTCGTTACTTTGGATTTTGTTCACGCGGTGATCTTCTCTCTTTCCAAGAGTACTACCCTTTACGTAGTCTATGTCTGGGGAGACAGGTGCGGTAGAGAGGTCCCCCACTTCGATTCCTGTCCCGTTAGCATCTCCGATCCGAGAGTTGGGATGACTCCGTTAGTTTCGGTCGGGAGCCGGACGGTAATGGACCTACAACCCTTGCTTGTGGACTAGCTGCAGAGCTAACCTTTGTTCTATTGGTTTGGTGGTTGCTACCAAGACGATTTCTTTATGCCCATCAAAGAACCTCGAGATGCTAATCCACGAAAAACGATACGAGAAATGCGAAAGAACTCAACTGCGGAACGAGGGCGACCCGTGAAAATACCTCGGTTTCTTACTCGTGCCATTGAACTCTTTCTTGGCAACTTGGACAACTTATAACGATGTTTGTCCCGCATATCAGACGGAAGATCGGGTTACAAAATTCGAAAGCTTTCATCTCAATTCATATTTAGCCGCGAGCAATCTACGTTTGTGATCTCGTATATTTCGTCGCTTCTCCGGCATCTTACTTAGTTTCCCCCTCATCTTTTAGCAAAAAGCCGCTCCACAGTAGTAAAGTCTCATCTTTTGTATTGGCCGAAGTGACAATAGTCACATTGAACCCTCGAATATGCTCGAAGATCTCGAAATGATCTTCCAGTTCCGGGGAGAATTCGCAAAACTCCGTTTCCATAAAGAATTTGATGGAGTTTTCCCGTATTTCGACCGGAGAATCCAACATAGACATTACTGTAAAGATTCTGACCAAAAAATGGTACATTCCATGCCCTCGGAGAACGCTTTGTCGTGCAAAGTCACTGATATATCCAGTGTCTTTTTCGGACCCCAAGAATGGATTGGATCAAAACGACTTTCCTGCTTGAAAATAGGGGCCCCTTTGTGTCTGTATGAATCTCTGACCGCACAAAATCTCCATAGCCAATTTTCCAAATTGGATTCTGAAATCAGAGGCAGCTTTTGGTACTAATCTTATTTCAAACAATCCAGGAACTTCCATAACATTGGCGTGATTCAGTTTGAGCAACAGATCCTGACGTAATACATCTTCGTAATGAAAATGGAGTGGAAACATCATGGCTTTTCCGCTTTTTTTGAGAATGAGCACTGTGAACTATCCGCTTCAAAAAGGATAGTTGATCGAACCGAAACCAACGTCAAGTATGAGTTATTAAGCGCCGAATCAAAAAAAGTGTACTTTCTTTACGCTTGATGTAGGATTTACCTATTAATATGAAGTTCACTCTTCTGCTGACTTGAGTCCAGAAGGGAAGCGACTGATTTCCAATTCTTCTTTGCTAGCGCTTGACTCCTGTGGAATTCCATTAACAAGCTTAAAAGAAAGCCTTTTATTTGGTTTTTGAGATACTAGTTATTTATAGGTTAAGTTCGATATTTCACTCCGTGGGCCGGCTAATTAATTCAAGTAATTCCTGGAGGGGAATCAATCGAAGAGATTGCCTGCCCATGCTACAATTCCTTACTCAAAAGGACTAGAGTGCTAAGCTGCCTTCCCGGCACCACCACTATAATGAATGGCTCAAACAAATAGGAGATGAGAATCTAATTGATCCTTTCTAGAATAGAATATAAAGAGAAGCTTGTTCTGCCCATCTATTTAGAGAATGAAAAGGAACTAATGCCACTGATAGGAAATACATAGACCGTACGCCCACTTACCACTCTACCACTTCAATTCAATGACGGACTTCACCGATACCGATACCAAACCTAGCTTGAGAGAGATCGATCACAGGCATGTGGTGAACGATACCGAGAGAAAGAGCACTGAAATGAACCATATCGAGCACAGGTCTCACTCTACAAGTCAAGTTCGATGAGCTCTTAGCGGACCTGTGCCTACTATCTACTAAGTGTGTGCTAGGGAAAGAAAGCAAGCTGAGCAGTTCTCACTCTGTCCGGTGACCAAGAAAGCTTAAAGAATACCGTAAAGTGATCACTGAAACCTCATACCGATTCGCCACGTGAAAGCGGGGTTAAGGTAAGGCAGGAAAGACTGGCGCCGAAAGATATATATGTTTTGAAGAGATAGATCCGCAGGCAAAAATCTTGAAGGAAGGACTGACTGAAGGAAAGACCGTAGCAAAAGCCGAAGAAGATGCGAATCAGGAAAAGGGAGACGAGTTCCAGTTGTTAGAAAGACTAGTGCCTGGAAAAGCAAATCGGAAGGGGATCCGGATGTTCAGTGCTTAAAGAAAAAAGATAGGTGTTGCTCTGTTGTTTGCTTTGAGGTTTCCCCTAGTTGGGGAGACCGAGAAGAAAACCAGTAGGAAGGCGATCCGAAGTCTAGTGTGAAAAGAGATAGTTGCCCGCCTCTTGATGGAGAATTGAAAACATCCCAACGTATCTTCC
This sequence comes from Triticum timopheevii, assembly GCA_963921465.1. NCBI lineage: Eukaryota > Viridiplantae > Streptophyta > Magnoliopsida > Poales > Poaceae > Triticum > Triticum timopheevii. Next base: position 657,124,930 of record OY997266.1, read on the forward strand.
ACTAATTAAGTAGTAGTGAGGCGTCGGTACGTCAGCTGGAGAAGAATGCTTGCTTTTCGTATCACTGGTGTAGTGATTGACACGGTCTTCGCATATTGAACAACCTAAGAGTGGAAACACCTTAATCGCTTCTCCAAGCTTATCTATATATATTTCTCGATGGAAGCAGAAGGAAAGGCTTAAAGAAGGTGACAAGAAGAGAAACTTATTAGTTCGTCGTAGCCAACTTATCATTCCAATGAGAGGTCGAAGTACGATAGAAGTTATTGATACCGATTTAGGCGAGCAGCATAGCCTGGCAGAGCCAGATGAAGAAGTCCGTCTTGTTAGCGAGTTAGCGAGTAGTTTCCTTTAGACGATTTCCGCGAGCATACTAGCTTTTCACGAACGCAGAGGAGAAAGAAAACCAACAACCAATAGGGTGAGGCAACTAACTACCAATCCTTTTATTGAATAGCCGCAGCGTGGGTAAACATAAAGAAGCCACAGAAGAAATCAAGCCAAAGGCTTCTCACTTTCTAAAGTAGTAAAAAGTGGATCCCCGCTTCGAGGCGCTTGGCGTAGATCTTTGAAAATCGTCAATCGGGTGAGCCAGCTATTATTGAGGGAGGCCAGGTCTACATACGTAATATCAAGTTGCTCTAGTTGCGTGTCTTTCGTACGGAAAGATGGGTGTTTTTATCCAAGCAAGGGAATAGAATAGGTAACAACCCCCCCCCCCCTCACATCAAGCCTGTACGCTAGCTACCAACATATACTATGGAGTCCATGGCTACCTCCGCGGATGGAAGACCGTAGATTTTTCACTTTCGCTGAAGAGTTGAACTCTGACTGAAAGGACTTGACACATTGCCAAGGCGATTTTATTAGCCAGCTGTGGGATAGAGATCTGCGGTAAACGAGCGATAGCCTCTAAAGAGTGCCGAAATAGGATTGGTCCCTTTTTCTAAAGATCCGAGACTGGTGAACGTATTGCATAATTTAAAGAAGCCCATTTCATTAGAGGGAGGGAGCCCTTCCTACCTTTCTTTATTTAAGTGCTACTGTCAAATGAGACAGTTGCCCGCCTTGGAGGGGTTGTAGCGAAAGCTCCGAAGTCCACTTCTTTACCAACTTGAATTCATAAGGAGACCGAACTCTATTCATGCTCAAGTGAACCACGGGTGATGATATTCCGCTGTTCTGAAATCAAATAGGAAACGGATGGCGCTTGAGTTTTTGATCTCGGCATGAGAAACTATTCCTCCTCCTTTTGCTTACAATCACCTCACTTCCCTTATAAGAAGATAATAGTGCTTGTATCCTGGGTCATGAGGTTCCCCTCTTCAGTCTGATAAGAAGAAGTCAAGGTCTCGGTTCCGTATTAAGTAAAGATAAGGAACCCGCCCAGAGGATTTCTTCGGTTTCGGTAGGGAAGCCACTGGTTCGTATCACGCTATGGTTGAGGGACCTTCTCGGTTCAAAGCTAACAAATAGGTCTCATGTTGGCACTCAATCGCTAAGAGCAGCCAACAACTTAACTTGCAGGCTTTCAAACCTGCTCATACGGTAATGGCGAGGGGTTTTGCGGATCCCTTTCTCTATGAGTTTCGGTTGATAATGACTTAAGGTGAGCAACGAACCTCCAATCACTTTTTCAGGAATACACAGAGAGAACCATCCGGCTGCACTCAACTGCAAACTAAAGGAACTCCTAACAAGCAGGGGAATTTCTCCTTTGTTACTGGTCGGGACGACCTAAATCCTGTGGTCAGTTCGGACAGGGGCATTACAAACGAGCTATGCTCTATGATTTCGCTTTGTTTACACGGGTGAGTGACCTACACCTTCCAATCTATGGTTTCACCCGCGAGGTAGAACTTTCTCTAAAGCTTCTTCGCTCCGTAATACACTTGCGCCTTCCTTTATAACCATGCACTCCCACTACTTCTTTAGGACATGGCTGACTTGCTTATCACAAGTCGTCTCCCGAAAAGGCAAATATCGAGACTGAGATGCTGCTTGGAGTCTTCATTCTCTAGGGCAGAGCTCACTACCACTCATTATCGGAGGGAGACGTAATAATACTGAGCTATTCTTCGATTTCCTTGCTTGCGAGATCAAAAACTGGGTATCGAACAAAGAAATCTGCTCACGGTACCTCTTACCTCAAAACTTCTATTGGATCTGGGAGAAGAAGAATTCCAATTTGAATGTGCTCATATCCAACTACCCGAAGGGACGATATCAGGAAAAGCAAAAGGTGCATGGGCGGTTTCAAGTTGTTTTGGTTGCGCAGCTTTCGATCACTGTGTCAGCCGAGCTCTAACGCTTCTATAAAGTGAGAAATCATGGTACCTTCACGTCTACCTTTCCCAAGGGCTAGTTCAATTCCAGAGAAATGCAAGCAATCGTACTGGACTCCCGCCGCCTGCTAGGCTCACTATACCAAGTTAAGTTCCTCCAAAGTATTTTCATCATCGGTATCAGCAGAGTCACAAGATAAGGGATAAAGATAGTAGCCCATAGCTCCTTTATCAATTTCCTTCTGAAACTTAGCAGGGCCTAACAATGTTGGAGAAGTAGTATTGCTGCTGTCAGAAAGAATAATGGTTTCTTGCCCATTGTGACAAATACTCATTGTTCTGGCCTTCCAATCTAAATTGATTGGACTGTGACGATATAGCCAATCATAACCCAGTATAACATCATTGCTTTCCAATTTCAGTAGCTTGAAGGTGTCTTGAAATGTGTGCCCTTTAATAAATAGTATCTGCAGTGTAAGCTCCAGTAGTTAATTGACCTCCTCCAGCCACTTTGACAGTAAACAAATGTTTCTGACTCTCATATCAGTGAAGCCCACACCACCATAATCTTTAGGGGTGCATAGGTGTTCCCATCTGACCATGTGAAATTTCTTCTTCTTACTCCCAGTAGAAGTGATTTCTTATTGTATCAACTTTTTTCTGTATTTTGACAGGCAAAGTGTAGCAACCCAGAAGGTACATAGGGACATTTGATAAACATGCATTGATCAATATATCTCTTCCTCCATAAGAGAAATGTTTGCATTGCCAAGAGTCCAACTTCTTTTCTACCTTTTAATGAAAAAAAATCATTAGAAGAGATCTTGTCTTTGCTGATTGGTAATCCCAGATATTATATTTTATTGGAAATTTGCCTATCTCACAGTTATATCAGCTACCCTCTGCTCCTCCTCTACACTCAACCCTACTGTGAAAATATCACTCTTCAAGTAATTGACTTTCATGCCAGACATTTCCTCTAAACAGTAGAGAAGGAATTAGAATCCAGTAATAGACTCCATGTCATTATGCAAAAAAAGCAAAGTATCAGAAGCATATTGCAAATGACTAATCCCCCCTGGTATCAGATGTGGTACCCTAATCACACCTGCTTCCTTAGCTCTATCCAGAATTGCAGATAGTGCATCACCTACTAGGTGAAAAAGCAAAGGAGAAAGAGGATCTCCTTGCCTCAAACCTCTGAAAGTAGAGAAATATTCTCGCCAATCTCCATTCATATTCACACACACTTTGCCTCCTTCCACTGCTTGTCTAATCCAATCTATCCACCTGTCAGGGAAGTTTTTCCTATGCATTACCTCTGCCAAGAAAGGCCACTGAACTCTATCATAAGCCTTTTCAAAGTCCAACTGAAGCAAAATTCCTTCAGAGTGAGAGGTTTTCAACTCATGCAAAACTTCATGAAGAATTACACATCCATCCAAAATGTACCTCCCAGGAATAAATCCAGTCTGAAGAGAGCTGATTACTTGTCGAGCCAGAGGAGTAAATCTAAGTGTCAGAGCTTTGGTAATAGCTTTAAACATAACATTTAGAACACATATGGGTCTATACTGTAGGATACTATTAGCATCCTTAATCTTTGGCAGTAGAGAAATGACACCATAGTTTAGTCTGGACAAGTTCAACCTGCCATGATACAGCTCCTGAAGCATTTAGATTATTATATCTCTCAACTGGGGCCAAAAAGCTCTAAAAAGCTAACAGAGAAGCCATCTGGACCTGGAGCAGTATTTGGTTTCATGCTTTTCACCACCTTGTCTATCTCTTCACTCATGAAGTTAATACAAGTGAGGACTGATTTCTGTCATTCATATAATTCAGAAGAGGAAGGCCGGTTGAGTGCTTTCCGCGTAAGACTATTGAGTTTCCAGCTGATTGCCCATATTTTCCAGGATAGGATTTGTCCACTTGATTGAATTCATGTCATTGAAGCAATGAACTTGCTAGCCAGCGTGCCAAAAAGGTTGCTGACTTTGGGTACACAGAGTAGTGGCGAGAAAAGGGCTTGCGCCTCAGCCGTTTCGCTTGATTTGGACCTTGTGGTTGTAGTCACAGGGTACAAAGATAACCCCACAACCATTTGTTGTATTCTTTAAGTCAATCGCTCGTAGTATGTGCTAGAATGAGATGAGATCCAGCTCAAAGGTGAAGACCTCATTCTTTGAACCCTCCCGGGCAGTTCCTGTTCTAGCTTCTCTATCTCTAGCAAGTGATACAAACAACACAACATCTTCTCCGGTCGTAGGTCGGTAGGGCTAGCCCTGGCTAAGAAATGGAATAAAAAATTCCCGGTTTCTTGACTGTTTCTGAGATTATTTACCTTTATTTACATGAAGATGCACGGTCTCTTACACTTTTCCTAGCTTAAGTTGGCGGATTGGTAAACAAACGGCTCTGCAGCTCCGTTCGCTTCGGCACCACTCCCTTGCTTCTTATCGAGGTCGGTGCCAACAAACAAGTCCAATTCGAGCAATGGAATCTACATAAGAATGTAATCACTGTTAAGTATTCCACTCACTGATGCCCAGGAAAATGGGCCTCTGAAGAAAGCAAAGACAATATCTGTTGAGGGCGAGCCCCGCTCCCGAAGATACCTGATGATAAGTATGTTATCGAAGCGTTAAAGCGAGAATTCACATCTGTAAAAGATTCCCACATTCCGTGAGATTCGTTGCCTACCAAAGAAAGGTGCAAATAAGCCATTTTATTCGATTTTGCCTCTGCTGATCCGGCTCATGCTTTTTTTTCTCAATTGGTAAAGTCTCTCAGCCTTGCAAAGTGGAAAAAGAGATGGGCGTCGGATCCATGTTTCGCTAATCCCGAGCTTGAAGAGAAGTGAATGCCCATGGGGAAACGAAGAAGGCCTAGGGTTATCTATTGAAAACCATGCATGCCCAGATCTATTACGAAAGTTGGAAAAGCACAATGGCCAAATGCACTTATTTTCGAAGAAGAATGAGGCAATCGATCATCCGGACGAAAGGGATATGGAAAGTGGGCTTGTTCTTCACTCTATAAGTAAATATAACAGGCATCCATGGTTAACAAGTAGAGACTTCGCCTTTCTCTAAAGAGCCCAGAGGTCCTGCTAAATAAGATGTATTGTGAGCACAAGATGGACCTGAGCTCCTCTCTTAAACCAAGGCATACTCTACTGGCTTTCCCGTGGAAGTTTTAGAAGGCGGTTAGGTTAAAGATAAAGTGGTTGAGCAGTGAGAAGTGCACCGGAAGTGTACTTCGAGCGATGGGAAGCTAGCGTGAAAGGTGCTCCAGCTTGCTTGCTTGGTCAAAACAGGCTTTAAAGACAGCTTTCTCTTTCGCTATCTTACTTGGATAGTTTAGGCTTTCTTTTCCTTCCTCATTCACCAATCTATCATGACCGTCTTCTTTTCCTCCCTGAACTTATTTGAGTTGGTTTCAGTTGGTGAAGTCACCGGTATGGTATGATGGTTTAGTACCGTGCTCCTATAGTCCCATTGCCATCTCTTGGCTTAGAATTTGACACTTGATCATCGGTCTTCTAGGTCAAATGGGTGTCATCCCTTCTCAGCTTCTCACTTGAAGAACTATGAGATCTCTTGGTTCCAAACGTTAGTTATCCTGTTCTCGAACTTTTTTTTGCCTGCTTTGTCTCAACGAAAGCTTTTAGCCCATCCAGCTCGAATGAAGCTAGCTCTTCCCCTATAATATGCTTTCCTTCGGGGCAGGTTCTTTAAAAAGAAAAGAAGAAAACGTGAGACCGGTTGACTTCTCCGTCCTCAGCTTGTTGAATTGCATGGTGGAGTTAGGGCTCCCATATAAAACGTATAGTCAGTGGGTTGAGTGCTATCAACCAGATAAGATGCTGATAGTCTCGCAGAAGTACTTAACCTTGAAGATCAAATAGGATTTACCATTTCTAGATCAGACCCGGGGTCAGTTCGAAATACGACTCCCGTAAATAGATCTGGTCGAGGAAAGCATGTTGAATATCCGGTTTCATAAAAATAACTACATTCTCACATTTCTCGATCAGAAAACTAATAAGATAAAAAACGCCATCATTCTTATTTTAGAGAGGTGTCCCCAGAAGAAGATTTCTTCAGTATTAGCTGAATGTCTGACTTATGGTAGGAAGCTGTAGTTAGGGACGCCCCTACTTTATTTACAAGATGAAAGAGATCCGTATCAAGAGCTTATTCTTTTGGCTTTAAGCATGGTGTTTTCATTCATTTGTAACTATATAGATATATAGCCCTTGCAACCATGTCCCGGTCTACCCTTTTCCCTGATCTTTGGACCCGTCCACTTAACTTGAGCTTACATCTTGACCCTTGTATGTAGATTTCTGATTTCCTTCGCAATGAACAATCTATTCTCCACTTTTGAATAAAAACACCAACCACAACCGACCCAATAGTAGGAGTAGGCGGCAGTGAAAGTGCCACAGCCAGGGGAAGTGCCAGAGTCTAGAACCGAAGGTGGTTGCCACCTGATAAGATCCAAAGCGCAGCAAAGCCCCACGAAAGCAAACAGTACGGGTGGAGGAGTTACCGTGGGCACCGTGTTGGTTCAATCTCTCTATAGGTAGTGTGAAAAACCCTCAATTCAAGAGTTCCTGTTGACGGTCCCATTCCTTACTCTCTTTTTCAACTAACTTAATTGTAGTCCGCATTTCATTCTGCTGAGGATTTTGCGTATCACAGCTTTCGATCGACCAATACCCAATCCGCTATTAACAAGTAGTTGGATAGAGCTTCACCAAAGGGATTTGGTGTAACAACCCCCTTTACTGCACACTCAATTATAAGGAGATTCTTTCGGGTTAATGCAAAACGAAGTTCTTTTCTCATAAATCAGGTCAAAATCTTGAAATCATGCCAAAAAAACGGGGGGGGGGGGGGGGGGGGGGGTTACGCAACTTTTTCCAGTGAGACCATCTATTCCCTTCTCTTTGGCGGATTCAATCATGCCTTGGTAATTGTGGCTTGGCCTAAGCGCTCACCTGAGAGTCCAAGAAAGAAGGCAAAACAGCTATATAGAGCCCCTCCCTCGAGTCGAGCAATGAACAAGTAAGTTAAGTAGAGACAAGGAAGAGGGGAAATGCAGTATCGTTATGTTATAGCAAGATCATCAGATCATGGGTGAAGCAATCGATCATCAAAAAGTTCTTTATCAGCCGGCGGAAAGCGTGGTAATTCATTCATTTCATCGGAAAAGGATCGAACTGGAGTCATCGCATCGTTTCTAGATCTTCGATACCTCTATATTCTGAAGAATAGGTCCTAAAATGGTCAATCGATTGTTTTCTCAACGGGAATCGAGGAAATGGAAAGGGTTTGAGTATAGCGAGCAGAGGAATAGTTTCCTTTATCAAAAGAAGCCTATCGACTTGGAAACAGAAGATGTTGTAACTTAACTGCACCCTTCCTCTTCTGCCGATCTTTACAACGCTATGCACATCTCCTTCTTAGTTTTGAAAAAGAAAAGGGCCTCTTTCCTTTTCCCAATACTTGACCAAGATTTCTGTTTAGTTCAGTTCCAGATTAGGAAGCAATAGATGTTCCATTGGCCGAGAAGGAAACCAGTAAGCAGATTGAAGAGATAGATTGAATAACAGGCAGATTCCCCTTGTAACAGGCATATAAATAAGTCCCATTAAATTGATTGATAGACTACGCATCGATGGTGTCGAGTCAATCCTTGTAAGCTAAATACTACACAACCCTCCTTAGAGGGGGAACCTTAGAGGAAGAATACATATTACTTAGAGGACGGATGATGGTACATAGGCAAATCCTCAATCTATAGATGCTTTAGTGCCAGGCAGGCAGAGCCAGAGCCGCGTCGGGCAACGAACAACTCGTTTTTCGGAAGATAGTTGCGTTGCAGGTAAAGCTAGCAGTAGTTGGAGCTAAAGCAAGCTAGCTATAGGTGTTCGGATAGTTGTGTTGATAGAGGGTTTTCTCCCGGGAGACATATCGATTACACACAAGAACCTAACTCTACTTCTTTTATCCTCCTTACTGCTCCTTATCTCATTTCTCCTTTTATTAGCACAGCACCTTGTACTCCTTTACAGAAGCTGTATCGCTCAGAGCACAAATCGTTGTGCTCCTCACTGTTCAAGAGAGTTCTTGCCCTTCTCTGATCGGGGAAGGTCATTTAAAAACACTAGATCAGCCCATTTCAGTTGAAGAAAAAAAGTGATCCACCTAGAATATATGATCGATACCAAAAGATTGGATGTCATTTCTCAACACCAGCTTCTCACCTGGAGGAGGGAAGGGAGATATGAGCATAGCGATAGCGGTATCTTTTCCTCTTTTGATAGAAGCCCACATGCCCACTCTTCTACCCCCCCCCCCCCCCCGTACCACAGGGTATCAGGGGCCTCATGATCTCCACGAACAGAGATCACTACACAGGAAACTGCTATATGAAAAACTTGCTTGCTTCTTCGAATCTCGAAATAACAGAACATATAGAAAGTGTTTTTGTGATTTTTCCATTCTCTTCGGGGAACCTATAGAAAGATTATCAGACGGCTTTCATGATATTATGCTTCCTTGCCCGTGTGGAACATGTGTGAGCATTATGTTTTTCCAACAAGTGATCCGACTGGAAGAAGTGTTATATGAGGACTTCGAGATCAAATAGAGAATCTGTCTCTCCATTCCTCGTGAGCCACTTATTTCTCCGAAATCAGAGATCAGAGTGATTTTCCTCCTTTTTCCCAAATAGTCGACGGTCTTACACCATTGGGATACTTCGGATAAACTGGAGTACATATATGAGAGACCGGTGCTAAAACCTTTTCTCGAGATATCTTCCAGATTCTTAGGGTCCTTGCTCCGGATCTCGCCCCCCCCGGTGCGAAAGCAGTTGGTTCCATAGTTTGAGAATTCTACTAATTCCAAGTATTCCATTATTATTATTAAATAAGAGAATATAAAAAGTAAAGAGGAGAAGACATAACTAGAAGAATTGTGAGAAATAAGTTAATTTATCAAGTTGAGGCATTTCGATTTGGATTTCAAATAAGAAAAAAGGATTTTGTGAAATTTAGGAGTCGTTCGAAAGCATCAAGAGGGAAGAACTCAGATAGAAAGGAAGGCGAAGTTGGCGGCCAACCTAATTCCCCTCCCAGTTGTACCCTTGTGCATCCCCTTCGTAAACGATTTCCACTGGATCTGGAGATTCCCCGGGGCCCCCCGAATCATCATCTTCGGACCCCGAATCATCATCCCACCTTTTACGCTTCCGCGAAGAAGACGGGCCTGCCTCGGTCGCCCCATCATTTGCTTTTGTGCTTTCAGGGGATCCCGTGGAATGAGCCTCCTGCTCTTCCAAAGGCGCATCGGGGTCAGGAGAATCCGGTTCACCGAGCTCGGCGCGGCGAAACCGCTTCGCCAGATTGGTGGCTATTGCGACAAATTCGCTTGCGTCCCCGGCTTCCGTATAATCGGAGAAGATTTGTTGAAGAGTATCTCCTCCCTCACTATTCCACAATACATGATTTTCAGTGAACGATCGCGCAGATTCACCTTCCTCTAAAGGAAGAGGAGTGCCTACTTCGTGAAATATTCTTTCAACCTTGGAAGTCAACTCCGCAATTATGTCTTCGGGATGGGCGGCGTGCGCCATTTCCTGCTGGAGGTCTGGTAGTCCGCCAACGGGAGGTTGGTCTATGGGAAAGTCACCCTCGTTAGGAGCATTGGTCATGACGAGAACATTGAGATCCGCGACATTCTCATTCCCAAGATGAAAGGCTATTCCTTGAACTCCGAATAAGACAACAAATGCCATTATTAGTACTGTCAACGCAAGACCAAACGATGGTATAGCAATGAACAAAAGAATGACACTTGGAAATATGGTCCGAATAATTTCGATAGTAGTTCCATGAACAATCCTTTGTGGGATTGGATTAGTTTGCTCGTTGAAATGCCATAAAGCGCGAACCAACATCCGTGATACGAAAACCAAAATAAGAATGAGGAAGAAAAAGATATCGTTCTGTAAGTAAATGATCATGGGGACACATTGTTTTGAGGACCACAATTTCCTGCACTGTGCCTGTAGTGATTTCAGAATTCGGCAACTTAGCCTACTAAAAGATCAGTTACAAGAGCACAATGCTTTTTGTGGCTTCCTGCTCGGCAGAGAAGCCACGCTGCCGGGGCGGCCCTGTCACCCGGAGAAGATTTCTTTTCTTTGCTGATTCCTCTCAATGAAATTTGCGAAGAATAGCGGAGAGAAATGGTAACGTAATAAGGGAAAGGGAGCTAGCTGCTTCCATATCGCCCCCAAAAAAGAACCCAAAAGTTCCAGAGGCATCTTCCATTCATTTCGATTTAGGTCTTTCTGCACCATATTTAGATCTTCCCTTTCTACGATCCGGAATTCCCAGCAAATCCTTGACTCCTCGAATACGATGGGATTTCACACCTGGCGAATCTTTCACTCTACCTCCTCTGACTAAGACTATAGAATGTTCTTGTGAATTATGACCTTCGCCTGGAATGTGAGCAAATATATCATGTCGATTGCTCAACCGTACTTTTGCTATCTTACGTAGAGTTGAATTAGGTTTTTTCGGTGTTCTCGTCGAAACACGCAGGCATACTCCTTGCTTCTGGGGACATTGATCCGAAGCTCGAGTACGGTCCGTGCGCCGTTTTTCTTCTCTACCATGACGAATCAATTGATTTTTTGTAGGCATCCCTCTTTCCTATGTCCTTCCCCCCTTTGCCCTTTCAAAAGTGGTTACTCCCGATCCGAAGCACCCCTTTTCCATTCATAGAGAGATCCAATCGTCAAAATCAATAAAAAGGCCATCATGGACCAAGATCCAAACAGATCAATCTTGTTAGGAGGTACTGCCCAAGGAAAAGAAAAGGTGACTTCCGGATCAGGGATAATAAATAAAATAGGAACTAGATAAAATCGTATATCGAAACGACTTCTGGCATCACCGGAGGGATCGGAACCACATTCGTAGGCCGACAATTTTTCTGGATAGGTTGAACTATTGGAAGCAAATGGAAAAGGAATACCGAGTGGAATCAAAGAAACTAGCGGACTGATCACTAAATAGATATAAATAGGTGCAAATTCCGACATCACCAAAGCCCACTTCGTTCTCTCGCTCTCCTCGCTGCGCTCCTTGCTCGCGGAGCGGCATACCGAAAAAAAGACGCTCAGATGTGGATTCGAACCACTGAAGGATTTCCAGGGCAATGCCCCTTGCTCTTCCCACTGAAACAAGAAAAAAAGGATTTGCAGTCCAGCAAGAAAACGGATGCGCTAACGCGCAACGGCTTTCGCGCTAGTTGCTCAATCCGTTGCTTGTTTTGCTCTAACCAGCTGAGCTACCAGAACCACTTGCCTAAAGTCTCTTTTCTTCATCTATGAGCATCCTACCTGCAGTGGAGGAGCTTGCTCAAGAACCGAGAGCTGGCCAGGGACTGGACGGCCCTCGTTCGGGAAGGTCTTCTTCGCTATAGACGCCACCAAGAACAAGAAAGGGGCGCTCCGCTCCTAGTCACTAAGCAGCTATTCTGTCCGACGGCGGACTCCATCAATCTGAGGTTCTTTCTCTCACGTAATTTCGCCCGCCCGTTCTACTTCCGTGCCGGAGGAAATGGGATTCGAACCCATGATACAATCTTCTTGTATGTCGATTTAGCAAACCAATGCCTTAAGCCACTCAGCCATACCTCCAAGTTGTTGATCGGAATTGGATGTGCCGGGTTGGTTGCCCGAAGATCCACTGCGTAAGCCGTAGCGCGCGTACTCTTCTTTACTGAGCAAGAAAGACTCTATCCAGATCTATGGATCTCCCCAGCGTCCAAGCGAGACCCCATCCAAACCAAATCCGCCACTCGTTGGGCGAGGCCTTGCTTTCTATGAACACCTCACCACTGAATGAGAAACTTAGCCTCCGACCCGACCAAGAGAGAAGACAGGGTCAAGCCGACGCCGCCCTTCCTCACCTGCCTGAATGGAATGAATATCTCCTTCGTCTAGTCGAGAAGGGAAAAAGCCCGGCGGGGAACAGGACCGTGACTCTTCTAAACCATTACATGACAGAGAAGTCCATTCTCGTCATGATCGATCCACGTCCTACCATAGTGCCCGGAGAACCTGCTTCTAGAAGATTCTATAGTGATCCACTGGAATCGGCCTCGGGTGACGCCTCCCTAGTCGTCGAAAGATTTCATCCCTCGCTCGGTCGTTAAGGTGGGGTGAAAACTGCAATTAATGCTCTATCTCCGTCATAGAATATGGGATACTCACTTTCAATGGCCTCGCATCCCCAGAGCCTCAGACTGGCCTGCCCTTCCAATCGGGGTTATAACGGGTCCGGTATCAGCAACACCAGCCAATCGTGTTGGTACGGTGGGTTCCCCATACCCACTATTCGGAAAAAAAGCTTGCCATAGCAGCTCAAACCTCCGATCGGGAAATGGGAGTTCTAACCGGTCCTAACCCCAATTCCAAACAAATTGATTGGACCGAGGTTCGTGCAGGGAGAGAATAGAAACTAATAACGATGGAGCAAGAAAACGGATGCGCTAACGCGCAACGGCTTTCGCGCTAGTTGCTCAATCCGTTGCTTGTTTGGTTCGAGGTTGAGCTCACCCGCCGCCCTACGTCAGTAGTCTTCCTAACTTCTATGCCCTTTTTTTTGCTCTAAGGTAAGGTCCTTCAAGAACAGCATTGCGGTCGCAACGGGGCTCTGGGTGAATATTGTCCGCCCGTATGAGCCGGGTTTTGAATATTTATAGGTCGGGGTCTTTACTGAAAAACCACAATACTACACTACAACAATTTGAAGAAATCCACAAGTGACTCTAATTTGAATTCACTAGTCGTGTTGAGTTTTTTTTATTTCAATATAAAAAATCTGCCAATCCCGATATTCCCACATTTCATTCTGGTCCAGTGTCCATTCCTGAATGAAAGAAATGAGCTTTGCCCCTTCACTCACTTCTGAATGACTCCTTTAGCACTCTCTTTTTTAGATCAAAAAATAGAAACAGTTTACCTTTACCATACCTTCCAAGCAAGAGTGTTTTATTGCAAGATTAAGTTATTACTGAACAAAGAGAAATTCTCATTATAAAGGATGAGAGAAATTCGGAAGCACTTTTTTCTTATTCTAGCAGACGGAATTGAATTGGTCTAATTTAGGACTTTCCAATCGATTTTTATCTTACCTAATTCTATCTACGCCCAGGGGGTAGGTACGTGCAAGCTCTGGGCAGCTATCTTATTCCAAAGAATATAGCTCCCTAAAAGGTTGCCGATACCATACCTCTATTGAACCCTACTGGATCCAATTGTTTAAGTGTTTAGTCGAGAGGAACCACATTGACACCATGCTTGTGCTAAGCCACAGCTCCATCAAACTAATCTGGATTTCTTCTTGTTTACGAATAATGGGGCATCTGCCTAACCCTATCAAACCTCTCTGCAACTACTTCTCTCTGTTCTCAGCAGCCCGCAGGATTTTTCGAGTCTCAAAGTCCTATTAGAACTCCCGCGCTTGCTCCTTTGGAGCCAAATGGATCCGAATTTCGGTAAGATAATACAAGAATCGTATTTGGTTGGGTTCTAACTCTGCTGTTCAGTCTGGCGCGGGTGTGATACCGGTGAAGAAGCGAGTAGTTGACAGTCAGGGAAGTAGATTCCTTTAAGGAGAGAAATTCATTGGTTTAGCCGTTAGGCGGAGCTTCTTTACACGCCGGTAGCGGAACAGCCCAGGCAGCTTAACGTGCTCTTGGCACAAAGGTAATAGAATGGGAGTCTGACGACACCCGGTACTCGGGATCTCCTGCTTGAAGAAGCAAGGAATTTCAATTACTCAGCCGTTGAATAAAATAAACTAGATACCCATGTTTCCAATATTTACTTCTCTTTACTTGCAGGACCTGGCCTAAGCATAAAGTAGATTTGCTGCACAAGCTCAAGTGGAGGAGGAAGCAGGGGTGGCGAACAAAATGTTGGTATGGAAGATCTCTTGCTCCCCCCCTGAAGGGTTCTTAGATTACCAAGTAAGGGAGGGAGGTAGGTACCATGGTTTCCTTCTTTTATTGAATACCAGTAACGCGAGTAAACATTTAAGTGAGAAGTTAGGTAAGCGTTGCCAATGGCCAAAGCCTTTACTCTTTACTTCTTGACTATAGTAATAGTAAATAATGTCACTAGATTTCGGCATAAATACTAGCCAGGTACCATTTCCCAAACTTGATTTCCTTTTTATGCACCTGTTTATGCACCTGGGTCATTGTTCACGAACTAAGACGGCTTAGCCGCCTTTCTTTGGGCCGTATGAAGGAAGTACTTCAACGAATGGGTAGGTTGCCAACCCAACATTATAGGCGGGAAGTTCTCCTTTCTCCAAGTATGCTCATTAGACCGACAGGTGAGTAGCTAGTATAGTAGTAGCCAATACTAAAAACCGATAGTAGAAGGGTCGGTGGATGGCCCTTGCGAAAGTGGCCACGCCGCATCCCTTCAGTAGCCAATCCTTTTTCTCAACGATGCAGTTCGCTTGGAACATGGCACAAGGTGTGACGTTCCGAGCGGTGGAGGACAACCTGTTTGTTGTTCCAGTTTTCTGCCTTGGCGACTGGCAGAAGCTCATGGAAGAAGGGCCATGGCTGTTCCGCAACCATGGCGTGTAAAGAAGCCTTACGACGGGATGGCTAACCGGCGATCTGTGGTTCTGAACCAGATTCACGTCTGGTCGCAGATTCATAAGATCCCGGAACTGTTCCGCCTAGAAAACCTGGTGCGGGATCTGGCTAATAAGAAGCAACAATAGAGAATCTCGCCTAGCTCGAGGCTGTGCCTCAGTGCCCTCTGTAAGTACTTTCTAGTAAAAAGAACTACCTTTCAAAGCACATACCATTATGGCTAGCTAAAACGAAAGAATGAGAGTACAAGGTATGGGTCTACGCTTCCAGCTTGCTCTAGAAAAACGGAAATGGGATCTCTCTCTGGTGGGAGCCTGGCAGCGGGGAAAACGGCACCTGCAGGGGTCCAGGTCTCCATGATGAACAACCACGACTTTGATCTTAACGAGCTGCCGCCTGAGCATGAGCAGCTCGTTCAGGAGCAGCCACTGTTGAAAATAGCGAGCCTCTAGAGGATGACGCTGATACATCATTTGATTTGTTTCGGGATGCAGAAGAACAGCCTGATGAGTACAATTATGATTATGATGACTATGTTGATGAATCCATGTGGGGAGAGGAGGACTGGACAGAACAAGAACATGAGAAAGCGGAAGATTACGTGAGCATCTATGCTCACATCTTGTCCACCCCAGTAAGTGAACCTTTTGTATCCTTTTGCTTATATTTTGCTGTTCGTTCTGTAAATGACCTTGAGTTGTTTTTCACATTCTTTCTACAGGTAATTGTAGATATTGACAAAGATGTGTACATGAAATGGTGATTGCACTTTGACTCAAAAGCACTATTCGATAAGACGCAGTAGAACTGTGCACCCGTTTTTGTTTGAGTTTGAGGTGACCTATACTACACTATAATAGCAAGGAGAGACAGCAGCTGATACCAGATCATACTACAGTACAGCTAGTGCGTGCTAAAACCCTCCTTGTGTACTAGGCTTATGAATAAACTAAACTGTTGAGACGTCTCTGGTGTAGGTGACAGGGAAGCCATGCTCGTTAGAAGAGAAAACAGATGGTTTGAGCAAGCATGGGTTCAAGCTCTAGTGGATGGGTTTGATAGCTGAACGCAAGGATAATTCATCTATGTAGCTAGTTGGTTATGGTGGCGGAGAAGCCCCTCTTTAGCTAGATTGGGCTCCTTTACTACTTTATTTAACCCGGGGTTATGCCTAAAACCGGTATCTTATGCGTGTTCGACTAGTTCCATTTCTGATTCTCCTTCTTCGCTGGGGTCTACATACGAAAGAATGGAACACTCGACAGCTTCGATACTCAAATAACCAGCTCATTATGCTTAGGTTGGGTTAGGAAAACGAAGCTTTCCAAGGGACTAGTTCTTTCGCGCATCTGTTTCTCCATCCGTTCTCTTGACATAAGAAGCCAGCCGCCTACTCCTACTATTGGGTCGGTTGGTCGGTCAAGTGAACCACGCCCGGCAGGTGGGTATGCCGATAAGATTCCTTTGTTCGACGTACGTCCATATGAAGCGAGCGCTTCAAAACGAGGCTATTATGCTGAAACTAGGGCTCCCTCTGGACGGGTAGAGCGAGAGGGATAGCAAGCACTTGAAAAGGGAAGGAAGGGTCTTAGAACTACTGAAACAGTAGTAGAACTCTTCCAAAATCAAAATAGGAGAGTGAAAAACAAAAAGAAGACCATTGGGCTGGGGAAGACTCCCTCAATCACTCTGCTGGGCGATGCTTCTTACTCTACCTTTCAATTCCTTTGCCTTTCTTCTTCTGATCGATCCAATGGTTCGGACTAGGACGCGTAAACCCCGAAGGGAGATTGACCCTACCTAAGTATTTTCTTAGATAGAAGTGGTTGGTCAAGTGTGAGTCACGCCGGGGCGGGTAGACCCACTTTTAATAGCAACGCCCAGATCAATGGAAAATGGAAGTTTCTAGAATTGCAGCTCTGTTCTGTTCAAGAAGTCTTTCTCCAGGGTTCGGTTCAGAAGGCGGGATGGAAGAGAGAGAATGGGCTCATCGTGCGACAAGGTCGATCGATCACTCAAACTGTTCGGTATCTCTACAATTGAGTGAGCTGTGTTGCGAAGGAAAATGATGAAATTGCTTACTTTTCACAGGCGTGAATTCTATCTTCGATTAGATAGTTTCCATGCTTTTGATAAAAAGATGGGTTGGTATCTGAATGAAAGTCGGTAAGCAATCAATCTAGTGCTGTCCTCGGCAGACCAGGAAATGTAATAAACTTTGGAGCCTCATCATTGGAAAGATTGACAACTTAACGGTCTGAAAAACTATTCAAAGAGTGACTTTTAAGCCCCACTGGTTCGCTTTATTTTCAACGGACATTTCCTCCCTCGTCAGCAGCTTTATTACCTGCTAAGTCTGGAAGGGTAGTAAAATCACTCACAACAATCAATCTTTTCTTATGATACTGATACGATGCAAACGGTGACACCCCCGGATAATGTGTCTGTGCATTTGTGTCTGTCTTCCCTTAGATGTGAGGAATCGAATCTCTATTGAAATCTGGAATCACAAGGTATCCTTTCTTTAAAAACACATGAACGGGCGCCCTGAATGAATAAGAAATCGCTGCTATAACAGAGAGTTGCCCCAGATCATACAATGTGGTTCTCTACTTTCGGCTGGCTGGCAGATCAGCGTATTTATATGAAAGAGTAGACAAAGGTTCTGACAGGGGTAACTACTACCAAGAAGCGAACTCAGAGATATGAAGAGAGAGAAGTTAGCCGCAACCGATCATCGGAGGAAGCAGGCTTACAAGAAACTGATGGGACGATCGGAAGAAGAGAGTGATAACAGGTTTCTAGTTGACAACCTTCCGCATTTCTTATTGGGATATATTTCATACATTCCGATTTCCTTTACCCTCCCATGAGGAAAAGCTGGTGTGATTAAGGTTATCTAAAGAAAAGCTCATAGTGTTATGCCTTGTAGCTTATTCCACTCTCTATAGTAGTTCCCTTCGATTCAACGCAGTGAAGACAGTTTCAATCGGGTCGATGGACCCTTGGTTGTTTTTGTGATAAGTCGCTATTATCAAATAAATAGTCATTTCTTGCTCGATTCGAGAGGTGATTTCATTCCACAGTGACAATTCATGTTGAACGCGTCCTCCGGCATTTACGATTCTTCCTACAGAGGGCACTACTGGCAAAGAATAACCTTTCCACCCGGCGAGAAAAAGAGACAGAGGTTTGCACTTGGTCCTCTTGGTTAGGATGTAGAGGGGATCTATCAACAATCCCGTCGTCTTCTTCCAGCTTTTTCCTCTGAATTTGATATACTTCAAAAACGAATCACTCTTTTCAGTATGAATGGCTCACTCTCCCATTCTTTCCGGCTAGGGCAGCAGCTAGACCCATATCTTTTGATGGCGAGCATCGATCGAGATCCTTCGGTGAAAGCTAGAACCAACTCCGCGAGGAAAGCGGAAGCAAACAGTTATGATGTGGTTGATAGTGTTTTTAGGGATAACCTAAGTCGGCGTTACCCGACATAGTCAACGGGGTACCTTCATTCTTTAACAATTCCGGACATAGGAACAATGAGCTGTCTCCACGGCTTCTCTTCCAAACCAATATCGCAATGGATCTATCTTCAGCTTATTCTCTCAATCAATGAATGCGGGTCATCATGGAGAATCAGGGGAAGTGTAGACTATAAGTAGCCAATTTGCAATTCATTTCCTTGGCAATGACGAGTGATGGTATCTCGAAGCCATTCATCTTATCTCTGCAGCAGGAGATTCTTCACCGGACAAAAGATAAGGAAAAGACAAAGAAATCCCATGGGTAGTTTTTGGAAAAACCAATTCTGACTTCTCTTCTGATCTTCTTGGCTATGCGGAGGAGTCAGTAGAAACTGAACTCTATAACTCTTTTATTTAAGCTGAGTCGACCAATCCATGTGGAACCATAGGAAGCCGAAAGAAAGATAGAATGAATAGAATACAGCTCAACATTTGAAGAATGGAATCTGTCCCTTAAACCTCCAAGAAATCGAATAAATCTAACTATAGTGGTTGGTGATTCCTGGTCGAGTAATAGTATCTCGGAAAATGGAGTTTCCACTGTTTGTATGGTCTCGTGGTAGATTACCTTCTCCAGGCGGGGAAAGGGCGCCGAAATGAATTAGATATCTTTCCACGGCTGTAACTACTAGTCATTCTACCCCTTAGAACACCTAGTAAAACTACTAGTCCTGGTCGATACACCTACTCGTTTCGTTGCAACTGTCCAATAAGCTAGGGTCGGGCATGTCCAAAGAAGAATGTACCTGGGTCGGTAGCGAGGAAGTAAACTAGTGCTTTCCAACTGAGCTGGATACATCATAGTCCTGGATACATACATATAGCAGGGGTTGCTCGCCTTGTTGAAACTAGTCCCCTTGCTGGCTCGGAAGCACCAGACCTATTCGTTTCACTCGAGAAAGTCATTTGCTTCACCGGTTCGATATGCGATATCAAAATCCTTTCCTTCCACGGATGCGACTAAAAAGAGAGTAGCTTCTCCTGCTCGCCTTGTTGAAACTAGTCATTCTGTTTCTGTTGTGGCTGGTTTATCGGCTGCTCCAACTGTCCAATCTGTCCCAACAGAGTTAGGCATTCCTTCTGAGCTAGCTAGGGAGTCAATAGCAAGACCGGGTACAACAAGCCTATTAGAGAATGAAGTAGCTCGAGTTCGGGGTTATCTCTCCTTTACGAAATAGAGGTTCACTTCGACTTTACTACTTTCCAGCCAACGCACTCTACTCAAATTGAAGGAAATTGTTTGGCCCCTATTCTATTTATTTATTAAGGGAGGGTACTCATAACGTTGAATCACTATTTTTCTTTCCTAATGTTCATCTCAAGCTGGCTTCGACATCTGGTTATCGTGGTTCTTTCTCCTCCTTTTCTATCGCTTGCTTTCCATATTCCACTTTGACTTTATTTAGAAATTGGCTTAAGGCTGTTGGTTCAACCGACTATAAGAAGTTCCAGAAGGGGTCCCGACTCGGGGGCGGGGGTATCTTACCTCTTTTCCTCTGCGTTCGTGACAAGCTAGTAGGCACTCTTGTGTGGGTTGGCTCATTCCCCCGGAAAACGAATATTAAGAAGATAGATACCATTCCGTCGATACTAGATTCATTCTTTCCGCGAGGGCCTCTGCTTCTCTCTGTTCGGTGGGAGAGTATGGTAGTTGTCCTTCAGCATCTCTCTCAGGCTCAATGCCATTGCTCGATATGATGCGAAAGTCAATTCTATACCAACGGCATCGTATAACAATAGCTCTTGTCTAGGGAAATGCAAAAAGTATGAGGCCATAACATCCGTACCAACACCGACGAACTGACCCGGTTAAAGAACAACCGCGTGCTCAATTCTTAGTTCTGCTCTTTAGCCAAAAGGGTAACGGAATAATTGCGCTGTCTATAGGTGGAGATGAGCTGACTCAAACGAATGGTCATGCCAATGACAAAAAGGACATCCACACTGAAGCTTATTACTCGATTGCTGTTAGACCCATGTTGTATGCCCTCATTAGGAGCCCGCAAGCCACTCCTACCTCGCGGGTGATGCATTCCCTTCTCCAGGTACTAAAAGTGATAAATAGGCTCGATTCTCATAAGAAACATGCCACTGAAACCAAAGGAAGTACATATATCTTCTTAGACGGAAGGGAGGGACTAGGGCAAGATAGCTTTATCACAGACAGGGCTGCATCGACCAATCGCTTTTCATTGAGAATAGGAACGAACAGCTTTCGTAGACCTAGCTTTCGTACTGATCTTTTGGATTCGCCGGCCTGCCTAGCCTAGGTTGTTGTATACTCAACTTGAGTTGGTTTTGTCCCTTCGCTCGGAAGAGGTGGCGTGAATGCCGCTCCCAAAGAATGTTGAGTCCATTTTGATCCCAAGAAATGCGTATAGCAAAGTGAAATAGTTGATGCGATGTGCCCGTTTTCTTTCGATAGACCAATGTCATCCGCTATAGTGCCTACCAATAGTGGAGCCGTGGAAGAACAGAACAGACATTCAAACCAACCGATCAGAAGATAAGTATGAATTGGGACAAAAAGTATGACTTTTCCCAGGATCAAACTTTTTTAAAAAGATACCCCGCGAAAATAGGCATTTACAAAGGGAATGATAAAAAGTAAGGTTTTCCACATGGTGAGATGAACTTTTTCCCGATTTTTCGACGAAAAACAGCCATTTATATATATATATATAAACACCATTCTATCCAGCATGGGACAAAAGTACAGACTTGTCATCTCCCTTAGGAAATGAGAAAAATCTACTCCATTTTAAAAAACTTTCTATCCAGCATGGGGCAACTTGGTACTTTTTTTCGTTGCTAAGGGAAATTGCCCTTTTTCATGGTCAATTTTCCGATCACTTCAAGCCAGCTAGGGCGAAAAGTAAAGCAAAATGGATTGCTAAGGGGAATTGGCATTTTTCAGCCTCCTTTTAAAAACAAAGTGGAAGCCAGCTACAGCGAAAACCTTACTTTTTTTTGTTTCTAAGGGTGGGTCAATAAAGTTAAAACTTCTGTCTCATATAGCTGCAAAACCTCATATTTTACAGATCGAATTGATCAACGGAAAGGCGGCTAAACCTATTCTTGATACTTGTTCTGACCGCATAACGAAAGTGCATGAAATCGAATCAATGGCTTCAGATCGATAGGAATACAGATTGTAATTAAAGAAATGAAGCCATCTTTCCTCGCCCCCGGAAGGCGCCTGCTCTTTAGTTGAGTATGAAAAGTGCCCCGCGAAGGAACAAAACCAACTCAAGTCAACCGTCCCGTCGATTCGATCTGAAGTATGAATTGGCCGAAGCAGATACCAAGGCTTCATTGAACAGAGGACTAGATGAGATGAGGCCGGCCTATCCACACTGTAAGTAACGGCAAGTGCTAATGCCTCTGAGCTTGACCTGGAAAAACCCCTTTTGTGAACTTGAAAACCGACATGGTCAAAGCACGGAAAGGAAAGTATTGGAAAAGCTAAGCTACATCAACATAGGTTCTATTCTGCTACCTTCACTTCTGACTTCACTCCCACCTATTGATATTGATCTTACCTTACCTCGAGAAGTTATTCGTTTAGGTCTCAATTACCAATTGATACTAGTGTTTATCTAGTCCAACTTGAATGAAGGAAGAGGTTCACTACTGACTGAACTGAAATACGCCAGAAAATCGATTTGTCCAAAGCTAAAGGAAAAGGAGATCCAAGTAGAATCCCAATGGGCCGCAGATCATATGAGGGGAGGCCTGTGGCTGATTGTACAAGAAGGATATGAGAAATCATAAAAAGGGGGGTCAGCGATTTCAAGCTTGGGCGGTTTTCCGACATCTTCCTCGGGCTTTGGAAGAACATAGTATCTCTCGTTTCATGCTGATCTGGCCAATATAGAAGGAGAAGGTCAGTTAAGCAAAGCAGGTGTGAGCCTTCTCTTGTAAAAGGCACCGTAGCCTTATCCGCACTGTGTAGAAGCATCCTGCCTTTCCTTAAACCTGATATAATGCTTTTTCCTTGTCCAGAACTAGCTTGTTTCACTAGATGAGGGAAAAGTGGGATACCAATTATGTTGGGCTGACTTCGAGAACTTCACTTTTTCTATTTTCTAGAAAGGTTTGAACGTGGCACTAAACCCTCGATGTCAACTAAAGAAAATAGTTCAAGACAGTAGAGCACTGAGGTTCAGCATTTCGTTTAGTGAATGCGGAGATAAAGGCAGCTACTATTGATGCAATGCAATTGGACCGCTGGGTAATGCAAGGGAAGAATGTTCTCATATCCATGCCCCATATTGATTTTTTTATAGAATCAAGCCACTTCTATCGCTTCTCCTAATCTATATCGGGGTTGGCCACTGCTCAAACAAAGGGACCAAACAGAAGAGTCCCCAACCCCGAGTTGGCTCCTCTTCTCAATAATAAAGAGGAGATACAACACTCTAAAGCCAAGATGCACTAATAGCCAATCAAGACACTGAAGCACTAAGCACTAATGGCCAATAGTATAGTATCTTTGTTTGGATGACTTCCCTCCTACCACTGATAAGCTGAGGTTCAAGAGACAGTTGTGGGTACGAGATCCTATGGCGGTAAAGGAGACCTTTCAAATACAATAAATGCTCAATGTACCAGCACAGGGTCAAAGAAGCCTGCTAGGTGCCATAGGATGTGCCGAAATGCCTACCTCTATGGTTTGCGTATAACGTGAATAGCTCCTGTCTGTTGTTTAAAAAGAACAAAAGCACGAGGTAGGGGAGGTTCAGCCGTCAGATATCAGATCTCCCATCAATGGCACGCAGGAACCTTCATCAAGCTGCCCCACCAAAATCCTTCCAAAGATATTGACACTGCCTGATGCTCATGACCAACAATACTATGTAGGGATGACACTTGTTGAATGGTGATGCCTGGGCTGAATAAGCAGCTGCAAGGATTTCTCCCAGAAAGTTGTTTTAATATTGACCCACTGAGAGAGAAGCATGTTCCTGAGCATCCATAACCTCGGAATTGATCTTCTCTTTCCCTTTCTTTTCTGCTCCCGTGCTTAGATCGAACAATATTGCGAAATCAGTGATACGAAAAATCCTCTTCCATTCTTTCGGGCTGCAGGCAACTTAGAGAAGAAAACAGGCTTACATCTCCAAGCCACACTAGGTAGGGCAAGGAATAGTCCCTATCACGACTGGTTCTTTTCTTCTTCTATAAGCCTCTGCTGAGCAATCTCCTCATTAGCATCAGCATTCCCTTCATTCTCCCCCTCTCGACTATCACCCTCGGTGCTAGCAGAGAATTCCTCCAAGAACTGACTAAGATCACCTCTACCTGTGTTGTGTAGTATGGCTCATGTTCCCGAAAGGTTACATCCATACTTGCGTATAATTTCCTCCCAATAAGATCCCAACATTGATATCCCTTTTGGCTAGATGCATAATCAAGAAATATACACCTCACTGCCCACGGATCCAACTTGCCAACAGAAGGTCGATGATCTCGCACAAAGCACACACACACAACCTTTCACTTTTGTTTAGGAGGCACCTTGAACTCCCTTTGGCCCAAGAGAAGTTCGGCTGGAGACTTCATACCAAGTATCCTAGACGGCATACGGTTTATGAGGTACGCTGCTGTCATCACTGCCTCACTCGATAAATTCTTTGGCACATTTATCTAAAACATAAGTGACCGTGCCACCTCCTGCAGATGTCGGTTCTTCCTTTCCCTTTCCGCCACTCCATTCTGTGATGGGGTTCCATCCAGTTCCAACACAAGTAGTCTGATGAATAATCCCATGTTCTGATATATAAGCATCAACCTCTCTATTCACATATTCAGTCCCATTATCTGACCGGAGAATCCGAATCTTCGCTTCAAACTAAGTAGCCACCAGCTTATGGAAGTCCTGAAACCATCTCACAACCTCACTCTTGTGCTTCATCAAATAAATCAAGCAAGTCATACGAGTGCAACAGTCCATAAATGTAACAAACCACTTGAACCCGCTCACAGAAGTGACAGAACATGGACCCCAAACATCAGAATGTATCAATAAGAAGGGTTCATCACTTCGAAGGCCAATGCTAGGATATGTAGACCTTGTATGCTTCCCAAACGCGCAAGCATCACACACAAGTATGCTCTTGTCCACCTTCTTAAACAAATAAGGATACATACATCCTACTCTTATTATCAATGGATAGCCCAAACGAAAATGATGTAGCAAGATCTCTGCTACAGGTCCTCTAGCAATCACAGACAATGGGACATCCACTTGATCAACCACAACCCCTTACGCCTGATTCCAGACCCAATCCTCTTCCCAGTGCCCTTCTCCTCAAATAAACTCTAATCCTCATCAAATGTAACAGTACATTTGAATTGCTCAATGATGGAGCTAATAGAGAGGAGATTGACCGGAAAAGATGGCACATGCAAAATGGAAGGCAACACCATAGACAGTGTGCATTTTACAGACCACACTCCCTTGATAAATTGGGAACTATGGCTTGTGACGGATTACCATGAAAGCTGATTGGATAAACAATCGCATCGCACTCACATCGGATCAAAAAACGCATAGAGAAAGAATTGATGCGGTCATCCTTCCTCCGGAGCAAGAAAGGAAACTCCTCGATTCAGCTTCGTTGCAATAAGCTGCACTTGCGTCCCGATTCGAGATTGTGTGGGTGTAGATAGGAAGAAGTCAAGGCTGTGTCTTTCTCTTTAGTTGTATCCAGGTTCACCTATTTTTTTTCCGTTGTTGCTCTTCAGAAAACGCGTATAGTAAGTCTCAGTGGCCTTCGTCGATGGGACCTCCAGTGCATGGAGGGGTGGAATGGGATACGTATTTGTTGTTCTGGTCGATTAGGGGGTGCGGAAATAGCTAGAACTGAATGCGGAAAGTATGGAAAAACATCTTGTAATGTATTTAACCAGAAAATCGATTATGCTCCTGCGGAAGTATCTACTCGTAACGGAATTTCAGGTGTCAAAGTGCGGATCTCATATAGTCAAAATAAGAAGGGACGTGCTATATCCGAAATGTACGAAATATAGTAAATATTTTAAATGCAGATGTAGTAGGGGTCGCGAACCGGATGGTACACAACTTGGTTTTGGAAGATATGGCACCAAAAGTTGTAGAGCTGGTCGTCTTTCATATCAAGCCATTGAAGCAGCGCGTCGGGCTACAATCGGACAATTCCATCGTGCTATGAGCGGACAATTCCGAAGAAATTGTAAGATATGGGTAAGAGTTCTCGCAGATCTTCCTATTACGGGGAAACCCGCAGAAGTTCGAATGGGAAGAGGAAAAGGAAATCCGGTAAGACTTGATCTATCATCTTATTCTTTTGGTTTCTTTTTAGGGGGAATAGTTCTCATAGTGATTGCGGCTGTAGTTTTAGATCCCTCTTTGATCGTGACAGATCAAGCTAGGGAACTAATCATGGAATGGCTTCTCTCGCTTTCACAGTATGTTTATCACATTCTTAGGGCCATTTTGGAAGAAACCTGGAATGGACGTGACCGTTGTGCGACCATGGGAGGGACGGAACTGGAAAGTCCTGCCCATTCGGGGGATAAAACGTACAAAGCCCCACACGTGAATCTAATGCTATCATCATCTAGTGATAGCGTTAACCAAGGGGGTGGGAGCGATGCGCCTCCTTTAACTATTGACTTGAACCGACCGGCTCAGGATCAGGAAGATATTCGGCAATATGCCGAATCAATAAAGGAATTTCGGATTGATGAGCAATTCGAGAATTTCAAAAACAATCAATTCACTAAACCGCTCTATGATAAATTATGTGACTACGTGGGAGATGCGGAGGCTGTAAAAAACACATGCATACGAGAAATCTCGGAGAACTTTCATTCAACAGACGCTGGGTTAATTGATTTCGTCAAGCAGACGGATGACAGTGAAGGGCAAAGAAGAGTTATATTTGATCTTATCAACCTTCATTTTAAGGATGAGCTAGAGAAACTCCCACCCGAACTCCAACAAAATGAAAATCCAGAGGAGGAATGAATGGTATGGTAGCCATCATCATCATTCTCTTTTTCGTTATAAAGATAAAGGGCTTGCTTCATTTGAAGAGTTAGTTGGCCGGCCTACCGGCCCGCAGATGTAGAGACAGAGATAGAGGTTGCCTCTCTTCTTTAACTGCGAAATCAAAGGGACACTTGGAAAGAAGGGAACGCACGGCTCTTATCTGGTTCGAATCCAGTTCGTCCCGGCCGGCCACAAAGACTACACCAAACTACACTAACTATGAGTTTATGAAAGCGCAGAAAAAACGATAACTATATATGGGAATATGAAAGCAAGAACTACTAATTGTAAAAATTACAATCGAAAGCCCCCCCCCCCCCCGGTAGAAAACCAGCTATCGTTTCATATATGCGCTAGGATATATATAGTATCCTATCCCCCTCAATCTCAGGAGTCGCTTTCTCTATGCCCGACTTACGAGCTCTTTGCTTATTATTTATCGGGTGGGATGAAGGTCGAAATGTCTAGTTTGAATTGCTTATGCTTATATAGTTTGAATCGTCTAGCTTCATACCAAGGTTGTTCTACAAAAGAACCAAGTAAGAAAGTAAGCCCGTTCAATTGAAATAGCTTCCTCGCTTCGCAGTTCGATACCCACTGAAACTATGGATACGATAGACTCGGGAGGGGTAAAGGGTTACTTTATTTGGGCTGCTAAGTCCTTCTTGTTGATTCCGGAAATAAAGAGGATCTTCTTAATCCTTCGTGCTCCACACCCGCCTCACTGGACCTATCCATTCGAGCTCTCTCCTCTAATCCCAACTCGACACGGCTGGACGACGACGCCTGTTCACTTATAACGAAATCACACGTTAAGCCTGATGAATTCATCTACAATTTATGGATTTGTCGGTTTGGCAAGGCAGAACCAGGGCCCTTCCATTAAGGTTATATTATAGTTTCGATAGGAGAGATGCAGACCAGATAGGAATGCAAGAATACTCTGTAAATTGTTTATTAATCGGTTTAGTCTGTGGAAGAGAAGTCTCGATCTAGAGGATTGCCCCCCCCTCCCAGACTGACCTAGTTGTCCTTGACTTGCTTCGGAAAGAAAAGACCTAGTACTTGTTTACCTTGACCATGGCTACTTTCCCGCCGCCTTTCCTTCTATACTTTTCCTATGTGCTATCCCAGGCATCCCTTGTCAAGCTACCTATCCCTACGAAAAAGCAAGCCTACTTACTACGTGTTTTCCTCTATTGGCAAATACGCATATACTGACCTACTCACGTGCATATCTTGCATAAAGCCTTCCCCTAAAAAAACAAACTAGCCCGTATCTTCCTAGTCCTTGTTGCCAGCCCTACTCGACTTTACTCGACTATTTAGAAAAAGCTACTACTTGAATGCATACTTTTACTATTATTTAAAGAAAAAACAAAAACTATTTCTGAGTTTATGCCCCACCAACAGAGCAAAAGAACGCTCAAATGAGGAACTAGAATATGAAAGTGCAAAATATCCTACCGAACAAAGAAAGCACTATATCTCATTTTTAAAATCTGGTAAAAATTCTTCAACCTAACTCAACACAACTATATTTCGACTGTATATGTATGTTTGTAACGTGCCACAAAACCATCTTAAGATTAGACAGTTATCAATCAGAAAACGCATTGACCACATGCAAAAAATCAAGACGGATCTCCTTCCTTTTATTCGGTGCTTTCCTTTTATAAGTCACTGCTATTCTTCCTTGACCCTTCTTACCTTTGCTAGATTTTGCATTCCCCTCATTACTATTCGGCTCAGTATTATCTTCACCTTTGGAATTGCTTCCACCAGAAGTAGACGACAAGTACCGTAGATGTCAGAATTTCGTATATAGCAAATTCAGGTAGTAAGTAATGGAACTGTAGCATGCAAAGGGACTGTACCATGGAAATTGAGAAGAAATCTCCATCAAGTTTTTCCATTTTATGCCATATGAATAAGAGATTCCTTTTAGTTAGAAAGCTTGCGTAGAAGTTTGCTATCAAAGACCTCGGTATTCTTTTCATCCGCGGTTTCCCACTTCTCTGTCTCTGGGTGAATGCCTCTACCAGAGGTTATGCGCCAGCTTGGGAAAGCCTTAAGTTATATCTTAATCTGTCTTGCAAGGTAGATTGGATCATGTCCGCGATAGAAGTTGCGGAGGAATGAAACGACGATTTCGGTATAGGAAGAGAAAGGGATTACGCGATCGTTACTGTCCATCTTTTTCAGCTCTGCTCCCGAAAAGAGAAAGGAAAGGAGACTGAGATAGGGGTTGTCCTTGGTTTTTCCAAGGAAAGCCTGATTTAGCATGTAACGTGAACATGAGCGGACACCCACACAATCTCGATTTGAAGAAAAAGTACCATACCATTGTCGTTTTTAGGGCGAAAAAGAATGGGTCATCTTTGTCAATTGATAACTGAGTGAGAGAAGACAATCACGTTCTTAAAGCGGTCGGTTCGCCGGATTCACAACCTTCCCCTATTGGCCGGCTGCCCGTGAAACACATAGGCTCCTATCGCATTTATCGATCGAGAATGGTCTCATCACAGAAACACTTTCTATATGTTATTTCGAGATTCGAAGAAGCAAGCAAGTTTTTCATATAGTTGTTTTTATGTAGTGATCTCTGTTCATGGAGATCACGAGGCCACCGATACCCCATGTGGATAGGTGGGATAGAAGAGTGGGCATGTGGGCTTCTATCAAAAGAGTAAAAGATACCGCCACGTGAATATCTCCCTTCTCACCTCTGGGAGGGGGAAACTAGCACTTTCGCACTAGATGGTTAACTCTAAGTTTTTTCTGAAGTAGGTTGTTCAATGCTAGTTCAATAATTGAGCCATCTTCCTATCACCAATAACAAATGGATAGCATGTGTTGTGCAACCAATCCTACCCTCAGTTGTAGTAAGCTGAGTGTGATCCGCAGAGAGCAAAGTGTGTATCACATGAATTTGATAGCTCAGGCCTTGGAAGGACCTTTTTGGCACTAGACAGACTCTTTAATATCGATGGCAGCAACTATCCATTTTCTCAATCAGATTACTGCGTGTGCTCTTGTGTGCTCCAATCTTTAGTAAATAAAGCAAAGATTTCTGAGCTAGGAATCAGAGGAAATGCTCTGACTCAAATCCAGATACAATTTGATATGTCGGAGACCTGTGTGACTCCCTACATGTATTTGAAGAGTCCCTCAGGATCATATCACAATAAACTAGACTGGTCAGGATGCTCCAACTAACAATCTAGAATCCATACTTGATAGGATCAAGAATAAAAAACATGATATCAAGAATAGCATATTGAAAGATCCCAATCATTTTTCTTGATAACTTCTTCAACCTACGTATTTTTCGTATAAATTGGATCAATTATTAATAAAATAAGGAGCAAACATAGGTATCAGATATCAGGAACATAAGCTTACCCGGGAGAAATGCACTCTGTGTTAGTCCGATCACTTAGCTTTTGCTTTCGCACTCCCTACTGATGCCTATTGCATGACTCTCATTCAGTCAAACTAGAAACTGTGTTTACAGCTGGAACGATGAATGTAATCCTACTATTCTGGAAGGGTAGGGTCGTCTGAGTACGGTACTATGGACATCAGGGCATATTGAATATAGTCATATAATTTGGTGTGCTGACACACCCAGAAAGGTTTCTACCTACGCAAGGAAAATGAAGAAAGCAAGCCAAATACTGAAATGTATTAAGCTATCGATCGGGGGACATAACACTATGAGGGTTGTTAAGGCGGGGCTAGGAGCTTGATATGCTGCCGACTCAGAATCAAATGAGCACAGGGGACCCTAGTCAACATTCATATTTCTACCCACCGGTGGATGATCGGTCACCTTAGTTCCAATTTAGCTACTGTTCATTTTGTTGAACTCCAAGAAGGACCGATTGCTACATACTCTTGAGAAACAAGATGTTATGACGCCGCTGTGCCCGCGGTCCAATGATCCACCTATGTTTGTGTCGGATCTTATCCATGCTGCAACCAGGCCGTGGAATATGGAGGTGGTCAGAGAACATATGTATGAGATGGACGCCGAAGCAGTAGCGAACATTCCCATCAGTCATGTTGCCCAGCCGGAAAGAATGGAAGAGGATTTTTCGTATCACATTCGTACTGACTTAACAGGATCCGTCTCCCATAGTAATATTATGACAGTCTCTCTTGCCCCTTCGTACTTACTTGAAACAGGAATTTCTTGGTGCTCAACTGCTTATTCTGCTTTTCCTGGTACCGGTATAGATAGATAGAAAGCGCATTCAATCGAGAAAAGGATCAACTGATCCACCTCTTTACTTTTTGGTTTTTATTCGGCTGTTTCAGCATAGGTTGCATTTTAAAACAAAAGAAAAGAGCAAGTTCCCACAGGCGAAGAGCTGCTTCCGAGAAATCTTTTACCCCCTTTACGCCCTTCGGGGCTGCTAACAACGAGCTAATACACAGGAACGGCACGGCTCCTACACCGCTTAACTCCAATAATAGAACCTGGTCCCACATCCCTTGCATTTGATAATGAAACAATCAGAATTTGTTGAATTGAAATATGTTCAATCTCATTTCTTTTACGTGGTTTTGGCAACTATCAATTATCTCTTTCCTCGGCTTCCTACATGGATATAGCCGTAAACGGTATCTAGTAGGCAACCTGGGAACTACATTAGCTTAGGGGGATCGGGTAGCGAGCGCTCTCCTCGGCAAAGCAGACAAGAAGCAATTCCACCATTGGGAACGGCACGCCCCCTTCCCTAGGGCTAGAGGTATTTACACGCTGCATTGAACCTAACGCTAGAGCGAGTACTACGATGAAAATCACTTTTACGAGCGATACCTTTGTCTTTGGTGCTTGAGTTGTCCTCCCAGCGGTGTGGTCCTCGGTTTCGGAAATGACATATTGAACCGGTATCTTTAGCATATAAAAAATCCTTTGTTTGACGGCATCCCTCCTCTAAAGCTGCTTCCTTCCTTTCCGGTTCGTAGTGGTTACGAGGAGAAGTGCAATTCAAAGCGCATTCCATAGTTGTATTAGATAGTTTAGATATAGTGACCCACTAGTTCGAGATGCACTGACCTTGGCCATTGCCTGCTAACTACGGTCATTATATGTCAATTCGGATCGCACACCGGAAGCAAAGATCAGGAGATTGCCAACTTGAATGAATGTAATCCGGTTACGGTGTAGGGGAGATTTATTATTGAGTTGATAACGCACTCCGTTTACTAACATTGAGAACTATGCCATGGAATGGAATATTCCCATTTCCGATTGTTGAAAACAAATGCGACTTTCAAAAGGCACATCAAATGTATGGACACAACGATTTGCCCACTGATTCATTGATTCATTAGCTGCGCTGCTTTTGTGAGTTCCACTGGCGTGAAACTCCGAAGGGAGAGCCCGGAGGGAGCTTATTCATTCCTTTCGTGGCTTGCCATGGTTATTTCCTTGCCCAGGGCACAGTCTGGTTATCTGTTTTGTGCCTCATCGGGCACCCAAGGGTTTCTCTTATGAATGGTGCGATCCGGCATCCTTGAAGCTCGGAACTCCTCTCTGGAATTTTGACCATGAAAATGCCATTTACCCTTAGCAATGAAGAAATCTATTGAACAATCTGTTTCATTGCAATACCTCACTCTAACAACTCCTATTCCCACGGCATTACCACAAGGATTTCCTGTTTCCCCGATCCACCAGCTACGTTCGCACACTTCCAAATAGTAAATGCTCCCGCGGTTGGAGTTGAGACTTTCTTATCCCTCTTGTTACGACGGATCGAGCATATGATTCTTTTCTTGATTGAAATCATTCACTTTTCCTTGAAATCGTCACAAAGTAATTGGAAGAAGAAGTGCTTGAGAAGCTCATGGATATATTCTATGGTGGCTTCTCCAATAGTTCGAGCCATAGCTTCATTTCATTGTTTCTATAATTTTCTTCACTTTATCATTGCCCTCAAGTACAAGTAATTTCTGACAAACTTTCTTTCCCATGGTTCGGGTGGGCACGGATATGGATGGCAGGACAGGAGTGAAGATCCCTCAGCTAAGGGCTAGACCGGACGTTTCACTGTCTGATGACGAGTGGCACACAAATCAACCTGAGAAGGATTCTGCTATGTCAAAAGTGTTTATATAAACGAATTGTTTAACGCCAAGATGCCAATAGCAATGATGGATAAAGCAACTCCCACGAGTAGGGCTCGAAAGCCGGGGACTCTCCTGGCAAAGAATCTGAACGATCTGAGTTCTTTTCTGAGAAAGAAGAAGATGCAAGGCATGGATCCAAGCCTGAAGGCGACGTGGAGTGTTATTATTATCGTTACTCCAGAGAATGGGAGGCACTCTCTTCTTGCAAAATGCAGTTATGAAATCTGTAATCTAGATGATTCTGGTTGAAGGGGACGATGCAGCCTAGCGGTTACGAACTTTTTGTTCGATTCAAAGGATTTCCACTTGAGTAAAGCTATGGTGGGAAATAAACTACCAATTAGGCAATGCGCGTCTCTATTTCTTGAATTCTCTGGTCTAGGCAACCCGAAAGCGTTGTTTAACAAAGACAAGTCTGAATTTGAAACACAATCCGGCAGAGAAAATAAACTTAAGTAACCACCAGTTGAAACTGAGCGAGGATGCCTCTCCTAATGGAAGTTACGGGCTCAAACAATACCTAATGGTAGGCTACTTTGCTACCCGAGCATCTCTTTCTTATTAAGAACGACATAAATGTTGATTTTCTACTCTCGGGAGTAGGTAAGGGGGACTATGCCCAATAAAATAGGGACTACGGTAGGCATGAAATGAAACTTCTTATCTTAGGTACGGAATTCCTCCACATTAAGACACCAACCTGCCCTTGACAAGTCAATAATCAATCACTAGATTTAGGATCACAAGCCGATGCGATGCTTCACGTCGAAATGGGTTAGTCTGCATCTGAGAGACCCCGCCTAGCTCTAAAATGGTTTCAACCTTTCCTCGACCTCATGGAATGAACTAACTCATATGCAGTGAGCATATTATCATAGACATCCCTCACGATAGCGAACTTGAAGAAGAAGCTGTTTCGACATCTACTTTATCCCAAGTGCAATAATGCTCCAAGTACGGGTTTTCGAATTCATTACTCGCTGACCGCGCGTCATCTTCAGTTCACGATTGAGGCTCAGATGGAGACTGATGAGATACAGGCTCTGGCTAAGGTTGACATCCAGGCTCTGGACAAGCGATAAGAGATACTTTATGAAGGATCCAGCTAAGAAAATGAAATGGGTTAGTGGGAACAAGCAGCTAAAGCGCAAAGGTAAGGATGAGCTCGAAAAGTGCAAACTTGAATGATAGCTAGTGGTGGATTGAGACTTTTGAGCTTCTCCATCGATCACTTTTGCGGAAGCTGAGTCCTTTCTTTTTAAGCAAGTTCAAATCCAGCAAAAAACGAGTATCAATCTGTCCCAAGTGCGGACAGGAGAAGCCAGGTCGGATTACGACATTGAATTGAATTGAGTGGCCCCTTCCCTTCGCATCACAGCATCAACCCTGATCACCTCACTTTACGTCAATATTGGTGAGCATGCCACAAGATGTACGATTTGATTGGTTACTCAAGTGTCTAAGTGTAAGTTTCAAGTATTCTTCTTATGATAGACTGAAGGCTTATCGGCGCGCGAAGGTTCTCTGGATTGGTTGTGGTGAGCGCTGGGCGAAGGATTGTCAGTGTAAAGCTACTGTTCAACTCCATGTTGTTCAGGAAATGGCGGAATTATCGCGGAGTACTGCTGCAGGCTATTCTATGTTACAGGACCATGATGACTCTGCTTCGGATCTAAGGGTCCTCTCCGCTGAAGCTAATCAGAAATCTCCTGCACTCCGTTCCATTCAGTTAGCTTGCTCAGTAGTCCATAATTTGGATGTTACCCTATTTTCTTGGTCGACTCGGGCAGCACTCATTCCTTTTTGAATGCATCATTGGCATCTCATATTGAAGCTAAAATTGTCATCTCCTGAATCTGTGCGTGCAGGCAGCATCAATTTATCACCTAATGGTATCTTTGTTCTACCGGCACATACATTTCGATTTCCTTGGTCAACGGAAGTCACCTTTTCTTTTTCCTTGTTTTCGTCATGCGTCGATTCAACATTCGTTGGACTTTGTAGCTTCAAGGACGTAGTCATCCTCTCAAGATTCTAGTCATGATATTGCTTAAAAAGAAGCCTGACTTACCTATATTATCAAAGGACCCAGTCGAGCCCTAACTAGAAAAGTGCATGGGTGACCAAATTTAGGACAAAGTAGGCGCGGAAGATCCACATGCAACGAAACATCCCTCACGAGTTACAAACCTGACCTTCTTTAAGCTGCTTCGACTACGGGAACCACAAGGAAAACGGAACACGAGCGGGAATGTGGGACTGGGTCCTTCCATATAGTTGGCTTGATGGCCCTTGTGGACAGAGTCTGTTCTCATTAGAGAATTGACCTTAGAACTTTGTGATCAAGACCCGTGGTTAGTCCAGTAGAAACTTGATCTCCGGAAAGGAGGTCCGCTTATTTACTTATCTGAAAAAGCAAAAGGTAGGTAGGTTGTTTCAGAGAAGAGTACGTGGGTTTTCACATAGCCGGATATGAAAAGAGACCCTAATGAGCAGCTTTTTTTTTATTCGTAAACCCTTCTTTCTGTGCTTATGGAATCAGCCAGTGGCAGGTCTTGGCGATTGAATTCATCCCGTTTTACTTTGTTGAGTGCGATCTGGTATTGACTTGCCCTTATTTTCCATCGATCGGGTAGTTAGTTAGGTCCCGCGGACAAGAAGTCCTATATACTGAAATAAGAGGGACTCCTTCCAGGCATCGCCGTTAAGGTGCTCTTTTGATAGATTTCTATACCTTCCCCTCCCTTTCCTCTGTATCCGGGCCTACGCGAACAGCTGCTTGCTTATCGAAGAAGTCTGCTCACATGATTGGAATATGGCTCCCGTATGCATGCTATTCTGGGACTGAGGAATGCCTTTCTATGGTGGACCCTGAGGTCGGACTCTTGCTGCTTGATTCAAAACCGGATTCAATAGCAGCAACATATTGATGATGGTGCCTGAACTACCTATTCTATTACCTTTTGGGAAGCCCCAAAGCCACATCAAGCCCTATGCTATGGGTCAAGGTACTCTCGAGACCGTCTGGATTGAAGACTATCAAGCACCGTAGGTGGTACCAGCATTCCCTGTCGATAGGGCATTCTAATCTCTGGGTAGCTGCCCGCCCTACTTCATTCCTATCTCCTTCGGCGTCAGCCCCATGTACCCCCTTAAACTAACCACTTGAATTGATCAGGATTTGTTAGGTTGAGTGCATTTTCTTCCAAATCCAGTCAATTTCAAGAAAAGTATCGAAAAATCCCGGGGTTAGGCACCTTTTTTCAGTGAAATCTTGTTTTTTTCCCGCATTAATTAGTTATGGGAGAATCCTTGCTTCCTCAATGCTCTTGCCTTCGCGGTCCTATTAAAAGAGACACAAGAGGTTTTAGCACCGGCATCTTTGGATCAAAAGATCATTCCATCCTAGAACCAACACGACGACTTCTCCTTGCCCGATTTGAAATGGTGATGAATATGAAATTAGGAATATATATGGACAGATGAATTATGCGTCATGGAATCCGGATCATTAAAGAGGTAGTGTAGACAGTTGTCTAAGTGTGATCTTCTTATATCCCCACGAACTGTTCAGCTTGATAGACCCAAGGGGAAATAGAATCTCGAAAGGACCTTTCTTGTCCGTAGCCCCGTTGGAATCGAGGGCTTGATATCTCATTGGCATGACTAATTGATGAGGCCGACTAAGTAGTACTCACGAGGTCCTTGATTTCTTGTTAGTCTGTATCTTTCTCTTTAATAGTATGGTATCCAGGTTCACCTATTTTTTTTCCGTTGTTGCTCTTCAGAAAACGCGTATAGTAAGTAGTCTTCGTCGATGGGACAAACGCTCCAGTGTATGCGTTACGAGGCAACTAGCATTTTGTCATGGAAGTTCATGAAAGAATGTTCTTGTTTTTCGTTGGAAAAACCAACGCCGACGTCAAGATCAGTCTCCTTTCCTTTCTCTTTTCGGGAGCAGAGCTGAAAAAGATGGGAAATTCCAATGATTCTTCATTCATTATCATGTCGATTCCTCACAATCGCTCTTTGTGATGCTGCGGAACCATGGCAATTAGGATCTCAAGACGCAGCAACACCTATGATGCAAGGAATCATTGACTTACATCACGATATCTTTTTCTTCCTCATTCTTATTTTGGTTTTCATATCACGGATGTTGGTTCGCGCTTTATGGCATTTCAACGAGCAAACTAATCCAATCCCACAAAGGATTGTTCATGGAACTACTATCGAAATTATTCGGACCATATTTCCAAGTGTCATTCTTTTGTTCATTGCTATACCATCGTTTGCTCTGTTATACTCAATGGACGGGGTATTAGTAGATCCAGCCATTACTATCAAAGCTATTGGACATCAATGGTATCGGAGTGCGCCTCTTAACGAGGGTGATTTAAGTGCAACTAAATGTACCGGTGGTTCGCGAAGCATCTGGCTTACCGGTCATCTCCCATTCCCGTCGTCGAGAGACTAAAAGAACTATAGCATGCCAGAAACGGGGAGTTGAGGTGGTTAGACCTATACCCCGAAATGCTCCCAGCATAGCAGCCTATGGTTCCATTCTTGTTATTGCTGGAGGTACACATTCCTCTTCTCGGTGTGGTGGAGCGATATACGAAAAATAGATGCTAAGCCTGCAATGTCCGATAACGGGGCTTCAGTAGTGAATCTATCGGCACCACAGCAGTGGCATACAACTTTGGACCTAAGGGCTGGTCCCGTTACCTTTCGGAATGGGGGATCCCCGTTGGCAACAACCACGGTAGTAGTTGCAGAACTACTGGGCCAAGAGAGGACAACCTGTTGTTCCTGCTCCTCCTTCTTCGATTCGGGGACGGAGGTCCTACGGTAGGTAAGAGCACGCACAAGCACTTGACCGAAGGGGACCAGCGCTTCTACTCCTCCACCGAGGAGCCGTTCTTGCGAGAAGCAAGGGATGTCGTGAACGGTGGGAGGTCAAAGAAAGAGAATTGACCTCTGAATACAGTGATCCTATGATCTAGATAGACTTCGTCCTTTTTTTTTAGATAAGGGTGACTCAAGAAATTGGGGGTGGGACCTGCTGGCATAATGCAGGCTGGAACGTGGGAATTCGAGGTCTCATGAACGAGTTTTTTTTCGTGGACAAACATACTTTCCGGTCTTTTTTATGGATCCTTTTAGATCTACGGGCCGGCCGTTCACATGAGCATAGGGAATCTATACTCGAGCCTTCGACTTGGCCCCTGGCAGGATAGGTGAGGAATCACTCTTGAGATCTGATCTATTGGGGCCTACAACTTCGCCAAAGCCGACTAGCATCCCTTTCCGTGGTGAACTGGCCGTCCCATACCTTCATTTTGTCTCATGTGTGTTGAACATTGTCTTCCTCGGTTCCAGCTTCACTGATGTAGGTAGGGCTGGGCGAGAAAGGGTCCCCTCTTGCCTATTAGTAAGCGGGCCAAATATTCCACCGGGGTCTTACGGTCTCATAGAGGGGGGAGAACTACCTAACTAAAGAAGAATAGTGCTCTTTATAAATAAGAGTAGGCGTGGAGAGCTTTTTGCGGGGAAACTTGCAAGTCAAGTTTGGGGGGAGGCGGGCGTCGACCCAACCTTATGAATATTCGGACTATAACAGTTCCGATGAACAGTCACTCACTTTTGACAGTTATACGATTCCAGAAGATGATCCAGAATTGGGTCAATCACGTTTATTAGAAGTTGACAATAGAGTGGTTGTACCAGCCAAAACTCATCTACGTATGATTGTAACACCCGCTGATGTACCTCATAGTTGGGCTGTACCTTCCTCAGGTGTCAAATGTGATGCTGTACCTGGTCGTTCAAATCTTACCTCCATCTCAGTACAACGAGAAGGAGTTTACTATGGTCAGTGCAGTGAGATTCGTGGAACTAATCATGCCTTTACGCCTATCGTCGTAGAAGCAGTGACTTTGAAAGATTATGCGGATTGGGTATCCAATCAATTAATCCTCCAAACCAACTAAACCGGGGAAGCTGAAGCGGAAATGCAATTCTCGGGTGAGGGAAGGGGGAAGCTCCAGGAAGGCTTCGCTCGCTCGCTCAAAAAGCTCTAACGCTCGTTTACGAGTGGAGTGCATAAGCCCTTATTGAAGTAGGGTGAGGCCTTACTACACGAGCTCGTAAGTCAAGCACGGAACGAGCCTTGTCTACGAAGCTTCGCTTCATCATCTTGCTTGCTTCTGGCGAAGCTTAACGCACTATAACATAGGCATGCATGATGGTATGGTAGGAAGACTCCTTTTAAGGCCGACCACTACATAGGAGCGATAGGAAGCCAAGCCGTCAAAAGGAAAGGCGAGCAGCCCTTATTGCAATAGCAAACGGCCTACTTATAGCCCTATTTATACCCTTTCTCGGGGACTTCAACGGGCCTTACAAGCTCAATAAATTGCAATTCTTCACCTTTTCCTCAGACAGTGGGAATGCATTTTCTTACTTGATTGACATTGACAGATATGTGTACCACACCGAACAAGCAATATGTCATATGCTTGATGTACCAGCCAAGCCAGCTCTTTTTTTCTCAGTTCCCTTATCCTTAGCGCAAAAGTAAAAAGAAAATGAAAGAGAGTTTGTATTTGCAAATGCAAATGAATATGGATCTAAATAAATTAGATAATCAATAAATAAGAATTGGAATAATAGAAAAAATATCCTTCGCCCCTTATCTCTTCATCATCGTCGGTTCCGTCACTTGTGGTATTCGTTTAGAATCTTGTTGACCCTACTCGCTTACTCCTATTTTCCTTATTTCTTTTTCTACATAATTAATTAGAACTTTCTTGAAAGAATGGGGTTCTCTCTGGGGGGGGGCGCACCCTCTCTTCCTTTTTGAGAAAGATGGGCTTGTTTTTTTTTCAATAAGTTCTATTGCTTTGACACATTTAGTATATAACATGATATATATAAGAAAAGTACTAAAGGCGAAGGGCATTCTGTTGTACAGCTACTTTGGTATAGTTACAAAGGTAACCGGTAGGTGACTGTTGAATCGACAGTAGTTA
Source organism: Triticum timopheevii (assembly GCA_963921465.1). Taxonomy (NCBI): domain Eukaryota; kingdom Viridiplantae; phylum Streptophyta; class Magnoliopsida; order Poales; family Poaceae; genus Triticum; species Triticum timopheevii. The sequence goes on from OY997266.1 coordinate 657,164,668, forward strand.
CGAAAGGGGGAAATAGCTCAGTTGGTTAGAGTGCTGGTCTGTCACGCCAGAAGTCGCGGGTTCGAACCCCGTTTTCCCCGCCCGATCTTTCTTTCTTCCCGAGGTCATACCTCTGCCACTTTACCCTGAGTTTCACTAAGGCATATAACCCCATTCGGGTAAGAGGAGCAAGCAGTGGGGAACATCTATTTATATGTGTGTTAGCATCAACAGCATCTTTTTGAAAGTAAATTACATCGATCCTCGGTGCTAGGTACTCAGGTAAGTAAATCCTGAGGATAGAACTAGAGCAAGTAAGCTCATCGCACTATCAAGTCAGTCAGGAACTAGTCTGCCAAGCTTAAGAAGAAGTGAAAAGTAAGCAAGTTGTCATCTAGTGAGGGCTAAAAGACACGGAGAACATCCCCCCTCTATTTGCCAATAGCTTCCGCCTTCCTCTCTTTCATTTCATGTCGGTTCAGCCGAGCCAATAGATTCCATAGGCGGGTCAGTTATAGCTGTAGTAGCCTTTGATTAGGTCCTTTCAATAGACTTTCCGTAGCTATAATTCGATAGACTTTCCGTAGCTCAGTACTGCTGCTTGTTGACGCCCGCAACTGTACTTACGGCTGTACTTGTGAAAAGAGATAGAGCCGTCTCGCTATGACTCAAAGATGGTCAAAAAGCTAATAGATGGGCCACAAAAGGTAGAGGAGAGGGGGTAAGAAGAGTAGACTTACTACTGGATACAAGATAGGGTATACAGCTAAAAGGGTGAGATAGAGGAATGAAATGAGCCAGTGAAACGGTCCACGACCACAAGTATTGAGCTATAACCATAAAACTTGGGGAGTGCCTCAAGAAAATCCATTGAAATAGATGACCCAGGTTGTAATGGAACAGACAAAGGTTGAAGAAGACCAGCAGGAAGGGTGTGCTCACTCTTGTTGAGTTGACACACATTACAGTGAAGAACAAACTTGGAGGGAGAAAAAGAAACCAGAAGGGACCCATTGTTTCTGTGCAAGTCGAACAATGATGGAAAAGCATCCAGTATGTAGCCGACATATGCCAACAACCCAAATGCACATATGCTAGTTAAGTTGAAACTCCTAAATTAAAGCGCAAGCAACAAAACTACTTTTTTGAAGGCGCGGAGCGTTGAAGAAGAGCATAGCTCGATTAACACAACTAGGGGCAATATGGTTCATTTTCCTAGAACACCACAACAAATGTCCCTACCAGCTGTTGCGAGTGAAGCTGAAACCATGGCTACCCCTCAACAAGCCTCTAGCTCTTATCCTAGGCCTGAACCGCCTGAACCTCTAATTACCGTACCATTGGTACTGAATACGACCACCACTCACACCTATTCCAGACCTTTAAACCCCTGACCACCTAGACCTCTACTAGCAAAGCAACTAAAAGACCCAATCACAAAAATAACCCTCTCTATCCCCCTCAAAACCTTGGCACGAACACTTGTTTCCAGCCACCTATGGCCTTCCTCATAGCTCAAAACATGATAATATTAGACCTAATCCTGCACCTCCACCACCACAACCAAGACCCAATTCAATACCAAATATCCAATTTTCCCAACCAATACTTTTGCCCTATGCTGGAAATTCCATGAAACCAGAAGTGCCAATATATACTTACCTTAACCAACCGCTTCCAACTCAACAGCATGACCCGTACCAATACCTGCAAGAACAAAGGCCGCAAAATCAATATCAATATGGGCAGCAGATACATCAACCTCCTAGAGTTTATTTTCCAATATTTGAAGGGGCCAGGTCTTGGATACAAAAGTGTGAACATTACTTTTCGGTGTACCAAGTTACGGATTGGTACAAGGTAGAACTTTCGGCTATGCACCTTAGGGGGAGAGCTGAAAGCTGGTACAACAGTTTCTTAGTGAATAGGGGACAAGTATCTTGGCAAGAGTGAATTCAAGAGATTGTAGAGAGGTTTGAGGTAAGAAATGTGGTTGGTGTAGTTGATGAGTTTAATCACTTGAGGCAAAGAGGAAGCCTAGAAGAGTACAAGTCACACACAATTGGCAGAATTGAGGGCTGCCATGTTGAGGTGCAATCCCTATTACGATGACAACCTTTTTCGACAAAGTTTTCTTGGGGGTATTGTAAATAGAGATAGATGTTTCGTCCGGCTCTGAGAAACAATTCGGCAACCCCGCTCTTCCCTTTGCCTCTTCCACATCTATTTTTGAAACTTGATTCGGTTGAGTTTGAAGCAAGGATCTAATCAGATAACGCTTTGTTCTCCAATGAATGGAGGTGGAATAATTTATTGAGATAGAGAAAGCTACATCTCGACTTTATTTAAACGAAAGAAAAAGGTTAGTCCTGCTCCTAGACTTCCAATTCCAAGTAGTAGTAACGGAAAGGAACAGGTTTAGGAGAACTTTTTTTATGTCTTTCTTATAGCGACCGCTGAAAGTCAGTCAATGCCCTGGCTTCAATGAATGAAGACCGATGGGCTACGAAGTGGAGATGATGTCGTCATGTCATTGCTCGTGATGTCTTCACCAGGATTTGACTTACCAATGTGAAAGGTACCGTGCCAGTGGTTCTATCATTTAGATAGAGAGTGATCTTTCCTTCTTGTCGAAGAAAGATATGACGTTGGGAAGGGAAAGGGAGTAGAAACGTTTTCGTAGCCTTGGGGCGAAGGGCTGAGAGTTCCGTGATCCAGTTCTTTGAGCATACATAGGTTGAGGATGGAACTCCTATAGCAATCGATGTGGAAAAAGGCAACAGCCGAGAAAAGCAGAAAAAGCGAGTGAGATCTTGACTTTCTATTATCATACAACATAGAAGTATTTAATCAAATCAGAAAGAGCCCTGGGATTTGACCAAAACGGCATAATTGAAAGCTCTCGTCTCAGTCGCTCGCCTAAGAAAAGGTACCGGGTTGCTCCGTGATGACGAATAAGCAACCCAGCCCAATCCTTGCTTTCATAGAAAAAGGTGAATTTACTCGAATATTCGTTCAATGACTCAATATTTAGTAATCAAATCATGCGTTTGTTAGATCATTTAGTGATAAATAAAACGAAAATAAAGAGAGAGTCCTCACCTCAATATCGACAACAATGACCTGGCAAGTGAAGTAAAGTAAAAGCAAAGTAGAGCCCGGTTGATGTCAAACGTTTTCAAATCTTACCCACCATATCCATTCATGCACGTTACTAGATGAAAAGTAAAAAATAAAGCAATGATGGTTTTTATCAGAGCCACTTTACAACCGGTTTAGCAACTTCTTCATGCCCCTACGAACGAAATATTTGGAGTTTGACAACTGGTTGACGCCGGTTGATACTCGAATGAATATATCGCCGGTAGATACTTGCTTTTCTAATGAGGTAGACACTTTTGCATGTTAAGGTTTCCACTTCAAACCATCCAGATTTACTCTTCAATTTCTCGTTGTTGACACGGTTTACACTTGACTTCATTCAAACTGACACTTATGTATCTATCTAGGCGGGCGGGCACTTAACCAAACTCAGGTTGACACAAACTATACAAAAGTCTTAATTAGGGTGTTTTTTTCCGATCAACCCGAAACTCCGAACAGAACCGACCCTGACTAGACCTTTTCCCAAGCAACTCCGAATACTGGAAAATATGAATGAAATTCGATAAGAGAAATCAGAGCATGTTTCTAAATTTGTGATAACTACTTATTTATGAGTGAGAAATGCTTCATGCGAGCACCCTTGGCGGCCTGCTTTTGAGACAGGGAGGCCATGCTCGTATCTATGCTTTTCATCATTGGTCTGGTCTACTCGTACCCCACCCCACAAGGTACATCTTCGACTACCGTGCTTCTTATCTTGACGCTATACATTCAGTTCAGTCAGTCCCAGAGACTTATCCTTCAGAAAAAGGTAATCCACCCATATTGGACTTTTCTTCACCTGGCCTCGCAGATTCAATACCGAATTCTCTTCGCATACCGGCCTGCTAATTCCGGGATTAGCTGTTCTCAATGACTGGTGGATGCCTCTTTTCTACCTTAGAAATCGTTTTTTTTTATGTACCTTCTCCCTCTCTACACCTTTTTTCCGCCTCGCCGCCCAGAAAGACCTATAGAAGAAGGAAGAATTCAATCCGTATACTCCAAGCGCTGTAACTATCGCACTTTCCAAGCAACCCTCCAATGAAGAAAGTGCAATTGAAACAATCAAGAACGGAAAAATAATTAGACTCCCTCGTCAATTGTTTGGATTGGAATTAGGCTCCTCTACTCTAGTCGTCCTCTTCTATTTCGGGCAGTAGCTCAGCCCGTTCCGGGCCTTCCTTTACTGAATCTATTAGTAGTTGCACTTTTCGACATATGCCTTTATTTAGGCATTGGTTGTAGGCATCCCCTTCTCTTCAAGGAATTTCTGCGCCCGGTTCCTGATCAAGTGTTGGAAAAACCGGAATATGATGCTTTCTACTTCAGCAGTAGGGTTGGCCTGAAGCCAGCCCATAGAATAGATACGGGCGTGTTCTACACAGGAGTTCTTGTAGAACATGTTCCAATCAAACCTCTTTCCCTTCGTCTCCGGTTTTCAATACGAACAAGTGTCGAACCCACTAGCTTTTATACGTGTTATGGTTGTAGCTAAAACCATATTTGACTTTCGGGTTTTCGGTAGCGTATAATGTTCCGTGGTACGTGCCTTTTATTATATTTTATCAGATTATACACATGGTACGTGGTATGTGTTTCTACTTTTTTTATCTCATTGTACACATAAATGGTGCGTATCTTCTTAATTTTTTGAAAACATTATACACGTACATGGTGCGTGTCAAACCTACTATTTTTTTGACGGAAGTGTGTCTAACCCATTATTTTTCTGACGGCAGTGTGTCAAACCCACTAGTTGAAGGGTCGGATCGATTTACACTCCGGTGCGCAGAGAATTAAACTTAGGCGGGGTGAAAGATTTTTGGGAGTGAAGCCCATTTAACTATCCACCGGCCGACCCTAATCCTCATTAACCCATCCCGCCCCGTTCTCCTTCTCAATCCTCATTATCCCATCCCGCAAGCAGAGACGGCACGCACCGACAATAAGCCCCGTAATTCTATTTCTACATGTAAGCTGTGTCCAGCTCCATGAGCAATGACAGCCATGTTATTTCCTTTCCAACTGTCGGCATTATACATACATTCGGACTGGCCTACTATCACTTACTGGTTCCGAACCTGATATGAATAAGAAGGCCCGTCGACCGCGGTGTATGATGAATCTGGCTCCAGGGTACCAGCAGAGGCGGAGCCTGTTTGCAAAAACAGGAAGGCACTGTCATTATCAGGAGCACGGCCTCAATAAAACTCTTTCCTTTTCCCCCAAAAGGAGGTAAAAAAAAAAAAAAGAGGTCGCGGCCATGCTAGAAACATTGCAAATCTTTGGCCTCATTTGCACACGATAGGAGACTAAGGTTGATGATTCCTTTGAACAAAAGATTGCAAAAAGTGGTGCACTTTTGAGCTGGATGTAATTGTACATACATATAAGATCCATCTGGCAAACTTCGTGCATGGAAAAAAAGGCTGTTGATACATCAACTGTGTGTGGAGAACAGTATGCATACCTGAAGACAAAACGGATGATGCGCTGTAAAGGACTTTCTTCGCATTATGCCTAGACAATGCTGCCGCTTGGGGTTCGGTTAGCACCCTGACAAATGGAAATGAACTCTGCGGAGAAAATGGCAAGCTTCACACCCAGACAAGAACAAAAGATACACTTCAGCCACAAATGTCAGTATCTTGAGTCACAAATGCTAACACTAGCACCGTTAATGATGAATTCTATAGTTTGCCAGTGACAGCCTGAAATAGTAGGGCGGGTAAGAGCACCCACACGAACCACCCACAATGGTAAGATGTAACAGCTGTCTTGATGATGAACAGTGAAACAGAAAAAATCACAAACTTTTAATTCTCATACAACTAGAGAGACGTAAATAAACTATATTTCTACGTTTCTTAGTAGATCTCTAGGGCAAAGATTATACCATCTGGAGTCGAAACGTGACTCCCCGGTCCACAGGGCATCCTATGAAACCACTTCTACGTAGTATCTTGCATGATGATTTGTATGCTTCGATAAGGGAAGACGAACGGTGGGAAACAGATGCTGTTGGCCGATTTGTGTTGAGAATTAGCACACAAATGCACTTGTGGTTAACTGAAAACTGCAGCGGAAACAAGTAATCTCAGCACCACATCATGTACTAATTCAAGGATCGTTGCTTAGCACGGAAGGAAACATATGCAGCAGCATATATGGAGGCAGAAAATGTTACTCAGCAGGCAAGACACTCCTCAGCCTAGTGTCTTGTGGTAGGAGTAAGTTTTCCTGACAGCATCAAGCATCAACAAAGAGACACCAGATTTTTACGTGGAAAACCCCAACTTGAGGGGAAAAACCACGGGCCAAAGCCACCCAAATCCCCTTCCACTATTATCAAACGTGGGATACAACAAGTTCTTCTCTAGACAGCACTAGAGTATCTCATACATCAAGATTTCTGAATCTTGGATGAACACAACAGGATTTGGAGCTCAAGGACTAGGGATTGGAACAATCTCACCAAGGATGGTGGAACCGAAGCTTGAAGGAGACAAGGTAGTGGATCTGGACCATCACAACCTTGGGGAGGAGCTCCCTTTGCTTCTTCCTTCAATCTTCCTCTTCTTCCCTTGCTCTCTTGGTTTTCTCTCTTCTTCTCTCTTGGAGGATGAACTGATTTTCGTCACACTTGGTGGTGGCTGCTGGATGGAGGGTAAAGCATCCCCATCCACTCATGTGCAAAGTCCAAAATGACCCTAGGTCATAACCCTAATGGGTAGTGGGCTTTTGCACCTCTTTGGGCTGCCTAAAAGGCCTCAAATGGTCATCTCCTCACAGCCCACATGAGGAGGATATCCCAACAAATCTCCCCCTCCGACTCATGAGGGGGGCAGCGCCATGCCCGCTAGCTTGTAACATGCTTGTAGCTTCTCATTTGGTAATATCTTGGTCATCATATCCGAACCATTGTCGTCTGTATGGATCTTCTCAAGTTTCAGCAACTTGGAACTCACAACATCTCGAATCCAATGGTACCTCACATCAATGTGCTTGGTTCGAGAGTGATAGCTTGACTTCTTGGCAAGATGAATAGCACTCTAACTGTCACAAAATAGAACATACTTCTCTTGCTTCATGCCGAGCTCTTGCAAGAAGTTCTTCATCCACAAAACTTCCTTGCCAGCATCAACTGCTACAATGTACTCAGCTTCTGTAGTTGATGTAGAAACACATTTCTGCAATCTTGATTGCCATGACACTGCTCCCCCTACATAAGTCATCAGGTATCCGGATGTGGACTTCCTACGATCCTTGTCACCTGCATAATCTGCATCTGTATAGCCCTGCAATACAGGATCACCACTTCCAAAGCATAGACAAGATGTAGGAGTACCCTTGAGATACCTGAGAATCCACTTCACTGCTTCCCAGTGAGCTTTACCTGGATTTGTCATGAACCGGCTAACAACTCCAACTGCATAGGCAATGTCAGGCCTAGTGCATACCATGGCATACATCAAACTGCCCACAGCAGATTGGTAAGGTACTTTCCTCATTTCTTCTTTCTCCTTCTTGCTTGTAGGACATTGTTTAGAATTCAGTTTGTGATGACCTGCAAGCGGAGAGATAACAGATTTTGCATCTTTCATATTGAACCTTTCAAGTACCTTCTCAATGTATCTTTCCTGTGAGAGCCAAAGCAGCTTCTTTGATCTATCACGGGAGATCTTCATGCCAAGTATTTGCTTAGCTGGTCCTAAATCCTTCATGGCAAATGATTTACTCAATGCCTTCTTGAGGAGAGCAATCCTCTTTGTGCCATTTCCAACAATCAGCATATCATCAACATACAACAAGAGAATAATGAAGTCACCCTCGGCGTACCTCTTCATAAAGACACAATGGTCAGGTTGTGCTTTATGGTAACCAAGCCCAGTCATAAAAGACTCAAACTTCTTGTACCACTGTCGAGGAGCTTGCTTCAAGCCATACAAGCTCTTCTTCAATTTGCAAACTAAGTGCTCCTTGCCTGCAACCATGAATCCCTCTGGCTGCTCCATGTATATCTCCTCCTCTAGGTCACCATGCAAGAAAGCTGTCTTCACATCAAGTTGTTCAATTTCCAAGTCCATGGTGGCAGCCATGCCAAGTACAACTCGGATCGAAGACATCTTGACCACTGGAGAGAATATCTCACTATAATCAATGCCCTTTTTCTGACTGAATCCTTTCACAACCAATCTGGCCTTGTACCTTGGATGTGAGGTGTTTTCTTCAGTCTTCACTCTGTACACCCACTTATTATTGAGTGCTTTCTTGCCCTTTGGTAGTTTCACCAACTCAAAAGTATCATTCTCATACAAGGAATTCATCTCATCTTGCATGGCTTCTGACCATTCTTCTTTGTTCTCATCAGACATTGCCTCCTCATAGCATGAGGGCTCACCTGCATCTGTCATCAACACATATTGATGTGGTGGATACTTAGAAGAAGGAATGCGACCTCTTTCACTTCTTCTTTGCTGCTGCACTGGTGGTGAATCAGGTGGATTTTCGTTGGCATCATCATTACCAACTTCATCATCATCATCACTTGATGGCTGCTCGCCACTTTGACTTGTACTGCCTTGATCAGTTGTATCTCCACTATCTTCAGTGTCATCATCTCCCCCATGATTGTCATGCACGAGAGGAGGACGGATTGGATCCATGTCAACCTGAGGTGTGTTGGTCATTGGCTTCTCTGATTTCCCAATATCTTTTATTGTTTCATCTTCAATGAACACCACATCTCGGCTTCTCACAATCTTTCTATTGGCTGGATCCCACAACCTGTAGCCAAACTCTTCACTTGGTTGGCTGAGGTAGATGCACTGCTTTGTCTTGCTATCAAGCTTGGATCTCTCGTCCCTTGGAACATGTACAAATGCCCTGCAGCCAAAGACCTTCAAGTGCTCGTATGATACCTCCTTCCCTGACCAAACTCTCTAAGGAATATCACCTGCAAGAGGAACTGATGGAGATAGGTTAACCACATACATAGCATTCATCAAAGCTTCAGCCCAAAATGAATTAGGTAAATGAGTATGAGAGAGCATAGCTGTGACCCTCTCTGTGAGTGTCCTGTTCATTCTCTCTGCAAGACCATTGAGCTGGGGTGTCTTTGGTGGACTCTTCTCAAGCCTGATGCCAACATTTCTGCAATACCTTTCAAAAGGACCTCTGTATTCACCACCATTGTCTGATCTCACGCACTTCAATTTCCTGCCAGTTTCTCTTTCAACTTTGGCATGGAACTCCTTGAAGGCTTCAAGCGTTTGGTATTTGTGTTTCAGCACATACACAACAACCTTTCTGGAATGGTCATCAATAAAGGTCACAAAGTATAATGCTCCACCATGAGATTTTTCAGTCATGGAGCAAACGTCAGTGTGCACAATATCAAGAACATTATCTGCACGATGTGGAGAGAGTGTACAAAATGCAGCCCTGTGTTGTTTGCCAGCAAAACAATGTGCACAGGGTTTCAAGGATATACCTTTCAACTCAGGGAGGTACTCCATGCGAGCAAGAGCATGCATGCCCTTCTCACTCATATGCCCAAGCCTCTTGTGCCACAATTCAACCGAAGTGTCTTTTTCCGCAACATTCAACACCTCATTGCACAACTTGGTTTTAGTCACATAGAGATTACCTTGCTTACTTCCTCGAGCCACAATCAAAGAGCCTTTGGTGAGCTTCCACTTTCCTTCACCAAAATAACTAGGATGTTTGATATCATCAAGCTTGCTCACTGACAACAAATTCAGCCTTATGTCGGGAACATGCCTCACATCATCGAGCACCAATCTGCAACCTGTGTTTGTTTCAATGCATATAGAGCCCTTGCCAACAATTGCTGACGAACCACTATTTCCCATCCTCACTTGGCCAGTAACCCCACTAGTGTAAGATGTGAAATACTCCTTGTGTGATGTGATGTGAAAGGACGCACCTGAATCCACAACCCAACTCATGGCATCATCACGAACAGCACTATAGCAATCTTCATCTTCAATGACTAGATAGTCCTCATCTGTTGCGGTCATGGCTGAACTGCTCTCAGCCTTTTGCTCGGTTTTCTTTGTGAGTTTCCCCTCTGCAAGCTCTCTTTTGTACTTCCTGCACTCACTCTTTATGTGTCCCGGATTGCCACAATGAAAGCAAGTGATATCTTTTCTCTGTTTTGACTTTGATCTCCCCCTGGATTTGCTTTTGCCTTGCTGAAATCTTGTATTGCTGCGTCCACGGTTCTCATTCTTCCCATGGGTTTCAGCCACATACGCATCAGAAGGAGAGGCATCACCCTTTTCCTTCTTTCTGGCTTCTTCATTCAGCATACTGTTCTTCACCATCTCCAAAGTCAGCTTCCCATCCAGAGCTGAATTGCTAAGTGACACAACAAGCGTGTTCCAACTATCAGGCATGGAACTCAGCAGCAACAATGCTTGCACCTCATCCTCAAAGTTGATCTTCATGGCCGAAAGTTGATTTATATGGCATTGGAAGACATTCAAGTGCTCAATCACACTTGTGCCATCTCGGTACTCAAGCTTTGCAAGTCTTTTGATCACCGAGGCCTTGTTCATTGATGTCTTCCTCTCATACATGGACTCTAACTTCTGCCACATCTCATATGCATTTGTGTCATTTGCAACATGGTGGAAAATATTGTGGTTGATGTACAACCGAATCATACCTACTGCCTCTCTGTGCAACACTCTCCATTCTTCTTCCGTGACACCCGTGGGTATCTTGTCTTTCACAATTGGCTCATACAAATCCTTGCAATAAAGGATGTCTTCCATCATGGGCTTCCATAATGAGTAATTGGAAGAATCAATGTTAATCATGCCACTTGTAGTAGCGCTTTCGTCCAAAGCCATTGTGAACAGCTCTTCCAGCAACAATCAAGCAACTGGGATTTGCAACCTTCTAAGCAACCAAGGCTTTGATACCACTCTGTTGAGAATTACCACACAAATGCACTTGTGGTTAACTGAAAACTGCAGCTGAAACAAGTAATCTCAGCACCACATCATGTACTAATTCAAGGATCGTTGCTTAGCACGGAAGGAAACATATGCAGCAGCATATATGGAGGCAGAAAATGTTACTCAGCAGGCAAGACACTCCTCAGCCTAGTGTCTTGTGGTAGGAGTAAGTTTTCCTGACAGCATCAAGCATCAACAAAGAGACACCAGATTTTTACGTGGAAAGCCCCAACTTGAGGGGAAAAACCACGGGCCGAAGCCACCCAAATCCCCTTCCACTATTATCAAACGTGGGATACAACAAGTTCTTCTCTAGACAGCACTAGAGGATCTCATACATCAAGATTTCTGAATCTTGGATGAACACAACAGGATTTGGAGCTCAAGGACTAGGGATTGGAACAATCTCACCAAGGATGGTGGAACCGAAGCTTGAAGGAGACAAGGTAGTGGATCTGGACCATCACAACCTTGGGGAGGAGCTCCCTTTGCTTCTTCCTTCAATCTTCCTCTTCTTCCCTTGCTCTCTTGGTTTTCTCTCTTCTTCTCTCTTGGAGGATGAACTGATTTTTGTCACACTTGGTGGTGGCTGCTGGATGGAGGGTAAAGCATCCCCATCCACTCATGTGCAAAGTCCAAAATGACCCTAGGTCATAACCCTAATGGGTAGTGGGCTTTTGCACCTCTTTGGGCTGCCTAAAAGGCCTCAAATGGTCATCTCCTCACAGCCCACATGAGGAGGATATCCCAACAAATCTCCCCCTCCGACTCATGAGGGGGGCAGCGCCATGCCCGCTAGCTTGTAGCATGCTTGTAGCTTCTCATTTGGTAATATCTTGGTCATCATATCCGAACCATTGTCGTCTGTATGGATCTTCTCAAGTTTCAGCAACTTGGTGTTGGGGAACGTAGTAATTTCAAAAAATTTCCTACGCACACGCAAGATCATGGTGATGCATAGCAACGAGAGGGGAGAGTGTTGTCTATGTACCCTCGTAGACCGAAGCGGAAGCGTTGACGCAACGTAGAGGAAGTAGTCGTACGTCCTCCCGGTCCAACCGATCCAAGCACCGTTACTCCGGCACCTTTGAGTTCTTGACACACGTACAGCTCGATGACACACCCCGATCTCCGAATTAGCAGAGGCGCGGGGAGGAGTTCTGTCAGCACGACGGCGTGGTGACGACCTTGATGTTCTCCTGTCGCAGGGCTTCGCCTAAGCACCGCTACAATATGACTGAGGTGTAATATCGTGGAGGGGGGCACCGCACACGGCTAAGGAACGATCTCAATGATCAACTTGTGTGTCTAGGGTGCCCCCCGCCCCCGTATATAAAGGAGGGAGGGAGGAGGAGGCCGGCCTAGGGAGGAGGCGCGCCATAGGGGGGGCAAACCTACTCCAAGTAGGTTTGGCCCCCCTTTCCTATTAGGAGTAGGAGAAGGAAGGAAGAGGGGGGAGGAGAGAAGGAAAGGGGGGCCGGCCCCCCTCCCAATTCGGATTGGGCTTGGGCGGGGCGCTCCCCCTCCCTTGCTCCTTCTCCCTCCCTTCCAGTAAGGCCCAATAAGGCCCATATACTTACCGGGGGGTTCCGGTAACCTCCGGAACTCCGGTATATTTCCAATCTCACCCGGAACCTTTCCGGTGTCCAAATATATCTGTCCAATATATCAATCTTTATGTCTCGACCATTTCGAGACTCCTCGTCATGTCCGTGATCACATCCGGGACTCCGAACAACCTTCGGTACATCAAAATACATAAACTCATAATATAACTATCATCGAAACCTTAAGCTTGCGGACCCTACGGTTCGAGAACAATGTAGACATGACCGAGACACGTCTCCGGTCAATAACCAATAGCGGGACCTAGATGCCCATATTGGTTCCTACATATTCTACGAAGATCTTTATCGGTGAAACCGCATAACAACATACGTTGTTCCCTTTGTCATCGGTATGTTACTTCCCGAGATTCGATCGTCGGTATCCAATACCTAGTTCAATCTCGTTACCGGCAAGTCTCTTTACTCGTTCCGTAATACATCATCTCGCAACTAACTCATTAGTTGAAATGCTTGCAAGGCTTAAGTGATGTGCATTACCGAGAGGGCCCAGAGATACCTCTCCGACATTCGGAGTGACAAATCCTAATCTCGAAATACGCCAACTCAACAAGTACCTTCAGAGACACCTGTAGAGCACCTTTATAATCACCCAGTTACGTTGTGACGTTTGGTAGCACACAAAGTGTTCCTCGGGTAAACGGGAGTTGCATAATCTCATAGTCATAGGAACATGTATAAGTCATGAAGGAAGCAATAGCAACATACTAAACGATCGGGTGCTAAGCTAACGGAATGGGTCATGTCAATCAGATCATTCAACTAATGATGTGACCTTGTTAATCAAATAACAACTCCTTGTTCATGGTTAGGAAACATAACCATCTTTGATTAACAAGCTTGTCAAGTAGAGGCATACTAGTGACACTCTGTTTGTCTATATATTCACACATGTATTATGTTTCCGGTTAATACAATTCTAGCATGAATAATAAACATTTATCATGATATGAGGAAATAAATAATAACTTTATTATTGCCTCTAGGGCATATTTCCTTCAGTCTCCCACTTGCACTAGAGTCAATAATCTAGATTACACAGTAATGATTCTAACACCCATGGAGTCTTGGTGTTGATCATGTTTTGCTCGTGGAAGAGGCTTAGTCAACGGGTCTGCAACATTCAGATCCGTATGTATCTTGCAAATCTCTATGTCTCCCACCTGGACTAGATCCCGGATGGAATTGAAGCGTCTCTTGATGTGCTTGGTTCTCTTGTGAAATCTGGATTCCTTCGCTAAGGCAATCGCTCCAGTATTGTCACAAAAGATTTTCATTGGACCCGATGCACTAGGTATGACACCTAGATCGGATATGAACTCCTTCATCCGGACTCCTTCATTGGCTGCTTCCGAAGCAGCTATGTATTCCGCTTCACACGTAGATCCCGCCACGACGCTTTGCTTTGAACTGCACCAACTGACAGCTCCACCATTTAATGTAAACACGTATCCGGTTTGCGATTTAGAATCGTCCGGATCAGCGTCAAAGCTTGCATCAACGTAACCATTTACGATGAGCTCTTTGTCACCTCCATATACGAGAAACATATCCTTAGTCCGTTTCAGGTATTTCAGGATGTTCTTGACCGCTGTCCAGTGATCCACTCCTGGATTACTTTGGTACCTCCCTGCTAGACTTATAGCAAGGCACACATCAGGTCTGGTACACAGCATTGCATATATGATAGAGCCTATGGCTGAAGCATAGGGAACACTTTTCATTTTCTCTCTATCTTCTGCAGTGGTCGGGCTTTGAGTCTTACTCAACTTCACACCTTGCAATACAAGCAAGAACCCTTTCTTTGCTTGATCCATTTTGAACTTCTTCAAAACTTTGTCAAGGTATGTGCTTTGTGAAAGTCCAATTAAGCGTCTTGATCTATCTCTATAGATCTTAATGCCCAATATGTAAGCAGCTTCACCGAGGTCTTTCATTGAAAAACTTTTATTCAAGTATCCCTTTATGCTATCCAGAAATTCTATATCATTTCCAATCAATAATATGTCATCCACATATAATATTAGAAATGCTACAGAGCTCCCACTCACTTTCTTGTAAATACAGGCTTCTCCAAAAGTCTGTATAAAACCAAATGCTTTGATCACACTATCAAAACGTTTATTCCAACTCCGAGAGGCTTGCACCAGTCCATAAATGGATCGCTGGAGCTTGCACACTTTGTTAGCTCCCTTTGGATCGATAAAACCTTTTGGTTGCATCATATACAACTCTTCTTCTAGAAATCCATTCAGGAATGCAGTTTTTACATCCATTTGCCAAATTTCATAATCATAAAATGCGGCAATTGCTAACATGATTCGGACAGACTTAAGCATCGCTACGGGTGAGAAGGTCTCATCGTAGTCAACCCCTTGAACTTGTCGAAAACCTTTTGCAACAAGTCGAGCTTTGTAGACAGTAACATTACCGTCAGCGTCAGTCTTCTTCTTGAAGATCCATTTATTCTCAATTGCTTGCCGACCATCGGGCAAGTCAACCAAAGTCCATACTTTGTTCTCATACATGGATCCCATCTCAGATTTCATGGCTTCAAGCCATTTTGCGGAATCTGGGCTCACCATCGCTTCTTCATAGTTCGTAGGTTCATCATGATCTAGTAGCATGACTTCTAGAATAGGATTACCATACCACTCTGGTGCGGATCTTACTCTGTTCGACCTACGAGGTTCTGTATTAACTTGATTGAAGTTCTATGATCATCATCATCAACTTCCTCACTAGTTGGTTTTGACGTCACAGAAACCGGTTCCTGTGATGTATTATTTTCCAACAAGGGAGTAGGTACAGTTACCTCATCAAGTTCTACTTTCCTCCCACTCACTTCTTTCGAGAGAAACTCCTTCTCTAGAAAGGATCCATTCTTAGCAAAGAATGTCTTGCCCTTGGATATGTGATAGAAGGTGTACCCAACTGTCTCCTTTGGGTATCCTATGAAGACACATTTCTCCGATTTGGGTTTGAGCTTATCAGGTTGAAGCTTTTTCACATAAGCATCGCAGCCCCAAACTTTAAGAAACGACAACTTTGGTTTCTTGCCAAACCATAGTTCATAAGGTGTCGTCTCAACAGATTTCGACGGTGCCCTATTTAACGTGAATGTGGCCGTCTCTAAAGCATAACCCCAAAATGATAGCGGTAAATCTGTAAGAGACATCATAGATCGCACCATATCAAGTAAAGTACGATTACGACGTTCGGACACACCATTACGCTGTGGTGTTCCGGGTGGCGTGAGTTGCGAAACTATTCCACATTGTTTTAAGTGTAGACCAAACTCGTAACTCAAATATTCTCCTCCACGATCAGATCGTAGATACTTTATTTTCTTGTTACGATGATTTTCAACTTTACTCTGAAATTCTTTGAACTTTTCAAATGTTTCAGACTTATGCTTCATTAAGTAGATATACCCATATCTACTTAAATCATCTGTGAAGGTGAGAAAATAACGATATCCGCCACGAGTCTCAATATTCATCGGAGCACATACATCTGTATGTATGATTTCCAACAAATCTGTTGCTCTCTCCATAGTACCGGAGAACGGCGTTTTGGTCATCTTGCCCATGAGGCACGGTTCGCAAGTACCAAGTGATTCATAATCAAGAGGTTCCAAAAGTCCATCAGTATGGAGTTTCTTCATGCGCTTTACACCGATATGACCTAAACGGCAGTGTCACAAATAAGTTGCACTATCATTATCAACTTTGCATCTTTTGGTTTCAACACTATGAATATGTGTATCACTACTATCGAGATTTATCAAAATAGACCACTCTTCAAGGGTGCATGACCATAAAAGATATTACTCATATAAATAGAACAACC
Source organism: Triticum timopheevii (assembly GCA_963921465.1). Taxonomy (NCBI): domain Eukaryota; kingdom Viridiplantae; phylum Streptophyta; class Magnoliopsida; order Poales; family Poaceae; genus Triticum; species Triticum timopheevii. Next base: position 657,181,259 of record OY997266.1, read on the forward strand.
ATTATTCTCTGATTTAAATGAATAACCGTCTCGCATCAAATAAGATCCAGATATAATGTTCATGCTCAACGCTGGCACCAAATAACAATTATTTAGGTCTAATACTAATCCCGAAGGTAGATGTAGAGGTAGCGTGCCGACCGCGATCACATCGACTTTGGAACTGTTTCCCACGCGCATCGTCACCTCGTCCTTTGCCAGTGTTCGCTTAATCCGTAGTCCCTGTTTCGAGTTGCAAATATTAGCAATAGAACCAGTATCAAATACCCAGGTGCTACTGCGAGCTCTAGTAAGGTACACATCAATAACATGTATATCACATATACCTTTGTTCACCTTGCCATCCTTCTTATCCGCCAAATACTTGGGGCAGTTCCGCTTCCAGTGACCAGTCTGCTTGCAGTAGAAGCACTCAGTTTCAGGCTTAGATCCAGACTTGGGTTTATTCTCTTGAGCAGCAACTTGTTTGCTGTTCTTCTTGAAGTTCCCCTTCTTCTTCCCTTTGCCCTTTTTCTTGAAACTAGTGGTCTTGTTAACCATCAACACTTGATGCTCCTTCTTGATTTCTACCTCCGCAGCCTTTAGCATTGCGAAGAGCTCGGGAATCGTCTTATCCATCCCTTGCATATTATAGTTCATCACGAAGCTCTTGTAGCTTGGTGGAAGTGATTAGAGAATTCTGTCAATGACGCTATCATCCGGAAGAGTAACTCCCAGTTGAATCAAGTGATTACAATACCCAGACATCTTGAGTATGTGCTCACTGACAGAACTATTCTCCTCCATCTTGCAGCTATAGAACTTATTGGAGACTTCATATCTCTCAATCCGGGCATTCTTCTGGAATATTAACTTCAACTCCTGGAACATCTCATATGCTCCATGACGTTCAAAACGTCGTTCAAGTCCCGGTTCTAAGCCGTAAAGCATGGCACATTGAACTATCGAGTAGCCATCAGCTTTGCTCTGCCAGACGTTCTTAACGTCGTCAGTTGCATCAGCAGCAGGCCTGGCACCCAGCGGTGCTTCCAGGACATAATTTTTTTGTGCAGCAATGAGGATAATCCTCAAGTTACGGACCCAGTCCGCGTAGTTGCTACCATCATCTTTCAACTTAGCTTTCTCAAGGAACGCATTAAAATTCAACGGAACAACAGCACGGGCCATCTATCTACAATCAACATAGACAAGCAAGATACTATCAGGTACTAAGTTCATGATAAATTTAAGTTCAATTAATCATATTACTAAAGAACTCCCACTTAGACAGACATCTCTCTAGTCATCTAAGTGATCACGTGATCCAAATCAACTAAACCATAACCGATCATCACGTGAGATGGAGTAGTTTTCAATGGTGAACATCTTATGTTGAGCATATCTACTATATGATTCACGCTCGACCTTTCGGTCTCCGTGTTCCGAGGCCATATCTGCATATGCTAGGCTCATCAAGTTTAACCTGAGTATTCTGCGTGTGCAAAAACTGGCTTGCACCCGTTGTAGATGGACGTAGAGCTTATCACACCCGATCATCACGTGGTGTCTGGGCACGACGAACTTTGGCAACGGTGCATACTCAGGGAGAACACTTCTTGATAATTTTTAGTGAGAGATCATCTTAAAATGCTACCGTCAATCAAAGCAAGATAAGATGCATAAACGATAAACATCACATGCAATCAATATAAGTGATATGATATGGCCATCATCATCTTGTGCTTGTGATCTCCATCTCTGAAGCACCATCATGATCACCATCGTCACCGGCGCGACACCTTGATCTCCATCGTAGCATCGTTGTCGTTTACGCCATCTATTGCTTCTACGACTATCGCTACCGCTTAGTGATAAAGTAAAGCAATTACAGGGCGTTTGCATTTCATACAATAAAGCGACAACCATATGGCTCCTGCCAGTTGCCGATAACTTCGGTTACAAAACATGATCATCTCATACAATAAAATATAGCATCATGTCTTGGCCATATCACATCACAACATGCCCTGCAAAAACAAGTTAGACGTCCTCTACTTTGTTGTTGCAAGTTTTACGTGGCTGCTACGGGCTTAAGCAAGAACCAATCTCACCTACGCATCAAAACCACAATGATAGTTTGTCAAGTTGATGTTGTTTTAACCTTCGCAAGGACCGGGCGTAGCCACACTCGGTTCAACTAAAGTTGGAGAAACTGACACCCGCTAGTCACCTGTGTGCAAAGCACGGTGGTAAAACCAGTCTCGCGTAAGCGTACGCGTAATGTCGGTCCGGGCCGCTTCATCCAACAATACCGCCGAACCAAAGTATGACATGCTGGTAAGCAGTATGACTTATATCGCCCACAACTCACTTGTGTTCTACTTGTGCATATAACATCAAACCATAAAAACCTAGGCTCGGATGCCACTGTTGGGGAACATAGTAATTCCAAAAAATTTCCTACGCACACACAAGATCATGGTGATGCATAGCAACGAGAGGGGAGAGTGTTGTCTACGTACCCTCGTAGACCGAAGCGGAAGCTTTGACGCAACGTAGAGGAAGTAGTCGTACGTCCTCCCGGTCCAACCGATCCAAGCACCGTTACTCCGGCACCTCCGAGTTCTTGACACACGTACAGCTCGATGACACACCCCGATCTCTGATCCAGCAGAGGCACGGGGAGGAGTTCTGTCAGCACGACGGCGTGGTGACGATCTTGATGTACTCCTGTCGCAGGGCTTCGCCTAAGCACCGCTACAATATGACCGAGGTGTAATATCGTGGAGGGGGGCACCGCACACGGCTAAGGAACGATCTCAATGATCAACTTGTGTGTCCAGGGTGCCCCCACGCCCCCGTATATAAAGGAGGGAGGGAGGAGGAGGCCGGCCTAGGGAGGAGGCGCGCCATAGGGGGGGCAAACCTACTCCAAGTAGGTTTGGCCCCCCTTTCCTATTAGGAGTAGGAGAAGGAAGGAAGAGGGGGGAGGAGAGAAGGAAAGGGGGGCCTGCCCCCCTCCCAATTCGGATTGGGCTTGGGGGGGGGGCGCCCCCTCCCTTGCTCCTTCTCCCTCCCTTCCACTAAGGCCCAATAAGGCCCATATACTTACCGGGGGGTTCCGGTAACCTCCCGGAACTCCAGTATATTTCCAATCTCACCCGGAACCTTTCCGGTGTCCAAATATATCCGTCCAATATATCAATCTTTATGTTTCGACCATTTCGAGACTCCTCGTCATGTCCGTGATCACATCCGGGACTCCGAACAACCTTCAGTACATCAAAATACATAAACTCATAATATACTGTCATCGAAACCTTAAGCGTGCGGACCCTACGGTTCGAGAACAATGTGGACATGACCGAGACATGTCTCCGGTCAATAGCCAATAGCGGGACCTGGATGCCCATATTGGTTCCTACATATTCTACGAAGATCTTTATCGGTCAAACCGCATAACAACATACGTTGTTCCCTTTGTCATCGGTATGTTACTTGCCCGAGATTCGATCGTCGGTATCCAATACCTAGTTCAATCTCGTTACCGGCAAGTCTCTTTACTCGTTCCGTAATACATCATCTCGCAACTAACTCATTAGTTGAAATGCTTGCAAGGCTTAAGTGATGTGCATTACCGAGAGGGCCCAGAGATACCTCTTCGACATTCGGAGTGACAAATCCTAATCTCGAAATATGCCAACTCAACAAGTACCTTCAGAGACACCTGTAGAGCACCTTTATAATCACCCAGTTACGTTGTGACGTTTGGTAGCACACAAAGTGTTCCTCCGGTAAACGGGAGTTGCATAATCTCATAGTCATAGGAACATGTATAAGTCATGAAGGAAGCAATAGCAACATACTAAACGATCGGGTGCTAAGCTAACGGAATGAGTCATGTCAATCAGATCATTCAACTAATGATGTGACCTTGTTAATCAAATAACAACTCCTTGTTCATGGTTAGGAAACATAACCATCTTTGATTAACAAGCTTGTCAAGTAGAGGCATACTAGTGACACTCTGTTTGTCTATATATTCACACATGTATTATGTTTCCGGTTAATACAATTCTAGCATGAATAATAAACATTTATCATGATATGAGGAAATAAATAATAACTTTATTATTGCCTCTAGAGCATATTTCCTTCACTTGGAACTCACAACATCTCGAATCCAATGGTACCTCACATCAATGTGCTTGGTTCGAGAGTGATAGCTTGACTTCTTGGCAAGTTGAATAGCACTCTGACTGTCACAAAATAGAACATACTTCTCTTGCTTCATGCCGAGCTCTTGCAAGAAGTTCTTCATCCACAAAACTTCCTTTCCAGCATCAACTGCTGCAATGTACTCAGCTTCTGTAGTTGATGTAGAAACACATTTCTGCAATCTTGATTGCCATGACACTGCTCCCCCTACATAAGTCATCAGGTATCCGGATGTGGACTTCCTACGATCCTTGTCACCTGCATAATCTGCATCTGTATAGCCCTGCAATACAGGATCACCACTTCCAAAGCATAGACAAGATGTAGGAGTACCCTTGAGATACCTGAGAATCCACTTCACTGCTTCCCAGTGAGCTTTACCTGGATTTGTCATGAACCGGCTAACAACTCCAACTGCATAGGCAATGTCAGGCCTAGTGCATACCATGGCATACATCAAACTGCCCACAGCAGATTGGTAAGGTACTTTCCTCATTTCTTCTTTCTCCTTCTTGCTTGTAGGACATTGTTTAGAATTCAGTTTGTGATGACCTGCAAGCGGAGAGATAACAGATTTTGCATCTTTCATATTGAACCTTTCAAGTACCTTCTCAATGTATCTTTCCTGTGAGAGCCAAAGCAGCTTCTTTGATCTATCATGGGAGATCTTCATGCCAAGTATTTGCTTAGCTGGTCCTAAATCCTTCATGGCAAATGATTTACTCAATGCCTTCTTGAGGAGAGCAATCCTCTTTGTGCCATTTCCAACAATCAGCATATCATCAACATACAACAAGAGAATAATGAAGTCACCCTCGGCGTACCTCTTCATAAAGACACAATGGTCAGGTTGTGCTTTATGGTAACCAAGCCCAGTCATAAAAGACTCAAACTTCTTGTACCACTGCCGAGGAGCTTGCTTCAAGCCATACAAGCTCTTCTTCAATTTGCAAACTAAGTGCTCCTTGCCTGCAACCATGAATCCCTCTGGCTGCTCCATGTATATCTCCTCCTCTAGGTCACCATGCAAGAAAGTTGTCTTCACATCAAGTTGTTCAATTTCCAAGTCCATGGTGGCAGCCATGCCAAGTACAACTCGGATCGAAGACATCTTGACCACTAGAGAGAATATCTCACTATAATCAATGCCCTTTTTCTGACTGAATCCTTTCACAACCAATCTGGCCTTGTACCTTGGATGTGAGGTGTTTTCTTCAGTCTTCACTCTGTACACCCACTTATTCTTGAGTGCTTTCTTGCCCTTTGGCTGTTTCACCAACTCAAAAGTATCATTCTCATACAAGGAATTCATCTCATCTTGCATGGCTTCTGACCATTCTTCTTTGTTCTCATCAGACATTGCCTCCTCATAGCATGAGGGCTCACCTGCATCTGTCATCAACACATATTGATGTGGTGGATACTTAGAAGAAGGAATGCGACCTCTTTCACTTCTTCTTTGCTGCTGCACTGGTGGTGAATCAGGTGGATTTTCATTGGCATCATCATTACCAACTTCATCATCATCATCACTTGATGGCTGCTCGCCACTTTGACTTGTACTGCCTTGATCAGTTGTATCTCCACTGTCTTCAGTGTCATCATCTCCCCCATGATTGTCATGCACGAGAGGAGGACGGATTGGATCCATGTCAACCTGAGGTGTGTTGGTCATTGGCTTCTCTGATTTCCCAATATCTTTTATTGTTTCATCTTCAATGAACACCACATCTCGTCTTCTCACAATCTTTCTATTGGCTGGATCCCACAACCTGTAGCCAAACTCTTCACTTGGTTGGCTGAGGTAGATGCACTGCTTTGTCTTGCTATCAAGCTTGGATCTCTCATCCCTTGGAACATGTACAAATGCCCTGCAGCCAAAGACCTTCAAGTGCTTGTATGATACCTCCTTCCCTGACCAAACTCTCTGAGGAATATCACCTGCAAGAGGAACTGATGGAGATAGGTTAACCACATACATAGCATTCATCAAAGCTTCGGCCCAAAATGAATTAGGTAAATGAGTATGAGAGAGCATAGCTGTGACCCTCTCTGTGAGTGTCCTGTTCATTCTCTCTGCAAGACCATTGAGCTGGGGTGTCTTTGGTGGACTCTTCTCAAGCCTGATGCCGACATTTCTGCAATACCTTTCAAAAGGACCTCTGTATTCACCACCATTGTTTGATCTCACGCAATTCAATTTCCTGCCAGTTTCTCTTTCAACTTTGGCATGGAACTCCTTGAAGGCTTCAAGCGTTTGGTATTTGTGTTTCAGCACATACACAAAAACCTTTCTGGAATGGTCATCAATAAAAGTCACAAAGTATAATGCTCCACCATGAGATTTTTCAGTCATGGAGCAAACGTCAGTGTGCACAATATCAAGAACATTATCTGCACGATGTGGAGAGAGTGTACGAAATGCAGCCCTGTGTTGTTTGCCAGCAAAACAATGTGCACAGGGTTTCAAGGATATACCTTTCAACTCAGGGAGGTACTCCATGCAAGCAAGAGCATGCATGCCCTTCTCACTCATATGCCCAAGCCTCTTGTGCCACAATTCAACCGAAGTGTCTTTTTCCGCAACATTCAACACCTCATTGCACAACTTGGTTTTAGTCACATAGAGATTACCTTGCTTACTTCCTCGAGCCACAATCAAAGAGCCTTTGGTGAGCTTCCACTTTCCTTCACCAAAATAACTAGGATGTTTGATATCATCAAGCTTGCCCACTGACAACAAATTCAGCCTTATGTCGGGAACATGTCTCACATCATCGAGCACCAATCTGCAACCTGTGTTTGTTTCAATGCATATAGAGCCCTTGCCAACAATTGCTGACGAACCACTATTTCCCATCCTCACTTGGCCAGTAACACCACTAGTGTAAGATGTGAAATACTCCTTGTGTGATGTGATGTGAAAGGACACACCTGAATCCACAACCCAACTCATGGCATCATCACGAACAGCACTATAGCAATCTTCATCTTCAATGACTAGATAGTCCTCATCTGTTGCGGTCATGGCTGAACTGCTCTCAGCCTTTTGCTCGGTTTTCTTTGTGAGTTTCCCCTCTGCAAGCTCTCTTTTGTACTTCCTGCACTCGCTCTTTATGTGTCCCGGATTGCCACAATGAAAGCAAGTGATATCTTTTCTCTGTTTTGACTTTGATCTCCCACTGGATTTGCTTTTGCCTTGCTGAAATCTTGTATTGCTGCATCCACGGTTATCATTCTTCCCATGGGTTTCAACCACATACGCATCAGAAGAAGAGGCATCACCCTTTTCCTTCTTTCTGCCTTCTTCATTCAGCATACTGTTCTTCACCATCTCCAGAGTCAGCTTCCCATCCGGAGCTGAATTGCTAAGTGACACAACAAGCGTGTTCCAACTATCAGGCATGGAACTCAGCAGCAACAATGCTTGCACCTCATCCTCAAAGTTGATCTTCATGGCTGAAAGTTGATTTATATGGCATTGGAAGACATTCAAGTGCTCAATCACACTTGTGCCATCTCGGTACTCAAGCTTTGCAAGTCTTTTGATCACCGAGGCCTTGTTCATTGATGTCTTCCTCTCATACATGGACTCTAACTTCTGCCACATCTCATATGCATTTGTGTCATTTGCAACATGGTGGAAAATATTGTGGTTGATGTACAACCGAATCATACCTACAGCCTCTCTATGCAACACTCTCCATTCTTCTTCCGTGACACCCGTGGGTATCTTGTCTTTCACAATTTTCTCATACAAATCCTAGCAATAAAGGATGTCTTCCATCATGGGCTTCCATAATGAGTAATTGGAAGAATCAAGTTTTATCATGCCACTTGTAGTAGCGCTTTCGTCCAAAGCCATTGTGAACAGCTCTTCCAGCAACAATCAAGCAACTAGGATTTGCAACCTTCTAAGCAACCAAGGCTCTGATACCACTCTGTTGAGAATTAGCACACAAATGCACTTGTGGTTAACTGAAAACTGCAGCGGAAACAAGTAATCTCAGCACCACATCATGTACTAATTCAAGGGTCGTTGCTTAGCACGGAAGGAAACATATGCAGCAGCATATATGGAGGCAGAAAATGTTACTCAGCAGGCAAGACACTCCTCAGCCTAGTGTCTTGTGGTAGGAGTAAGTTTTCCTGATAGCATCAAGCATCAACAAAGAGACACCAGATTTTTACGTGGAAAACCCCAACTTGAGGGGAAAAACCACGGGCCAAAGCCACCCAAATCCTCTTCCACTATTATCAAACGTGGGATACAACAAGTTCTTCTCATACATCAAGATTTCTGAACCTTGGATGAACACAACAGGATTTGGAGCTCAAGGACTAGGGATTGGAACAATCTCACCAAGGATGGTGGAACCGAAGCTTGAAGGAGACAAGGTAGTGGATCTGGACCATCACAACCTTGGGGAGGAGCTCCCTTTGCTTCTTCCTTCAATCTTCCTCTTCTTCCCTTGCTCTCTTGGTTTTCTCTCTTCTTCTCTCTTGGAGGATGAACTGATTTTCGTCACACTTGGTGGTGGCTGCTGGATGGAGGGTAAAGCATCCCCATCCACTCATGTGCAAAGTCCAAAATGACCCTAGGTCATAACCCTAATGGGTAGTGGGCTTTTGCACCTCTTTGGGCTGCCTAAAAGGCCTCAAATGGTCATCTCCTCACAGCCCACATGAGGAGGATATCCCAACAATTTGCATTGCTCATGGTAGAATATTAACATGTGACATAACATATGTATATTGGATAATGGGACAGGAAAAGAGAAGTTCCTCTGACTAGAGAGGCCAAAATGGTAGACCAGCAAAAAAGAAAGTACCAGTATCTATCAACAATTCCATGTTTTAGACAAGGTAAAACAGCACATGAAAGATACATTTTCTGACATACAAAATGACTGCCGCTTACTCGCATTATGAGCTTCATTGATGAGACGGCAAGACACATGGCATACAAGAGAGGAATGGCTAATCCCAGACCAGCTCTTGTATGCATAGGTAACCGCAAAAGTACAGAAGCTAGGAAACACTATAGAAACTAGCTAGTGCCAACAAATGTCTGATGCAAAACGGCGAGCAGGTCAACAAAGGCATAACGGAGTCGCAGCATCAACCATCTCAACTGGAATTAGAGAGATTCCATGACCTTCGTCATAATCATCCAGTACCTCAACCAGATCATAGACATGCAGCACATTATCTGGAGTATCTCCATCCCATTCAGGTGACCAGTTTCGGTACAAAGCCCAGATATCGCCTTTCTCCCATTTAATCCGGTGAGAGAACAAGTTGACCACATCACAGATTTCATGTTTGGCAATCCTGAAATCACCACACGTCTTTGCAAAGCCAAAAGAAACCCAACTCAATGGTCCAAAATCACTATTCTTCTTCGTCTCGAGGTAACTTATTTTGACTTTAAACTGGTTCAGGGAGATAACTTTCTGAATAAATGTGTAGAAACGAGGCATGCCATCATCATCGTCGTATGAAGCCCAAATTTGATCACTCTGAAAACATTCCTCAGTACGATCCTTATCAATATCATGGAAATCAGGATCAGGAACAGTACAAGACATAGGGTCCTCATCTTCTTTCTCAGCAGCAGTGCTATTTGCAGAACCATTGCTATTAGCAGAACCATTCACCTCTGGATCCACACAAACATCTTTATTTGCAGTAGAATCAACTGTTGCTTTTCTAACCTCAACATATTTCTTGCTCGCTGGACCATCAACAGTAACTTGGATTGGCCTACTTCTTATCTGACCTAGCTTCCCGTTCAAATCGCTCTTCATTGACACATCTGCTTGCCTTTTTAGAGGATTGTGCTTCCCTGAAAACCTTATTCCCTTCTTGCTACTGCCTGTGCCTCCTCTCTTCTTCCGTTCTTTGGCTTGTTTGCTCTTGGCTTGAAAGCAGGTGATTTGGCTGCGAAATCCTTGAAGCCATTGGTTGCACCTTGAGTTGCACTTGTCCTATTTGATTGGGCTGTCTTCTGTTGTAGTACAACTACTTTCCTTTTCTGATCATACAATACTCTCTTGGTTTTCTCACATAACACTATCCATGCCTCTTTAACCAACTGCACTAGTTAAAGCCCAGCCCAAAAAAGGGAACCGATGTTACCAAAAAATCATATACGACAAATAGATAAAGATTTTTTCAAATATACAGCCCTCTCGAGAATGACAGGAATTATAAACTAGTGCATGAACGACAGACACAATTGAAGATACAAAATTATCGTATAATAACAACCATCCTGGGTCACAATGGGGTGACGACGCAGCACCGCATTAAGGGTGCAAGACCAAGTGCAGATTCAGAAATTTACAGTAACCGTCTTCAACACAGACATAAATGTAAATGCGCATAACTAAAACACTACCATAGCATGCAACGGACAACAGGTCACCGAATGAAGGACCAATTGAATTGAAAGATACAGAACATTGTACCGACAAAACATAGGACCAATTAAAAGATACAGGCAGGGTGCCGACAAAACCAGCGTGGCTGGAATTACAACAACACAGAGCTGAACTTAGCCCTAGACGAAACATAGTAAATTTACTAAGAGAAATATCAGACCTCCGAGCCCTGCAATATCTTCCACCAATCTGCGTCTGTTATATAATCTTGTCCGTTGGATTAGATTAGGTAAGTTGAGTCATAGCCAGTTTCGGTTACGGCTAGGAGTCCAAGTGTAGTCTGGTTTGGATTAGTACATGGTAGGTATAGGAATAGCTGTCCGGCTAGGATTTGTATCCGGTGGTCTGGTGTGTGTGTGTAGGTTTAGGAGATGTTTGAGTCGGCTAGGCATTGGTCGGCTGCATGCATATATATATATATGCAGCACGTCATAGAAGATAGTAACACCGTGAGGAAAAGAGAAAAAGGAAAGGCACGACGTGCCTTTGGCCAAAAGTTTTGCGCGTGCATGCTCATCGTGAATTGATGTGATCGATCCTGTGGGCGAGTTCCAAAAATTGGTATCAGAGCAAGGTTCAGGAGTCGAGCGCTTGCCCCAGGGTGGCGACCTGACTAGCGCCTCAGTGTGAGCGATGGAGTCGCTGGGTGGTGCAGCGACTAGGAGGAGCGGGCTATCGTCGTTCGGTGGAGCGACAAGGAGGGAGGCGACAGGCTGTCATCAGCAAGGTGATGGAAGATGATCGTTGATGGGAGCGGTGGTGCCGAGGTGCGGTGCCGAGAAATCATCATGATCGTCGTCCGGGGGAGTCTGGAGAGTCAAGGAGTTGTAAGAGTTTGCATGGTTATTCGTCGTTGCGTCTGTGAGTCATCGTCATCATGTCCAATTGCTCGTCCTGGTGATGATTCGTTGTAGTGGAAGCGGTGTGCACGGTGTTCCGTGAGTCATATCCATGTCCTCGTGGAGCGTCCTGGTTGCGGCCAGTGTGGATTTGGTGTGATGCTGAATGCGGACGGTGGTACGCGAAGCCATCGTAAAGCGAGGAGGTGTGCGAGCAGTGGAGAGTGAATCTATTGCAAGCAAGTACAAGGAGTATGGTGCGGACCGAGTGCAAGGCAGCGGCCAAGCAATGGCGGTGGCACAACATGACAGAGCAAGGAGGCACTGCATGTTTCCAGACGGGTCATACTTAGTGTACGGATATGACAGTTGAAGATCAAGCTTGGCGAGTAGTGGGACAGTGACCAGTTAAATTGTACGACGTGAAGATTGATGATGCGTCCAGTCTTGCATGTTGCACACGTAGATGCGACCGTGTGGGCTGGTAGTCTGGATCATGCGTTGGAGTTTGGATCGACAACACGAAGCTGCAAGAGTCAAGATCAGGTGGAGCATGAGGAAGATGACAAGTCAAGATTAGAGGGAGATTGTAAAATAATCTTGTCCGTTGGATTAGATTAGGTAAGTTGAGTAATAGCCAGTTTCGGTTACTGCTAGGAGTCCAAGTGTAGTCTGGTTTGGATTAGTACATGGTAGGTATAGGATTAGCTGTCCGGCTAGGATTTGTATCCGGTGGTCTGGTCTGTGCGTATAGGTTTAGGAGATGTTTGAGTCGGCTAGGCATTGGTCAGCTGCTTGCATATATATATGGAGCACGTCATAGAAGATTGTAACACCGTGAGGAAAAGAGAAAAAGGAAAGGCACGACGTGCCTTTGGCCAAAAGTTTTGCGCGTGCGTGCTCGTCGTGAATTGATGTGATCGATCCTGTGGGCGAGTTCCAACGGCGTCGAGCAAGTGACAATACAAGAAGCTTCCAAGCCCTGCCTGCCACCATCAGATCCTTCCTCCATGGGCTCGACCTGCGCATGGTCGGTGGATGCAGGGGACGCCAGCCACCTCGACCACCACGAGCACCATGAGGAGATCCCCTTTTCTTTGTCTGTTTCCCCTTTCCAGTAGAATAGCCAGTGAACTTTTGATGTTTTAATCTACAGATGAACTAGGTGATTTGAAATTGATTAATTATTAGCTTACTAAGTTAAAGAAAACTTAATTCATGTCGTGAAAATCTTCTGTATATAGATCAGCACCTTCTCTGATCCGGGTGCACTTTTATGTGCATAGATGCCTGGCACTTCGAGAAATATTCCAGCAGTTTGTTTCTGCAGCACGTCAGTTTTAGTACCATCACTCGAGAAATATACAATGCTAGTGCAACCTGTATCTATATTCTAAGTTAGCTACTTCATCACATTCATGTGTGCATTAAGAAAGTACATATTTACAGGTAAAATGACTGCATTGTTTAAGGTCCCATTCCAAACGAATTTAAGTGGAGTTCATTTAGTTCATGTTGATACCATAGACTGGCAGGTATTCTAGAAATTCATTCAGTTCCATTCCTTGTCATCTTTTGCAGCTTCAGGTACTACAATCATGCCACTAGTTTCGTACAGTGAGAGGGAAAGGAGGGCATTTCTTGGGGAAGGGAAACGCATGGGTGAGGTGTATACTAAGCTAAGGGATGCCAATATTGTATGTTCTTTAACCACTATAACTCTAACACTTGGTTATGCATTTTCTTTAACCATTAAAACTAATTCTTATGTTTATTTTTTAATTGGCCAATCCACATGCACACCTGAAATTTTAATAATGTACTCCCTCCGTAAAGAAATATAAGAGCATTTAGATCACTAATTTAGTGATCTAAATGCTCTTATATTTCTTTATAGAGGGAGTACTTTTCTATTCAGATTCATAATTTGATAGATTGTACGTTTCTTAGTGATTCTCATCTACCTTGTGTTCTTGTTTGTTTTCATTCAATGAAGAAAGAAAGATGTTGTGTTTTGTTAATTTATAGGCACCGGGACGACTTAATCTTTAGAGCTAAAGCACAACAGATGGAGTGGAAACAACAATAAGAATCATAAGCTATGAAGTATAGCAAATAAGAAACGTGAGAGCTAAAGTATTATTCTAAATAAACTGTGCCAGGTTAATGTAAGACCCGTCTCCCTGGGTTCCCCATTATCATAGTGTATTTAACATATTATTAATTGAAATTTTAGCTGTAAATTGGGCCCGACCCATTTTTGTCGTAGTTGCAAGTCCACCCTCGACACGCAACTGAGTCCGGCCTCTTTTTGTCCTAGTTGGAAGTCCACGCTCAGCATTCAACTAGACGCCCGCAGTGAGATTGCAGTTAGTGGTGGGTGTAGGGTTCTCGGCAAGTTTCTCTACACATTTATAAAATTTCATGATCATTTTCCAAAATTGTGAATTTTTTAAACGAATCATGTGTTTTAATTCATGTTTCAGTTTAGAAAAATAAGCACGCTCTTTTTTCAAATTTGTGGACATTTTTTAATTTCATGAATATATTTGTTAATTTTTTCCGTGTTTCTGTTCATTTTATTTGTTTTTATTTCTTTCTATTTTACCTTCTTTCTTCCTTTTTATCATTATCTTATTTTACTTTTAATTTCAGAATTTTATTTCTTAGATTTTTCTTTCGATTGTCACTTTTTTCATCGCTTACTTAAAAATGTTCATAGTGTATTTTCTAAAAATGTTCACCATGTATTAAAATGTACATCACATATTTTCTAGAAATGTTAAAAGTATTTGAAAATATGTTCACCATGTTTTAAAATGTAGTCATCATCTCATATGAAATTCTTGAAGCCATTGGTTGCACCTTGAGTTGCACTTGTCCTATTTGATTGGGCTGTCTTCTGTTGTAGTACAACTACTTTCCTTTTTTGATCATACAATAGTCTCTTGGTTTTATCACATAACACTATCCATGCCTCTTTAACCAACTGCACTAGTTTAAAGCCCAGCCCCAAAAAGGGAACCGATGTTACCAAAAAATCATATACGACAAATAGATAAAGATTTTTTTTAAATATACAGCCCTCTCGAGAATGACAGGAATTATAAACTAGTGCATGAATGACAGACACAATTGAAGATACAAAATTATCGTATAATAACAACCATCCTGGGGCACAATGGGGTGACGACGCAGCACCGCATTAAGGGTGCAAGACCAAGTGCAGATTCAGAAATTTACAGTAACCGTCTTCAGCACAGACATAAATGTAAATGCGCATAACTAAAACACTACCATAGCATGCAACGGACAACAGGTCACCGAATGAAGGACCAATTGAATTGAAAGATACAGAACATTATACCGACAAAACAGAGGACCAATTAAAAGATACAAGCAGGGTGCCGACAAAACCAGCGTGGCTGGAATTACAACTACACAGAGCTCAACTTAGCCCTACATGAGACATAGTAAATTTACTCTGAGAAATATCAGACCTCCGCCATACTCTTATGAGTGCGGTGATTCAGAAGGTTTTGTCCGCCAAGAGCGGACTAACCGAAGCTTGCACAAGCCTCCTGACAGGCTTTGAGGTAAGCAATAAAAAATGTGTGAAATTACCACCCGGTAGGTAGTAGCCCTTGATACTCTGTTTGGTTTTTGGAAAGAAAAGCCAAACGGAGGGTCAATTATAATCCGCATGAGTCTAATAATAAGTGTGCATGTGAATAAGCAGGCTGTGCTGCTTGCCGCTGTTGTCCGCACAGCCGAGCTCGCCGGACTAAAGTGGGACCTGGAGCAGGCGCAGGGAGAGCTCGACCTCACGAAGAGGCAGCTCGAAGAGAACAAAGGTGAGTGGTTCCCCGTTCTCATGTAATGAATGATAGATAAAATTGGGTATTCTAATGACGAAGCGTCGTGACTGTGTAACAGGGGCCACCACCGAAGTGGCGTCCCTGAAGAAAGCGCTGTCCGAGGCTGAAAACAAGGCGGCCTCGGAATGCAAGGAGCGCGAAAAGCAAGATGCTAGAGTGGGCGAGGTACAACAAGAGCTCCAGGAACTCGGCAAGAAGTTCGAGTCCGTGGAGCATGAGCTTAAGATGAAAGAGGCCGAGCTTGCGAAGGCCCTTGCTAGTGTAAAAGACGCCAAGGCCGAAGCCGAGAAGGCACAACAGGAAATCCAGGAGGCCAAAAAGATAGCGGCGGGTAAGAAATTCTTTATGCAAAGCAAACATGTGGAGGAGGCGTTTCTTTTACTTACCCAAATTCGAAGCTCTCCAGGGGCATTCGCAGATCTACCACGCAGTGTCTCAGACGCCGCGGAGTTCTACCGTGCCGAGGACGGGAGCTCCACGGAGAAGCTGTTCTGATCCCAGTATGCTGGGGCCGAACACCCGATGCCTCTGAGTGACCAACTGAAGCAGTTGGTCGAACTCCACAGGGCGGCCGAAGTGGCTATGAAAGATTTCATAGTCCGGATGTGGCCCGGTGAGCCCCTGCCCACTAGCTACTTCGGCCTGATCAAGCGGATGGTGAATGCCTGTCCGCGGCTGGAAGTTATCAAGCGATCCGTTTGCATTGAGGGTGCCCACCGGGCCTTTGCCCGCGCGAAGGTGCATTGGGGAAAGCTGGATGCGGAGAAGCTGGTGAAGGACGGGCCGCCGGAGGGCAAGGCGCATCGCTATCCCGAGAAGTACTACGATGGCGTTATGAAGGGCACTCGTCTCGTGGCCGATGAATGTACCAAGGACAAGATCTTTGACTAAATGTGCCTCTGCCGCTGTTGTAATTTAAAGACGAAGTTACTTGTGCTATGTAGCACTGTTTGATTTAAAATATTACCTTCTGTGCGGCTGTTTATAAAATTCAGAAATTAGGCCAGTCGTCGGCTTCCGCCCCCACGTAACTAGTACCGGGGTGTTCCTGGAAAAACCCGGGCACTCTTTATCCAAATTTTTGGTCCCTTAAGGAGGTATCCGGCGCAGCGAACAAGGCAATCGGATTATGCGGCTTTATAACTTTCACTTAGCCATAGAAGTCTATAATTTAAATTTCGGCGAAGCCCCTAGAATTCGGAGGGCCGAATTGGGGCGCTATATACGCCTAAATCGGACGAGGCCGATTCATCGCCTAAAGTGGATAAAATCTTTAAGGATTTTAAGACCTCTCGAACAACGACCAGCTCTCGCCGCATCATGCCGGTCAGTTTTTGGCTTTCTCTACTGAGGTGCTCGTCCGGAAGAACCGGGACACTATCGCAGTAGTTCTCCCTGCGCTACTTAGCTGATATAACGGAATGTAAGGTACCAAAACAAGGGAGCCGGGCTAACCCAACTGTGTACCCAAGACATGATTCGGAGCTGATGCATATAGTGCTATAAGTTCGGGGTGCCGCACTGTTGAAAGTGTTCGGACTTTACTTGTTGTATTGCGGGGCGCCATAAGAAGCCCCATGCAAACTGACCGTACCAAGGTGTACGGATGCAATATCAAATAAACATTTGTAAGAAAAAATGCTCAAATAAGAATAATAAGCTGAGGACGTATGTGATCTCCCATTGATGAATAATACGTTTAAGCGTATGTTTACAATGAATGCATTAAGCGGAGATGAATATGACTATTTGACATGTCCTATCCAGGGGCAGGCCGCGTACAGGTATATAAAACAGGTATGACGATCGGGAATAGATTCCACCTGGATATTTTCTTCTGTGCGCAAAGCCTGTTGCATCCTTGGTTTTCTCCCCTATATAAGTCCGACAATCCGGCTCTTCTGAAGAGGCTGCACCAAAGCAATGTCCTGAAAGCTAAAAAGGGAGGTTTATGAAGGTGTGTTGCGGTGATACCGCACGTTGACTGAGTCGCTGCTACGCCACCGCCGATGCCCATGGTATTTCGAGTGCGTAATTGTGTACGCGTGGTACGAATGCTGATTTGATGGGGCTTGAGCGGAGGCCGGACTGGTTTGTCGGAGGAGGCCGCATTGTACTTCTGTCGCGAGGGCTGCAGTATGCTCTTCTGTACGGAGAGAGCGGTCCATGTTTCCGTTGACTGTTATGACCCCGCGCGGGCCTGGCATCTTGAGCTTGAGGTATGCGTAGTGTGGTACCGCATTGAATCTAGCAAATGCGGTTCGTCCGAGCAGTGTGTGGTAACCATTACGGAAAGGGACGATATCGAAGATTAACTCTTCGCTTCGGAAGTTATCCGGAGATCCAAAGACCACTTCCAATGTTATAGAGCCCGTACAACGGGCCTCTACTCCAGGAATTACACCTTTAAAGGTGGTTTTGGTGGGCTTGATCCTTGAAGGGTCGATGCCCATTTTGCGCATTGCGTCCTGATAAAGCAGGTTCAGGCTGCTGCCGCCGTCCATAAGGACTCGCATGAGGTGGAATCCGTCGATGATTGGGTCTAGGACCAATGCGGCTGAGCCACCGTGACGGATGCTAGTAGGATGATCCGTACGATCAAAGGTGATCGGACAAGCTGACCATGGGTTGAATTTGGGGGCGACTGGCTCCATCGCATAGACGTCCTGTAGTGCTCGCTTCCGTTCCCTCTTGGGAATGTGAGTGGCATATATCATGTTGACCGTTTTCACCTGGGCAGGAAATTTCCTCTGTTCCCCCGTGTTCGGACGGCGGGGCTCTTCGTCGTCATCGCTGTGCAGCCCCTTGTCCTTGTGTTCGGCGTTTATTTTGTCGGCTTGTTTGAACACCCAGCAGTCTCTGTTGGTGTGGTTGGCTGGCTTGTCTGGGGTGCCATGAATTTGGCACGAGCATTCCAGTATGCGGTCCAGACTGGACGGTCCCTGATTGTTTCTTTTGAACGGCTTCTTCCGCTGACCGGATTTGGATCCGCTGAATCCGGCGTTGACTGTCGTGTCTTTGGTGTTGTCGCCGTTGTTTCGTCGCTTATGTCTATTGCGCCGTGGCTTGCCGTTGTTGTCGCATGTGCCAGAATGTGGCATGGTGCTGCTGCGAGCCAACCAGCTATCCTCGCTCGCGGAAAAGCGGGTCATTAGTGTCGTGAGAGCTGCCACGGACTTGGGTTTTTCCTGGCCGAGGTGTCGGGCGAGCCACTCATCACGGATATTATGCTTAAAAGCCGCCAGGGCTTCGGCGTCCGGACAGTCGACTATTTGGTTCTTTTTAGTTAGGAACCGAGTCCAGAATTTGCTAGCTGACTCTTCGGGCTGTTGAGTAATGTGGCCCAAATCATCGGCGTCCAGTGGTCGCACTTATGTGCCCTGGAAGTTGTCGAGGAACGCGTCTTCCAGGTTTTCCCAACTGCCAATGGAATTTGCGGGTAGGCTGTTTAGCCAGTGTCGGACGGGTCCTTTGAGCCTAAGGGGAAGATACTTGATGGCGTGTAGGTCGTCTCCGCGGGCCATGTGAACATGGAGAAGGAAATCTTCAATCCATACTGTGGGGTCTGTTGTGCCATCGTATGATTCGATGTTTACGGGTTTGAACCCTTCTGGGAATTCATGATCCATCACTTCATCGGTGAAGCAGAGGGTGTGTGCGGCGCCTCTGTGTCGGGCTTTGTGGCTACGCTGTTCGAAATGGTCTGGGTGGCTGTGTTCGGCCCGACCCGACTTGTTTATGGAGTATCCATCGCGACGGTCATCGTCCCGTGTTGTGGCGCGCCCCCGCGATCCATAGATCGATCTTGGCTGTCCGGCTTTGTTTTCCAGTATATCTTGCAGGTCTTGCCTGTTGCCCCGGGCCATAGTATTCCTCGGCTGCCAGGACTTCAGTCCATCTATCTGTGAGCAGGTCTTGATCAGCCTGGAGTTGTTGCTGCTTCTTTTTCAGGCTCCTCGCAGTGGCCATAAGCCGACGCTTGAAGCGCTCCTGCTCCACAGGATCATCAGGCACGCTGAACTCATTGTCGCCGAGGCTAATCTCGTCTTCGGAGGGGGGCATGTAATTGTCCTCCTCCGGATATCCGTTGGTTGCCTGTTCGTCGGGGCTGACCTGCTCATCTTCCTGCTCGGCATGCTCGAAGGCGGGCTGATCAGGGTTGTATTCCTCTTCGGCACCATCCGGATTGTTTTCATCTCCTGGGCCGGTATTGTTGTGGCGGGGATTGGAGCGGCGTCGACGACGCCCATGCTTTGTTTTTCTCCCTGAAGGGTTATCCTCCATTGCCTCAACGCCATTGGTTTCCTTTGGAGTGTCCACCATATATATATCGTATGAGGAGGTGGCTGTCCACCGCCCTGTGAGCGGTGGTTCCTGATCTTCTCCTGCATCGTCATCCATACCATCGATGTCTTTGGAGTCGAAGTCAAGCACGTCGGTTAGATCATCGATCGTGGCAATGAAGTGGGTGGTGGGCGGGCAGCGAATTCCTTCGTTGCCTGCTTCCAGTCAAGCCGGACATAGTTCGGCCAAGAGCCTCCTAACAAAGAGAGAGACTTTAATGAGTTCAGCATGTCGCCAAAGGGCGAGTGCTAGGAGATATCCACGGCGGTAAACTCCATCACCGGAGCCCAACCTGGCTCGGCTGGCTCGAGAGTGCGCGGACTGGAACCAACAACCGGATATGAGTCCGGGGGTCCGGAGTCACAGGCTTCCACAGAGGTGAGACTTGTGTTCGGCTCCACCGCCGATGAGTGTGCGGCCTGCCGGGCGGGGTCCATCCCTCCATCCTTAGGCAACACAGCCTACTCCGGATTTAGGTCCGGGGCTACTGTAGGGGTGATATCCCGAGCGTTGTCCGACAGCAGGTCTAAGCCGTGCTCATCGTGACTGTCCGGTGCTCCTGGCACAGGCCCGAATCCATCGAAGAGCAAGTCTTCGTGAATGTCGGTTGTGTAGTTCAGGTTTCCGAACCTGACCTGGTGGCTAGGGGCATAGCTGTCGATCTGCTCCAGATGGCCAAGCGAATTGGCCCGCAGTGCGAAGCCGCCGAACACGAAAATCTGTCCGGGGAGAAAAGTCTTGCCCTGGACCGTGTTGTTGACGATTGAAGGCGCCATCAAGCCTTGCAGCGACGACACAGAGGAACTCTCACTGAAAGCACCAATGTCGGTGTCAAAACCGGCGGATCTCGGGTAGGGGGTCCCGATCTGCGCGTCTTAGGCTGATGGTAACAGGAATCAAGGGACACAATGTTTATCCAGGTTCGGGCCCTCTCGATGGAGGTAAAACCCTACTTCCTGCTTGATTAATATTGACGATATGAGTAGTACAAGAGTAGATCTACCACGAGATCGTAGAGGCTAAACCCTAGAAGCTAGCCTATGATGATTATGATTGTAATTGTGATTGGCCTCCTAAGGACCAACTTCTCTGGTTTATATAGACACCGGAAAGGGCTAGGCTTTACACGGAGTTGGTTACAAGGAAGGAAATACAATACCCGGATCGCCAAGCTTGTCTTCCACGCAAACGAGAGTCCCATCCGTACACGGGACGGAGTCTTGAGTCTTGTATCTTCACGCTCCAATAGTCCGAACAAAGTATAGAGTCCGGCTATCCGGATACCCCCCGATCCAAGACTCCCGCAGCCGCCCCGTGCCGTCTGAAATATTGACTATCTATGTGATTTAAAAACGTGTGGAATGGAAACCTGACTCGTGGGACCCACTTATGAAAATAATTTGAGCAGTTTTGAAATTTCTGTCAAGTGGGACCAATGTGTGAGATGATGACAAGTGGGACATATCTGATTGATTTGACCAGGTCTAAAATATAACGGCCCAAACAATTTTAAAAGGCCACGACCCAACAATAAGAAAGGCTGCAATGTTGGGCTTGGCCCATGAAGCCGATAAAAATTGATAGAAAAAAATTATAAAAAGGCCAAATTAATGGGTTTGGCCCATGTAGAACAACGAATTGGACCGGGCTGAATCTTATCAATGACCTTTTCAATTGGTCGCAATTTTGCCACGTCGGATCCGACGTGGCCTAGGCAGACAGCCAGTGACCAAAACTAAAGGTCATGGGTTCAATGACCTTTTGTTTTGGTCGTAAACGTCTATGACCTTATCCCAAAGAAGGTCGTTAATTTCAGTTTACGACTGCCAGCTTTTGACCTTCTGTTTTTGGTCACAAAAAGGTCGCAAATGAAAAACAATGACCTTTCAGTGACCAATAGTGATGGTCGCACGTTGACATATTTCTTGTAGTGTACGATGGGGCCCAAGATCCGGTGGAATACCTCCAGCTTTACACGACGACCTTGCATGTCTTTGGAGGGTCGGAGAAAACTATTGCTAACTAGATTCCCCTCTCCCTCTTTATAATTTCCCGTGCATTCTTGGCTCATGAACCTCCCCCCCCCCCCCCCCCCACACACACACCTCCATGTGGCACGAGCTATGTGATCAGTTCGTAGGAAACTTTCAAGGCACTTTCAAATGTGTTGGGATAGAGGAAGACCTATAGGAGGTCGAAAAGCGCTTGGATGAGACTTTATGTCAGTTTATCCAGCGCTTTAGTACGTTCGATAATACCATCCCAGCCATTCCCCCCTAGGCAGTTATGATAGCCTTCAAACTCTAAGTGCGAGATGTCAAGATGAGGGAAAAGCTGGGAACAAAAGATATCCAGAGCATGGCAGAATTGTTTGCCGTGGAAGAAAAGTGTGCCCGGCCTGCGGAAAAAGCTCGAGAATGGTTGTGCTGCATTAAGAATTCCAGCGGTGTCGGCCCGTCACGAACCATGATGGATAAAGAGAAATGAAAAAGTGTGGAGGTTGTCCTCACCATGAAGGCACCCATAGCTGCCGCCCTCGAGAGCAAGGATCCTAAGCCTCCTCGGGAGATTCAGAAGATGGATGAACCTTCCGAGGAAGGCGCGGGAAAATGGTACAAAATACACAACACCCATCAACATGATTTAGAAAAGTGTAAGGAGGTACAGATCATGGCGGAAAAACATCAGAGAATCGCTCGGGTATAGCGGATGGAGGGAAATGATCACCCCCCCCCCCCCCCCTCACAGGTCAACAATCGGTGGAAGCCTGAGCGAAACAGAGGAAATTGCGACACTAGGCGTGGGGCATGAAACTATCATCCAAACCACCCTGAAGGGCATGAGGCCGTGGGAGGAGGCAATCGAGAACGTCCCAAACCCCCTGCGAATAACCCAGGAGAAAGGGCATGCCTCGACCATGGTTTTTAGGTAGCAAGAGACGTGGCATACGTCTATGGGGGAGCTTCCCTCCAGTTTTCACACCGATAGTTCAATTTCATGAAAGGGAAGTGAGTGTGAAAACTACCTATCAGGGGCATTCGCGGCCACTTAGATGGACGGAAGTTTCTTTCTGCTTTGACTCAAAACACCACTCCAAAAACACTTCCACTCTGGGGGCGGCTTGCTCTAAGAATCTCCTCGACTAGCAGTAATATCCGAGTATCCCGAATGCTGGTTGTCGGGGGCGCAGGGCTAAACCTCCTTTCTCCCCATGTATTGAAAAAAATGCAAATACCGTTGTGATGGATAAGACTAACCCAGCCTTCCTGGGAGCTATGCATGACCAGATTTCCCTCATGGCGGTGGCAAGAACAACTGCAGAACAGAGTTGCTCGATGTTGGTGTTGCCAAATTTGGGTTACCTTACAATATTAACCTTGGTCGACCAGCCCAGGGTAAATTTAGGGTGGCATCCCACTACGCCTATATGACGATCAAAATAACATGACCAAAATGGCCTATATCTGTCCCAGCTCACCTCCCCGATGGTGTGATATGCGCCGAAAAGATGTACCTGGGTGCTATCGCCAAGGAAGGGATTACCAGGAATGAGGAGCCCACTCTCCTAAGCCCTCGAAGGGCAAGGATCTTCACGGAGGCTGCTCTCACCACAAAAAGCATCCCCCTCGGGGATGATCCTAGCCAAATCATTAAGATTTGGGAGCAACTCGATACCAAATTGGAAAGCGCGCTCATCTCCTTCCTGCTGGCTAATGCGGACGTGTTTGCTTGGAAACCGTCGGATATATCCGGGCTTTCCAGGCAGCTGATCGAGCACTACTTATGCTTATGTCCGGGAGCAATACCGGTTAAGCAAAAAGTTCGGCTCCAATCGCCCGACCAGCAGAAGCTTATACAAGAAAAAGTCGAAAGGCTACAAAAGGTAGGCTTCATCCAGGAAGTTCTGCACCCTGACTGGATAGCCAACCCCGTGGTAATCCCCAAAGCTAATGGAGATCTGAGAATGTGTATAAACATACGTGATATCAACAAGGCATGTCCCAAAGACCCATACCCTTTGCCATGCATTGATCAGATTGTGGACTCCACTTCTTGGTGCAATTTTCTATGCTTATTAGATGCCTATTCAGGGCATCACCAAACCAAATGGTAGAAGAGGATGAGGAGAAAACAATCTCTATCACACCTGTGGGGACTTTCTGCTACATATGCATGCCTTTCAGATTGAAAAACAAGGGCTACTTGTACGAAAGCACCATGAGAATTGTCTTAGCCCTCAGATCAGGCGTAATGTGGAGGCCTATGTCGATGACTTGGTAGTCAAGACACGGGATAAATCTACATACTTGGAAGGTGTGGCCGAAACCTTCGTAACCTACAAAAATGTGCATGAAGCTCAATCCCAGCAAGTGCGTATTCGTTGTCCCGTCCTAAAAGTTGCTAGGATTCCTGGTATCCAATAGAGAAATCAAGGTTAACCCAAAAAGGATAAAAGCCATCGAGCAGATGAGGACACATGCTCATCTTAAATATGTGCATTACCTTGTTGGTTCATTGGCGGCGTTGGGAAGATTTTGTCCAAGCTACGAGAGAAGGCTCTGCCCCTGTTCACACTCCTCAAGAGGAGCAGTCCATTCCGGTGGACCCCAGAAGCAGAGCAGGCCCTCCAGCAAATGAAAGTATATCTGACTTCACCGCCTGTCATAGTGTCTCCCGAACCCTGACTACCATTGCTCTTGTATATCTCTTAGACCCCCATGTTGTGAGTGCGGCGCTGGTGGTCAAGCAGGAGGAAAATGTTCCTCCTCTAGCTCCAAGACGGACCTAGGGAACCGTATGAAGAAAAACGGTCTGTCCAGCACCTTGGTACTTTGTGACCAAGGTGCTACATGATGCGGAGATCCGGCATCCCACTATCTAGAATATGCTATATGCCATAATTATCGCCTCTCAAAAGTTACGACACTATTTCCAAGCCCACCTAGTATTGGTATTATTCTCCATTACCTTGGACCTATCCTCCGAAATAGGAGGCCACGGGATGCATCGCCGAGTGCGCTGCGGAACTGGCAGAATTCGAGATGTCATAGTGGAATAACGATAAAAAAGCTCCCCATGTAAAACAGGCCTAGCTTGCAATATTGAGGCAATACGATTTCAATTCGAAGCCCATGTGATGTTGAGACATGTCCAACATGAAATGTGTTGGGAAGTGGAAAATTTTATATTCATTAATGACAGAGTCATAAAGAAAACATGTCAGGTTGTTGCCATTGTTGTAACTTCTCATCTCTAACATATTGATGGTGTTTAGCATACTTGATAAAACAAGGCAAGCAAAATACTTATGTTACATATCCTCCTTATATTTCCAAATATATACGAAGTGTTTAGGTGGGCTGATGTCTTCAATAAGAATTTGTAATATTTACTTGATGTAGTAATGCACCCAACGTTCTGATGAATCATTATGGTTCTGGTCAGATGAATTGATGGCATGAATACACATTCTATCAAAATATTTAATTCACTCATGGATCCTTACGATACGGGTTATTGTGCATATGAAATAAATCAACCTCAACTTGGCTTAGGTAGAAATGAGAGGTCTGCAGCAGTGACATGTGAGTTCAAATAGGGGAGCGACTCTGCTAGAAGTGAATTGTTCCATTTATCAAGCCACAGAGATTCATATCCTGTGTTACCCAATCTACATGAACATATCCCCCTAAAAATAATAGTAAGAGTACACTATTCTCAAATCATATTCATCCTCTCAAATTTCTCCTTGCATGCATAAATGCATGCACAAGCTGTGGAGAGACAAATATGAGCAATAATAGTGTAAGTGTGTGTCACTAGTTAATCCAGGCAACAAGGCAAAACCATCATACGTATGAAATATCTTCTCATGCATATTAGTGCTTGCTAGTTGAGTAAATGATATAATCAGGTTGTAATTGGAATAGATCTAGATAAACAATAATTGTAAATATTGTGTTATTATATTCCCCATTAGGATATCCATTACTAAATAATTCATGGGGGTCCTTTTAGTTTGTAGGTTGATAAACCTGAAGTAATGATACCCTGTCGGGTGACAATCAGTTTCATGTGATGCATAATATTGGAGTAAGATTCTATAGATTCCATTGATTGATTGAATGTGCATATATATGTGACTATTTATTCCTGGCCATGGCCCTTTCTTTTATGTAGCTAGTCTTCAGCTATTAATATATGCATCCGGACCAAACATTAAAATGTTGAAAAGTTGTGCATGCTTATCTTATTGTATATCATAATCAATTGAAGTCATTAAGTCAAACATGGGAATATTTCACCTTTCTTCTGCGAACGTGAGACTAAAATATGACAAACGTGAGAGTACCCCCACCCCCACCCAACATGAGGCCATCGCCTCGGCGTGCACAGACCATCCACCCAACCAGGGGCAATCAAGGCCTCGCTGCCGCCCACACCGGTAGCCACATAGGTTCTTCTGGTGGATGCCCTCTAGCCGACAAGAAGAAGATGGTTGGAGGAGCGTGCCACAATGACAAAATCCTATTCTCCCTTGAATGGCCTGCAGAGAATGATGCAAGAGCGAATCGCAGGATGGAACTATCAATTTCTTCTCTATGCTATGGTTGATCTTGCGCCATATCCTCATCTCGGTGATATCTAGTCCAGCTGGTAGAAAGGACTTTTGTAGCTTCTAACAAGGTAAATTTTGTTTCTTGGATGAACGTACTGTGAGGATTTGTAGAGATTAATTTGAAGAGGTCATTGGCATACTTAGGAGGTTGGCCTTGGCCACGTAGTACATTCCAAGAGTAGACAAGAAAACTAATTTGTGAGAGAAAAAATTTGTGTGCACCAAGACAGGAGAGGATTGCTAAGTCAACGATATGAGGTCACTAAACGACCGATTGCGTAAGGATGCGCGATCGAAAGGATACATGTACCTAACTTAGCGAGACAGGGGGCGTTAAATATCGGGCGTTCCATTGGAATATTTATTTCTTATGCTTGATTTTTGTTCATTTCACCATATTTTTATGAATACCATATCATACCTGATCCATATGCTCGATGTCTTCTCATAATACTCCAAATCACTATCTCACTTTCCAATGTAAATCAATATAACTATCATTGAGTGTTGCCGAGATTTGTGAAATGTTCTCTCACTCATCCTCGTCATAACTTGTTATTCTCTGGTGGTGCACATGTCATTGTTTTCTCTGACAGTAGTTTGTCTAGATAATTTTATCCTATTTAATTTTTCTGCATTAGTCAATAATATGCAACAAAAATTACAGGACAAACATTGTAGCCAGAATGTGCAGCTTGATAAAACACAATCAGATTTATGAAAAAAACAATATATCAAACTTTATATATATGAGAGAATCATTTTATTTATCCACATCATAAACGATTTATCTAGGATGTATTTTACAAAAGATAAAAAAACTCATATTCTCGATCAGCGTGATAAAACTGCATATATAATTATTATCACAAATTGACAAATTTCTTAGATTTTTTATGTTTACAATTGGTTGGCGATCTTTGCATCTGTCCCTCTGACAATTTTGTTGATTTTTGTGGCTGTTTCGCTATGTAGTTTGCGAATGTTTTTTCTATAGCATTTTTTCCTTGGGTAATGTTGCCTTCCTATTACCGTTGGCGTTGCGGAGTTTCTATAGACCTCAGGCAATTATGTACTCGCTCTGTTTCTTTTTACTCTGAATATGAGCTTGTCTCAAGTCAAACTCTTCAATGCTTGACTAACTTTTATATGAAAAAAATACAAAATTGACATCATTAGATCGGTTGAGGAATAAATTTGTCATATTATATTTATTTGGTGAGTGACTCATTTTATTTATATGAGTGAATCATTTTATTTATCCACATCATAAACGATTTATCTAGGATGTATTTTACAGAAGATAAAAAAAACTCATATTCTCGATCGGCGTGATAAAACTGCATATATAATTATTATCACAAATTCACAATTTCTTGGGTTTTTTATGTTTATGATAGGTTGGCGATCTTTGCATCTGTCCCTCTGACAATTTTGTTGATTTTTGTGGCTGTTTCGCTATGTAGTTTGCGAATGTTTTTTCTATTACATTTTTTCCTTGGGTAAAGTTGCCTTCCTATTACTGTTGGCCTTGCGGAGTTTCTATAGACCTCAGGCAATTATGTACTCGCTCCGTTTCTTTTTACTCTGAATATGAGCTTGTCTCAAGTCAAACTCTTCAATGTTTGACTAACTTTTATATGAAAAAAATAAATACAAAATTGACATCATTATATCCGTTGCGAATAAATTCGTCATATTATATTTATTTGGTATTGTAGATCTTGATATTTTTCCTATAAATATATTCAAGCTTTACAAAATTTGGCTTCGGACAAATATAATAAATGGAGTAAAAACAACCGAGGGAGAACATATATGCCTATGCAAAAGTATTTCCTTTTTTACCGGTAGGCCTTTCCTCGTCTATATGTGCCACATAGATGCAAACCCAAATGGCTAATTCCTCGATGCCTATGTATGCGATCTTTTTTTGTGTGTGACTATTGCTCACTGATTAAAGTCATGAATACCTTTTTTAATCTTTTAATCTCAACCTTTATGCTAGAATCAAGAGATCGTGTATTTTTTAGGCACGTCGATTTTGATTATATTTTATTTAGAATTAGTGACATATATTCCTCTTGATATTTATATTTATGCAACAGTTCTTGTTTTTGTTTATAAACATTTAACGGCACGTAGTTTGTAATCATTGCATGCTGACACCTCAGTCTATCTTTTTTTGAGGGCCCGTACTTTTATTTGTATTTCACATATCTCCATTTATTTGTATGTTACCAGCCTTTTTTGTTTCTCATACTCCTGATCCTAATCTACCGGGCAAAATATTGTACTCCTAGTTGACTTCCATACGTGCAAGTATCGCTGGCCTGTATAATTTTTTAGGCATGCTGCACTGTAGCTGTCTTGGACGTTTGGGCGTCTTTGGTATCTTTTTTTTATTTTGCACGTGTATTTTATACGAATTTTGAATTTGCTAACCACATGTCCCATGCGGTTTTTGCATGTATAATTTTGTTTGCATATACATATGTCATATGGATGTACGTCCTCTGACGTGACTTGTTTGTACCAAATATAGTTGTATGTAATTTTTGAATCTTTTAAATCTCAGCCATTAAAAATTCTGATAATCCGTGTCAAAATTGTAGATTATGTGAATGCATCTGATGGCTCGTTTGTTGCTTATTTTAGTAATAATATACAGAGTAATTAATAGATAGATGTATCCAGCACAGATCGACCTTTGTATTTCATTCATATCGGTGCAATACAGATTACAACCCATTAATTACGGATATGCATGATAAGGAAAGGAAATGACCAAATGAAAATATTGACGAAATATTTAATTTCGTCCAGATCCAGGGTAGATGCACAGCATGTACCAAAGATTGACGCGACGACTTCATTTCAAACCAAAAGAAAAAAGATTAACGCGAAGACTTAAGTAGAAGATGCATATGTAAACTGGGCATACGAAACTAGTGTCCATGCACCGTTGGTGGTAAAGCTGGAGGAAAATGTTCCTCCTCCAGGTCCAAGAGGTACCTAGGGAACAGGATGAAGAAAAACAGTCTGTCCAGCGACTTGTGTACTTTGTGGCCAAGGTGCTACATGATGCGGAGATCCGGCATCCCACTATCTAGAATATGTCATATGCCATAATTATTGCCTCTCAAAAGTTACGACACTATTTCCAAGCCCACCTAGTATCGGTACTATCCTCCTTTACCATGGACCTATCCTCCTAAACAGGAGGCCACGGGACGCAACTCTGAGTGCACTGCAGAACTGGCAGAATTCGAGATGCCATAGTGGAATAACAATAGAAAAGCTCCCCATGTAAACCAAGCGTACCTTGCAATATTAGGGCAATCCGATTCCGATTCGAAGCCCATGTGATGTTGAGACATGTCCAACATGAAATGTATTGGGCAGTGGAAAATTTTATATTAATTAATGACTGAGTGATAAAGAAAACATACCAGATTGTTGCCATTGTTTTAACTTCTCATCTCTAACATATTGATGGTGTTTAGCATACTGGATAAAACAAGGCAAGCAAAATACTTATGTTGCATATCCTCTTTATATTCCAAAATATATATGAAGTGTTTAGGTGGGATGACGTCTTCAATAAGAATTGGTAATATTCACTTGATGTAGTAATGCACCCAACGATCTGATGAATCAATATGGTTCTGGTCAAATGAACTGATGGCATGAATACATTCTATCAAAATTTGTAATTCACTCATGGATCCTTACGGTAAGGGTTATTGTGCATATGAAATAAATCAACCTCAACTTGGCTTAGGTAGAAATGAGATGTCTGCATCAGTGACATGTAAGTTCAAATAGGGGAACGACTCTGCTAGAAGTGAATTGTTCCATTTACCAAGCCACAGAGATTCATATCCTATGTTTCCCAATCTACATGAACATATCCCCCTAAAAATAATAGTAAGAGTACACTATTCTCAAATCATATTCATCCTCTCATATTTATCCTTGCGCACATAAAAGCATGCCCAAGCTGTAGAGAGACAAATATGAGCAACAATAGTTTAAGTGTGTGCACTGGTTAATCGAGGCAACCCGGCAAAACCATCATCCATATGAAATATCTTCTCATGCATATTAGTGCTTGCTAGTCGAATAACTGATATAATCAGGTTTTAATTGGAATAGATCTAGATAAACAATATTTATAAATATTGTGTTATTATATTTCACATTAGGATATTCATTACTAAATTATTCATGGGAGTCCTTTTAGTTTGTACGGTGATAAACATGAAGTAATGATACCGCGTCGAGTGACAACCAGTTTCATGTGATGCATACTATTGGAGTAAGATTCTATAAATTTCTTTGATTGATTATTGAATGTGCATATATATGTGATTATTTATTCCTGGCCATGTCCCTTTCTTTTATGTAGCTAGTCTTCTGCTATTAATATATGCATCCGGACCAAACATTAAGATCTTATTGTATATCATAATCAATTGAAGTCATTAAGTCAAACATGGGAATATTTCACCTTTCTTCCATGAAGGTGAGAATAAAATATGACAACCGTGAGAGTACCCCCACCCCAACCCCCACCTAACATGAGGCCACCGCCTCGGCGTGCACAGACCATCCACCCAACTAGGGCCAATTGAGGCCTCGCTGCCACCCACACCGGTAGCAACATAGGCTCTTCTGGTGGATGCCCTGTAGCCGACAAGAAGAAGAGGGTTGGAGGAGCGTGCCACAATGACAAAATCCTAATCACCCTTGAATGGCCTACAGAGAGTGATGCGAGGGCGAATCGCAGGATGGAACTATAAATTTCTTCTCTATGCTATGGTTGATCTTGCACCATATCCTCATCTCGGTGATATCTAGTCAAGAAGGTAGAAAGGACTTTTGTAGCTTCAAACAAGGTAAAAAAATCTTGGATGAACGTAGCGTGAGGATTTGTAGATATTAATTTGAAGAGGTCATTGGCATACTTAGGAGGTTGGCCTTGGCCACGTAGTACATTCCAAGAGCAGAAAATAAAACTAGTTTTGTGAGAGAGAAAATTTGTGTGCACCAGGATAGGATAGGATTGCTAATTCAATGATATGAGGTCACTAGACGACCGACTGCGTAAGGATGGACGATCCAAAGGATACATGTACCTAACATAGCGAGGCAGGTTGTGTTAAATATCGGACGTTCCATTGGCATGGTTTACTGGCTGTTTCTTAGGTAATAAGTTCTTGTGTTGTCGGATGTGATGTTGGACCTAATATTTGTATTGTCCAAAGGACGATATTTGTGTGAATAAGAACGACTTAACAGGTAAGATTATGATTCCCCTAAGAAAGGAAAGATTCCGATTCGGGGAAAAACACGAAGCAATTTGCATATATCTGGCAGTGTGACCCGCGTATTTGCGCAGCTATACTTGATATATATTATTCGTTGTTGCATTCATCTAGGATAATATGAACAACATTTACATCTCAGGACAATAAAATTAGATTTTGGCGCAAATTCAATTCCTTTTTGTATGAAGTTGTTGGCAAGTACAATGGTGTGTGATGGTGAAGGACGAAAAGGGTCATGGTATGTGTCCCACAATGCAAAAAAAATAGTATCTCTCATACTATTTTTCAGCTTTCGCTATTCCAGTCCTTCTCATCCCTTGATTCTGTCCACAAAGATTTTTTGGAATTTTAGGGAAAATGTAAATATTTATTTCTTATACTTGATTCTTTTTTTCATTTCACCATATTTTTATAAATACCATATCATACCTGATCCATATGCTCGATGTCTTCTCATAATACTCGAATTCACTCTCTCGCTTTCGAATGTAAATCAATGTAACTATCATTGAGTGTTGCCGAGATTTGTGAAATGTTCTCTCACTCACCCTCCTCATAACTTGTTATTCTCTAGTGGTGCACATGTCATTGTTTTCTCTAACAGTAGTTTGTCTAGAGAATGTTATCCTATTTAATTTTTCTGCATTAGTCAATAATATGCAACAAAAATTATAGGAGAAACATTGTAGCCAGAATGTGTAGCTTGATAAAACACAATCAGATTTATGAAAATAATCAATATATCAAACTTTATATATATGAGTGAATCATTTTTTTATCCACATCATAAAAGATTTATCTAGGATGTATTTTACAAAAGATAAAAAAAACTCATATTCTCGATCGACATGATAAAACTGCATATATAATTATTATCACAAACTGACAAATTTCTTGGATTTTGGTATTTATGATTGGTTGGCGATCTTTGCATCTGTCCCTCTGACATTTTTGTTGATTTTTGTGGCTGTTTCACTATGTAGTTTGCGAATGTTTTTTCTATAGCATTTTTTCCTTGGGTAATGTTGCCTTCCTATTACTGCTGGCCTTGCGGAGTTTCTATAGACCTCATGCAAAATTATGTACTCCCTCAGTTTCTTTTTACTCTGAATATGAGCTTGTCTCGAGTCAAACTCTTCAATGTTTGACTAACTTTTATACGAAAAAATAAATACAAAATTGTCATCATTAGATCCATTGTGGAATAAATTTGTCATATTATATTTATTTGGTATTGTAGATATTGATATTTTTCCTATAAATATATTCAAGCTTTACAAAATTTGGCTTCGGATAAATATAATAAATGGAGTAAAAACAACCGAGGGAGAACATATATGCCTAAGCAAAAGTATTTCCCTATTTTACCGGTAGGCCTTTCCTTGTCTATATGTGCCACATAGATGCAAACCCAAATGGCTAATTTCTCGATGCCTATGTATGCGATCCTTTTTGTGTGTGACCGTTGCTCACTGATTAAAGTCATGAATACCTTTGTTTATCTTTTAACCCCAACCTTTATATTAGAATCAAGAGATCGTGTATTTTTAAGATACGTCGATTTTGATTATATCTTATTAAGAATTAGTGACATATATTCCTCTTGATATTTAGATTTATGCATCAGTTCTTGCGTTTTTATTTATAAACATTTAACGGTGTGTAGTTTGTAATCATTGCATGCTGACACCTCAATCTATCTTTTTTTTGAAGGCCCGTACTTTTATTTGTATTTCAAATATCTCCATTTATTTGTATGTTCACAGCCTTTTTTGTTTCACTCATGATCCTAATCTATCGGGCATAATATTTTTGCCTAATAGACGAGACATGTCTATTGAAGTATATAGTACTTCTAGTTGACTTTCATACGTGCAAGTATCGCTGGCCTGTATAATTTTTTATGCGTGCTGCACTGTAGCTTTCTTGGACGTTTGGGCGTCTTGGTTCATGGCCCGATGCCAAGATGAGTGTGTTTTATTGGCTGCCATGCTACAGGCGAGAGTCCGGGTGTAGTTCATGTTGCATGTTGGTATCTTTTTAAAAAAAATTGCACATGTATTGTATACGGATTTTGAATTTGCTAACCACATGCCCCATGCGGTTTTTTCATGTATAGTTTTTATTTGCATATACATATGTCATATGGATGTACCTCCTCTGACGTGACTTGTTTGTAGCAAATATAGTCGTATGTAATTTTTGAATCTTTTAAATCTCAGCCATTAAAAATTCTGATAAACGGTGTCAAAATTGTAGATTTTGTGAGTGCATGTGATGGCTCGTTTGTCCCTTATTTTAGTAATAGTATAGACAGTAATTAATAGATAGATGTATCCAGCACAGATCGACCTTTGTATTTCATTCATATCGGTGCAATACAGATTACAACCCATTAATTCCGGATATGAATGATAAGGAAAGGAAATGACCTAATAAAAATATTGACGAAATATTTAATTTCGTCCAGATTCAGGGTAGATGCAGAGCATGTACCAAAGATTGACGCGACGACTTCATTTCAAACCAAAAAAAAAAACGCGAAGACTTAAGTAGAAGATGTATATGTAAACTAGGCATACGAAACTAGTGTCCATATGCATGCCTGCATGCACTGGACTCGGGCTCTGACTGGGTTTGGATCTCAGTACGGGAAGCCGGCGTTCGGTTGATCGAGCCCCTGCTGCACCGTCTCCATCCCGGCAGTGAACTCCGGACGCGGCAGCATCACATCAAGCCATTGATCTATCTCCTTGTCTAGCCCTGCGTCGAACCCCGGCGGCTTAGGCATCGTCATCTGCATCTGCTCCAGATCCATCCCGGCGGCCAACCCCGGCGGCGGAGGCATGTCCTGCACATCCATCCCGGCGGCGACCACGTGAGACGGAGGCTGCGGCGCCATCACCATCTGCTGCATATCCATCCCGGCCTCGAACCCCTGCTCCTGTGGCGGAGGCGCCAGAAACTGGAACTCCATCCCGTCGTTGGCGGTGCCGCTGCTGCTACCGAACTCGAAGGTGCTGCCACCGAAGATCTGGGGCGGCGGCGGCGGCGGGCTCATGTGGGCGTGCATCGCCTCGAGGAGAACCTGGTTGGCGCGATCGGAGACGGCGTCCTT
Source organism: Triticum timopheevii (assembly GCA_963921465.1). Classification (NCBI taxonomy): domain Eukaryota; kingdom Viridiplantae; phylum Streptophyta; class Magnoliopsida; order Poales; family Poaceae; genus Triticum; species Triticum timopheevii. The sequence continues at coordinate 657,216,033 of OY997266.1, forward strand.
CTGTTGGGGAACGTTGCACAAAATTAAAATTTTTCCTACGGTTTCACCAAAATCCATCTATGAGTTCATCTAAGCAACGAGTCAAGGGAGTGAGTTTGCATCTACATACCACTTGTAGATCGCGTGCGGAAGCTTGCAAGGGGATGGTGATGATGGAGCCGTACTCGACGTGATTCGGATCACCGATGACCAAGTACTGAACGGACAGCACCTCCGCGTTCAACACACGTACGGGACGGGAGACGTCTCCTCCTTCTTGATCCAGCAAGGGGGGAGGAGAGGTTGAGGAAGATCGCTCCAACGGCAGCACGACGGCGTGGTGTAGTTGGTGCAGCAGTACTCCGACAGAGCTTCGCCAAGCACGTATGGAGGAGGAGAGATGTTGGGGAGGGGAGGGGCTGCGCCTTGACTTGTCTTTTGCAGCCCTCCCCTCACCCCTCTATATATAGGGGAAGGGGGCAAGGGGGGCCGGCCCTCTAGGGAAAACCCTAGGGGGGGGGGGGGGGGGGGGGGGGCGGCGGCCAAAGGGAGAGGGGGAGAGGGTGGCTTGCCCCCCAAGCCAGGGGGGCGCCCCCTTTAGGGTTTCCCCTCCCCTTGCCCTAGCCGCATGGGCCTAGGTGGGGAGGCGCGCCCAGCCCACCAGGAGCTGGCTCCCTGCCCCACGCAGGCCATGTGGTCCCCCGGGAGGGGTGGCCCCACCCGGTGGACCTCCGGAACCCTTCCGGTGGCCCTGGTATGACCCCGAAACTTACCGATGTCCGTTTGACAACTTCCCATATATAAATCTTTACCTCCGGACCCTTCCGGAACTCCTCGTGACGTCCGGGATCTCATCCGGGACTCCGAACAACATTTGGTAGTCACATACTAGTCTTCCTAATAACCCTAGCGTCACCGATCCTTAAGTGTGTAGACCCTACGGGTTCGGGAGACATGCAGACATGACCGAGACGCTCTCAGGTCAATAACCAACAGCGGGATCTGGATACCCATGTTGGCTCCCACATGCTCCTCGATGTTGTCATCGGATGAACCACGATGTCGAGGATTCGATCAAACCCTGTATACAATTCCCTTTGTCAATCGGTACGTTACTTGCCCGAGACTCGATCGTCGGTATCCCAATACCTTGTTCAGTCTCGTTACCGGCAAGTCACTTTACTCGTACCGTAATGCATGATCCCGTGGCCAACACCTTGGTCACCCTGAGCTCATTATGATGATGCATTACCGAGTGGGCCCAGAGATACCTCTCCGTCATACGGAGTGACAAATCCCAGTCTCGATCCGTGTCAACCCAACAGACACTTTCGGAGATACCTGTAGTGCACCTTTATAGTCACCCAGTTACGTTGTGACGTTTGGTACACCCAAAGCACTCTTACGGTATCCGGGAGTTACACGATCTCATGGTCTAAGGAAGAGATACTTGACATTGGCAAAGCTCTAGCAAACGAACTAAACAACCTTTGTGCTATGCTTAGGATTGGGTCTTGTCCATCACATCATTCTCCTAATGATGTGATCCCGTTATCAACGACATCCAATGTCCATAGCCAGGAAACCATGACTATCTGTTGATCACAACGAGCTAGTCAACTAGAGGCTCACTAGGGACATAGTGTGGTCTATGTATACACACGTGTATTACGATTTCCGGATAATACAGTTATAGCATGAATAAAAGACAATTATCATGAACAATGAAATATAATAATACTTTTATTATTGCCTCTAGGGCATATTTCCAACAGTCTCCCACTTGCACTAGAGTCACCAATCTAGTTACATTGTGATGAATCGAACACCCATAGAGTTCTGGTGTTGATCATGTTTTGCTCGCGAGAGAGGTTTAGTCAATGGATTTGCGACATTCAGATCCGTATGTACTTTGCAAATTTCTATGTCTCCATCTTGAACATTTTCACGGATGGAGTTCAAACGACGCTTGATGTGCCTGGTCTTCTTGTGAAACCTGGGCTCCTTGGCAAGGGCAATAGCTCCAGTGTTGTCACAGAAGAGTTTGATCGGCCCCGACGCATTGGGTATGACTCCTAGGTCGGTGATGAACTCCTTCACCCAAATCGCTTCATGCGCTGCCTCCGAGGCTGCCATGTACTCCGCTTCACACGTAGATCCCGCCACGACGCTCTGCTTGCAGCTGCACCAGCTTACTGCTCCACCATTCAACATATACACATATCCGGTTTGTGACTTAGAGTCATCCGGATCTGAGTCGAAGCTAGCGTCGACGTAACCCTTTACGACAAGCTCTTCGTCTCCTCCATAAACGAGAAACATGTCCTTTGTCCTTTTCAGGTACTTCAGGATATTCTTGACCGCTGTCCAGTGTTCCTTGCCGGGATTACTTTGGTATCTTGCTACCAAACTTATGGCAAGGTTTACATCAGGTCTGGTACACAGCATGGCATACATAATAGATCCTATGGCTGAAGCATAGGGGATGACACTCATCTCTTCTTTATCTTTTGCCGTGGTCGGTGACTGAGCCGCACTCAATCTCACACCTTGTAACATAGGCAAGAACCCTTTCTTGGACTGATCCATTTTGAACCTTTTCAAGATCTTATCAAGGTATGTACTTTGTGAAAGACCTATGAGGCGTCTCGATCTATCTCTATAGATCTTGATGCCTAATATATAAGCAGCTTCTCCAAGGTCCTTCATTGAAAAACATTTGTTCAAGTAGGCCTTAATGCTGTCCAAAAATTCTGTATTATTCCCCATCAAGAGTATGTCATCTACATATAATATGAGAAATGCTACAGAGCTCCCACTCACTTTCTTGTAAACGCAGGCTTCTCCATAAGTCTGCATAAACCCAAACGCTTTGATCATCTCATCAAAGCGAATATTCCAACTCCGAGATGCTTGCACCAGCCCATAAATGGATCGCTGGAGCTTGCATACTTTGTTAGCGTTCTTAGGATCGACAAAACCTTCCGGCTGCATCATATACAGCTCTTCCTTAAGATGCCCGTTAAGGAATGCCGTTTTGACGTCCATCTGCCATATCTCATAATCATAGTATGCGGCAATTGCTAACATGATTCGGACGGACTTTAGCTTCGCTACGGGAGAGAATGTCTCGTCGTAGTCAATCCCTTGAACCTGTCGATAACCCTTAGCGACAAGTCGAGCTTTATAGATGGTAACATTACCATCCGCGTCCGTCTTCTTCTTAAAGATCCATTTGTTTTCTATTGCTCGCCGATCATCGGGCAAGTCTATCAAAGTCCATACTTTGTTTTCATACATGAATTCTATCTCGGATTTCATGGCTTCAAGCCATTTGTTGGAATCTGGGCCCGCCATCGCTTCTTCATAGTTCGAAGGTTCACCGTTGTCTAACAACATGATTTCCAGGACGGGGTTGCCGTACCACTCTGGTGCGGAACGTGTCCTTGTGGACCTACGAAGTTCAGTAGCAACTTGATCCGAAGTACCTTGATCATCATCATTGATTTCCTCTACAGTTGGTGTGGGCATCACAGGAACATTTTCCTGAGCTGCACCACTATCCCGTTCGAGAGGTAGTACTTCATCGAGTTCTACTTTCCTCCCACTTACTTCTTTCGAGAGAAACTCTTTTTCCAGAAAGCATCCGTTCTTGGCAACAAAGATCTTGCCCTCGGATCTTAAGTAGAAGGTATACCCAACAGTTTCCTTAGGGTATCCTATGAAGACGCATTTTTCCGACTTGGGTTCGAGCTTTTCAGGTTGAAGTTTCTTGACATAAGCATCGCATCCCCAAACTTTTAGAAACGACAGCTTAGGTTTCTTCCCAAACCATAATTCATACGGTGTCGTCTCAACGGATTTAGACGGTGCCCTATTTAAAGTGAATGTAGCTGTCTCTATAGCGTATCCCCAAAATGATAGCGGTAAATCGGTAAGAGACATCATAGACCGCACCATTTTTAATAGAGTGCGATTACGACGTTCGGACACACCGTTACGCTGAGGTGTTCCAGGCGGCGTGAGTTGTGAAACGATTCCACATTTCTTTAAGTGTGTACCAAATTCGTGACTTAAGTATTCTCCTCCACGATCTGATCGCAGGAACTTTATCTTTCGGTCACGTTGATTCTCCACCTCATTCTGAAATTCCTTGAACTTTTCGAAGGTTCCAGACTTGTGTTTCATTAAGTAAACATACCCATATCTACTCAAATCATCAGTCAGAGTGAGAACATAACGATATCCTCCGCGAGCCTCAACGCTCATTAGACCGCATACATCGGTATGTATGATTTCCAACAAGTTGGTTGCTCGCTCCATTGTTCCGGAGAACGGAGTCTTGTTCATTTTGCCCATGAGGCATGGTTCGCATGTGTCAAACGATTCATAATCAAGAGACTCTAAAAGTCCATCAGCATGGAGCTTCTTCATGCGCTTGACACCAATGTGACCAAGGCGGCAGTGCTACAAGTATGTGGGACTATCGTTATCAACTTTACATCTTTTGGCATCCACACTATGAACATGTGTAACATTCTCGAGATTCATTAAGAATAAACCATTGACCATCAAAGCATGACCATAAAACATATCTCTCATATAAATCGAACAACCATTATTCTCAGACTTAAATGAGTAGCCATCTCATATTAAACGAGATCCCGATACAATGTTCATGCTCAAACTTGGCACAAAATAACAATTATTAAGGTTCAAAACTAATCCCGTAGGTAAATGTAGAGGCAGCGTGCCGACGGCGATCATATCGACTCTGGAACCATTCCCGACGCGCATCGTCACCTCGTCCTTCGCCAGTCTCCGTTTATTCCGCGGCTCCTGCTATGAGTTACAAATATGAGCAACGGCACCGGTATCAAATACCCAGGAGTTACTACGAGTACTGGTAAGGTACACATCAATTACATGTATATCAAATATACCTTTGGTGTTGCCGGCCTTCTTATCCGCTAAGTATTTGAGGCAGTTCCGCTTCCAGTGACCCTTCCCCTTGCAATAAAAGCACTCGGTCTCAGGCTTGGGTCCATTCTTTGACTTCTTCCCGGTAACTGGCTTACCGGGCGCGGCAACATCCTTGCCGTCTTTCTTGAAGTTCTTCTTGCCCTTGCCCTTCTTGAATTTAGTGGTCTTATTGACCATCAACACTTGATGTTCTTTCTTGATTTCAGCCTCTGCTGACTTCAGCATCGAGAACACTTCAGGAATGGTCTTTTCCATCCCCTGCATGTTGTAGTTCATCACAAAGCTCTTGTAGCTTGGTGGGAGTGACTGGAGGATTCTGTCAATGACCGCCTCATCTGGGAGGTTAATATTCAGCTGGGTCATACGGTTGTGCAACCCAGACATTTTGAGTATGTGCTCACTGACAGAACTGTTTTTCTCCATCTTACAACTGTAGAACTTGTCGGAGATGTCATATCTCTCGACCCAGGCGTGAGCTTGAAAAACTAGTTTCAGCTCTTCGAACATCTCATATGCTCCGTGATGCTCAAAACGCTTTTGGAGCCCCGGTTCTAAGCTGTAAAGCATACCGCACTGAACGAGGGAGTAATCATCAGCGCGAGTTTGCCAAGCATTCATAATGTCTTGGTTCTCTGGGACGGGAGCGTCACCTAGCGGTCCTTCTAGGACATATTGTTTCCTGGCAGCTATGAGGATGATCCTCAGGTTCCGGACCCAGTCCGTATAGTTGCTGCCGTCATCTTTCAGCTTGGTTTTCTCTAGGAACGCGTTGAAGTTCATGTTGACATGAGCGTTGGCCATTTGATCTACAAGACATATTTGCAAAGGTTTTAGACTAAGTTCATGATAATTAAGTTCTAATCAAATTATGAACTCCCACTCAGATTAGACATCCCTTTGGTCATCTAAGTGTTACACGATCCGAGTTGACTAGCCCGTGTCCGATCATCACGTGAGACGGACTAGTCATCGTCGGTGAACATCTTCATGTTGATCGTATCTTCCATACGACTCGTGTTCGACCTTTCGGTCTCCGTGTTCCGAGGCCATGTCTGCACATGCTAGGCTCGTCAAGTTAACCCTAAGTGTTTTCGCTGTGTAAAATTGTCTTACACCCGTTGTATGTGAACGTAAGAATCCATCACACCCGATCATCACGTGGTGCTTAGAAGCGACGAACTGTAGCAACGGTGCACAGTTAGGGGAGAACACTTCTTGAAATTTTTGTAAGGGATCATCTTATTTACTACCGTCGTCCTAAGTAAACAAGATGCATAAACATAATAAACATCACATGCAATTATATAGTTGTGACATGATATGGCCAATATCATATAGCTCCATTGATCTCCATCTTCGGGGCTCCATGATCATCTTGTCACCGGCTTGACACCATGATCTCCATCATCATGATCTCCATCATCGTGTCTTCATGAAGTTGTCACGCCAACGACTACTTCTACTTCTATAGCTAACGCGTTTAGCAATAAAGTAAAGTAAGTTACATGGCGTTCTTCAATGACACGCAGGTCATACAAAAATAAAGACAACTCCTATGGCTCCTGCCGGTTGTCATACTCATCGACATGCAAGTCGTGAATCCTATTACAAGAACATGATCTCATACATCACAATTCATCATTCATCACAACTTCTGGCCATATCACATCACATGATCAATCGCTGCAAAAACAAGTTAGACGTCCTCTAATTGTTGTTGCATCTTTTACGTGGCTGCAATTGGGTTCTAGCAAGAACATTTTCTTACCCACGAATAACCACAACGTGATTTTGTCAACTTCTATTTACCCTTCATAAGGGCCCTTTTCATCGAATCCGCTCCAACTAAAGTAGGAGAGACAGACACCCGCCAGCCACCTTATGCAACTAGTGCATGTCAATCGGTGGAACCGGTCTCACGTAAGCGTACGTGTAAGGTTGGTCCGGGCCGCTTCATCCCACAATACCGTTGAAGCAAGAAAATACTAGTAGAGGCAAGTAAGTTGACAAGATCCACGCCCACAACAAAATTGTGTTCTACTCGTGCAAAGAGAACTACGCATAAACCTGGCTCTGACACCACTGTTGGGGAACATTGCAGAAAATTAAAAAAATTTCTACGGTTTCACCAAGATCCATCTATGAGTTCATCTAAGCAACGAGTCAAGGGAGTGAGTTTGCATCTACATACCACTTGTAGATCGCGTGCGGAAGCTTGCAAGGGGATGGTGATGATGGAGTCGTACTCGACGTGATTCGGATCACCGATGACCAAGTACTGAACGGACAGCACCTCCGCGTTCAACACACGTACGGGACGGGAGACGTCTCCTCCTTCTTGATCCAGCAAGGGGGGAGGAGAGGTTGAGGAAGATCGCTCCAACGGCAGCACGACGGCGTGGTGTAGTTGGTGCAGCAGTACTCCGACAGAGCTTCGCCAAGCACGTATGGAGGAGGAGAGATGTTGGGGAGGGGAGGGGCTGCGCCTTGACTTGTCTTTTGCAGCCCTCCCCTCATCCCTCTATATATAGGGGAAGGGGGCAAGGGGGGCCGGCCCTCTAGGGAAAACCCTAGGGGGGGGGGGGGCGGCGGCCAAAGGGAGAGGGGGAGAGGGTGGCTTGCCCCCCAAGCCAGGGGGGCGCCCCCTTTAGGGTTTCCCCTCCCCTTGCCCTAGCCGCATGGGCCTAGGTGGGGAGGCGCGCCCAGCCCACCAGGGGCTGGCTCCCTGCCCCACGCAGCCCATGTGGTCCCCCGGGAGGGGTGGCCCCACCCGGTGGACCTCCGGAACCCTTCCGGTGGCCCCGGTATGACCCCGAAACTTACCGATGTCTGTTTGACAACTTCCCATATATAAATCTTTACCTCCGGACCCTTCCGGAACTCCTCGTGACGTCCGGGATCTCATCCGGGACTCCGAAAAACATTTGGTAGTCACATACTAGTCTTCCTAATAACCCTAGCGTCACCGAACCTTAAGTGTGTAGACCCTACGGGTTCGGGAGACATGCAGACATGACCGAGACGCTCTCAGGTCAATAACCAACAGCGGGATCTGGATACCCATGTTGGCTCCCACATGCTCCTCGATGTTGTCATCGGATGAACCACGATGTCGAGGATTCGATCAAACCCTGTATACAATTCCCTTTGTCAATCGGTACGTTACTTGCCCGAGACTCGATCGTCGGTATCCCAATACCTTGTTCAGTCTCGTTACCGGCAAGTCACTTTACTCGTACCGTAATGCATGATCCCGTGGCCAACACCTTGGTCACCCTGAGCTCATTATGATGATGCATTACCGAGTGGGCCCAGAGATACCTCTCCGTCATACGGAGTGACAAATCCCAGTCTCGATCCGTGTCAACCCAACAGACACTTTCGGAGATACCTGTAGTGCACCTTTATAGTCACCCAGTTACGTTGTGACGTTTGGTACACCCAAAGCACTCTTACGGTATCCGGGAGTTACACGATCTCATGGTCTAAGGAAGAGATACTTGACATTGGCAAAGCTCTAGCAAACGAACTAAACGACCTTTGTGCTATGCTTAGGATTGGGTCTTGTCCATCACATCATTCTCCTAATGATGTGATCCCGTTATCAACGACATCCAATGTCCATAGCCAGGAAACCATGACTATCTGTTGATCACAACGAGCTAGTCAACTAGAGGCTCACTAGGGACATAGTGTGGTCTATGTATTCACACGTGTATTACGATTTCCGGATAATACAGTTATAGCATGAATAAAAGACAATTATCATGAACAATGAAATATAATAATACTTTTATTATTGCCTCTAGGGCATATTTCCAACACCTTCATCTGCATCAGCGCGGCAAAGAAGGCCGCCATGTCCTCGTCTCCCATGTGGCGCGCCTTGGGGTCGAACCAAGCCGCTATCTGGTCCCCCGCAGAGCGCTCTTTCGCCATGGCCTTGTCCGTGCGCTTGGTCCGCTTCTTCAACTAGGTCAGCTCCGTGCGCAGCTCGTCGAGCTCCTGGTGCAGCTTCTCGAGCTTCTTGTCTTCGCGGGCAGCGCCCTCCCCCGCCAGCAAGCGGTCGTCGGCAGCGCCCTCCTCCCTCGCGCCAGCCCCCGCAGCCTCCCCTGCCAGGAAGCGTTCCACGACGGAGTCGACGGAGGGGTGGCCGAAGGAGAAGGCCCTGCCACGGGGAGAGAAGGCGAGGGCGGCGCCCGACCTGGGCGCAGGTCAGGACCGCCAGATCCGTGGCCTTGTTGAAGAACCCCTGGCGGCGCTTGGAGTAGCAGACGAACCGGGCATCCTCCTGCTCGATCCGGCGGATGACGATCTTCTTCCGGCCGCTGCCACCTCTCCGGTTGGGCGCCGCCATTGCTCGCTTGCTCGGTGGCTAGCCTCAGAGAAAGGAAGTAAGAGGAGTGGCTGTGGGTGTGGCTATGTCTCGGGGTCGGGGGGTTTATATAGCAAGCGTCCGGAGAGGAATCCCTTCTTCGCTGGGCGACGTACATTAAAATTCGTGATTGGCAATGAGATACGATTGGGCATGCGCTGAGCTGTATACATTATACTCACGTGTCAAAGGGTAATTAACAACGTACACCGTATTATTTAGAAACTATTCCTTCGCACCCCAAAAGAAAGCGTTCCCTTTTATTCTCTCTTTTTTTTAATGCGATTTGGTATGCGCTTAGCTGAATCAGTTGCACCGGGTGGTTTCCGCAAGGGCACGAAGCTTGGATACAGGTCTCAACCGGACGTAACGACGCGAGTCAAGGGAGGGAGTCACTCGCATCTCCTGGCTCCTGCTCGTCTGGAAAAAAAAACAGAAAACAGCGCTCGTGCGCAAGGGAAGGGAAGGGATCGTGCTCGTGCACGCATCTCATCTCATCGCTCCAACGATGGAACGAATCGCCCCTTTTTTCTTTTTTTTTTCTCATACATGCTGTGAGTGCGTGCGTCCAAGGAACTCTTTTTTTTTCCTCCTCAAAAAATCCCATGGATCATATACATATATCACGCGCGTATGACTTGCTTTTTCTTTTTCTTTTTCTTCCGCAAGCTTGCGGACCAGACTCGGACCCTCTATGGGCGACGAGTGCATGTCGGCGCCCTTGACGGCGTCTTCCTTGACCATGAGCTCCAACATCCGGCCCCGCCCCACGCTCATCACAACCTCGATCGAGGCACATGGAGGTCGGGTCGGTCCTGCACGGCGCGCACCATGACCATCCAGCGACCTTGCACGACAACAAATCACAGTAAACCATGCAACATACCGCGTCCTCCAAGCCCGACAGTTCGGTCCACCAACAAATCGGTTTGGTTCGGTTCGGTTATAACCCAAGTCACCTGATGCTTTTGGGGGAGGAAGAAATCGAGAGTCACAAGCTTGGGCAAGTAAAGTAAACACGAGCTAACCAAATCAACCGTAAGATGCATACCGCACAAAATGGTTCTGGCCGGAGGAATTAATGGTAAGAGGAAATTACAGACGCGTCGTCGTCCTCGGAGCTCCTGTCCCGCGAAAGAGCAGCGGTGCTCGTGAGCACACCACCGCAAAAGAGCCATGGATGTCGTCGTCCACGGCTGCACCAGAGCCATGGGTGCCGCCGGCCGCCAACGCTCAGTTTGCGTGAGTTGAGAAATAAGGAGGCAGCGGTGCTAGCTGTGCAATTGAGCAAGAATTGTTGTTTGAGTTCCAAAGGTATGTAGACTAACTCCAACCAGTCCATCTCTCTTATCACATGTGAGTATCCACAAAAGCTGTGTGGGCAAAACACCGCCCCTTATCGAAGAGCCAAAACTTCAGCAATGAATGGGTCTAAGACTCCTCAAGCCCCGAGGAACGCCGGATGAGACCGGGCTATACCTCCCGCTCCTACTTTCATGGAAACAAACTTTTTTGTATGAGTTGGACGTACGAGCCAAGCTTTGAGATGGTGCGTCCAATGAACCTTTTTTCCTTTTCACAAAAAAGAGAAAAAAGAAAACTCATGGATCGTCGATCGCGTTTTGACTTGGATCTAAAACAAATCCTTTGTGAGTAGATTTGAATCTCTTCTCCTTTCTTTTTGTTGGTGAACGAGACTTGAATTTGTTTCTTTTTTCCACCCAAGGAGGATACATTGGTCTCACCATTGTCCCACCGGCGTCTTCGTCTAGCCAAATCTAATTCAGATTGCTCTACCGGGTCAAAAAACGAGGGAACGGCATATTGTATGTACCCTTCGCCCTTATCTTACGTTCAGAGAGCGGGGACAACATTTCATGCACCCATTTAATCGCCTGCACCGGATCATACCCTAAACCAAATAAACCGCATAATTAATTAATGGTGATGATCTTGCATCTATCACCATCCGAAAACATCTTATCCAGCAAGATATCTCTAGACCAAGTAGTATACGGATCTAGCCTCGGTAAATGAAGATCAAACCGATCCTAAACAACAGTCCAGAACTTGTTTGCGTGAATGCAGCGGATGAGCGCCATTAGTCTTGTGCGTGTGTGCATGTGTAGACGTATTAATTATATTAAATAAATTAATTCTACTAGGTACATACTGCTCAATCAATAAGGGCCGTCGGATCGGAGAGCAATCCGTGGGATGGGGTGATTGACCAATCGCAAGCAAGCAAGCAGCAAAACTATCAATTCTTTTCTTTTCATCCGCAACGAAAGGAAAGAAAATCCCCAAACGACGCAGCGCCTCGATTCATTCATTCATTTCTCCCCTCCCCACCCCACATCGCCGCCGACCCACTCACCGCTTCGTCTCCCACATCGCCGCCGGCCATGGCCTCCGCCCTCTCCCTCATCGCCGCCGCCCCACCCTCTCCTCCTCCCCTCCCCTCCCCTCTCATCACAAGAGAAGAGAAGAGAAGAGGTTAGGTCAGGCGGCGGCGGCGGCGGCGGCGGTGGCCCAGATCCGCCACGGTCGCCCAGGGCCTCGACGGCCAGCGCGCGCCGGGACATGGCCTCCGACGACGCGGCCGTCAATCGAAGGTACTCGACGGGGATGCTGCTTCCTTGTGCTCTGCTCGTCCGGGCGGTTCCGCGCCCGACCGCCATGGAGCTTCCTCTTCCTCCACATGCTCCGCGATTTGCACCAGGCAGTTACTCTCTCGCCCGCCCACCTTCCCTCATTTGGTTTCCTTCCTTCCTTCCTTCCTTCCTCCGTGTCTGCTCTGCTAGGGTTCGTTCGGTGCTGGTGCTGCCTGCGCCTCTGGTGGATTAATTAAATCTCACGCCTTGTGCCTTGTTGGTTGATGGAGATCGGTTCCTTCCTCATTTTGATTTTGATTTGTTGGACACACTAGAAACTGGATCAAGAAGATTGGCCGTGTGTAATGAGGATTGGGGGGGATGTACACTAGCACGAGTAGGTTTCATATCTTCAAATGCAATGAGTAGAAATTCATCAAATTCCTCATCCTCACTTGTTATGTCCAATTTGCTTGCTGCACTCTATTGGGCGTGTGAAAACTGAAACTTTGATCTAATATGATTTTCGCTGTGCATTTCCCCTAAATCTGTCTAGACCAGCAAATCGATCGATCCAAGTCAGAAATTAACAAAGTATCGGTTGAACTACACCGAGCTCCACCAGCCCTGCTTGTTTATTCTACCCAACCACTTGCTGTTTATTCTACGTTGCGGCTCTAGTTCATCAATTGCATGCCTACAACTAGTCAGTTATATCATACAATTTTATATTACCGCGCCAGCGCTTTCATATATTTCTTGATGGCTTATTGTTGTAAGCACCAGAATCAAATAAAACATATTTATTGCGGTGATGGCTGCAAGATAGTATTTGCCATGTATCTGCCCCTCTGCTAGCTTTTTATTTATTGCAAGATGGCGATTTTGTTCTGTTAGCATTTCGCCGAGGATTAATAAAACAAGGATGTGCTATGCCTTTCATGATGGAATCCTAAGATTTTAGCGGTCTAACTTGCTCTAGTGAAATTATTTCAATTTTCTAACTATTGCCCACTACCACTGCATATATGTCTATCTTATTATCAGTATAACAAGATCATTTTGTACTTACTGAGCTTAAACTGTAATTATGAAGCCCTGGTTGTGGTTTTCGCATCCTGTTTTAGGGGGGAGTTTCATTGCAGTTAGTACATCGCTGATGTTGGTTCCTCAGTCAGGAAGCTAGCTAGTTATTATGAAGTTTACATGGCCTATGTCGTTATAGGGTTCCTGGCTATGTCTGCCTTTAAGATCATGTCTGTGGTCTGGTGGTTATGCATGACTTGCTTGCTGTTAATATTTTGACAGGGTTTTTCACAGTTTTGTAGTTAAATGATTCTACTGTCTACTCCATGGCGATCTTTGCATCTGTCCCTCTGACAATTTTGTTGATTTTTGTGGCTGTTTCGCTATGTAGTTTGCGAATGTTTTTTCCATTACATTTTTTCCTTGGGTAAAGTTGCCTTCCTATTACTGTTGGCCTTGCGGAGTTTCTATAGACCTCAGGCAATTATGTACTCGCTCCGTTTCTTTTTACTCTGAATATGAGCTTGTCTCAAGTCAAACTCTTCAATGTTTGACTAACTTTTATATGAAAAAAATAAATACAAAATTGACATCATTAGATCCGTTGTGGAATAAATTCGTCATATTATATTTATTTGGTATTGTAGATCTCGATGTTTTTCCTATAAATATATTCAAGATTTACAAAATTTGGCTTCGGACAAATATAATAAATGGAGTAAAAACAACCGAGGGAGAACATATATGCCTATGCAAAAGTATTTCCCTTTTTTACCGGTAGGCCTTTCCTCGTCTATATGTACCACATAGATGCAAACCCAAATGGCTAATTTCTCGATGCCTATGTATGTGATCCTTTTTGTGTGTGACCGTTGCTCACTGATTAAAGTCATGAATACCTTTTTTTTATCTTTTAATCTCAACCTTTATATTAGAATTAAGAGATCGTGTATTTTTAAGGCACGTCGATTTTGATTATATTTTTTTTAGAATTAGTGACATATATTCCTCTTGGTATTTAGATTTATGCATCAGTTCTTGCGTTTCTGTTTATAAACATTTAACGGTACGTAGTTTTTAATCATTGCATGCTGACACCTCAGTCTATCTTTTTTGAAGGCCCGTACTTTTATTTGTATTTCATTTATCTCCATTTATTTGTATGTTCGCAGCTTTTTTTTGTTTCTCATACTCCTCATCCTAATCCATGGGGCAAACTATCGTACCTAATAGACGAGACATGTCTATTGAAGTATATAGTACTCCTAGTTGACTTTCATACGTGCAAGTATGCTGGCCTGTATATTTTTTAGGCATGCTGCACTGTAGCTGTCAAGATGAGTGTGTTGTCTTGGTTCATGGCCCGATGCCAAAACAAGCGGGTTTTATTGGTTGCCATGGTACAGGCGGGAGTCCGGGTGTAGTTCATCTTGCATGTTGGTATCTTTTTTTTTTTGCACGTGTATTGTATATGAATTTTTAATTTGCTAACCACATGTCCCATGGGGTTTTTGCATGTATATTTTTGTTTGCATATACATATGTCATATGGATGTACCTCCTCTCAGCCATTAAAAATTCTGATAAACCGTGTCAAAATTGTAGATTATGTGAATGCATGGGATGGCTCGTTTGTCCCTTATTTTAGTAATAGTATATACAGTAATTAATAGATAGATGTATCCAGCACAGATCGACCTTTGTATTCATTCATATCGGTGCAATACAGATTACAACCCATTAATGCATGATAAGGAAAGGAAATGACCAAATAAAAATATTGACGAAATATTTAATTTCGTCCAGATCCAGGGTAGATGCACAACATGTACCAAAGATTGACGCGACGACTTCATTTCTGACTGGGTTTGGATCTCAGTACGGGAAGCCGGCGTTGGGTTGATGGAGCCCCTGCTGCACCGTCTCCATCCCGGCAGTGAACTCCGGACGCGGCAGCATCACATCAAGCCATTGATCTATCTCCTTGTCTAGCCCTGCATCGAACCCCGGCGGCTTAGGCATCGTCATCTGCATCTGCTCCGTATCCATCCCGGCGGCCAACCCCGGCGGCGGAGGCATCTCCTGCACATCCATCCCGGCGGCGACCACCTGAGACGGAGGCAGCGGCGCCATCAACATCTGCTGCATATCCATCGCGGCCTCGAACCCCTGCTCCTGTGGCGGAGGCGCCAGAAACTGGAACTCCATCCCGTCGTTGGCGGTGCCGCTGCTGCTACCGTACTCGAAGGTGCTGCCACCGAAGATCCGGGGCGGCGGCGGCGGGGCCACCTCCGCCATGCGGCTCATGTGGGCGTGCATCGCCTCGAGGAGAACCTGGTTGGCGCGATCGGAGACAGCGTCCTTCATCTGCATCAGCGCGGCGAAGAAGGCCGCCATGTCCTCGTCTCCCATGTCGTGCGCCTTGGGGTCGAACCAAGCCGCCATCTGGTCCCCCGCAGAGCGCTCTTTCGCCATGGCCTTGTCCGTGCGCTTGGTCTGCTTCTTCAACTCGGTCAGCTCCGTGCGCAGCTCGTCGAGCTCCTGCTGCAGCTTCTCGAGCTTCTCGTCTTCACCGGCAGCACCCTCCCCGGCCAGCAAGCGGTCGTCGGCAGCGCCCTCCTCCCTCGCGGCAGCCCCCGCAGCCTCCCCCGCCAGGAAGCGTTCCACGACGGAGTTGACGGAGGGGTGGCCGAAGGAGAAGGCCCTGCCGCGGGGAGAGAAGGCGAGGGCAGCCACCTGGGCGCCGGTCAGGACCGCCAGATCCGTGGCCTTGTTGAAGAACCTCTGGCGGCGCTTGGAGTAGCAGACGAACCGGGCATCCTCCTGCTCGATCCGGCGGATGACGATCTTCTTCCGGCCGCTGCCGCCTCTCCGATTGGGCGCTGCCATTGCTCGCTTTCTCGGTGGGAGGACGAGGAGTGGCTGTGGGTGTGGCTACGTCTCGGGGTCGGCGGGTTTATATAGCAAGCGTCCGGAGAGGAATCCCTTCGCTGGGCGACGTACATTAAAACTCGCGATAGGCAATGAGATACGATTGGGTATGCGCTGAGCTGTATACATTAAACTCACGCCTCAAAGGATAACTACGTACACCGTATTATTTAGAAACTATTCCTTCGCACCCCCAAAAGAAAGCGTTCCTTTTTTTTTGTATGCGATTTGGTATGCGCTAAGCTGAATCGATCGGGACGTGACAACAAAATATTGTTGGACGCACAAAAGCAAGTGCTCTTTCTTTTTCTTCTTTGAGGATTAAAAGCAAGTGTTCGTCCGTCCGGAATTACTTGTCATAGACAAGGATGTATCTACATGTATTTTAGGTCTAGATACATACCTTTCTATCCATTTTTGTGACGAGTAATTCGGGCGAAGAAAGTAGTAATTGGGAAATAATGTATTTTTCTTGGGCACATATTTTGATATAAAACATGGAATATATATCCGTGCCTCCAATCGCCTTCAAAATATCATACGTACACCACCGGGCGGTACAATCTCGTGCGCACAACATCAATAACCCTCAGGCTACTTCCAATGCGTTGGTGTTTAGATGTGGTGCCAAGAGCATTAAGGAAAACGCTTGTGGCCGGCAGACCGGCGGAACTTTAAGCCGGTCACGTGCGAGGCGTTCGATCCATCGCACGCACGAGGAGCCATCTACCTCAAGCACGCACCGCTCTATCCCCAACTTATCTCTTCCTTCGAGCAAGTACATCCACTCATTATTTTCCCCAAGCGTTGACCCAGCCTCATCCCTCTCTACATCCACGCATGCGCTCCGCCATACCCACCTCAAGCTCATGCGCGCCTCCGGCCGCCCCTGTTCTCCGATGTCTGGGCGCTCCAGTGCACTTTCTGTTGCCTCCCAACGCCTCCGCCATGGGATCTGCCACGAGCTGCCACAAGGCTGGCTGGGCACACGAGACGGAGGAAGGACCGCAGTCCCGCATGCTCCAACAGCTGCTACCGGACGCTGCAGTCATGGTGGCCGGGAGCTTCGGCGTTCGGCGCCCAAGATGCTCAAACCACGGCGGGGTTATGAAGTGGTTCTGGTGCTGAAACCGGCGTCGCAGGATGCTGCAACCAGCATGCACCGTTGCTGGAACCGGCCACCGCGGGTGCTGGAACCAGCTGCCGCGGCTGCTGGCACCGGCGACGCTCGACAGAAAAAGCTGCAACCAGCACGCACCAATGCTGGAACCGGCCACAGCGGGTGTTGGAACCGGCATCAAATTTTGCTGCGACCGGCGAGTATTTTTGTTACCACCATCTTGTTCTTCATCGTACATGAGAAATTGTGGGTCTGTTTTGCTGCTATCTTCATCAATTTTTGCTACAATTGGCAAGTTTTTTTGCTACCACCATCTTTTCCTTCATCGCTCGTGAGAACTGAGAAATTGGCGAGGTCATTTTTGCTGCAATCGTCATCAATTTTTGGTACGAGCGGCGAGTTTTTTTGCTACCACCATATTTTTTCTCAATCGTTCATGAGAAATTGGGGGAAAAGCTGCAACTGTCCATGAGACGGGCTCCTCAATGTCACCGGTGAGGACGTGAGCAGAGACTACCCGAGCAGTCTAGCGGGGCGCTGCGGCGGCCAGGGGTGGACGGGGGAGGTACGCTGTGCGTCGTTGTGATTTTTGGAAACAGAAGAAAGAAACAGACGCAGGATCGAGAGGTAGGAGACGAAGAGGGGATTAGATCCAATGGCTGGACAGGGAGGGATCCGACGTGCAGGGTGTGACCGGCCCAAATTTGGGCCGGTGCGCCGGCGCCTAGCGTTGCCCGAGCATTAAATAGTTAAGCAACCGAAGTTCACAATGCATAGGTGCTTAGTTTGTTGTTGCTAAGCTTTCTACATTTAATTGTTTAACAACCAAACTCTCATGTGCATAGGGAAAACTTCTTTTATTTAAGTGTTTTTCATAGGTCCGCGTGCTTGACGTTGGTTCTTTCCAGGGTCACCAAAATATTCTCTCTCCTCTTAACTTCAATGCCACATTAGATTTTTTTTTTGCCTATATGGTATGCTAAGCACTTGTACATCATGGAGCACTGGGAAGTGCTTCATGTCTACGTTAGCGTGAAATTCTCCAATTAATAATTGCATTCTTGTCTGCGTAAACACTTTCAAATATATTAAAATAATATTGTTTTAGCAGAGTGTATGTTTGGCTACGTGAAAACAAACAGAGGTGATGAAGCACTGTTTTATACTGTTATAAATGGAGCACATGAACAACGAGATTGCATACATGCATCCAGATAGCTCGATGGATACATGCATCCAAATAGGTCGATGGATCGTCAGCTAAATGCATGGTGCATATAACTAGAGATGGATAAAAGATCATTTCAAAGGAATTGTCACTCGGGGTGTGGCCGAAGGCATTGCAACATGCCTGCTGGTTCCTTTTGGTTGAAAAGGATTACCAGTTCATGCTAGATTTAAAGATGGTAGCCAAGTGAACTTCAGGGCAGGGCAGTTCTGTCATATTATGGAAGATAATTGGCGAGAGACCATTCGCAAACAAAAATTTCTTGAGTTGTTCTCTTTTGCTATTCAAGAACAAGTCTATGTCAAAGATTTTTCGGTGGACGATAAATATTTTTATTGCTCCAACAGTACCAAGTTCATGATTTTTAGCTGTTTGGATCATGTTTTTTTTTTCATGCTTAGGTTCATGATTTTTAGTTGTTCAGATATTGTAATTTTTCACATAAGGTCACAATTTTTAGTCGTTAAGATCGTTCAACCCTTTTGTTAGTGCATGTATTAATAAATGGCACTGGCTATGTCAATCGACTGAAAAGTACAATTGGGTCATTCACACTAGTAGAAAAAGGCCCATTTGTCCTGGTTCATAAGGCCCGTTTGTCCCGGTCCCGAACCGGGACTAAAGGGTCGGTACTGAAGCCCAATACCTTTAGTCCCGGCTCGCCTACGAACCGGCAAAGATGGGACTCCACGTGGCCGCTGCGGCTTGCCTAGGCAGGAGGGCCTTTTGTCCCGGTTGGTAGCACCAACCGAGACCAAAAGGCATCCACGCGTCAGCAGTTCAGGGGCTGGGGTTTTTGTTTTTTTAAGGGGGGGGGGGGGGGGGGGTTTGGGGGTTTTGTAGGGTTAATTTAGGGTTTCATATGTTGTATTAGCTAGCTAATAAAGAGAAGTGTCCTCTCTTATCTCCGTGCTTGGTCGACGCTACGTACTATACGTATAGAGAGGACTCGACACGCTAGCTAGCTCGTAAGCAAATGAAGGAAACCATTAAGTACAGAAGATCGTCATGAACATATATAGAGAGAAGTGATCGACCTCTCCTTCTCCGAGAGATTGGTCAAACAACAAGTTTTCGTATATCTATCCGACGCTACTGGCTACATATATACAATATAAGATCTCTTACAGTCTCCTAACATCTGAACTCAAGTTCCACATGGTATTCTCCGTCTTTATCGATGACGTGGTCAAGAAAGAATCACGCCAATTCTTCTTGAATTGCTCGTATGCGATCTTGTGGTAGGAGTTAATCCCGCATCTGAAATATCTAATTTGAAGAAGGGGGTCAATACATATATATGAATGAAACTCAACACAAATGATGGTAATAAAATAAAATTGTGAATATTATTGCTTACGCACTTCATATTCTTTTTTAGAGTAGCCCCGCTCACAGGTCGTGTGGCAGATGAATTCGCAAATGTAGTATCCACAGTAATTATTCCCGGGTTCCTGCCACAACCACTTTACAAGAAATAGAGGTCAATCAAACTGATAAGAAAGCATGCTAAATGGTATTGATGAAACTAGCTAGAATCTATGGGAGATGCACGGAATTAGCTAGTAGTACTTACTTTCGGGTGTTTAAATCGCAGCTCCCCCGGCAGTCCCGAAGCTTCTGCGGTGAACTTTTTCCAAACCCTGCCAGACAAAGAAAACAATTATTTGATATCAGGAAATGAACAAACACTAGTAGAAAAAGGGTCTAATGTGCAGCTCATTAGTCCCGATTTGTATTTGAGCCTGCACTAATGTGACCATTAGTGCCGGTTCCAACGGCTAGGCGGACCGCTCTCAGTAGTACCGGTTCGTGGCGAACCTTTAGCACCGGTTCGTGCCACGAACCGGTACTAAAGAGAGTGGTGGCAGGATGTTGTCAGACTGGGGCCCCTCCAGCACCTTTAGTATCGGTTCGTGCCACGAACCGGTACTACAGGTCATCCTACATATAAACCCTTCGTCCAGCTCGCTCTGTTCTCCCCCCTTTCCCCTCTCCTCTCTATTCTTCCCCTCTTACCCTCGAGCTCACCACACATTTTTCCCAAATTTTGTCAAGATTTGAAGGCCCCCATCCATTCAAGCGATCACAAAGGTTAGCAAATTTGTCCTTTCATCTCTTATTGCTAGATTAGCTCTTGCAATGCTCTATATAGTGATTAATTTGTGGGTTTTAGTAACTTGGGGAGGAATTATATGTGGTAGTTTATTTGATTTATATGCAATTTGAGATTAAAATAACTCTTAGTTTGCATATGTAGGTGTGGTTTACTTAGTGCCTTCCCGTCTCCATCGTAACCACCGTCGATCGTCCGCATCGACCCGTCGCCGGCACCACCTTGTGTTGAGCCTCGTGTTCTTATCTTTTTTATATAAAAAAAATCATGTTTGTGTGATTTAGATATATAGTTACTTGTATAATTATCTTACCCGTACGTTGTTTGTTATACATAGTGCCATGATTTTGATATCCGTCCCCATCGGCCTCGTCTGTGTTATGATTCGGATGTGGTATATTCACTTTTAAAACTATTTGTTGCATTTCGTGTTTATGACAAATCATGCCCATCAAGTTGACATAGATATTTTTATCTAGGAGGTATGTGAACCGGAAATTCCAACCGACCCTATTGCGAGAGGTTAAATTTAGTTGAAAGAGAGAACAAGTATTTGAAAGAAAAATTGAAAAGAATTGAGGGGGAGAAGATGGAATTGGAGTTGCATGTTGCCGATGTCGTCGATGATCACAAGATCAAGATGGATAAAATGCGGTTGAAGATTAGAAAGATTAGAAAATATGCCATTGATAGTGAGGCTTGGTATCATTATGTTGTTGGATCAATTGTTACCTTAGTTGCGATCTTGATCGCATTTGTTGTTGCATTTAAATGCTTTAGCTAGAGAGTTATTTGTATGTTGTATTTAAGTGTTGTATGAACTTTATGTATGAACTGTATGTATGAACTTGTATTAATTTGGTCTATTCGGTGGTGTGTAATGAAGATGAGCCGGCAATGGATGTACGATGACCGACGCTCTCCCCAGTTCATTGATGGCGTCCATACTTTTCTGCTTGCGGCTCAGGCAAACAAGCGGGCGGATGGTTTTATGCCTTGTCCATGTGCTGGCTGTAAGAATTATCACAATTACTCTAACTCAAGAACCATTCACGTCCACCTGTTTGAGTCCGGTTTCATGCCCCACTATAATGTTTGGACCAAGCACGGAGAAAGAGGGGTTATGATGGAAGACAGTGAAGAAGAAGAGAATGACGATAGCTATCCTGGCCATGGGTTCCCTGAATACAATGATATAACAATAGGGGAAGAAGCTGAGCCGGCAATGCGAGAAGAAGCTGAGCCGGCAATGCGGGAAGAAGCTGAAGAAGAGGCATCAGATGAGCCCGCTGATGATCTAGGTCAGGCCATTGCCGATGCAAAGAGAAACTGCGCAAGTGAAAAGGAGAAGAAGAAGTTGCAGCGCATGTTAGAGGATCACAAGAAATTGTTGTACCCGAATTGCAAAGCTGACAAGAAAAAGTTGGGCACCCGACTGGAATTGCTGCAATGGAAGGCAGAGAATGGTGTATCTGACAAGGGATTTGGAAAGTTGCTGGTAATGATAAAGAATATGCTCCCAAAGGACAATGAATTGCCCGAGAGTACGTACGAAGCAAAGAAGGTTGTATGCCCTCTAGGGTTAGAGGTGCAGAAGATACATGCATGCCCTAATGACTGCATCCTCTACCGCGGTGAGTACAAGGATTTGAACGCGTGCCCGGTATGCGGTGCATTGCGCTATAAGATCAGCCGCGATGATCCTGGTGATGTCGAGGGCGAGTGCCCCGGGAAGAAGATTCCTGCCAAGGTGATGTGGTATGCTCCTATAATACCATGGTTGAAACGTTGTTCCAAAACAAAGAGCATGCCAAGGTGATGTGATGGCATGGACAAGACGGTAAGAAAGACGAAAAGTTGAGAGTACCCGCTGATGGGTCACAGTGGAGAAAAATCAAGAGAAAGTACAGGGAGGAATTTGCAGGTGACCCTAGGAACGTATGGTTTGGTCTAAGCGCAGATGGCATTAATCCTTTTGGCAAGCAGAGCAGCAATCATAGCACCTGGCCTGTGACTCTATGTTTGTATAACCTTCCTCCTTCGTTGTGCATGAAGCGGAAGTTCATTGTAATGCCAGTGCTCATCCAAGGCCCTAAGCAACCCAGAATGACATTGATGTGTACCTAACGCCATTAGTTGAAGAACTATTACAGTTGTGGAATGGAAAAGGTGTACGTGCTCAGGAAGAATTTGACCTAAAGGCGTTGCTGTTCGTGACCATCAATGATTGGCCTGCTGTCAGTAACCTTTCGGGACAGACAAACAAGGGATACCGCGGATGCACCCACTGTTTGGATGATACCGACAGTATATATTTGGATAGTTGTAGGAAGAATGTGTACCTCGGACATCGTCGATTTCTTCCGAGAAGGCATCCCGTAAGAAAGAAAGGCAAGCATTTCAAAGGTGAGGCAGATCACCGGACGAAGCCTCGCCACCATACTGGTGCTGATGTACATGATATGGTCAAGGATTTGAAGGTAATCTTTGGAAAAGGTCCTGGTGGACAACCTGTTCCGAAGGACGCTCACGGACACGCACCCATGTGGAAGAAGAAATCTATATTTTGGGACCTGCCCTATTGGAAAGACCTAGAGGTCCGCTCCGCAATCAACGTGATGCACGTGACGAAGAATCTTTGCGTGACCCTGCTTGGCTTCTTGGGCGTGTATGGGAAGACAAACGATACACTGGAGGCACGGGAGGACCAGCAACGTATGCACGAAAAAGACGGCATACATCAGGGTCATGCCAGCTACGCTCTTACCAAAGAAGAGAAGGAAATCTTCTTTGAATGCCTGCTCAATATGAAGGTACCGTCTGGCTTCTCGTCGAATATAAAGGGAATAATAAATATGGCAGTGAAAAAGTTCCAGAACCTAAAGTCTCATGACCGCCACATGATTATTACGCAACTGCTTCCGGTTGCATTGAGGGGGCTTCTACTGGAAAACGTTCGATTAGCCATTATGGAGCTATGTGCATTCCTCAATGCAATCTCTTAGAAGGTAATCTATCCATAAATCATACCAAGGTTACAGAATAATTTGGTGCAATGTCTTGTCAGTTTCGAGTTATTGTTCCCACCATCCTATTTCAACATCATGACGCACGTCCTAGTTCACCTATGCGAAGAGATTAACGTTTTGGGTCATGTATTTCTACACAATATGTTCCCCTCTGAGAGGTTCATGGGAGTCTTGAAGAAATATGTTCATAGCCATGCTAGGCCAGAAGGAAGCATCTCGAAGGACCATGAAAATGAAGAGGTCATTGAGTTTTGTATTGACTTTATTCCTGACATTATTCCTGGCATAAGGGCAGACTGGATGGAAAAGGCACGCTAGGAGGGGATCAAATAATATGTATGGACGGGCATTCTCTCACTGAAGCACACCACACAGTTCTACAGAATTCTTCCTTGGTGGCTCCGTATATGGAGGAACACAAGAATTTTCTATGCTCCAAACACCCGGTGCAGTCTGACGACTGGATTACAAGTGAACAAACGGGGACTTTCGCCGGTTGGTTGCAGACACTGCCATGCATGACGGCGATATTAAAGATGACATGTACTTGCTGTCGCAATTACCATCTTCGAATATAATGACTTTCAAAGGGTACGAGATAAATGGGAATACATTTTACACGATCCCCAAGATAAGAAGAGCACCAACCAAAACAGTGGTGTCCGCTTTGATGCAACAACCAAGACGGGAAAGGAAACATATTATGGTTACATAGAGGACATATGGGAACTTGACTATGGACGTGGTTTGAAGGTCCCTTTGTTTCGGTGCAAATGGGTCAATATGACACGAGGCGGGGTAACGGAAGACCCGCAGTACAGAATGACAACAGTGGATCCCAACAATCTTGCATATGCAGACGAACCATTCGTCCTAGCCAATGATGTGGCGCAGGTTTTCTATGTGAAAGACATGTCTACTAGGCCGAGAAAAAGAAAAGATAAGGAAGCGAATGCATAATACGATGAGCTAAAGCGCCACATAATTCTTTCAAGGAAAAGAAACATCATGGGAGTGGATGACAAGACAGACATGTCAGAAGATTATGAAAAGTTTAATGAAATTGCTCCATGCACAGTGAATATTGATCCGAGCATCCAGTTAAATGATGAAGATTGTCCATGGTTATGGCGCAAAGGGACACACGCGAAGAAAAAGTTTCACACCCAAAGATCCCAATCTGGGATGTGATAGGCTTCACCGTCATCACTTTCTTCTCTAGTGACTTTCCGGACTGATATATCTGGAAAGTGCCGCTTCGAACAAACCGGAGGTAATCTTTGTAATAGTTAGGGTGCTTATGTGTTTTGGCATTTGAAACGCGAAGAAATTTTATGTGCAAACAAATTCTTTCATGCATTTACGACAAAAACTGGATGCACTTCGTCTACAAATTAGTTCGTCAAATAATTCAAATTTAAACTATTCGAATTTGAAAACTACTGGCACTAACAGAAGTTTGTAATGTTTTGTACCTAAAGAAAAAATATTCAGAAATAAATAAATGAAAATAAATAAAGTAGAAAAGAAAAAAACTAAAAAAAATTGAGACAAAAACTAAATAAAAAAAGCCCCCCTACTGGGCCACAGCGGCCTGCATACGACTAGAAACCCAACCTATAGTTGGGCCAGGATGCAGGCCTGCAAGGCCCAATAGGCCCACAGGGCAGAGCGGCAGAGTTAGGCCTAGAAGCCTACTATAGAGAGGAGTTCAACAGAGCTGCCGCGCCGGGGCTTTTAAACAGGTGCGGGCGCCCCTCGGTTAGCGAGGTGGGACTAAACTTGCCCGCACCGCACCTGTGCCAGCGCACACCTATAGTACCGGGTCGTGGCATCAACCGGTACTAAAGGGGGGGTCTTTAGTACCGGTTGTACCCACCACCCGGTACTAAAGGAGGTGCGCTTCCCGCCAATTCGCTTGGCCAAAATAGCCCTTTAGTACCGGTTGGTGGCTCCAACGGGTACTAAAGGGGGTTCTATATAAGAGAACACTTCAAAAAATTCAGTTTCTCATCTCTCCCTCTGCTTCTTCTCCTCTGCTCCGTCGCCGCCGCCCCTTGTCGCCTTCCCCGTCGTTGTCCCCGTTGCTGTCCCCGTCACTGACCCGTCCCCGTCGCCGCACCCGCCCATCGCCGTCCCCTCTACCTCGCCGACCCCTCGCCTCGCCGTCGCCATCGTCGTCACCGTCACCTCGACCTCGCTCGCGTTGTGAGCCCCTCTCCCCGGCCCCTCTCCTCCCTCCAATCGAAGTCGTCGTGCCGCCGGCGCCGTAGGTGCACACGCGCCCATGCACGCACACACACACACACACACACACACACACACACACACACACACACGATTCTGTTTTTAGTTTTTTCTGTTTTTTATACAAATGTTTTAGATGAATTAATTAATTAGATTAGATTAATGTCAAATAGTATATAGGAATGTTAGAAATGTTGTAGAAATGTTAGAAATTTTAGAAAAGTTAGTTTTAGCTAGATGAATTAGATTAATTTCAAATTGTTATAGAAATGTTAGAAATGTTATAGAAATGTTAGTTTTTAGTTTCTTATAATTTTAGTTATAGAAAATTAGAATTTGCATATAAGAAATCACAATCCAATCATTTAAAAAATGTTACTTTTGCGGCATATAGTATTTGTTCTCGACGATGTCCGGCCCGCATCCTCACCGTTGACCCGTTCGTGACGCCGTCCTACTTCAGAGGACCCATGTCCGGGACTGGGCTCCGTCGGGCTGGCACTGGGAGGTGCTACCTTCAGGGGGTCACCGCTTGGTGAGGAACCCGGGTCCCATCGTCGACCCTGAGCTCCTTTGGTGGCGTTCCCGTGGGCCACTTTCAGTGCGGAGGGAGCCGGCCCCGCCGGAGGTGGTGCGTCACCGTGTCAGGGAGGAGGACGAGCACGTCCTTCGCTATATGGCTGCTATGGGCGTCAGGTTCTCCAATACCTGGCAGGGTCTTTGGGGAGATGACCGGAGCTATGATCCTGTGATGGTTCCTTCTCTTTGGATGTCCACTGCCCGCGCCTCAGGAACCGCGAGTGGCCTAGATTATTCTGTAGTATTCGATCTTTATTACCTAGCTAGCTAGTGATGTATTCGATATATAATATTCAAGACGATGTATTCGAGATTATATATTATTCGAGACGATGCATATTATGTACTATGATTCAGGATTTCCTTATTGATTGCATGCATGCATTGTAATTTGAATACTAAATTGTTTTATATTTCTTCTGGATTAGTTAAATAAAAGTTATGGCGGACAATACCGACAGAGATGGAGAAGAGGCACTGTTCAAGATCATACGCTCCCTTCACGCGCCAGATGATCGAAATGAAGAAGATGACGGCTCCCAATATCTGAATAATACCGGGGAGGGTGATGATATGATATTCGATCGCGACGGCCGAATTGATGAAGTCATGGACAATGACTATGGTTATGATGGCGAAGAAAATGTTGATCTTGAAATAACAGAGACCGGCGAGGTATATTTATATAAGCAGGCATCTGGTGATCATCACATGTTTTAACAGATTTGAAGATATATTAACGAATCAATCTTTCTTCTTTCAGCCCTCTGGATCGAGCAAATCTTGTACATGCAGAGTGCGAGGCCCGGGCGAAAAGTTGAAGGAGGGCGTAAAGTACAACATCGATGCCATCAAATCTAATGGCGAACCACTAGCGCCTAAGAACATTGCGAACAAGTTCGTTCGTCAGTGCGGAGTTCTTGTGAAGGACCAACTCCCGATCTCCCTTCAAGAATGGAAATAGCCATCAAAGAACCGTCCAGATCTTACTTTTGTCGATGACAGAGCAAAAACTCTGCTTTGGGAAAAACTCATGGAATATTTCACCCTACCAGATCATTTCACAGCTGCAGATGTGGAGAAAGTCAAGGACGCTGCTCTTAGGAAGATGGCAATTGCATTCAACAACCACAAGAAAATTGTATGGAATAACTACATCAAAGAAGTAAAGAAGACTCTGGAATTCAAGGGAACACTGGAGAAGCAAAGACAATACTGGCCCGCTTTCATGAAATTCAAGAAATCAGAATTATCTAAGGAACGGTCCAGGAAAAACAAAGCCAATGCCGCAAGAAAGGAGCAATTCCATAGGCTTGGGCCAGGTGGCTACGCGGTGGCAATGCCTAAGTGGGATAAGTCTGAGCAAGAGATGATGGCTGCACAGGTCACTCCAGTTACATTGAGCTAGCCCCCCGGGTGCAGAACTTCATGCATGGGGGGGCGTTGGACCCGAAGACAGGCCAGGTTTCGAAGAAGGCATGTCTTAAAGGAGGCGATGTTAAGTTAGTTGAAGCAATAGAAGATGCTCGAAAGGGCATGTTCACACCCAACAGAGAGAACGACGAGCTTATGCGCGCCCTGAGAAATCCTAAACACCCGGGAAGAACACGAGGCAAGGGCGTTGTTCCATGGTATGAGGGATTTTTTGGCTGGAACGCCGACTACAGAAGCCGTGCGAGAAGGAAGATGGAGGAGGAGAAGAAGAAGAAGCTGGATGACGAGCAGAGGAAGCACGAAGCAGAACACCTTCAAGGCCTAGAATCAGCGCACACGGACTTGGCACTCAAATTCCAGCGGCAGTAGCAGCAGATCGACTCACTTAGCTAGGAAAGAGGGTCTCAGCAGCTGCAGCAGCTAGCGGATGATCCAGCATTGGATAGCACCGTCCCATCCATGCCGAGAAGCAGCGTGGGCTCCGCCCCGGGCAACGCACTGCTGGATAGATACCCTATGGATGACATCATGGAGAACACTACACTTCAAAATAAAGAACATATCTGTGAAGGTGGCGGACGCCGTTGCTTATACAAATCCCCCGGAGCAACCTACCATTGCAGCCCGATTCCAGTCGGCTATGCTCGTGTCGTGGTTGATGAGGTGGTGGACCAATATTAGGGGCTATAGCTTGACATTCCTGGAGGTGACGAGGAGCACACACTGGGAGAGGCCATACATCACATCATCCTATGGAGAAAGGATTGCATCATCTTTCGAAGGCCACCAATACCTCGTCATCTAGAGCTTGACATTCCAGGAGGTGACGAGGAGCAGATGACTCCCGCTCCTCCAAGTCCTGCACAGCTTCACGACACTCCTCCTGCTTCAACTCAGCCAACGTGTGAGGCCACTCCTCCTGCTTCAACTCAGGCAACGCGTGAGGCCACTCCTCCTGCTTCAACTCAGCCAACGCGTGAGGCCACTCCTCCTCCTCCAAGTCCAACAACGCATGCCACTCCTTCTCCAAGTCCGACACCGCGTTAGCCTTCTCCGTTGCTTCAGCAATCGTGGAAGAGAGCCGCCGCAGCTATGGTGCGTAGTGCCACAAGTCGAGGTAGTACGGGAGATACAGGCGGAGGCAAGCGATTTTAAGATAGTTCAAGCCTCAGGCCTCTTCCGCAAAGGCCTTACGACATGACCAAGGAGAAAAACCAAGCCATAGTGAAGGCCCAAGTGGACGCCCATTTCGGACCGAAACTGCCACCGCCGCCAGGGAGAAAGTGCCTGAGGATAAGATTGACCACTTTATTCGTATGGCTAAAGCACCAGCTCCCAAGCCTGTTGACTCAGACTATGAGCGCCAAATCAGGAAGGCACATCGAGCACGACAAAAGGAGTCAAGCTTGATCTCGAGCCAAGCAGCTGGCCAAAAATGCGGGAAAATCGTTCCCCAGCTAGGAGAACAGGCGGCGTAAACGATCCCCCCGCTTGTTATACCAACACATGAGAGTGCCGGCGCCGGTCAGCTGGTAATAACCGACGAGCATAGAAGGCAGGCTAAAATGCTCGGTATCACTGTTGGACAACTCCTCGAGATTGAGCACATGCCTCTGCTTAGAGAGGAGGACATAAAACGGAAATATGTCCGCGGCCAACCTTTGGTCAAGCCTGAGGAGGTCAAGAACCTCCCAACGAGAATGTATGAATTGCATGATTGGTACATGAAAATTACCAAGAGTTCCAATCGAGAGTCCCTCATGGTGAAAGTCAAGGAAGAGTATTACTTCCATAAGCTAGCTCTGGTCGTTGAGTATTCAGAACTATTTCAGTTATTCGATCAAGATGCACTCGACAAAGCTCTTGTCACTTGCTATTGTTTGTAAGTGATTTCTTTCTATAATTTAAGTCTCAAGCTAGCTGTAGTGCTCATTGATCGATCATTACCTGTAATTATCCTCACTATATTCTTTTCTGTGGTATTATGTAGGATGAAGATGTATGAAATGAAAAAAGGTGGACGCTATGGCATTGGGTTCATTGACCCAAATACCGTTAATGAACAAACATGGAAATATCCATGGTATCAAGCAGAAGTAGAGAAAAACATGCTAGAGTTCTTGAAGCGCCTCAATACCAATGAAGATATACTACTTTCTTACAACTTCCTGTGAGTCACACTGTCTTGTACTATAAATTCTGTTTTTACTTACTAGCTAGCTAGATGTTAATAATTAAGTGTATAGGGTTTAGGGTAGTTGATGAGTGTTATGCACATGCCCGCTTAATTAAGACATACAAATGTGTGTGTGCGCAGTTACCATTGGATCTTGTTAATCATTAAAGATGACGAAGGAACAGTTGAAGTACTGGACTCACTACTTAAAAAAAGTGACTACTCAATCGTGAAGGGAATAGTCGGCAGGTAATTTCAATCATTATTAACTATATGTCGGCCTCTTTAGTTCGTCATTTCCTGATATCAACTATTTAATAACTCATTAATTCATTTTCTTTGCCGGCGGGTATACGTAGGGCTTGGGCAATGTTCAGGAATGAGGTTCCAGGTCCATGGAAAGAAAAGATGTATTGGTTTCGACCCAAGGTATAATTAATTAAGTAGTACTAGCTAGCTACCATGCATCTCTTTAATTCTAGTTCAATACCATTAATTATCATGCTTGATTAATTATTATCTGATTAAATTCTATTCTCGTAAAGGCCCTGAAGCAGGCAAAGGGGACTGATGTGTGTGCATACTACGTTTGCGAGAACATTCGCATGATGGCGTCCGAATGGACCAAATCTGATAGACAGCTATGGGTACGTTTGCCAGAACAATATTCAAAAAATTTACATCATTATCGATATCTAGTCACATAACTAATACACATGTATATTGATCTCCTTCTTAACAGTTCGATTCGGTGCGGGAGATGCTCCTACCAGAGGAGCGCATACGAGCACTTCAAGAGGAAATAGCGGGATTTTTGCTCGACCAGGTCATAGATCCCAAAGGGGAATTCTATTACCAGCTACCGGCCCCATGAATCACTCCCAATTGTCATCGTTCTCCGAAGGCACCAAGGCAAATGCCACTGGCTCTGAAGGCAACATGTAGGAGAAATTGTATATATACCTAATTGTATATATATATATACATGTGTGTGTGTGAATAATGGTGGTTGTGAGATATATATATATATATATATATATATATATATATATATATATATATATATATATATATATATATATATATATATATGTATGTATGATCCGTTCTACGAGAAATTCTATTTTTATTTATGCATAGCATGTACAATATGTAGTATCATAAAATACCAGCAGACGAAAAAGAATTAAATGGAAAACACAAAATTAAAGGAAAAATAAATAATAAAACCAAAACCCCCAAAAAAAATTAGTACCAGTTGGTGTTACCAACCGGTACTAAAGGGCTCCCTGCCCCCAGCGCTAGCACGTGCCACGTGGTGGCCTTTAGTCCCCACCCTTTAGTGCTGGTTACAGAACCGGCACTAAAGGGCCTTACGCACCGGAGCTATAGCCCGATTCTGCACTAGTGAAAGTTGCCGATATGGTGTGATAATGATCGGTTGAACTTACTTCTCGAGCATACCACATCACCTTGGCAGGAACCCTCTTCCTGGGGCGCTCGCCGTCAACATCACCAGGGTCATGTCGTCTGATCTTATACCGCAATGCACCGCATATCGGGCATGCGTTCAAATCCTCGTACGCACCGCGGTAGAGGATGCAGTCATTAGGGCATGCATGTATCTTATGCAACACCAATCCTGGAGGGCATACAACCTTCTTTGTTGCATACGTACTGTCGGGCAATTCGTTATCCTTTGGAAGCTTCTTCTTCAATATTTTCAGTAGCTTCTCAAATCCTTTGTCACGCACACCATTCTCTGCCTTCCACTGCAGCAATTCCAGTACGGTACCAAGCTTTGTGTTGCCATCTTCGCAATTGGGGTACAACCCTTTTTTGTGATCCTCTAACATGCGATCGAACTTCAGCTTCTCCTTTTCACTTTCGCGTTGTCTCTTTGCATCAACAATGACCTAGCGAAGATCATCATCGGGCACATCGTCTGGTTCCTCTTGATCTTCAGCTTCCCCCGTTGCAGCATCATTGTATTTAGGGGGCACATAGTTGTCATCTTCTTCTTCTTCTTTAATGTCTTCCATCATAACCCTCTTTCTCCGTGCTTGGTCCAAACATTATAGTGTGGCATGAAACCCTTATAAAGAAGGTGGGTGTGAAATGTTTTCAAGTCAGAGTAAGACCTCGTATTCCCACATATAGGGCATGGGCAACACATAAAATCATTCTACTTGTTTGCCTCAGCCACTGCGAGAAAATTATTCACGCCCTTAATGTACTCGGAGGTGCGTCTGTTACCGTACATCCATTGTCGGTTCGTCTCGGCGTACATCATGAATAGATAAGTGACCAAATTAATAGAAGTTTATCATCACATTAAACCCAAAGTACATACATAGTTCTCATTGAACAACATATAGCTCTCGAGAGCATCTAATTAAACAATACATTGAAACTATGTAAAACATTTCAATGCAACAAACAATGCGATCATAACCGTAACCAAGGTAACAATTGATCCAACGGCATAGTGATACCAAGCCTAAGTATGAATGGCATATTTTCTACTCTTTCTAATCTTCAAGTGCATTGCATCCATCTTGATCTTGTGATCATCGACGACATCCGCAACATGCAAATCCAATATAATCTTCTCCTCCTCAATTGTTTTCAGTTTTTCCTTCAAGTAATTGTTTTCTTCTTCAACTAAATTTAACCTCTCGACAATAGGGTCAGTTGGAATTTCCGATTCACATACCTCCTAGATAAAAAAAATCTATGTCACGTTGCTCGGCATAATTGTCATAAATACTAAATGAAACTAATAGTTATAAAACAAAATATATATACCACATCTGAATCATAGACATGGCGAGGGCCGATGGAGGCGGATACCAAAACCATCGCACTATATAATAACAAACAATAATCAGTAAGAAAACTACACAGGTATCTATCTAAATCATACAAGTAAGAACTTATTTCTTTTAGAAAGAAGATAAGATCAAGAGGCTCACCACAGTGGTGCAGGCGACGAGATCGGCGCAGGCGATCAACGGTGGTGAGGACGGATACGGGACAGGGTGGACCGCCAAACCTAGACAAATCTCGAGGAAAATGGAGCTTGGACAAGGAGCTTCGAGAGGGGAAAGCTTAAGTGTGGCTCGGGCATTTCATCGAACACCTCTTGTGCATATGAGGTGAGCTAGAGCACAACACACTTCTCACACACCTCTCCCAAGAAAACAGAACACTCCACTACTCTGCTCGCGGGAAAGGGGTATATATAGGCATATCATTGGTCCCGGTTCGTGGCTGGAACCGGGACTAAAGGACACCCTTTGCTCCTGGTTCAAGCCACCAACCAGGACCAATGGTGGTGGGCCAGGAGCGAGGCACATAGGTTCCGGTTCGAGCCTCGAACCGGGACCAAAGGTGCAAGATGAACCGGGACCAATGCCCCACGATGGCCCGGCCGGCCCCCTGGCCTCACGAACCGGGACCTATGCCCCCATGGGTCCCGGTTCTGGGCTGAACCGGGACTAATTGGCTGGCCCGGCCTGAACCAAAGCCCTGTTTTCTACTAGTGCTAGTTTCTTTTTGTGGAGATGAGAGAAGGCCCTAGGCCGGCCGTAGTCAGGGGCGGTGCTATGGCATGCCATCTGGACAAGTATGTATAATACTATACTAGTAGTACATGGCCAACTTTAAACAGTAATTAAGATTCAATCTGTATTAGGCCTAATTCTTGCCTACTTGTAGGACTGATCGGTTGGTTAGGGGGTTTGTGAATTGTTGTAAAACTGCACGCACCAACAAGTGCACCCAAAAGCTCAAACTGATGGGGAAAGGTGTGTTGGGAAACATAGTGGACAACAAAAAAATCACCCTACAATCACCTAGAAACAATATGAAGATGCATATAAGGTTTGGATCAATGATCGTTACCGACTCCGGAATGCAACGAAAGTAGACGAGTGAGTGTAGATCATACTTGGAGTCCCTCGAATGATAGATTAACAATCCCATGAACCACCCACGAAAAATCCTTCTAAAGAAGACCGAAAGCACGTCCTCTCAACTTGGTTGTAAGCATACGATCTTCACAATCCGGCAGCACTTCACCGTCCAGAGCTAATCGTCACTGGAGAATTAGAGGGAGGAGATTAGAACCACACTGAGCTTCTAATTATGAGGATTAGAGGATCTAGGTCAAGCTCTAATTAATCAATCTAGGATCAACTAAAACTATAACTAGAGGAGGCTCCAAAACTTGTGTCTCCAAAGACAAAAATCCTCAGGCATATATAGGTTGGAGGAGAGGGGAGGGGGGCACAAGGGGGGAGGTTTACCTTTCCCTTTGGTAGACCAAGTAGGGGGAAACCCCTTCCAGTTCAACCTCCCCCCCCCCCCCCCCCGCCCCTTCCTTCCCCAAGTGGAAAGGGGGCGCCTCTCTATTGGGCCCAAGTAACTTTACACTAGCTACTTGGCCTTTTTAGGCCCGCTGATATTAAATTAAATATAAAAGCCTCCTAACAATTACTATAGCCTTTTATTATTAATTTAACATCACTTGAAATATTTTTCACCTATGTATTATTTATCGGTAATACCCGGTATTGCCCGATAAACTCTGAAGCCCTTCAAGTGACCCCGAGATGCTTCCGGTTCCTCTCGGAGCTATTTCGAATATTAATGAAACAA
This sequence comes from Triticum timopheevii, assembly GCA_963921465.1. Lineage (NCBI taxonomy): Eukaryota > Viridiplantae > Streptophyta > Magnoliopsida > Poales > Poaceae > Triticum > Triticum timopheevii. The sequence continues at coordinate 657,250,512 of OY997266.1, forward strand.
TTCCACAAATAAATCATCGATACTATAGTCCTACTAACACTTAGTAGATTGTGGTTACCTTAAGCTTGTGACCGCATGGGTTCGGTAAATCATAGACGTGAATGGAACCCCTTCGTTCGATGGCCGATAGCGGAACCGTCGACGTCCATATCGATCCCTATGATGGATGCCATTACACCGAGAGGCCTTAAGAATATCTTCGGCATCATCGGAGAGGCAAATCCTACTCTCAAGCTATCTAGTCCCTTGTCAAACTTTCAATGAACCTGTAAGTTGTCGTTATGACCACCATGGTACAGTGACGTTTGAGAGACCCCAAAGTCAACCGTACAGTAGAAAGTGACTATGATATTCTCAAGGTCTAAGGAACTAAAACACACATTAACACACTGTGTTATAACACTTGATTTCAGACGATATTATATCAGAGTATAACAAACAAGTATGTGTTATGATTCGGATGTGGTATATTCACTTTTAAAACTATTTGTTGCATTTCGTGTTTATGACAAATCATGCCCATCAAGTGGACATAGATATTTTTATCTAGGAGGTATGTGAACCGGAAATTCCAACCGACCCTATTGCGAGAGGTTAAATTTAGTTGAAAGAGAGAACAAGTATTTGAAAGAAAAATTGAAAAGAATTGAGGGGGAGAAGATGGAATTGGAGTTGCATGTTGCCGATGTCGTCGATGATCACAAGATCAAGATGGATAAAATGCGGTTGAAGATTAGAAAGATTTGAAAATATGCCATTGATAGTGAGGCTTGGTATCATTATGTTGTTGGATCAATTGTTACCTTAGTTGCGATCTTGATCGCATTTGTTGTTGCATTTAAATGCTTTAGCTAGAGAGTTATTTGTATGTTGCATTTAAGTGTTGTATGAACTTTATGTATGAACTGTATGTATGAACTTGTATTAATTTGGTCTATTCGGTGGTGTGTAATGAAGATGAGCCGGCAATGGATGTACGATGACCGACGCTCTCCCCAGTTCGTTGATGGCGTCCATACTTTTCTGATTGTGGCTCAGGAAAACAAGCGGGCGGATGGTTTTATGCCTTGTCCATGTGCTGGCTGTAAGAATTATCACAATTACTCTAACTCAAGAACCATTCACGTCCACCTGTTTGAGTACGGTTTCATGCCCCACTATAATGTTTGGACCAAGCACGGAGAAAGAGGGGTTATGATGGAAGACAATGAAGAAGAAGAGAATGACGATAGCTATCCTGGCCATGGGTTCCTTGAATGCGATGATACAACAATGGGGGAAGAAGCTGAGCCGGCAATGCGAGAAGAAGCTGAGCCGGCAATGCGGGAAGAAGCTGAAGAAGAGGCATCAGATGAGCACATTGATGATCTATGTCAGGCCATTGCGGATGCAAAGAGAAAATGCGCAAGTGAAAAGGAGAAGAAGAAGTTGCAGCGCATGTTAGAGGATCACAAGAAATTGTTGTACCCGAATTGCAAAGCTGACAAGAAAAAGTTGGGCACCCGACTGGAATTGCTGCAATGGAAGGCAGAGAATGGTGTATCTGACAAGGGATTTGGAAAGTTGCTAGTAATGATAAAGAATATGCTCCCAAAGGACAACGAATTGCCCGAGAGTACGTACGAAGCAAAGAAGGTTGTCTGCCCTCTAGGGTTAGAGGTGCAGAAGATACATGCATGCCCTAATGACTGCATCCTCTACCGCGGTGAGTACAAGGATTTGAACGCGTGCCCGGTATGCGGTGCATTGCGCTATAAGATCAGCCGCGATGATCCTGGTGATGTCGAGGGCGAGCGCCCTGGGAAGAAGATTCCTGCCAAGGTGATGTGGTATGCTCCTATAATACCATGGTTGAAACGTTGTTCCAAAACAAAGAGCATGCCAAGGCGATGTGATGGCATGGAGAAGACGGTAAGAAAGACGAAAAGTTGAGAGTACCCGCTGATGGGTCGCAGTGGAGAAAAATCAAGAGAAAGTACAGGGAGGAGTTTGCAGGTGACCCTAGGAACGTATGGTTTGGTCTAAGCGCAGATGGCATTAATCCTTTTGGCAAGCAGAGCAGCAATCATAGCACCTGGCCTGTGACTCTATGTTTGTATAACCTTCCTCCTTGGTTGTGCATGAAGCAGAAGTTCATTGTAATGCCAGTGCTCATCCAAGGCCCTAAGCAACCCGGCAACGACATTGATGTGTACCTAAGGCCATTAGTTGAAGAACTATTATAGTTGTGGAATGGAAAAGGTGTACGTGCTCGGGAAGAATTTGACCTAAAGGCGTTGCTGTTCGTGACCATCAATGATTGGCCTGCTCTCAGTAACCTTTCGGGACAGACAAACAAGGGATACCGCGGATGCACCCACTGTTTGGATGATACCGACAGTATATATTTGGATAGTTGTAGGAAGAATGTGTACCTCGGACATCGTCGATTTCTTCCGAGAAGGCATCCCGTAAGAAAGAAAGGCAAGCATTTCAAAGGTGAGGCAGATCACCGGACGAAGCCTCGCCACCATACTGGTGCTGATGTACATGATATGGTCAAGGATTTGAAGGTAATCTTTGGAAAAGGTCCTGGTGGACAACCTGTTCCGAAGGACGCTCACGGACGCGCACCCATGTGGAAGAAGTCTATATTTTGGGACCTGCCCTATTGGAAAGACCTAGTGGTCCGCTCCGCAATCGACGTGATGCACGTGACGAAGAATCTTTGCGTGACCCTGCTTGGCTTCTTGGGCGTGTATGGGAAGAAAAACGATACACTGGAGGCATGGGAGGACCAGCAACGTATGCACGGAAAATACGGCATACATCAGGGTCATGCCAGCTACGCTCTTACCAAAGAAGAGAAGGAAATCTTCTTTGAATGCCTGCTCAGTATGAAGGTACCGTCTGGCTTCTCGTCGAATATAAAAGGAATAATATATATGGCAGTGAAAAAGTTCCAGAACCTAAAGTCTCATGACCGTCACGTGATTATTACGCAACTGCTTTCGGTTGCATTGAGGGGGCTTCTATTGGAAAACGTCCGATTAGCCATTATGGAGCTATGTGCATTCCTCAATGCAATCTCTCAGAAGGTAATCGATCCATAAATCATACCAAGGTTACAGAATAATTTGGTGCAATGTCTTGTCAGTTTCGAGTTATTGTTCCCACCATCCTTCTTCAACATCATGACGCACGTCCTAGTTCACCTATGCGAAGAGATTAACGTTTTGGGTCATGTATTTCTACACAATATGTTCCCCTCTGAGAGGTTCATGGGAGTCTTGAAGAAATATGTTCATAGCCATGCTAGGCCAGAAGGAAGCATCTCGAAGGACCATGAAAATGAAGAGGTCATTGAGTTTTGTATTGACTTTATTCCTGACATTAAGCTGATTGGTGTTCCTGAATCGCGGCATAAGGGCAGACTGGATGGAAAAGGCACGCTAGGAGGGGATCAAATAATATGTATGGACGGGCATTCTCTCACTGAAGCACACCACACAGTTCTACAGAATTCCGCCTTGGTGGCTCCGTATATGGAGGAACACAAGAATTTTCTATGCTCCAAACACCCGGTGCAGTCTGACGACAGGATTACAAGTTAACAAACGGGGACTTTCGCCGGTTGGTTGCAGACACATGCCATGCATGACGGCGATATTAAAGATGACATGTACTTGCTGTCCTAGTTACCATCTTCGAATATAATGACTTTCAAAGGGTACGAGATAAATGGGAATACATTTTACACGATCCCCAAGATAAGAAGAGCACCAACCAAAACAGTGGTGTCCGCTTTGATGCAACAACCAAGACGGGAAAGGAAACATATTATGGTTACATAGAGGACATATGGGAACTTGACTATGGACATGGTTTGAAGGTCCCTTTGTTTCGGTGCAAATGGGTAAATATGACACGAGGCGGGGTAACGGAAGACCCGCAGTACAGAATGACAACAGTGGATCCCAACAATCTTGCATATGCAAACGAACCATTCGTCCTAGCCAATGATGTGGCGCAGGTTTTCTATGTGAAAGACATGTCTACTAGGCCGAGAAAAAGAAAAGATAAGGAAGCGAATGCATAATACGATGAGCTAAAGCGCCACATAGTTCTTTCAAGGAAAAGAAACATCATGGGAGTGGATGACAAGGCAGACATGTCAGAAGATTATGAAAAGTTTAATGAAATTGCTCCATGCACAGTGAATATTGATCCGAGCATCCAGTTAAATGATGAAGATTGTCCATGGTTACGGCGCAAAGGGACACACGCGAAGAAAAAGTTTCACACCCAAAGATCCCAATCTGGGATGTGATAGGCTTCACCGTCATCACTTTCTTCTCTAGTGACTTTCTGGACTTATATATCTGGAAAGTGCCGCTTCGAACAAACCGGAGGGAATCTTTGTAATAGTTAGGGTACTTATGTGTTTTGGCATTTGAAACGCGAAGAAATTTTATGTGCAAACAAATTCTTTCATGCATTTACGACAAAAACTGGATGCACTTCGTCTACAAATTAGTTCGTCAAATAATTCAAATTTAAACTATTCGAATTTGAAAACTACTGGCACTAACAGAAAGTTTGTAATGTTTTGTACCTAAAGAAAAAATATTCAGAAATAAATAAATGAAAATAAATAAAGTAGAAAAGAAAAAAACTAAAAAAATTGAGACAAAAACTAAATAAAAAAAGCCTGCCTACTGGGCCACAGCGGCCTGCATACGACGAGAAACCCAACCTATAGTTGGGCCAGGATGTAGGCCCGCAAGGCCCAATAGGCCCACAGGGCAGAGCGGCAGAGTTAGGCCTAGAAGCCTACTATAGAGAGGAGTTCAACAGAGCTGCCGCGCCGGGGCTTTTAAACAGGTGCGGGCGCCCCTCGGCTAGCGAGGTGGGACTAAACTTGCCCGCACCGCACCTGCGCCAGCGCACACCTATAGTACCGGGTCGTGGCATCAACCGGTACTAAAAGGGGGGTCTTTAGTACCGGTTGTACCCACCACCCGGTACTAAAGGAGGTGCGCTTCCCGCCAATTCGCTTGGCCAAAACAGCCCTTTAGTACCGGTTGGTGGCTCCAACGGGTACTAAAGGGGGTTCTATATAAGAGAACACTTCAAAAAATTCAGTTTCTCATCTCTCCCTCTGCTTCTTCTCCTCTGCTCCGTCGTCGCCGCCCCTTGTCGCCGCCCCCGTCGCCGTCCCCGTCCTTGTCCCCGTCGCTGTCCCCGTCGCTGACCCGTCCCCGTCGCCGCACCCGCCCGTCGCCGTCCCCTCTACCTCGCCGACCCCTCGCCTCGCCATCGCCATCGTCGTCGCCGTCACCTCGACCTCGCCCGCGTTGTGAGCCCCTCTCCCCGGCCCCTCTCCTCCCTCCAATCGAAGTCGTCGTGCCGCCGGCGCCGTAGGTGCACACGCGCCCGCGCACGCACACACACACACACGCATGCACACACACACACACACACACACACACACACACACACACGATTCTATTTTTAGTTTTTAGTTTTTAGTTTTTTCTGTTTTTTATACAAATGTTTTAGATGAATTAATTAATTAGATTAGATTAATGTCAAATAGTATATAGAAATGTTAGAAATGTTATAGAAATGTTAGAAATTTTAGAAAAGTTAGTTTTAGCTAGATGAATTAGATTAATTTCAAATTGTTATAGAAATGTTAGAAATGTTATAGAAATGTTAGTTTTTAGTTTCTTATAATTTTAGTTATAGAAAATTAGAATTTGCATATAAGAAATCACAATCCAATCATTTAAAAAATGTTACTTTTGCGGCATATAGTATTTGTTCTCGACGATGCCCGGCCCGCATCCTCACCGTTGACCCGTTCGTGACGCCGTCCTACTTCAGAGGACCCATGTCCGGGACTGGGCTCCGTCGGGCTGGCACTGGGAGATACTACCTTCAGGGGGTCACCGCTTGGTGAGGAACCCGGGTCCCATCGTCGACCCTGAGCTCCTTTGGTGGCGTTCCCGTGGGCCACTTTCGGTGCGGAGGGAGCCGGCCCCGCTGGAGGTGGTGCGTCACCGTGTCAGGGAGGAGGACGAGCACGTCTGTCGCTATACGGCTGCTATGGGCGTCAGGTTCTCCAATACCTGGCAGGGTCTTTGGAGAGATGACCGGAGCTATGATCCTGTGATGGTTCCTTCTCTTTGGATGTCCACCGCCCGCGCCTCAGGAACCGCGAGTGGCTAGATTATTCTATAGTATTCGATCTTTATTACCTAGCTAGCTAGTGATGTATTCGATATATAATATTCGAGACGATGTATTCGAGATTATATATTATTCGAGATGATGCATATTATGTACTATGATTCAGGATTTCCTTATTGATTGCATGCATGCATTGTAATTTGAATACTAAATTGTTTTATATTTCTTCTGGATTAGTTAAATAAAAGTTATGGCGGACAATACCGGCAGAGATGGAGAAGAGGCACTGTTCGAGATCATACGCTCCCTTCACGCGCCAGATGATCGAAATGAAGAAGATGACGGCTCCCAATACCTGAACAATACCGGGGAGGGTGATGATATGATATTCGATCACGACGGCCGAATTGATGAACTCATGGACAATGACTATGATTATGATGGCGAAGAAAATGTTGATCTTGAAATAACAGAGACCGGCGAGGTATATTTATATAAGCAGGCATCTGGTGATCATCACATGTTTTAACTGATTTGAAGATATATTAACGAATCAATCTTTCTTCTTTCAGCCCTCTGGATCGAGCAAATCTTCTACATGCAGAGTGCGAGGCCCGAGCAAAAAGTTGAAGGAGGGCGTAAAGTACAACATCGATGCCATCAAATCTAATGGCGAACCACTAGCGCCTAAGAACATTGCGAACAAGTTAGTTCGTCAATGCCGAGTTCTTGTGAAGGACCAACTCCCGATCTCCCTTCAAGAATGGAAATAGCCATCAAAGAACCGTCCAAATCTTACTTTTGTCGACGACAGAGCAAAAACTCTGCTTCGGGAAAAATTCATGGAATATTTCACCCTACCAGATCATTTCACAGCTGCAGATGTGGAGAAAGTCAAGGACGCTGCTCTTAGGAAGATGGCAATTGCATTCAACAACCACAAGAAAATTGTATGGAATAACTACATCAAAGAAGTAAAGAAGACTCTGGAATTCAAGGGAACACTGGAGAAGCAAAGACAATACTGGCCCGCTTTCATGAAATTCAAGGAATCAGAATTATCTAAGGAACGGTCCAGGAAAAACAAAGCCAATGCCGCAAGAAAGGAGCAATTCCATAGGCTGGGGCCAGGTGGCTACGCGGTGGCAATGCCTAAGTGGGATAAGTCTGAGCAAGAGATGATGGCTGCACAGGTCACTCCAGTTACATTGAGCTGGCCCCCCGGGTGCAGAACTTCACGCATGGGGGGGCGTTGGACCCGAAGACAGGCCAGGTTTCGAAGAAGGCATGTCTTAAAGGAGGCGATGTTAAGTTAGTTGAAGCAATAGAAGATGCTCGAAAGGGGGTGTTCACACCCAACAGAGAGAACGACGAGCTTATGCGCGCCCTGAGAAATCCTGAACACCCGGGAAGAACACGAGGCAAGGGCGTTGTTCCATGGTATGAGGGCTTTTTTGGCTGGAACGCCGACTACAGAAGCCGTGCGAGAAGGAAGATGGAGGAGGAGAAGAAGAAGAAGCTGGATGACGAGCAGAGGAAGCACGAAGCAGAACGCCTTCAAGGCCTAGAATCAGCGCACGCGGACTTGGCACTCAAATTCCAGTGGCAGTAGCAGCAGATCGACTCACTTAGCTAGGAAAGAGGGTCTCAGCAGCTGCAGCAGCTAGCGGATGATCCAGCATTGGATAGCACCGTCCCATCCATGCCGAGAAGCAGCGTGGGCTCCGCCCCGGGCAACGCACTGCTGGATAGATACCCTATGACATCATGGAGAACACTACACTTCAAAATAAAGAACATATCTGTGAAGGTGGCGGACGCCGTTGCTTATACAAATCCCCCCGGAGCAACCTACCATTGCAGCCCGATTCCAGTCGGCTATGCTCGTGTCATGGTTGATGAGGTGGTGGACCAATATTAGGGGCTACAGCTTGACATTCCTGGAGGTGACGAGGAGCACACACTGGGAGAGGCCATACATCATATCATCCTATGGAGAAAGGATTGCATCATCTTTCGAAGGCCACCAATACCTCGTCATCTAGAGCTTGACATACAAATGTGTGTGTGCGCAGTTACCATTGGACTTGTTAATCATTAAAGATGACGAAGGAACAGTTGAAGTACTGGACTCACTACTTAAGAAAAGTGACTACTCAATCGTGAAGGGAATAGTCGGCAGGTAATTTCAATCATTATTAACTATATGTCGGCCTCTTTAGTTCGTCATTTCCTGATATCAACTATTTAATAACTCATTTATTCATTTTCTTTGCCGGCGGGTATACGTAGGGCTTCGGCAATGTTCAGGAATGAGGTTCCAGGTCCATGGAAAGAAAAGATGTATTGGTTTCGACCCAAGGTATAATTAATTAAGTAGTACTAGCTAGCTACCATGCATCTCTTTAATTCTAGTTCAATACCATTAATTATCATGCTTGATTAATTCTTATCTGATTAAATTCTATTCTCGTAAAGGCCCTAAAGCAGGCAAAGGGGACTAATGTGTGTGCATACTACGTTTGCGAGAACATTCGCATGATGGCGTCCGAATGGACCAAATCTGATAGACAGCTATGGGTACGTTTGCCAGAACAATATTCAAAAAATTTACATCATTATCGATATCTAGTCACATATTTAATACACATGCATATTGATCTCCTTCTTAACAGTTCGATTCGGTGCGGGAGATGCTCCTACCAGAGGAGCGCATACGAGCACTTCAAGAGGAAATAGCGGGATTTTTGCTCGACCAGGTCATAGATCCCAAAGCGGAATTCTATTACCAGCTACCGGCCCCATGAATCACTCCCAATTGTCATCGTTCTCCGAAGGCACCAAGGCAAATGCCAGTGGCTCTGAAGGCAACATGTAGGAGAAATTGTATATATACCTAATTGTATATATATATATATATACATGTGTATGTGTGTGAATAATGGTGGTTGTGAGATATATATATATATATATATATGTGTGTGTGTGTGTGTGTGTGTGTGTGTGTGTGTGTGTGTGTGTGTGTGTGTGTGTGTGTGTGTGTGTGTGTGTGTGTGTATGATCCGTTCTACGAGAAATTCTATTTTTATTTATGCATAACATGTACAATATGTAGTATCATAAAATACCAACAGACGAAAAAGAATTAAATGGAAAACACAAAATTAAAGGAAAAATAAATAATAAAACCAAAACCCCCCAAAAAATTTAGTACCAGTTGGTGTTACCAACCGGTACTAAAGGGCTCCCTGCCCCCAGCGCTAGCGCGTGCCACGTGGTGGCCTTTAGTCCCCACCCTTTAGTGCTGGTTATAGAACCGGCACTAAAGGGCCTTACGCACCGGAGCTATAGCCCGATTCTGCACTAGTGAAAGTTGCCGATATGGTGTGATAATGATCGGTTGAACTTACTTCTCGAGCATACCACATCACCTTGGCAGGAACCCTCTTCCTGGGGCGCTCGCCGTCAACATCACCAGGGTCATGTCGTCTGATCTTATACCGCAATGCACCGCATACCGGGCATGCGTTCAAATCCTCGTACGCACCGCGGTAGAGGATGTAGTCATTAGGGCATGCATTTATCTTATGCAACACCAATCCTAGAGGGCATACAACCTTCTTTGTTGCATACGTACTGTCGGGCAATTCGTTATCCTTTGGAAGCTTCTTCTTCAATATTTTCAGTAGCTTCTCAAATCCTTTGTCATGCACACCATTCTCTGCCTTCCACTGCAGCAATTCCAGTACGGTACCAAGCTTTGTGTTGCCATCTTCGCAATTGGGGTACAACCCTTTTTTGTGATCCTCTAACATGCGATCGAACTTCAGCTTCTCCTTTTCACTTTCGCGTTGTCTCTTTGCATCAACAATGACCTGGCGAAGATCATCATCGGGCACATCGTCTAGTTCCTCTTGATCTTCAGCTTTCCCCGTTGCAGCATCACTGTATTTAGGGGGCACATAGTTGTCATCTTCTTCTTCTTCTTCAATGTCTTCCATCATAACCCTCTTTCTCCGTGCTTGGTCCAAACATTATAGTGTGGCATGAAACCCTTAAAAAGAAGGTGGGTGTGAAATGTTTTCAAGTCAGAGTAAGACCTCGTATTCCCACATATAGGGCATGGACAACACATAAAATCATTCTACTTGTTTGCCTCAGCCACTGCGAGAAAATTATTCACGCCCTTAATGTACTCGGAGGTGCGTCTGTTACCGTACATCCATTGTCGGTTCATCTCGGCGTACATCATGAATAGATAAGTGACCAAATTAATAGAAGTTTATCATCACATTAAACCCAAAGTACATACATAGTTCTCATTGAACAACATATAGCTCTCGAGAGCATCTAATTAAACAATACATTGAAACTATGTAAAACATTTCAATGCAACAAACAATGCGATCATAACCGTAACCAAGGTAACAATTGATCCAACGGCATAGTGATACCAAGCCTCAGTATGAATGGCATATTTTCTACTCTTTCTAATCTTCAAGCGAATTGCATCCATCTTGATCTTGTGATCATCGACGACATCCGCAACATGCAACTCCAATATAATCTTGTCCTCCTCAATTGTTTTCAGTTTTTCCTTCAAGTAATTGTTTTCTTCTTCAACTAAATTTAACCTCTCGACAATAGGGTCAGTTGGAATTTCCGATTCACATACCTCCTAGATAAAAAAATCTATGTCACGTTGCTCGGCATAATTGTCATAAATACTAAATGAAACTAATAGTTATAAAATAAAATATATATACCACATCTGAATCATAGACATGGCGAGGGCCGACGGAGGCGGATACCAAAACCATCGCACTATATAATAACAAACAATAATCAGTAAGAAAACTACACAGGTATCTATCTAAATCATACAAGTAAGAACTTATTTCTTTTAGAAAGAAGATAAGATCAAGAGGCTCATCATAGTGGTGCAGGCGACGAGATCGGCGCGGGCGATCAACGGTGGTGAGGACAGAGACGGGACAGGATGGACCGCCAAACCTAGACAAATCTTGAGGAAAATGGAGCTTGGACAAGGAGCTTTGAGAGGGGACAGCTTAAGTGTGGCTCGGGCATTTCATCGAACACCTCTTGTGCATATGAGGTGAGCTAGAGCACAACACACCTCTCACACACCTCTCCCAAGAAAACAGAACACTCCACTACTCTGCTCGCGGGAAAGGGGTATATATAGGCATATCATTGGTCCCGGTTCGTGGATGCAACCGGGACTAAAGGACACCCTTTGCTCCTGGTTCAAGCCACCAACCAGGACCAATGGTGGTGGGCCAGGAGCGAGGCACATAGGTTCCGGTTCGAGCCTCGAACCGGGACCAAAGGTGCAAGATGAACCGGGACCAATGCCCCACGATGGCCCAGTCGGCCCCCTGGCCTCACGAACCGGGACCTATGCCCCCATGGGTCCCGGTTCTGGGCTGAACCGGGACTAATTGGCTGGCCCGGCCTGAACCAAAGCCCTGTTTTCTACTAGTGCTAGTTTCTTTTTTGTGGAGATGAGAAAAGGCCCTAGGCCGGCCGTAGTCAGGGGCGGTGCTATGGCATGCTATCTGGACAAGTATGTATAATACTATACTAGTAGTACATGGCCAACTTTAAACAGTAATTAAGATTCAATCTGTATTAGGCCTGATTCTTGCCTACTTGTAGGGCTGATCGGTTGGTTAGGGGTTTGTCAATTGTTGTAAAACTGCACGCACCAACAAGTGCACCCAAAAGCTCAAACTGATGGGGAAAGGTGTGTTGGGAAACATAGTGGACAGCAAAAAAATCACCCTACAATCACCTAGAAACAATATGAAGATGCATATAAGGTTTGGATCAATGATCGGTACCGACTCCGGAATGCAACGAAAGTAGACGAGTGAGTGTAGATCATACTTGGAGTCCCTCGAACGATAGATTAACAATCCCATGAACCACCCACGAAAGATCCCTCTAAAGAAAACCGAAAGCACGTCCTCTCAACTTGGTTGTAAGCATACGATCTTCACAATCCGGCAGCACTTCACCGTCCAGAGCAAATCGTCGCTGGAGAATTAGAGGGAGGAGATTAGAACCACACTGAGCTTCTAATTATGACGATTAGAGGATCTAGGTCAAGCTCTAATTAATCAATCTAGGATCAACTAAAACTATAACTAGAGGAGGCTCCAAAACTTGTGTCTCCAAAGACAAAAATCCTCGGGCATATATAGGTTGGAGGAGAGGGGAGGGGGCCACAAGGGGGGAGGTTTACCTTTCCCTTTGGTAGACCAAGTAGGGGGAAACCCCTTCGAGTTCAGCCTCCCCCCCCCCCCCCCCGCCCCTTCCTTCCCCAAGTGGAAAGGGGGCGCCTCTCTATTGGGCCCAAGTAACTTTACACTAGCTACTTGGCCTTTTTAGGCCCGCTGTTATTAAATTAAATATAAAAGCCTCCTAACAATTACTATAGCCTTTTATTATTAATTTAACATCACTTGAAATATTTTTCACCTATGTATTATTTATCGGTAATACCCGGTATTGCCCGATAAACTTTGAAGCCCTTCAAGTGACCCCGAGATGCTTCTGGTTCCTCTCGGAGCTATTTTGAATATTAATGAAACAATTCCACAAATAAATCATCGATACTATAGTCCTACTAACACTTAGTAGATCATGGTTACCTTAAGCTTGTGACCCCATGGGTTCGGTAAATCATAGACGTGAATGGAACCCCTTCGTTCGATGGCCGATAGCGGAACCGTCGACGTCCATATCGATCCCTATGATGGATGCCATTACACCAAGAGGCCTTAAGAATATCTTTGGCATCATCAGAGAAGCAAATCCTACTCTCAAGCTATCTAGTCCCTTGTCAAACTTTCAATGAACCTGTAAGTTGTCGTTATGACCACCATGGTACAGTGACGTTTGAGAGACCCCAAAGTCAACCGTACAGTAGAAAGTGACTACGATATTCTCAAGGTCTAAGGAACTAAAACACACATTAACACACTGTGTTATAACACTTGATTTCAGACGATATTATATCAAAGTATAACAAACAAGTTTGGGTTGATTCAATATGATCGTTCTTCTAACGTTATACTCTCAATTTTATTACAGGGAATCCTTACACGTAGCGATATCTAAGATCTGAAAAAACGTGATCATCAACAACACTTGAGCCAGTTTTAGAGGCGATACTAGGAACCTATTCTTTACCGTTTATTATTTCTCAAATGCATATGAGTATTCCATTGAATCGCATGTTCCAGGATCATAACAGTTATAGCATGAAATATAAACTCTTATATATGAACATGGAAATATAATAATACAATATTATTGCATCTAGGGCATATTTCCAACAAGGTGGGCTATGCATTTATACGTCAACCCTCCCCTCATAGGTGGCTCCCTAGGGCCTAAATGTAGACCGAAAGTGGGCTGTAATTTTTTGTTTTTAAATTGCGTCAGTCAGGCCTTGAACTCGAGACCTCTTGGCTCTGATACCATATAAAACTACACACACCAGCCAATTCATCCAAAAGCTCAAACTGATGGGGAAAGGTGGGCTATGCATTTATATGTCAACAGTTGTGACATGACTCCATAGACAAACTAAAACATGAATATACGATCAGACTAGTGATCATCATTTTTCCCAAAAAAATAATATTGAAAACTAGAAAACACCAGGTATGACATCTGGAAATTCGAAACAATTGGCAATGAATGGTGACTATGACCGATGAGTCATGCCAGATAACTTGGACGCGGGGATAGGACAAATGGACTATTATGCAGAAATCGCTGAAAAAGAAGACTAACTACATAATGAAAGTTGATTCTCCAAAAACATAATAAAAGTTGATTCACAAGAAAAATAACTCAGAATTGAACTTCATTGTTAAGCAAAATTTGTTGTCGCGAGCGAAATAAGCACCACCATTATGGTGATCTCTTGTTGTTGAAATAAATCACATAGTTTTGGATTTAGATTGTACTTATCAAACACAAAATATTTTAATAAACTCCTTTATATTTGTACTGTACGTGATTTTTTTCATAAACTACACCACATTTATAAATTGTTTTTGCCTTCGCCACTAGCCGCAGTTATGGCAGCAGCAACTAACAGAATACTACATGTAGTGCATGTTTGTTACTTCTCACCTCATTCATGGATGGGTCTCACGTGCATGGCCATCATTCCACCATGATGGGTCTTCCGTGGTGGATGGATAGGAGTACTTGGGAGAATATCAGGTACTCCCACCCTTTGGGGTGCTCCCAGTGCACCGATGCCGAAAAAACATTGTTAAAATATTCGAACAATTCTGGAAAAAAAACTTAGCACATTAACACAACATCGATGTATCTTGTGACAAAAATTCAAATCAAAATTTAAAACATTGCTTGAGATACAAAAATGACAGATTCGACAGTAAATAGTACATAACATAAGTTGGGCTTTAGATTTGGCCCATTATCACATTGGTGTCAAATTTGTGATTTTTGTATCTCGAGCAATGTTTCAAATTTTGATTTGAAATTTTGTGACAATATACATTGATGTTGTATGACTGTGCTAACTTTTTTCAGAATTTTTCAAACATTTTAAAAAAAAAATTCAGCATCGGTGCACCGTGAGCAACTAAGGGGTGGGAATACCCGATATTCCCCCAGGAGTACTCCAAGTACATGCATGCAACACTTAGTAAACAACAATAATAATAAAAAATCAAACCAAATACAAAACTATCCCTTGAAGAAGAAACAAAATAAAAGTAAAAAATATTTCATAGAATTTACACATAAATTGCTCATTTTTATAATATTCCAGAATAAGCATATAATTTTCGTAGAAAGAAGTTTCTTAGAGTGAATGAATTTTTTCCCTTGGTATGACCTTTTAAGAAGAAAGAAAATATTAAAAATGAAAACAAATAATGCTAAAATTTGAATACAATTTACAAAGAAATTTTGTTGTCCTACAATATATGCAAGAATAAGCATATAATAGTGGACTTTTCACAAAAAGAAGATTCTTATGAAGAAATGAATTAGTGGCATTAGGATCTAATATATTTAAAATGATAGAAAATGAATGGCTAAGATGTAACAGTAAAAAAAGAGCTTCAAAGAACGTATGGGATTAACTTTAAAGAACACGTCGGTATGCAAATCATGAGCAATGTAAGACTCAGAGAAGGAACCTCGGAGGCACACGTTATACTTGCACTAATCAAGGAGTCCTAGAGGCACACGTGCATTTTGTATCCAGATGTACTATGTTCTACAGACAGGTGCATCAATTTTACCAGTGGTCTTCATTTTTATGGGTTGTCTAGGGCATCTAGATGTGCCCTAGTTATTGCACATCTAAGTCACTCAATCAAACTAAAAAGGAAAAGTAAAAAAGACAGAATAAAATGCTTGCACGAATCTTAGCGTAAAATCAATGGTATAGGACTTAGATATGCAATACGTAGAGCACATCTAGACGTGCTTTAGCAAAACTATTTAGGACACGTACAACAAACATTGTTCTTTCTCATCCCACAAAAGAAAACACTTTCCTTTCTATTACAAAAACAGGTTGTATGATACTTGGACACGTATAACAAGATCTATGTAACCCTATCCTTTCCTTTGAAAAATCAAGCCATAAATTCACGTAAAGAAAAACCAAGCCTCATTTCTGGATGATTGGGATGATAGGTGATATAGATTTATCATAGCTTTGCTTTTCACGTGACAACCATGGAGTTGCCGCATAAGCTGGATGACCAAAGTTAAACCTGTAACTGATAGCAGGACCGTTCCTAACTTTTTTTAGAACAGGACTCTCCTAAAAAATAGGGACCACATATCTTAACCAAACCAAGTATTATAAATCACCTTGAAAAATAAAATAAAAATGCATTGATGTATTCTACCTTCGGAATGAGCCAATGGTGCGACTTTGCAAGCCACTGTATTGCCACGATCTGTCTAACATTATTGACCATTGATAGAAAAGCACTAATACTAGGGTTTTGTTTGACCATTTCCCACGAGAAAATGCCATACAACATAAGCGCCATAGATCCAAGAGTTGGGGTTCCATTAAATCTCTCGGCCCTCATGTCGGCACCAGAGGGCGCACCGAGGTGGCATTGATAAGGTTGGAGGCCCCAACAGACAAGGTGATGCTGCCGTAGCAGCCATGCCAACCAACCCTGTAAATTCTAGCTTCATCATAGAGAATGGATTTCCGAAATAATGCCTCCAAGCCACCAGCAGATAATGAGTGTAGCGGTGCACTTGAATCAGGTATTATAATAATGCATAGCTAAACATATTATTGTAGATACAACTCTTTTTTAGGGTGTAGATACAACTCTTACAACACTTAACACATGGCCTCACAAAAAAACAAATTGGAAAATTTATAACCACGCATAACAAAGTAGCTTGCATGCTTACTCCGTGTGAACCCCATAAATAAATATATCCATAAAACTATAGATACATTTTTTTCAAGAGTCTTAAACTTAGATTTAACTGAAAATTAATAAATTTTCAAATAAAAATTAATATAAGATTATCAATCTAAATTTCAGTATATAAAATATGCGGTGAGTGGTGGGAAATAATGTTTCAAAAAATTTAATGCAAATATTACAAGCTAAGAATTTATATTTTATTGTTAATAGAAAGTTTCTAAAACTATTATACATGTGAACATAGAAATAAATGGGTGACAAACATATTCGAAAAAAATAGAGATTAGAGCGGAATTTATTTATTTTCATGGATGGGCTCTTAATTAGTGTCCATTAGTCATCCATCTATCATGTTGGTGTTTCTCCCACCAATACCAATGTTTTTAGCATACTGAGAAAAAACAGCAATATGACGACATATGCAAATCTAGCCGCTCAAATACCTGGGTGGCCCTGCTAGCTATCCTTAAAGAAGAAATAAAATGAAATAAAAACTTCAAAAAATCTAGATAATGAAGTTTTATAAGTAAGAATGAATTATTTACAATGGTATTACACTTTAAGAAGAAAGAAATTTTAAAAACTAAAAAATAATTACAAACTGTTGCCCACATTTTACAAAAAAATGCAATTTTTAAATACGCAAGAGTAAACATATGATAATGAATTCTTCACAAAAAAGAAGTTTGCCAAGAAGAAATGGATTAGTGGCATTGGTATTATACTTCAAGAAGAAAATAAATCAATAAGAACTAAAACATAATGATAAGAAAAATAATGAAGTTTTCAAAGGAAGTATAAATTTGTGAAATGATATTACCCTTTACGAAGAAACAAAATGAGAACAATTGTGCACAATTTACAGATAAATTGCATTTTTTTACAGTATGCAAGTATAATCATATAACAGGGAATATAGGCAAAAGAAATAAGTTCCCTGCGATGGAATGAATAAGTGGCATTGCTCATACACATAAAGAAGAAGAAAATGGAATAAAGACCAAAATAAAATCAAAATAATAAAGTTTAATAACAGATAATGAATTAGTGCAACGGCATTACCCTTCAACAAGAAAGATAAAGAAAAGGAGAAATAGTAAAATGAATAATGAAAACAATTGCACACAATTTAAAAACAAATTGTGATTTTGTATAATATGCAAGAATAAGCATATAATAGTGGAATTTTTGCAAATAAAATTCTAAGAATGAATAAATAATTGGCTTTGGAATTTCTTTTGAAGAAGAAAAAAATAAAAACTAGAAAAAATCAAAATAATGAAGTTTTCTAAGGAAGAAAGAATTTTTTTAAGGAGAAGGAAGAATTAATAAGTTGCATTGGTATTACCATTTAAGAAGAAACAAAAGGATAAAAATAAATCAAACAATGACAAATTGCACATAATTTACAAAAGAAATTGAGATTTCTAATAATATGCAGAAATAAACAAATAATAGTAGAATTTTCCAAAAAAATATCACTAATAAGGAATGGGTAATTGGGATTGTTATTACCATTAAAGAAGAAGAAAATCAAGTGATCCGAAACAGGAGCCAACCTAAAATTCAGCCTAAAAATTAATGAAACAACACAAGTAAAAAAACACGAATCGTGACAAAATTCAAATACTAATCAACTTACATATAGCTAAAGTGAATAAGAAAAATGCATCTCGGTCTCATCCTCCTCGTATTCATGTCAAAAACATACGTTTGTGCCCGTCGACAAAACACATGCATAGAGATGCACGCACAAAAATCACGCGCTTACTCAATTTATCAAGCCTCGTATGTGGATTCACCAACCAAAAAGTATCAACTGATGCTTTGTCCAGGCAATGAATGGTTAGTGAGAAAAAATTGACTGGCCCAAACTTTGATTTTAGGCGACTGACCAATAGCTAAAGAGTTAATAAATTATCCATGTTATGTCTTCCCAAATCTACAACAAGATGTTAATGGTTCGAGCTGACTGTCAGAGAAGTAAACTTGCATAGAATATGTGTGCAATTTTCAGGTGTGATGTGCAAAAATGAATGGACCATAAGACGAATATCATGTATAATTGAAGGGCTTTATTGAAAAATGTTTGTACATTTTTTGACAGGTAGGGACAGGCAGCTCTGTGTGGGGATTTATTTCCGGTGCTTTCCCATCTATGTTTGACATCGGCAACATGATAAGTAGGTTAGACTTTTGTTGCGCATTAATTAGGTAGCTATGGTAGATTTCACCATAACCTATCTTTGGATGAGGATGCCTCGCGTTTGCATGTGGGGTTGCGCATGTGTTGAAAGAAATTATACTATTGATGTGATAATGTATAAAGCTCTCCTCCCCCTCACACACACATAAAAATGAATAAAAAATATACAGTAAGATATTTTGTTCCATGAGCCATAAATTGTCATATTTAGAGAGCCAAAGGTTGTACTTATAATATTTACAACCCAAGCTTGATTATGAATTTCCAAGTTTTATAACAATTTTTGGTGTGATTTTGTCCTTCAAGAGTAAAAAGGTGAGGCTTAAGAAGTGGACTAAATGGACCACACTGACTACTCATAGAGAGCAAGATTGTCGTGTTCATGTTGGCATGCTTGACATTCTTGAGGAGTAAGAATGTACAAGAGGGCATTCAGCACTAGTAGTTTCAGCGGAAGAAGTAGTTAATTTTCTATTTATTTTTCCAAAAGAGGATTTGTCCAACATTTTGTGTGACACTAAAAAATTCTGTAAAATATGCACATTCCTAATGACTGTCAAATGCATCACCTAAAATAAGGCCAGAACATCATTGAAGTGTCGACGGCGTTGCCTTGGGAGGAAATTAGTTGGTGATGATTTTTGTCACAAAAATGTTGTTGGGCAATGTTTTTTCGTCTCATGGATTTTCTTCACAAAAAATGAGCTCGGGTAGAAATCAATTGTTCCATTCACCTAGACACACAGGTTCATATCCAATGTTACCCACTTGACATGTATTGATCCCTTAAAAATAATAGTACCATCCTAGTATTCATGACTCATCTTAATCATCTCAACTTTATCCTTGCATATATAAACACATGTCCGAGCCACAAACAGACAAATCTGAGTAACCTTAGTGTAAGTGTGTGTCTCTGAGTAAGAGAAGGAACCCAACAAAATCATCTTACGTATGAAATATCTTCTAATGCATAACTAATTCTTGCTAGTAGAATAAATGAAGTAAAAGGGTCGTAATTGCCATCAAGCTAGCTAATCGATAATGGTAAGTAATGGGTTATTATGTTGCGCATTAGGATGTCCATTACTAAGTTCTTCATGGTGTTCCTTTTACAATGTAGATAAACAAGAAATAGTGCTACCTCGTCGCATGAGAATCATGATGAATGTGTTTTAAGCTACTTATTATTTCATGCATTCCATTCCTTTTAGGTGCATCGTTAAAATTCTTATCCTGATAGTCAGTTGTCATTCCACATTCATATGATGCATATACTGGAGTAAGATTATATTAATTGCTTTGATTGATTGGATGTGTGTGTGTGTGTAGTCTAGTCTTTTGCTACGAATATATGTATCTAGCCAAAGCATTAGAAATTGAGAAATTGCTTACTCTTATCATATTGCATATAATAGTCAATTGAGGTCATTACATCAGCATGTGAATATTCAGGTTTCTTCGATGAATAAGCGACTAAAATATTATAAATGTGTGGGCCACCGCCTAGGCATCCACAGACCCATCACCCACTAGGGGAGAAGCTGATACCTCACTTGCACTCTCACTAGCATTCACATAGGCTTTCCCAGTGGTTGTCTCTGGCGGCCGCAAGGAGGAGAAGGGTGCAGGAGGTTGGCTGCATGGAAAAATCTTAATTGCCCTTAATCGCTTGCTAGGAGTGATGCAAGGGCGAATCATAGGGTTGAACTATCAATTTGTTTTTGCACTAGGCTATGGTTGATATTGCACCATATCACTGTCCCGAAGATATCTAGGCAAGACAGTAGAAAGGAACTTTTTTTGCATCTAAGAGGGTAATTTCTAACAAAAAATAGGATCATTTTTTAGCCGAAGCATGCCAAAGCTGGAGGACATGGCATTGATGTCCATGTTTCCTCCATAGCACGAACCAGGTCGACAACATTCTTCTTATTTTCTGTTTTGTATATTTGTTTTTATCGATTCTTGATTACTTTTGTTCTATTCTACTCCATTTCAATACATGTAAATGTTTTAACATTCATCAACATCCTAAATTCATGAAAAAAAATTAATATCCGCAAATATTTTTAAAAAATCATTAAAATTAAAATTGTGTGAGATTTTTAAAATTTTATAATAGTTTTAAACATTTGCAAAAGAAATATCAAGCAATGAGCAACTTTTTCTATGTTTCCTAAAACTCTTTTGTCATGCCATCCCATAGACGGTAACTAAATGTTGTGAAATATTGAATGCATCATATGTGTTTCCCCTAATACTAAGCCCATTAGCATTTCACTATTTGTTTTCATGAATGAAAAACACGAAAATCCTAGCTTACTTTCGTAATCGGTTTTTGGCCAATGAAACATTTAGAGTGCCATCACGGAAAGAAAGAAACACTAACGATATTATAATTGGTGTTCCTGAGCCGGTCATAATTATGACCCTCCATCCCCATCGACATACATGTGGTGATTTTGTTATGGGGACCCCACTTTTTGCTCGACTCACTTGCTTTGGCATATTGTTGTTGTTGCCGATGGTGGTGGAGATGATGTCTCAGGTCGTCCTCATTCGAAATCTTACAATCCTAGCAGTTTTGCTTGGTAACAGCGCCAAAAGAAAACAACCCATCAAAAATTGTCACAATAGAACACCAAGGATGAACAACCATAAAAAGACATGACCAACATCATCCCATGATAGATCTAGTGATATCTTATTACATTCTCGCATGTGATTGCCAAGGACGCTAATCCTCGAGAAGCACCGGCTCTGGTTGCTCCATGCAAAGTATGGTGAGGCTCTATATGCCTCAGCAGACTATGCCATGGTTGGCAACATCATCTGAACCACCATTTGCTGCAAGAACAGAGAGCCTTGGAAGTGAGATGAGCGTGCCGACCTAGTTACAATTTGCAAGTGTTTGCTTGACAATTTTCCGCATCAAGCGACAAATAGGTAGATTATCCTATTCCATGCTCACTGCATAGAATAGTAGTCAAATGGTATTCTTCCCGTAGGGACAACACACATGGCTTGGCCCAAGAAGTGTAACTGAGTGTAGTTGGTTCCATTGGTTTTCTTACTTGTTCTTTCTATTCTTGTTTGTACCATTTTTTGTTTGTTTTCTGTGTTTGCTTTTTTCTCATTTTCATTCATATTTCATTTTCTAATTCTTTTCTTCTATTTTACCACTTTATAATACATGTACATTTTGCATAACTCACCAACATTTATAAATCCCTAACCATTTTATTATATGTGACTATTTTCTAAATTTGTGATAAAATCTTAAATCGTGAAGTTTATATAATATATAAATATTTTTAAAGTATATGTGAACATTTTCAATTTGTGACCAGGTTTGGTTTTCTTGGTGGCTAAAACTCTTTAATCATGCCATCCCTAAGAAGGTTATCTAATACGAATGAAACATTGGAATATGTCATGTGTGATGTCCCTAGAACTAGCCCATTTGCATTTCATGATTTTGTTTGGTGGATGAAAAAGTCCTAGCTTATTGCCTTATTTCGTATTGTCCACTGCATCTTTTTAAAAAACAAACATAAAAAGAAACAAATACAAGAGATATTATAGGTAATGTTCCTAAGCTACCCATATTTATGACCAACAATCCCGTCGAAATCAAAATTTAAGACACATATATGTTTTCATAGATAACAATACATAGTAGAAATAATAATATAATACAAAAACAATCACATCCCTAAGCCCAATCCATCAGTCTTTCTTTTTCCAAGGCGGAAAAAAACATAGTTGCGCACTTAGCCGATTCGGTCCGGACATACCTTTCATGGTACTAACATAGAAACAATAGACATACAGTACTCGCTATGTTTCAATGCTAGTTGCACATAGGACCCACCAACCCCGTCGGGATCAAAATATCAAAGACCATATATATGTTTCATTGTGATTGTGTTCTCAGCTAAAAATAGGTAAAAGATAGGGTGAAATTACTATTATTTACAAGAATATAATAGAAAATAATACCATACTAGCATAATTTTAGTCCTTGCCCGTTGACAGTGGTTAGATGATCTGGACAACCATGTGGTCATTCCCATCCGCATACAGAACCATCATGCTAGTTTTGCTTAACAAGGGAGCCCAATGAAAAGAACATATCAAATGTTATCACTATTG
The DNA here is from genome assembly GCA_963921465.1 of Triticum timopheevii. NCBI lineage: Eukaryota > Viridiplantae > Streptophyta > Magnoliopsida > Poales > Poaceae > Triticum > Triticum timopheevii. The sequence continues at coordinate 657,273,537 of OY997266.1, forward strand.
AACACCATAGACAATGCACCATGAAACACATGGCCAGGACCATCTTAGCATAGATTTAGTAAGATCCGGTTAACCCCTCACATGATATTTTTGTGGAGGCATTTCATCAAGCAGCACCAACTCCTCCGTCGGCTGCTCCATTGGTAATATTGTGAGGCTCTATAGGCGGTGGAGGAGGACACCTTGGCTAGTAACATCATGTCCACCACCATCGTTAGCAATAACTGCAAGCCCAAGCATGTGAGCTAAGTGGCCTGGGCTAGTTACAATCTGCAAGTGTTTGCTCGGCTATTTGCCATATTAATTGAACGACAAGTAAGAGGAATTTCATTTTTAGGCTCGTTGCATAGAATAGTAGTCAAATGGTATTATCATCACCTGGACAACGCATATGAGCATGCCCTAGTAGCATAATTGAGAGTAGCTGGTTCCATTGGTTTTATTCTGGGTTTTTCATTACTAGTTTTTATAAGTTTCTTTGATATCTTTTTTTTATGATTTCATGTTTTGGTTTCGTATGTTCTTTTTTATTAAACTCCAATGCATGAGTATTTCTGAAAATTTAACAAAATTTCTAAATCCATGAATATATATTTGATCCACAAACATTTTTAAGATTCACGAACCTTTTAAATTCATGAAGATTAATTTAATTTACAAATTTTCTTAATTTTTTTGAACATTTTCAAAATTTGGTAAAAAAAATTGTTTTCCCCCTCCCTAAAATTGTTTTGCCATACCGTCCCAAAGAAGGTAACTTAATATCGCAAACATTTTAATGTTTCATGTGTGAAGTCCCTAATATTGAGCCCATAGGCCTTTAAAAAGTTGCATGTACGAAGAAAACCAAAATCGCATCTTACTGCCGTTTTCGCTTTTGTCCAATGTATATTTCGTCGAACCATCATGGAAAGAGAAAAGGACAAGCGAAATTAGATCGGTATTCGTGAGCTAGAATTATATATGGCCGTCCAACCCAGCCAAAAGTCAAAATATGAAAAACCAATATGTTTAATTATATAAGAACAAAGAGCGTAGATATAATATAAAAAACATTCTCATTCCTATGTCTAACTCATCGATCTTTCTTTCTCCCAAGGTGAATAAAAATCACAATTGTCATACTATTAGCTAGTTCGGTCCACACATACGTTTCATGGAACTGACATAAAAAAATAAGAGAGGTATTGTAGTGGAGCTCTGATACATCCATTTTGCATCTGTATTTTTTATTATAATGTACTCTTTATCAGTGATATTTTGCACATTACAACTCCATTCTAATGCCTTTTTCTCTTCAATTTACTATTTCTATGCCACAACCACTTGGATCAGTATTGAGTCTTTGGACGGCCCAAGGCCTAAATTTCTATATAGTTATAACAGGGCTTTGACCCTGCTAGCCTGATAATATTCATGCGACAATTGGTCTCGAAGGGTTCGATGCTTGGCACGAGACACAAAACTTCCCCGTCCTTAGATTCCCTTAAAAAATCCCTCTAGAAATGTTCGCATCGATATTTTTGTATATAAAATAAATTTTTCATCTTCTATTTAATAAATATCTCCATGAGCTAAGTCTCCAGGCTTAGTTATGATTTGCAAGCTTTTGTTCAACTATTTACAGCAACAAAGCGTCAAACAGGAGGAATGTCCTATTCTGAGTTCATTGCGTAGCAATATCCTATCGTATTCATCACCCAGGACAATACATACGGTCTGGCCCAAGAACCATACTAGAGCGTAGCCTGTTACATTGGTTTTATTACGATTTTTCCTTTTCATTTTACTTTCTTTTTAAGTTTTAGAAATATATTCTTAAAATCCTTCAGTAATTTAGTTAAAATTTATTATTATAAAAATGTTCAAGAATTTATACAAATTAATAAATTTTGAAAGAAATCATGATCTTGAATTTAGAAGAAACGCTCACTAATCCAAATATATTCATGAATTTTAAAATTTGTTATTGAATTTTTGAAAAACCTTCAAAATTTTGAATTTTCCTAGCAAGTTTCAGAGATTTTTTTCTGAATTTGAAAAAATTCATGAGTTTGAAGAATGTTAATGAATATTGAAAAACTCTTCACGAATTTGAAAATTTTCAGTAGTACCATAAATTCTTGAGAATTTTAAAGTGCTCAAAATAAGAAAAAAATGCTAATTATTGTAATAGATTTTTAGAAAATTGTAATAGATCTTCAACTTATGTTTTAATGGATTAAAAGAAAATCAGCCCATATTTAAAAAATATAGGCATGTCTATGCGTGGCTTTTACCAAGACCGGACAACGTCTCGCCTTTAGCATGATATAATGCGCTAGCCCGATATGGTCTTCTTTCCTTTGCTTCTTCTCTTAGTTCTTACTTATTTGCGTTTTTCTAAATTTTTTTATATTATCTATTTATATATATGTTGGAATTATTATACATACTTTCGGAAAAAATAATAATTTACTTAGTTCTTAAAAATCATGAAGCATTAAATATTTTGTGAAAAACGTATGCTTCTTCGGTTGAAAGGTAATGTTCCCAAAATTTTAAAATTTTAACATGTTTTCAAATATGTTCATGACAATATCTTTAATATCTATACGGAAATATAATTATTTGTTTACATGATTTGTAAAATTATTGTTCCATTCAAATAAATTTTTAGAACATTTAAAAATATGCCCTTAGGTTAGAAATATATTTATGCTGCATTGAAAAATATATTCAGGCAATGTGCAAAGTATTTCACGTAACTTTTAAAAAAAAATTGTATCATTAAGAAAGGGTTCATGATATTTAAAAAACATGCACATATTTGAAAAGAATATTCATGATATTTTTAAAAATCTACAACACGTCTAAAAATGTTATGTGTGTGTTAATGTGTTTCATCATTATGGTTTTTCCCCAACTTTTCTTTGGTTTTGGACCAAATAACATTTTGAAAAAAAAATTGATGTGAAAAAATTTACGTGAGTGGCACAGATTTGCTTCCATGAGAGGCATGGCCGGGCCTCTCGTAAGAGGGAAAAATGCGTTTTCTTTTTTCTACAACGAGAGACACGAATTTACTTCTCATAGAGGCACGGATTAGCTTTCGCAAGAGGCACGGTCCTGCATCTCGAAAAGGAAAAAAATGTGTTTCTTTTGTTTTTTCTTTCGTGAGTGGCACGGAATTACTTCTCGTGGAGGCACGGATTTCCTTCCACGAAAACGAAAAAACACATAAAAAATTCTACCATAAGATGCACGGATTTACTTCTCCTGGAGGCACGAATTTGCTTCTGCAAGAGGTGCGACCATGCCTCTTGGAAAGGAAAAAAACGCCTTTTCGTGGAGCCACGGATTTCCTTCCATGAGATGCACTGATTTACTTCTCATGGAGGTATGGATTTGCTTACATGACATGCACGTTTGTCCCTCCCGTAAAAGTGGAAAACGTGTTTTATTCTTATTTTTCTACCATTAGAGGCATAGATGTGCCTCCATGAGGGGCATGACGGTGCCTCTCGGAAAGGGAAAAATGTGCCCTCGTTAGATTTTGTTGTCCGGTTTTTTCATGAAAAATTAATTTGTTGAAACATATTAATATGGGACCTAGTTTTGAAGTTCTCAACAAAAGGAATCCAATGGTGAAAACCTTCAAGATTTTGACGCACGGTTTGAGAGATAAAACGACTGAATACAAGAATCTACAAAAAAAACAGAAAACTCCCAAGCTGCGTCAAGTGGCCTACATGCAGTTGGACACTTGTCACAACCTGGTAAGGTGGGAGTGACCTTTGCAAAGAGTGCTCATTAACTAGTGATTTCGTACCCTCGTTAACTGTACAAGGCGCACACGGTTCGATCGCATTCGTCCTACCAATCTAAGGCAACTGCCGTCAGAAGCTCATCTCGGTTTGTTGATCTGTTTCTGTTGTTTCTTCACATTTTTTTTCGTTTTTGGGTATTTTTATTTATTTTCTTTTTATCCTTCCTAGTTTTTGATTTGTTTCTATTTAGTTTTTTTTCCCATTTTTTAGTACGTGATTTTTTTTTCAAATTCGTTTTTTACAAGTCCATGAATTTGTTTATCATCTTTGTATGAATTTATTTTTCAAATTCACAACTTTTAATATTTTTTGTGAAAATTTTCAGACTCACAAACATTTTGTTCAATTTTGCGAACCTTTTCAACTTATGATCCTTTGCAACATTAATGATATTTTTACCAAGTTTTATTTAATTTTCCAAAATTCATGAACAATTTCAGATTTACAATTTTCTTGAAATCTATTGAACTTTTCAACTTATGGTCATTAGTCAACCGATCGAACATACATAAGATCAATTTTTTTAGACACAGCGGAAGATCAATTAACTGAACGGTACCCCTTGCAGGAGCACAGCAAGGGTCACTTTTGTGGGCTGAGAGCATAATTGGTTCGACGCCAAAAATTGGCATGCCAAATTTTGGCAACTGCCAAATATTGGCTAGAGATTGGTTGCTTGCCAATTCTCGTTACCAATCTCACAAAAAGTTGCCAAATGTTGGAAACTTTTGGTTTTCCCAAATGTTGGTAGCAAACCAATTATGCTCCGCCAAGTGGTGCGTACAGCCGCCGCCATGTGTCGCATGCTGGGTACATCCTCTACACCTCACTTTTATATTATTTTTTGTACATGATTTTGGGTTTTAGATGTGTGTTTTTTCTGGGTATTTTCAGCTTCTCGATTTATGCTTGTTTTCCCCTAGTTTTGGAGTAAAATATTTTTTCCCACAAAAAAAGTTGTGCTTCCACGAGAAACACATGTTTGATTCTCGTGCAGGCATAGATTTGCTTCTCATGGAGAACCAAAAATCAGGAATTCATGTTTTTGCACATTATATATGCCTCCATGAGAAACACAGATTTGCTTCTCGTGGAGACATAGATTTGCTTCGCCGAGTGCTTCTCGAAAAGGGAAAAAAGAAATTGCGATAATTTTTTGCTTCCACGAGAAGTACATATTTGATTCTTGTAGAGTCACAAATTTTCATACATAAGAAGCATCCTCGAAAATGGAAAAATTGTGATCTCCTTTTTTACGCGATTTTTTTCCACGAGGCACATATTTGCTTCTGTGAGAAGCACAGAGAAAGGAAAAAACAAGGATTTTTGCGTTACTTTTTTTTGCTTCCACGAGAAGCATAGATTTGCTTCTCGTGGAGGAACATATTTGCTTCTCCTCGAGAAACATATTTTCTTCTGTGAGAAGCTATTACTTGTGTTTCTTTTTGTGCTTTCACGAGAAGCAAAGATTTGCAACTCATTGTGGCAGAGACCTGTACTTCTAGAAAAGAGGAACAATGAAAAATATTGTGCTTTCCGCTTCGGGTTTTTAAGTTTGTCGAAACCTGTTAACGTGTGATCTTGTTTCAAAGATCTCGATGCGAGAAATCTAATGAGGAAATCATTTCGGGCTTTGAACGCATGGTTCAAATGATAAAATGTTTAGAAAAAATGAATCTACAAAAAGGGGAAAACTTCTAGGTTGCGACTAAGTGTTGTACATGCAGTGCACCACTTTTCAGTGCCTGAGAAGATGGGAGTGACTCTTGCAAAGGGTACCACGAGACTAGTGATTTCAAACAAACAGGCGAGGGAGACGAACCATGAGAGCCAGTATCTCGTGTCCTGTGGGCTGGCCCACGCGAGAGGGAATGTAAGTGTCATTACGCTGTTAACCCATAAGGTGTTGACTAGGAACTCTCGGGAAAATCAGCGGCAAATCCTATTCGACGCCCGCATGCGCCAAAAGGAGGAGCCTTCGCTGAAGCAAGTCGCCACTTTGGCCGGCCCACGGACGGATTTCGTTCGCTGCTATTTTCCTTGTTTCTTGCGGGGGGGTTTTTTCGTTTTTCTTCTATGGTTTTTTTTGCTTCCAGTTTTTTCACTGTTTTGGCTGGTTTTCAGTTGTTTTGTTCCGGTTTTTTATTTTTCTATTTTGGTTTATTTTTACCCTTCCATTTTCTTTCTTTTAACTTTCCTTTTTCATTTTATGTTTCTGTTCTTCTTCTCATTATTGTTTATTTCTATAAAAAGTTCACCGTGTGTTACAAAAATCTTCAATGTATTAAGAAAAAGCTCATCGTATATTATGACATAGTTCACCTTGCACTGTAAAATTGTTCATTGTCTATTACAAAAATGTTCATTGTACATTATTAAATTGTTCAACGTATATTAGAAAATGTTCCTTATGTATTACAAAAATGTTCATTGTATATTATTAAATTGTTCAACGTATATTAGAAAATGTTCATTGTATATTACAAAAATGTTTTGTATATTATGAAATTGTTCAACGTATATTTGGAAAATGTTAACTGTGTATTTAAGTTTGGTTCATCATATATTAAAAAACTGTTTAACATATACCCATAAAATGTCCATTTTAGTATTTTAAATTTGTTCAGTATTTTTTTTAAAAGGTTCACTGTATTTTAAAATTTCTTCAACGTATATTATAAAAATGTTGAACTTTTTTTAAGGATTTGCCCCTATATGTTCTACTTTCAGATTGGCACCGCTGGTTAGCCTCACTGGATTCCAGCATGAGGTCGTCAGTTCGATCCCACGCACTCACTTCTTCTTTTTTTTTCTTTTTTTTTCTCACAGCGAGATGATTTGGTCGGCCCGTGTGCGCATAGCTTCAGCGAAGTCGCAACGATCGGATGCACACGGGCGGCATATAGGAGCTCCCGAAATCAGCAGTTCAGGTGACACTTTCTTCGGCCGGTAGGCAATTTGACCTAGTTGCAAAACTGAAACAAAAAACAATGAAACATAATTAAATATACCAATAGTAACAAAACTAATGTTCTACCTTTTTAGAAAATTTACTCATATTTATAAAAAATAATATAAATATCTTAGCACATCTATAAAATATACAAGAATTCAGAAAAATTGCACGAATTACAATTGTTTTGGAAAAATTAGCAAATGTTGGTGAACCTGAAAAAATTTCGGCAATTAATAAATATGTCTGTGAATAGAAAATGGTCTTGAATTTTAATATTGTTTGGGGATTTAAAAAATTAATGAATTTATAAAATGTGGACATATTTGAAAAAGACCCTGACTTTAATAAGATGTTTATGAATTTTAAAATATTTGTGATTATGAACAGTTTCATGATTTTCAAATTGTTTGGAGATCTTGAAAAATATTCATGAATTGTAAAAATTGCTGTGATTTCAAAGATGTTTCAGAATTTTTTTTAAAAATGTGAAGGAGGTTGATATGCGGTAGGCCCAACGGTGTTTAGTGGGTTTGCTTTGCGGGTTTGCCTACTCGCATGAAGGAGTGGTTAAGGGCGTGTTTGGATCCTAGGCAAAAGCCAAGCTAGCCTTGCTAGGCAAGACCGGGCGTTTGGTAACCCCAAAAATTATTGCTTCGCTAGGCCAAAGAGGCAGTTGGGGCTAGGAAAACCTTGCCAGGCCAGAAGAGCGGAATCGACTCTCCTTCAATGGCAAGAACGAAGAAATATACGGATCACGAAGAAAGGTTGCCAGTTGCCACAACTCCCACCCGGCTTAGGAAATTAACCAAACGACTGGCCTTGCTCACATGAGCTACGCCCAGATTCTATTGTAAGTTGTTTCAAACGGTTTTCTCATAAAAATAAAGTTGTTTCAAATGGACAATCTAAAATTTTTTGTTTCAAATGGACAAACCACATCGTTATTTTTTTAATCCTTTCTTTTGGTCTCATTTTAGCAAATGCCATGGTGCCTACCATAGTCCGCATCAGTTCGAGTCGAATTGCCTATATTGTCTATTAATTTCCTGATCTCATCTGCCCTCCTGGGTCGCTCCTGTCCGGGCAGCTCTGGAGACTCCATCCCCGATCCCACCAGCCCAATCTCCCCGGCGTGCACCCGCCCGTTGCCGTCATAGCCAGCACGGAGGCAGCGCCTTTCCCGTCAAAGATGGAGGGCGGGGGAGGGCATCGTGACGGTGCATCTCGGGCAGCGACGGGGCATTGGCGGCGGTGCTAGATGGCGCGGCCCTATTAGCCGGAGCCTGGTTTGAGTTGGAGAGGCGAGCGGCAGTGAAGCTCCGGCGGAGGCAGCGGGTCTGATCTAGGCCGTTAGGGCTCGATCTTGGGCATCTAGACCTGTTCTGCTAGTCGATCTGCAGCATGTGTGTGGTGCTACGGCGCCTTCTCCTTCGCTGATCCAACCGTCGGTAGGGGTGGGGGCTGCTATTGTTGTATAAGGAGGCAGTCCTAGGGTTCTTCTTGCGCAAAAGGCATTGATCTGCTTGTGACCAGACCTTCTTCATCTGGCCGTACCTTCTTGATCTGGCCGTTAACTAGTTCTGGAATGCTCCGCTGGAGATCTTCATTGGATGCATGACGCCTCTATATTGCTGGATTGGATGAGATCCGGTCATGTGTGTCCTTATCATCAGCCTGTGCGGCTTCAGAGCGTGGCTCCAAGCTCCATTGTCTGTTGACATCATGGGACATGTCGGTGTTTCTATTTCCATGGTGTAGACAGTTGCGTGGAATGGCATAACGACTAAGATTTGAGGACTAGTAGCGGACCGAGTCATTGAGGCGACCGAAGACTATGCTTAGCGATTCGTGACTTATAGTAGCGGCCTCGGCAAGTGGGGGCAGAGGCATTGGAGGAGTACAAAGTCTTATCTGTCAGGGTGAAAATCCAAGGTCTGGCCTTTGTTAGTTGTACCTGGCAATGTCCTTGTGAAGGCATTGTTTTGAGTGCGTGGACTTTCTTCAGGGTGAAAATTCTAAGATCTTTGACCAGGCAATGATGGCGCTTATGCAGTGTGTCCTTCTTGGAGGCGTCTCTTTTGGAGAATGTGGACTCCAGGTGATGTCTTTGACGGTGGTTTGCATTATAGCTGTAAGGAATTGATCATTATGGCAGGACCTTTTCTTTTTCTTTTTCTTCATTTTGTTTTTTGGCTGTGTGCGTCTGTAATGTCTTTAGACATTTGGTTGGTTCAGAGACTGGGTATAATTTGTATCTTGGTGATAATAATATATTCCCTTGTCAAAAGAAATATTGTCTAACATTAAAACAATTTGAGTCTATGGACTTCCCAAGTTCTAGCTAGGCCCGTCATGACTATATCTTACCTATTTGTTTTATTTTTGAGAAAAAACATCTTCCTTATCTGTGAGATGTAGTACACGGCTCGTTTGCTCGCCATGCCGAGAGGTCAAGATGGCAATGGGGCCCCAAAACCCACATCCCCGTGAGTTTATACCCTATAAAGGACAGAGATAGGCGTGTTTCTAACCACGCAAGGCTGCTGCTGGGTAAACTACAAAACGCGGCATGTTTGGTAGGTCCAAACCCGTTGCAGTAGTACCCGAAACCCGCCATACCCGTCAAAATACCTAGCAGCATAGGTGATCCACCAATTTCTAGCCATCCACTCAACTGATCCAACCTTGAGCCCTCGACGGCACGAACACCTCTGGTTTCTATTTAAAAATGCTCATCATGTGTTCAAAAAATTATTATTTATTAAAGAATTATTGATTGTTTAAAAAGTTTTTATTGTGACTCAAATATTTCTCACCATGTATTTGAAAAAATTCATCGAATAAATGAAAAAGTGCATGAGGTATTAAATTATTCAACGTGTACTTACAAAGTATCCATCATGTATTAAAAATGGTCATTGTGTACTATAAAACGTTTATCATGCATTAGAAATTCTTTACTTATCATACTTTTAAACATATTTTAACAATACATGATTTTTTTTTTGAAATTTGCAAGAACATTCTAAAATATAAAGAATTTTTTTTAATTATAAACATTGTTTTACATGCATCATCACATTTTTGAGATCTCAAGAACATTATTTCGCCTCTAGAGTTTTTAACTTGGACATATTAAACTATTGAGTAATTTCTTTAAACTATTGTCATCTTTTTGTTTGGATCATATGTATTGCAGATTAATCTATTATGTGCGCTAAAGCAAAGTGCACCATCGTGTCACTCAGATTTCTCTGTTTTTTGTTTAAAGTTGTTCATTTTCCTAGTTTGCTCTTGGGCCGGCCCAAAAATCCTTCACGGAGTGCCAAGTGAACAAAGTAGTCGTATATGCATAGATGGCTCTCTCCAGCCCCCTCCCCTCCTCCTCCCCGACCCACCTCCCCTCCCATGGCGATCTCTAGCTCCTCCACCCATGGAGGGTCTTCTACATTGGGACTTTGCTCCAGGGCTTGCCCTGGCTGATCAGGTGAGAAGGAAATTTGATTCCACAATTCACTTCTCCCCCTCTTGAGGCTCCAAGGAATTCTTCTTGGTGGTTTCATTTTCTTCGGCCTCTTTTCCTCTCTCGGTGGAATCGGTGGGTGTGGGTCTCCAATGTTGTCTTGGTGGGATTTGCAAAGGGTTCAGCGTGTTGCAGCTCAATTCCCGTTTGTTTCGGTTCTCTGTGGCAAATAATTCGATGGGAAATTTTATCTATAGACTCAAAGACCATATTTGGCCTGACTTTGTTTGTCATTTCCACTTGTTCAATGGGAGATTTGCCAAAGCACCTAGTCTTGATTCTCATTGGCATGTTGATTCTGAGCTGGCTGACATCTCCGATCGTCGCCCTATTGCAATTAAATCATCACTGCGGTTCTTGGTGCCCGATCCTGACCTTGCTCCTTCCTCGCGAGCGATTTTACAAAAAATCTCATTTGGTTTCTCTGGTTTATATGCAATTTTCAAACAAGCATGCTATTGAGGCCTCATCTTCCTCGTTCAAGAACATGATTATCCAGGAGCAGTCACCAGATTCTTTCATCCAATTTGGCTCGTTTACTCCTCCTAAGAGCGGGGCTCAATTGTCGGATATCTTCTTGAAACCCACGGACAACATTTATCGCCTGGCATTGATGGAGCATTTTATGGCTCAAGCTCAATTGGAGGACAAACGGTCGGCTGATTTCATTCGCTTTGGGCACATTCAATGCCCTTTGAATATGACTTATCCAACCTTGCCTTGCTGCTTCTTATGCTCAGGTCTCAAATATGCCCCGGCCCATGGTATCTGGCCACCCTTGCTTACGGCCCGCCACAAAGCTTGGCACAGGCCCATTACTCACTGGAGGAAATTCTAAATTTGTCAGATAATTGGGTGGCTTTGTGCTCTAAATGTCTCCAATGGGGTCACCAAAAATTAGCATGCCAAAATCGCATCATCTGCATTAACTGCTCTACACCTGACCACCCGCTCTTGGTAAGTCTATGCCATTTTATGGTCTAACCCCCGAGCTCAATAATCCCTCCCATCCTGTCGGATCCTCTGCTCCTTCCGATTTGTGCTCCAAGCCACGTTCTGGTAAGCCTACCGTCTGATGCGCTGCCTGTGGCCGATATGGGCACAGAGAACGATCCTTCTTTCAAAGGAAATTTGCCTCTAAATGGCAATGGAGCCCCACAACCACAGAGCCTTCCTCTTCTACCTCTCGCATACCATATTCCACCTCGGAAACTCAAACGACCCTGTTCCATCCCATCTCTCCGCCACTGCCACAGTCACAGCCTTTGCCTCGCCTGTGCTGCTCTCCCATGGTGGACTACCCGCTCAACCCGGTCCCCTTTCTCCCACCGGCATTTTCCATGGAGCCTGGCCCAGCAGACCGCATTGTGCGCAGCGGGATGGTGGTCGGCCCAATCCCGCTGCTCAATCATGATTTCCTAGCCATTGCGAGGACGAGCGACTAAGTCCCCCTACATCGTCGGGCTGCCATCCGTAACTCCATCATCGGTCTTCTCCATGAATCCCAATTGTTCACAACTCAGGTTAGCGATCACCCTTTTGGCATTGGGATTTTTGGCTTTGTGGACTCTTTCATGCGGGATACTGTTGTGAACACTCCTATTGAGTTGGAATATGAGGATTTGCTTGTCACGTTTGTACCGCATAATGAAGCTCTGAATAGGCGCACCACCTTGTTTGGCCCTGAAGTCTGGTTGATGTTCTTTGGCTTTCCTTATGACTAGCAAACCGATATTATCTCACCAAGGCTCTGGGTGGTTATGGATCTCTTGTGTCCTGGTACAATCCGAGGCAGGATAGGCGATTCATTTTGCTTAAGGCTAGAGTGCTTCGTCTGTGTCTGATCCCGAAAAGCTTCGTGGTTTGGCAACTTGGTGGGGCTCGGGACTACTGGATGGTTCAGGTCACTATCTTGCGCTCAAATGACTGAAATGTATTGTTGCATGAAGTTCTCCCTGCAGGTGAAGAACCCCCTCCTCCTGATGGTAACCCGCACCCCCAGTTTGGACCTGAAATAACTGCAGAGCAGCTGTACCAGCGGAAGGTTCACAATTGGTTGGTCCAGAATGCAGCGCCGCCGGCTGCCAACAATGGTAACAATGGAGATGCTGCAAATGCTGGCTAGGGTGCTTGGCCTGCTCCTCCTGCACCTCCTCTTCCTGAGCTTCCCCCTCATCTAGTCAATTTTCAATCTTGGCTGGCTGCCCAAGGTTTGACAGTTCAGCATGGTCTAGTGCCTAAGAATAATACCAATGACAGCCCAACTGAAGCCTGCAATGACTCCATTACAGTTTCTGATGACAACAATTCAGATGAGTCAGTCTTGGTCATGGTACCTCTCCAGCCATAACCTATGATGGAGCAGCCACTTGCCCAGGATCATCTCAACATTTCCGTGACTTTGCACAATTAGGGAATCCAGTTTGCTCTATCTGCTCAAGGAAATGATCTTTTGTCTTTGCTTATTGTTGAACCTGTTCCCCGTCAGCAGCTTAACTTGTTCCTGTTCAATGCTATTCGGCCTCTGATTGTTACTATTGGCCCCTGGTCTCATAGTTATGGCATGAGAGATACCACTGTTGCTGTTTCTGTTCGTGTGGATTCCACCTCATCAGGTATACAATTTACCCAGTTCGATGCTCTGCCATTATTGCTTCTTCAGTTACAATATCTGAACTACCTGATGAGGAGGCACCTCCTTCTCCTGCTCGCTCTGTGGACGCTATTGCTAATCAGTCCATCAATAATGCTGTGGTTGCTGCTTTGCCTGCTTCGGTTGATGTTGTGGTTGCTCCTGTTGATAGTTAGTTTGTTGTCGTTGCTCTAGCCTCACCAGTCCCTAGACCCTCTGAAGGACTGGGTCTGGCTTCGGTCAAAATGGCCTTGGCCCCCACTGGTCCTTTGGTGACCCGTGGCTGTCCCCCAAGGGCCCCAGCTCCAATCTCCACAAATGAGGTTCGTCGCAGCAGTCGTAGCAACACGTACAATGACTTTCGTGTCCCGCCTCCCTTGACAGCCGCGTGGTGATCTCCAAAGTCAATCCCAGAGTAATCACCTCATTTGCTTCCCCCTCTTCTGTCAGGGAGGAGGACCATTCTGCAGTCCCACCGCCAACTTCTATTGCTACTCTACAGGCCATTGGTGTCCACTGTTGCGCTGTCCCTAAAGTTGAGCTCACTTCTGAAGCTCTCCTGGCCGCTCCATCCACCGCTGAAGATTCCTCTCAGGCAGTTACTACTAATGCAGAGGAGGGGGAGCTGCTGCTTTCCTGGAATATTAGGGGTTTAAACTCTGACAAAAAACAACTAGCTATTAATAATGCGATCAAGGCTAGTGGTTGTTCTATTATCTGTCTGAAAGATACTAAAAATACTTCTTTTGATCTTGCGTTTATCAAATCTTGTTGTCCGCGTCAGTTTGACCAATTTGCTTATGTTCCCTCTCGTGGATCCTCGGGCGGCCTAGTTACTATATGGAAAAATTCTATGTTTAAGGGCACAGTCATGATCTCTGAATCTTTCGCTTTGGTTATTAACTTTGTTGGTACACAGAGCCCACAGTCATGGACCCTGGCCAACATTTACGGCCCTTGTTCGGGTGATGATCGCGACACATATACCAGTTGATTGTATGATCTTGATATTCCAAGCACGAGCGATTGGTTACTTCTTGGCGACTTCAATTACATCAGGGCCGCGGATAATCGTAATAAACCTGGTGGTAGCATATCTGATATGACCATGTTCAATGATATTAGTCGTTCATAGAACCTAATTGAACTGCCCATTAAAGGTCGGGCATACACCTGGAGTAATATGCAACAAGATCCACTGTTAGAACAACTCGATTGGTTCTTTACCTCACTGCATTGGACAAATATCTACCCCCAAGGCAATTGTTAAACCTCTCGTTAAGCCAGTCTCAGATCATATCCCATGTGTTGTCTCCATTGAAACTAAGATCCCTAGAAGTAAATTATTCCGCTTTGAACCATTTTGGATACTTCACCAGGGATTCATGGATCTAGTCAAGGAAGTGTGGTCAAAACCTGTTCATTCTATGAATGATGCAACTCTTCTTTGCCGCAAATTTAAAGCTCTTTGACACACGTTGAAAAACTGGAGCAAAAACATCTCTCGTCTCTCCAATGCTATTGAGAATTGTAATAAAACTCTGGCCAATCTGGATGAGCTAGAGAATAAACGGGTTCTGACTGTCCCTGAGGCCAACTTTCGTCGAATTCTTAAAAAACACTTGCTTCGTCTTCTGCATTACCAGAACCAATACTAGAAAAAGTGTTGTACTATTCGATGGATCAAATTTGGCGACGAGAACACTAAATTCTTTCAAGCTGTGGCCACCGAGCGCTATCGTAGAAATAATATTGCCTACTTTCGTGATGATGAGGGAAACCAAATTGATGATCACCCAACAAAAGAAGCTCTTTTGTATCAAATCTATAAGGATTGGCTAGGCACGACGTCCGACTCTGAGATGCGATTTGATCTCCCTACTATCATACAAAGAGCTACCGGTCTTGATCACCTTACGGATCCTTTTACACATGAGGAGATTGACGGTGTGGTCAAAGAGATGCCTGCTGACAGAGCCCCAGGCCTAGATGGTTTCAGTGGTGCTTTCCTCAAGGCTTGTTGACCTATCATAAAATCTGACTTATATAGTATTTGTTCCCAGTTCCATGAGGGCACGCTCGATCTCACAAGCATCAATGATGGTTTAATCACACTTATTCCCAAGGTTACCTCACCTGAAACAGTCAATGATTACCGCCTGATCACGCTTCTCAACTGCTGCCTCAAACTGATTACTAAACTTCTAGCCAACCGCCTCCAACGAGCCATCTTACGAATTGTCCACCGTAACCAATACGGTTTCATCAAAGACCGTACTATCCAGGACTGCATGGCCTGGTCGTTCCAATACATTCACCAATACCAGACGTCGAAGAGGAAGATCATTATGCTCAAGCTGGACTTTGCCAAGGCGTTTGACACCATTAACCATGATGCTATGATTACGTTTATGCGCAATATGGGCTTCCACGACAAGTGGCTTGCTTGGATAAAATCCATCTTCTCCTCAGGTCATTCTTCGATGCTGCTCAACGGTGTGCCGGGGCGGCAATTCCACTGCCGCAGTGGAGTGCGCCAAGGAGACCCGCTCTTCCCCCTTATCTTTGTGCTTGCTGCAAATCTTCTTCAGGCCGCTATCCATGATGCTTTCAGACCAGGTAAAATTGACCTTCCGTTCCCATGTGCTAGGATGACTGACTACCTAGTTATCCAATACGCCGATGACACCATCCTTGTCCTTCCTGCCTGCCCTCGTCAAGTCTCTCTAGTCAAAGGGATTCTTACAAATTATGCATCCTCGATTGGACTCAAGATCAACTTTCACAAATCCACTTTAATACCTATCAACTTGGATGATGCGGAGTCCATCTCTCTAGCTAGCAACTTTGGCTGTTCTGTTGGACAAATGCCTTTTACATACTTGGGCTTACCCCTTGGGACATAAAAACCCTCTGTTCAAGACCTCATGCCCATTGTTTACAGCGCGGAATGCCGCCTTACCTCTACCATTGCAATGATGTCTTATGGAGGTAAACTATCCTGGCTGAACGCTACGGTCACGTCTTTGCTGATCTTTGCCATGTGCACCTTGAAAATCCCCCCCCCCCAAGATTCTTGAAATGCTCGACAAAATCAGACGCCAGTGCCTTTGGACAAAAAAGACTGATCAAGGAGACAAATGTAACTCCCT
Organism: Triticum timopheevii; assembly: GCA_963921465.1. Lineage (NCBI taxonomy): Eukaryota > Viridiplantae > Streptophyta > Magnoliopsida > Poales > Poaceae > Triticum > Triticum timopheevii. The sequence continues at coordinate 657,289,609 of OY997266.1, forward strand.
TGCGGCCTAGGATATGGTTTGCAAACCTAAGAAATGCAGAGGTTTAGGAGCGATCAACCTAAAGATTCAAAATGAAGCCCTCTTGATGAAATTCTTACATCAATTCTATAACAAGAAGGACGTCTTGTGGGTCCGTCTGATCTGGGATGCCTACTATACTGATTGAATTCCACATGCTACGGATCCCTTGGGCTCTTTCCGGTAGCGGGACATTCTCAAACTCACGCCCCAATTCTGTGGGATTTCAAAAGTTGTGGTGGTTGATGGGACAACGACACTTTTTTGGAAAGATCTCTGGTTGGATGATGTCTTACAAGTTTCACACCCTCGGGCTTTTTCATTTGCGTTACATGAGGACATCTCGGTTAAGCATTTCTTGGAGAGCATGGCACTGCATGAGAAGTTCCATTTGCCGCTTACACCCCAGGCTCTCGAAGAATTACGGGACCTTCAGGCTCTTTCTTTGCAAACCATCCCGACCACCTCGATCTCTGATATCTGGCTTTATACTTGGGGGAAATCTGAATGCAAAGCGTCTGATTATTACAAGTTCTGCTTTCGTGAGGCCCATGCCCATCTTGTCTTCAGTCTGCTATGGCGATCTAGATGCACGATGAATCTCAAGGTGTTCGGGTGGTTGCTCTTCCATGACCGTCTCAATACCCGCAATATGCTGAGGAGGCATCACTACAACATTGGGAACAATTATGATTGTCTCCTGTGTGGTCGTCATGTTGAAGAAACAGTTGACCATATGATATTCACGTGCCCATTTAGTCAAGCCTGCTGGAACAAATTGCAAATCACATGGCCGACGTTCAACCGACGCTTGGATGTAATCCGTGAAACAAGATCCACCTGGCATAACCAACTTTACGTGGAAATTTTTCTCACCTCAGCCTGGAGCCTGTGGAAAGAGAGGAACAACAAACGCTTCAGAGGGGTGGCTCCCTCGACTCGCTCTTGGCTAGATAGATTTAAAAAAGACTTTCAGCTACATCAACATAGGGTTAAAGAGGCACATATTGCCTCGGTGCTTGATTTTTGCAACTCTCTCGTGTAAAATCTCCTCCCCTGTTCGGCTTGTCACCCCCGTCTGTGTGGGAACAATTATGATTGTCTCCTGTGTGGTCGTCATGTTGAAGAAACAGATGACCATATGATATTCACGTGCCCATTTAGTCAAGCCTGCTGGAACAAATTGCAAATCACATGGCCGACGTTCAACCGACGCCTGGATGTAATCCGTGAAACAAGATCCACCTGGCATAACCAACTTTACGTGGAAATTTTTCTCACCTCAGCCTGGAGCCTGTGGAAAGAGAGGAACAACAAACGCTTCAGAGGGGTGGCTCCCTCGACTCGCTCTTGGCTAGATAGATTTAAAAAAGACTTTCAGCTACATCAACATAGGGTTAAAGAGGCACATATTGCCTCGGTGCTTGATTTTTGCAACTCTCTCATGTAAAATCTCCTCCCCTGTTCGGCTTGTCACCCCCGTCTGTGTGGGTGGTCCCCCCCCCCCCCCCCCCCCCATTGTACATACCATGTAGCTCGCCGTTTATATGTAGGACAATAAATCTGTGATGGCGGCCGACAAAGTTTACTTGGAAATGTTAACATGTAGGATTCCAGGTTAGGGGGCGCCTATTCCTCACATTACACGAGGCCGATCGAGCCTCTTGCTGAAGCGAATTCCAGAGTGGGCCGGCCCACGAGGCATATATACAGAGTAAATGGGGTAAAGAAAAAGGGAGTTCCAGGTTTTGAACCCCGGCCGCCTCGCCTAGAGGCGAGGCTGCTAGCCATCCCAGCTAGTGCTTGGATTATGCTTTGCAAATAGATCAAGATAATAAGAACTATCTGTCAATCAAATTTTACGTAAAAAAATATTTTATAAAATGTTAACCAAGCATTCAAAAAAATGTTAAATGCGTGCGGAGAAAATGATTCTAATGTATACACAAAATTTACACAGAAAAAACAAATGTGTATGAAAAAGTTGATTCTGTATTTTAAAAAAATGTGAATCAAGCATTTGAAAAGAAATGTTGAACAAGTATTTCAAAAATATTGAATAAGTATTAAAAAATCTTGAACGAGTATTTGAAAAAATGTTGAATAAGTATTTACAATGTTGAAAAAGTCTTTTATAATGTTGAATGAGTATATGAAAAATGTTGAACGAGTATATTAAAATGTTGAACAAGTATATGAATTTTTTTGAATGAGTACATGAAAATGTTGAACAAGTATTGGAAAAAATGTTGAACAAGTATATTAAAATGTTGAACGAGTATATGAAAAATGTTAAACAAGTATTTGAAAATGTTGACGAAGTTGCAAAATGTTGAACTAGTATTTGAAACACATGTCGAATAAGTATTAAAAAATGTTGTCCGAGTATTTGAAAAATGTTGAACAAGTATTTAAAAATGTTGAACATGTATTTGGAAAAAATTGAATAAGCATTCGTACAATGTTGAACATGTATACAAAAATTATTGATCACTTATTAAAAGAATGTTTTGACATATACAAAATTGTAAAGTGAAAACGAAAACAAACATAATAAAAAACAAAAAATGGAGAAGAAAAATAAAACCAAAAAAAATGGAGAATAAAAAAGCAAACCAAACAAAAAAGAAAGAAAAAAGAAATGAAAAATAATACCGAAGAATCATATCCAAAAAAGAATGAAAAGACGGTGAAGGAAAAAGAAACGAAAGAAAAAGCTGGCTCAAGTTGCGTTAAGTAAGGCGCGCCCCATGAAGTTACCACGAATAAATCCGCAACGCAATGGATACGAGCGTGCGCCAAATTCTTGACCAGGGATCGAGTTCTCGTGCTCCCCTTTCCTATATTCTGTTTTTACTTTACTCCGCGCGTGAATGGGCCGACCCGACTAGCTTCGAACCTTCAGCGATACTTGTCTGGCAGCTCGCTTAAAGCGATAAATAGCACTCGCGGGTTAGGAGCTCTCCAAGTGGATGCCGTGATAGCGCAATTTTTTCCTCTGCCTGTAAGCTGTGGGCTGTTCAGTACCTTTTTATTTCCTTTTGATTGGGGATCAGAAGTTGACAGACGCGGACCTGCATGAGCAGGAGCTAAATCCTACTTGGCGCCTTTAGCGCCCGCTACAGTTGTTTCTACTAACGGGCGCATACCCCCCTTGTCACGTTGGGCCGGCCCATTTTCGATTTTTTTTTCTGTTTCTAAACTACAAAAACAACGCGAGAGCTGGGTTTCCTATATTCTGTTTTTACTTTACTCCGCGCGTGAATGGGCCGACCCGACTAGCTTCGAACCTTCAGCGATACTTGTCTGGCAGCTCGCTTAAAGCGATAAATAGCACTCGCGGGTTAGGAGCTCTCCAAGTGGATGCCGTGATAGCGCAATTTTTTCCTCTGCCTGTAAGCTGTGGGCTGTTCAGTACCTTTTTATTTCCTTTTGATTGGGGATCAGAAGTTGACAGACGCGGACCTGCATGAGCAGGAGCTAAATCCTACTTGGCGCCTTTAGCGCCCGCTACAGTTGTTTCTACTAACGGGCGCATACCCCCCTTGTCACGTTGGGCCGGCCCATTTTCGATTTTTTTTCTGTTTCTAAACTACAAAAACAACGCGAGAACTGGGTTTCGAACAGTGACCGGCGAGTACCGAGCACGAGGCAACATCCACCAGGCCAGTTCAGTTGGTGTGATTATGTACATGTTTCCTTTCTTTTCTTCTTCTTCTTCCTCTTTTTCTTTTTTTTCCTTTTTTCAAATTAGTGAAACTTTTCTATCTTCAGGAGTTTTTCCTCTGCAAAATAGATGGAGTTTTTCTCGAATTTCATGAGTTTGTGAAAATTAGATGAACTTTTTTCAAATCTGATGAATCTTTTAAAAATTCAATGAACTTTTTTCAAATTTATGAACTTTTATCAAATTCGATGAACTTTTTTCAAAATCGATGAACTTATTTTTAAATTCGGTGAATTTTTTTGAAAACCAATGAACTTTCTTCAAATTCGACGACCTTTTTTCAAATTCGATGAACTTTTTTGAAAACTGGTGAACTTTTTTCTAATTCGGTGAACTTTTTTCTTAATCCGATGAACTTTTTTCAAATGTAATGAACTTTATTTCAAATACTATGATCTTTTTTTCAAATTTGATCAACTTTTTCAATTTTTGTGTTCAAAATTGATGAACTTTTTTTAGAATTGATGAACTTTGTAAAATTCGTGAAATGTTTTTAAAATTCGTAATTTTTCAGATCCATGTGCTTTCAGTTTTGTGAACGAAGGGACGAACAGAAAAAAAAGAACAAACGAACGAAACGTGCACGAAGGAAGGGAAGGAGCGAGCGATGGAGAACGGAAAACGTGAGTGTGCTAGCTAGCTCCTGCTCAGAGTGCTCCTCTACGGCGCCTTATGTGCCGTTCGCTAGCGGGCGCTCGCGCAGCAGCCTCTTGTGGGCCGGCCCGCGAAGGCAAAACGCAGCTAACAAAATTCGGCAGAAAAACGCAAAAAGTGGCTTCTTAGGGAGTTCAACTCGCGTCACCCGCGAAGGCGAGCCTTCTTCGAGCTTAGCTGACCAACACAGCCGTAGCGCACCTGTGCTTTGAATGCCGCTAACAGCAGATGAAGTAGTATGGCCGCGCTATTTAATTATCACCTTGTTCTTTTATTTATTTTTAGAAAATTTGTGAATTTAATAACGCTCATCGATTTTGAGACAAAAGTTCACAAACTTCTAAAAAGTTTATCAGTTTGGAGAAATAGTTCATCACTTTTTAATATAAAGTTCATAAACTTAAAAAAGTTCACCGATTTTGTAAAGAATTATGAAAAAGTTCATCGTTTCCGAAAGAAGTTCACCGGTTTTGAAAAGAGTTCATCGATTTTGGCAAAAAGTTCATCGATTTTGAAAAAAGTTCACAAATTTGACAAGAAAAAGTCATCAATCTTGAAAAAAGTTCATCGGATTTGGAAACAGTTCATCAAATCAAAAAAGTTCATCGAATTTGAAAAAAGTTCATCAAATTTGAAAAACGATTCATCAAGGTTTAGAAAAAAGTTCATCGAGTTTGAAAAAATAGTTCATCAATTTAAAAAAGTTCAAAAAATTGAAGGAACAACTCATCAATCTTGAAAAAAATTCATCAAATTTGAAAAAATTTCATTGAATTAGAAAAAAAATCGCGCATTAAAGAAAACAAAAAAACAATGAACAGAAAAGGTAAAAGAACAAAACGAACTTAAAAAATAAATAAAGGAACGGAAGTGTATTTGCACAAGTGGGACTGTGGCGTGATGGTAACCCTCGGAGTGAAGGGGTTGTGGGTTCGATCCCATCTACCTACGGATTTTTTACGAATGCCGCTCCTACCTGCCGCTCTCTGCGGCAGGGAGTCGGGGGCATGCACAGGGGTTCGCCACGACTGGACCGGCCCAATTGTTTTTCTTGTCTAAAAAAACAGATAGTATCCTTTTTTCTTTTCTGCTTATTTCCTTTTTTCTCTTTTGAAAATCAAAACGAAAAAACTTTGAATTTCTAAATAATTTTTTGAAAACATGAACTTTTTTAAAGCAGAGAACAAATATGAAAACGCGAACAATTTTTTAAAGCATGAACTTTTTTGAATTTTGAGAACAAATTTTAAAACAAAGAATAATTTTGAAAAATTCTGAACAAATTTTGGACCATGAACAAATTTTTAAAGCACGAATTTTTTTAATCTTAAGTGAAATTTTTGAAAATGAGAACCATTTAAAAAAACCCCGAACAAATTAGGAAGCATGAACAATTCTTTAAAAGCACAAACGTTTTTTGAATCTTGAGAACAAAATTTGAAAATGAGAATCCTTTCAAGAAATCCTGAACAAATTCATAAACGTGAACAATTTTTTAAAATATAAACATTGTATGAATTTTGGGAACAAATTTCGAAAAACAAGAAACATTTTTTGAAAATCCAGAACAAATTTTGAAAACCCAGAACATTCTTTTGTAGATCCACAAAATTTTCCTAAAAAGCAAAAACATTTTTCGAATTTGAGGAACAAAATTTGAAAATACTTAACATTTTTTGAAAAGCCAGAAAACTTTTTGAAAATACAGAAAGTTTTTCTGAAAAAAGCAGAATCATTTTCTAATTTGAAGAACATTTTTTGGAATCTCAGTACATTTTCTGGAAATCAAGAATATTTTTATAAAAAGCAAAAACATTTTGCAAAAATCAAGAACATTTTTTGAAAATCCTGAACACTTTTTGAGAATTCAAAACATTTTTTAAAACAGAAACAGAAAAAGAAAGAAACAGAAAAGAATAAAGAGAAAAGAAAACAAAAAAAAGAAAAAGAAAAAACGGTTCAGCGGACCTTCTAGAAGGTTCCCAAAACCGAAAAAAAACGGCTGAGAAAATCTAGAAGGTTCCCAAAATCGGGATCTGTTAAACGTGTTAAACAGGCCGGCCCATTTAAATGGCTCGCGTCTGGTTGCCTGTGCGTTTGCCCGACATTTTGACGCAAGGAGCGTCAAATAAGATATTCCTGCATGCGATGGGCTAACTCTGCTGCCCTTCTGGTTAGCTGGCCCATATACACATGCAGCATTCCACAAAAGGAAAATTGCATGCATCGTTTGGGAAGAAAAAATATGCATGCATCGTCGCCTTAAATTAATAATAAATCTGACATAAATACATATGAAATTTTTTATCAGGATAAAACAGGCTTGTACACTTCCTCTAAAAAATATATGGATACATGCTGGGTAATTAGTGTAGAAGAACAGTTTCTCAGATAAAAGTGTGACAAGGAAAGATTGTTAGTCATTTGCAAAAAAAAGCCAAAAAAGAGAGGAAAGATTACTAGTGCGTTGCATGAAAGAGATTTTGTATGTCGTCCACTGATGCTAGTGCATGCACTGTCTCTCTACACTTGTATTTCTTTTCCGAGCATATGTATCTCTCGGGGAATATCTCTGTGTCATTACCATCTTACGGTGACTCTTCATTCAATACATTGCACATGTTTAGAAAATAGTCTGCGAGTAATGAAATCCTTTATTTTTAGAAAATAGTCTGCGAGTAATGAAATCCTTTATTTTCTAAAAAAAGGAATGGCAGGTACGTATATACTAGCACGCATCAGGGGGTCGGTTCGGTAAGCAATCACAAACCGATATAAGAGAAGGCATACTATCAGCTTTCATACGACAATATGTGATGAATTCAGAAATATGATGTATATACTTTGTTTCTCACCGAACTAGTATGTTCTCTTGCGAAAGACTAAAGGTGTTCGACCTCTACTCTACATGATCGATCTCTCAATCACTTTTCGAAGTAATAATTACCAATGGCATTAGCTTACCTATCTAGATGGCTCGTAAAGTGCATAGCTCAGCTAGTGTTGTGGAAAAAGTACGAGAGGATAAGCAGGAGATAATCTTGGATGCCTTTAATTAACTAGTAGCGATCGCTACGGGGATATGTACGTACGTGATCCTGATGAAATCCCGGACGGGAGATTAGAAAAATTGGATAAGCGCATCCATATCCATCCATCATCGATTCAGCAGGCCCATCTCCGTCTATGTTCGTCATAGCTTGTGGTTTGGGCGGCCATAAATGAAATATTTTAATTGTTCATAGCTTGGGTGTTTTTTTCAGTGTATTTTGTTGTCTCGATCTGCAATTTGGAGGGACCTGTGACGTACATGATCGGCGTGCACATATGTACACCAACCCCGGGCGTCAGGTGAGCTATGACTAATCCAGTTAGTTAGCGAATAATGCTAGCTAATGATCATGACGTCCTAAGGCTTTGAGTAAGCAAGTGCAGATCTAGTTCATATCTTGCGTTCTTGCGTGCGTCTGTTCAAGCTTCATTTTGTTGTAACTCTTCTTGTCCTGGCATTCATGTTAATTTCTTGGTCCATGCGTATGCTTAATCTGAGTGTTATAAGTTTATCCAATATATATACTGGTGATATATATATATATATATATATATATATATATATATATATATATATATATATATATATAATATCTTGATGATACATACTGGTGATATATTTTCTGTAATGCCAGGAGATGTGTATAAGATGGTGTGTTCCAAATCTAGTTCCTTGGATCTAGTGTTTTTTTTTACTGCGGATTTGTCTCGATCACACTGTCCCATAGAGAGGACAATGTGTTTGTAAATCTTGGTCCTTCAACTCTACTTTAAATCGAGGAAGGCTGACCAGCCTCGACGCCATTAGGGGTGTGACATCTGTGTTCCTTGACTCCCTCTGGCATGAATTGGGGTGTTCTACAGGCTATCATTAGCATTTCCTTCTCTGGGAGGACGAATGCTAAACATCAAAATAATTTTCCTATATGTATATGCGAAACATTATCAGTCAACCCTTAAAATACAACCAAAATTAAATAATTTATACTTTACCTTAATTTTTTCTTGTAACGTTCCAAGACACAAATTCATAAATGGAGGTATCAATATCAATCTCATTCACATTTTTTTCTAAATGGATAAAGTTACCAAACCATGTAACCTATCTAAGGATATTTACATACCTCACGTAGTTTCCCCCCAATATAACCACATAACCACATAAGGCAGCATCCCTTGCCAATCATCAACACATCCAGTATCTCCTTATAAATGTCCTCCTTGATAAAGAAAATTGGTCTTGGATGAAGCATTGGAACCATCTTTTAAGTCCTACAGATAACACGGATAATGACTTGAGTTAAGTTTCATAAACTATAGGAGAAAACTGTTGAACAGAAACAGAACAACGTTGCCTAAAAAAACAGAACGATGTACTCGTGTGGTCGTTGTCTACCTTACTTGTTACGTTGGGTTGCGACGACGCTGCATGCCTGATGATCTAACATGCGTCCTGGTCGGAGGGGGCCCTGGATTTGGGGGGCCCGGGGCGGACGCCCCCCTCAAGGCCGGCCTTGGACCTCCGCCCCCTCAAGGCCGGCCTTGGACCGTATACAAAAGCCATATCGAAATCTGTACGCTTTGAAAGCAAGTTGTAAACTCCATCTTCTAAAGCAGTGCCTTCAAGAAAGTGGTGAGCTCACACACATAGACGTTGCCTCAAGCCAATGGTGTTTTATGCGCCCTCTGCCTCAACTAGATATGTTCGCGTAGATCAACTTATTCCCTTAGCCATCTAGGTTGCATGTAAAAAAAAGGCAGCAAAGTCGCACACAATAGATATGCAGGAAACAAAGCCCAAGGCCCGACAAAATACACTAGCTAGGTTTGTTGCCATAAAAATGTTGTCAGATTCAACCAATGAAGTCCGGATCATTGCCCTAGAGGAACACCTTTAGAATGGAAATGGCGCTTACCCTGTCACTTTCACAGCAGGTTAGTAAATGTCAGAATGCTAGTTTTTACCTCCAGGAATCATGAAACAATGTTTGGTACAAAATCTCGGTGTTAACTCCAACCAATATTAGATCACTTGTCATGAGTCGACCATGTCTCAGACAAAAAACAATATGATTTCCTCATGGGTTTTATTAGTTGCTCCACTTTCGAAGAGCATCACGACACGCAACATGTAAATGAATAATGTGCAATATTAGCTTCTGATTGAAATATGGTAGCACTTTTTCATCAAAACAAAGCAAATATATCAAAAAAAAAATGCGTTAGCCATCAAAATGCATAGCAGAACCTCCATGGAACCTTTAGGAATAAAATTTAAAACTCATATTTTGAAAATTATTTTACATGTATATATAGATGTGAGCTATGTATTTACAAATTTCATAATACATCTTTCTCTTTGTAGGTTACATAAATAAAAAAATATGTGGATAAAATGGATTTACTACTAGGTACTATGGACCAACAAATTTTTCATTTTTTGTTCCTTAGAAATTAACATATTTTTAATAAAATTTCAACAATATATAGAAAACATCTGCATGCATATGTGCATCAACACTTTTTCAAATTTCTACTCCCTCCGTTCCAAAATAATTGAAGTTCTACATTTCTCCAAAGTAAAACTTGCTTAAGTTTGACGAATTATATATATAAATGTGCTAAGATATAGAACACCAAATACACATAGTATGCAAATATATTTCATAATGATCTCATTATACTAATTTGGTGTTCAAGATGTCAATGTACTTTTCTGTAGACTTGATCAAAATTAAGCAAATTTGATTTGAGACAAACGCATAAGTACACTTTTATGGAACCAAGGTAGTAGAGATGAATAATTTCCCCACATGAATTTATTACTCAAAGTACTAATAAGTTGGCTAGTGTTAGAGATGCGACATGCAATATGAACGACGAAGAACAAAATCAAACACAGGGGACACAAGATTTTAACATGGAAAACCCCTCCAATGCAAAGGGAAAAAACACGGGCATCAGCCAGCGAAACTTCACTATATCGGGAGAGGTTCCAAATGCCGAGGATTGCCGAGGATTACAACTCGATCAACTTATGGCGTGCGGCTGCTTACAAAGGATCTGCTCCGCTCGTCAGAAGTTGACATTTATACTTTATATGAATTTGGATCACAACTTAACAGCAAGGGTTATTATGCCAGAACCCGACGACAGGTATTGCTGTCAAGACATATTGGCGACCTTCTGAATCAGTTCCCAGAACTGAAAAGTCTAGAACGTAAAGTCTGAAATAATATTTCTAGTTGTTACAACATAATAGAGACTCATTGTGGAAGACTGCTGCATTCTTTGAATCCCAAATTTTCCAAAAGAAGAGCTACGGACTTTGTAACTTTGTTAATACTCTACGAGCCCATGAGACAAAACGACACACTCTGCATTCGTCATGGATATTACCAAAAGTAGGTGTAATGGCTTATGGGTATACCAAAATTAGGTGTGATGTGTACCGAAATTAGGCCTGGTAATTAAGTCCAAAGCGTACATCGATCTCATTCGTGCTTCCTTTCATATGTGCATGGAGTGGAGGCATCCTTCAATAGATTAGTTAGGAGTGTGGTTTACTATCCTTCTGAATCAGAGCATATCTTCCTTAATCGCCTTGTTTGAGGCTTTTGCATGCTAAGCGTGGCAACCATGCATGCATGTTCCATGCTAGCCTGCTATCTAGATAGTGGCCTTGAATGACATTGAGCTAGGTAAAGAGGTATCTAGATCATTTGAATATATATTATCTACATCCATCCTGGAGGAGCAATATAATTAAGTGCTGAAAAAAGTGGGAAGATGAGGTTAGCATTAGTACCACATGTACAAGCTAGCAAGCAAGAGGGTGCACCACTAAGAGCAAGAAAGAAACTAAAGTTTGTTTTAGATGAAGCACTATCTAGCCAGATGGAGTAAATTAGCAATGACCAAGATAATACTAGAAGTAATGCAAGAAAGATAGCAAACAAGTTGATGCTGCTGCTGGCTCCTTATCACACACACCACCTAGCTTTTTTGTCACCACCATTTTTAACTCCATGCTCCCTTATCACAACCACCTGGACCTCTCCTTCAATTTTCTTTTTCAATTTATCCCTCCCAACTTTAGTTGCAACTTGCAACCAGTGATCACCCACTGACGATCCCTGTCCCTATCTCAGCGAGGAGTACTGCAGATCATCGATCAGAGCAGTGCTGCTGTTTGAGATCATGCACAGGATCCATTTGGAATTAACTGATTGAGATTGGGGCATGAAAATGATGCATAGGAAATATTTCTTCCAGATGCAAGATGGCTAGAGAAAGTAGGACAGGGACAGGAACGATCAGATGATCATCTTCAGGTCGGCATCTTCATGAGTTACGTGCCCTTGTGAACCTCTCCAGGTATAGGAATTAGAGGCTGAAATAGAAAGGTATAGTAGAGGTTCTAGCGAGTTCTTGAAGCAATTATTAGATTCTGGGTATCAGAATAGATAGATTGATTGATTGATCTCGGAATACATTTCTTATGCCGATTCTCTTTAATTATGAAGTACTTGATAGAATATGCTAATTCCATTTATGCAAATTACGCCATCCTTTAGTTTCGATATCCGGAATTAAAGAAGGGCCTACTTCGGCATCAACATCATGAATGAATGAACATATTATGTGTGTATGTTGTACAAATACATCCAGATTAAATAGATTGAGGAGATATACTCATGGTTGTCAAACCTTTATTTCTTTACAAAGTCCATCTGAATTCTCAAGGACTAGTATATACTCCCTCCGGTCCTTTTTACTCTGCACATTGGATTTGCCGAAAGTCAAACTTTGCTAAGTTTGACCAAATTTATATTAGAAATTAATAGCATCTATAATATCTAATAAATATAATATGAAAATATATTCCAAGATGAATCTAATGATATTGGTATTGTTATGTGAGTGTCTATAATTTTTTATATAAACTTGGTCAAAGTTGGATGAGATTGACTTCGGACAAACCTAATATGCAGAGTAAAAAGGACCGGAGGGAGTATATAGTACAACTAGTAGCCTATTATACATTGCTAAAACATTAAGGAGATATTAAAAATTATACCATGATACAAATAACTACATGCATATGTGTACTTATTACTCTATCATCTTATTACTCTATCATACATACACATGGAGATTACATGTACAAAAGCATAAATCCCAAGGCAGGCATGCACTGATCGATCACTGGTACATATTAAGTCTCGTCTCAGCTACGATATGACTTGGCCGCATGCACGTAAGCATCTTCAGCTATTTGGCATCTATAATTGACTAAGGAAAGATCGATGATGTATGAAAAATATCATGAGGCACCGGCGACGGCGAGCATCTTCTTGTACTCGACCTCGTCGTCGCCTATCCCCCAGAGCGAATCCGAGCAGCAGTAGTCCCACACCGGCGATGAAGGCGGCGGCACTATCATGGACGGCGCGGCCGCTCCCCATGCGTAGGAGTCCATGATGGCGTCGTTCCAAAGGAGGTGGCTGTCGATGCCGATGCCGGCAGTGTAGAGCAGCTGGTGATCCGCTTGTTCCTGGCTGGCCGCCGTCTCTTGGTCGCCGTGGCCGTGATGCGAGTTGTTGTCGTTGTCGATCGTTGAAGAGGAGGAGCTGGACGTGGTGGCCGGAGACGCCGCCGACGTGGACGTGGACGTGGTCGTGGAGGCCGAAGCAGCAGAGGCGGCGGCGGCGCGCGTGTCCTTGTGAAGCTTGCGGGTGTGGGTGCGCCAGTAGTTCTTGATCTCGTTGTCGGTGCGCCCCGGCATGGCCTTGGCGATGCGTGACCAGCGGTTGCCCCAGCGGGCGTGGAGGTCGACGACGAGGCGCTCCTCTTCGGGGCTCATCCGGCCGCGCTTCAGGTCCGGGTGCAGGTAGTTGACCCACCGGAGCCGGCAGCTCTTCCCCGTCCGGTTGAGACCTGTAGCCAAGGTAGACACAAGAGCAAGACGTGCCGGTGGAGAGCGAGAGCGTTAGCACACAAAAGGCCATGGCTACATCATATTTTGGTCCCAGACATGCATGCATGCGTGGTGCATGCATGGCACGGCATGGGTCACCCGCCACCTTGCAAACCTGACACCTTAGCTAAGAAATCCCAGCGGCGCTCGCCGAAGAGCCGCACGAACCACGCCAGCTTCATGTCCTCCTGCTCCGTCCATGGCCCCTTGCGGAAACCACCCGGTGCAACTGCTTCCTCCTCCTTCCCCGGCGACGTCGCCGCCTTGGCCTTGGAAGCCTGCTTCGTCTTCATCGATGGAGATGTGATGTGAACACAGCAGCTAGGCACCAAGGAGCTACGGAGAGAGGATGTTGGTGGTGCGGCTGGTGGTGGGATCAAGAGCCACTTGACTCGGGGAAGAAACGTATGGAAATGGAACGGAATGGAATGAAGGACTCCACTTGGGAGGTGGTGTGGTCGACGGCAGTTTTATAGGCGGGCGGGCAGGGGCAGGTGAGGTCGCATCCATGGGCACACGTCATGGATCTACGTGCTCCTCTTTGCTTGCTTTTGCTTTCCTTTCGATTGGGGATAGATAGAGGAGGAAGATAGCGATAAGCTGCCGGCCCGGCCGGCAAGTGGAGTGGAGGCTGATGTCAATGCACATCTATCACTAGTATATCAATCGCACCAGCCACCAGGACGGACAGTGCCATGGATGATGGATGGATCCATCCATCCATATTTTTTCCAAGGGGTCGCATATGTCGTCCTTGCTGATGATTGCCGCTTTTTTACCAAGTACAGCATCACCGATCATATATTCTTTTCGACCATCCGTGCTGGCTAGCTGGCCCTCCATTTCTCTCTCTTTTCCATGAAACATCGAGCGAGTGCAGCATAGACGGTAGACGTCTACATATCATATATGCACACCATCACCACTGACACCACATGCACGCAGCACGCACACTCACAGTGCGGGACACTATCGTTCAAGAGTTTTGGTAAATCACCACGCGTACCTCACTATCAATAAGTGCCGTCCCAGTGAAAAAAAAATCAATCTTGCTAAGTCTTGGTCGATTGAGATTTTGTCCAGTCTCGGTCGATACTACATCCGTGAGATCCTACATTAAGATCCGTGCAAAATTTTCTTTTTGGTTTTTTCTTTTTCTCTTTTGTATGTTATATGTCCGAGACTTGGCTAAATCTCAGTCAACAAGACGTATCAAACCTGGAGTTTAATCCGTCGGTATAACCACCACATGTTGATTACTGGAAGAAAAAGGGTTTTGCCTTGTTTTATATATAAAGCAATGATCACCACACAAACCGACGCAAAAACACCACACAACCACAACACACGTATCCAATGCAAGATACATAGGTGCTAAAGGTCAGCAACATCACCCCATACAACTCCAGTTAGACAACAGTTGGACACTAAGTATCACCATGGAGTCAACGGAGCCCTCAACCGTGAACAAGGCACCGCGAAGAGGCGAAGCTAAACGCCGACGAACCATGAGCTACAAGGTGGTACCTTCAGGAAGGAAACGACACAGAAGCGCCACCACAGCTGCAAGGTGGTACCTTCAGGCGATCGATGACCTCAAGTTCCCACCACCTCTACATGCACCACCCCTATGACACCCCACCATAGCTCCCTGCCAGGGTCCGCACCTGGCAAGCACCAGACACCCGCCCATCAACGATAGGTGATGGCCCGACCATAGCATGCCTCCATAGAAGGACTCTGGAAGCATGCACACGAGCTTGCCGCAGATGAGCCAACATAGGAGTCGTGCCTCGCCATCCCAATGGCACGACCTTCCGAGCCACCGCGGACAGTTGCACATCCATCCAAAAAGGCCATCACATGCTGCTAGAGGCCGCCACCGCACCGCCATAGACCATACACCAAGCGTCAGCAAAAACGAGCCTCGCCCCCCCCCCCCCCCCCCCTTGCTTACATGCCATTAATGAGGCGCCATCTCCTGGCACGGCCGCAATTCGGTAGGCATGCCCCCACCAATTTAGACTCATCATGCAGCCACCGCGCCGCAAGCACGGCCATAGGACACCGCCACACCGCAACCAGACACCGGCGCGTCGGCATGAGTGCCCACCACCCTGCCCTACATGGGCCTAGTGCCTTCACTCATCTAGCTGTCCTGGGTCAGCCGTTATGCCCCACATGAGCCTAGCGCCTCCATGCATGCGCCGTCCCCTAGGGTTCCACGCGAGTGATGAGATAGTGCGGGGGAGGGGGAGGATCCTCTACCAGACAAGAAATTGTGACCACCACATGTTGAATCTTAGTTGGCATCGGTTTCTATGCAAAATGTGTAACTAACGGCAACTCCAACGCGCCAATGCATTTCGTCCACGTGTATCCGTTTGGGTGGAAACATAGGAATACTCCATCCCAACGCGCCGATAGAAACCCATATTTGGTCCACTCTCTGTCCGCCTAAATACATTCCTGGCCCAAATTGCGCCCGATTTGCGTCCACACAAAAACGAGACGGACACACCGCGTGTCCGCTCAATTTCTACCGTGGGACCATGTGTCGGTCACCCAACTACCCCACACGGCCATAGGAATGCATGCACCTAACATCAGCCCGCATGGCAGCGGCTCGGAGCATCCAGTGTCCAGGTCTTTTCTAAATGCAAGCATGTAGGAGAGGCCGGCCTTATCCACTTCTTCTCACACTTTCGTCTACATCTGGCCACCCTCACTCCCTCGCTGGCGATAGAAAACCCTAGCTAGCATGTGCATCTGCCATGGTGTTCTTAAGAAAGGGGAAGGGGAAGTGCAAGTTCGACGCTGTCATCCTGCGCATCGGCGTCAGACGCTTTCGTGTTGGTGCCCTAGGCGGGAAGGACAGGTCGACCACGAGACTGGCTATACATCCCCGTGGACCATGCGCCGTATTGGAAGCACTGCGCCCCGTTGCCATGTCACGACGTCAACCTCCCCCACGGCTAGCACCTCGACCCCTACCTCAAGCACTGGAGGCAGCGTGCTCTGGCATAGGAGCGGGAAGAAGGGGAACGCCTCATGCAGCTGGAGTGCGAGGAGGAGGAGCGTTGGGTACGGGAGGAGGAGGTGGAGTGGCGGAAGCACGAGGAGGAGGAGCGGGTGTGGCGCAGCAAATGGCATAGGAGGCAGCGTAAGCGGCGTACCAGCACGCCTTCCCATGGGTTGCGCCGCCGCCGCCGTCTTCGACCTCACCGTCTCTCACGACAAGGGCAATGCCTAGGGCTGCGTGCTAGGGCTGCTGTGCGGCTGGGAGGCGCCTTTTTTAAGTTTTTAATTTATCTTTATTTATGTTTAAGTGGACTATGGCCGACAGCTGACCGGCCATTTTATTGTACAATTTTGTTTCATTTCTTTGCATGTTCTAAATTTTATGGGTATTTAATTTTGTAAAAGACCGGATAATTCGTCGGACTCGTTGGGTGCTCCGCCCAACCCAAACTAAAAAGCAAACATGCCCGTCGGCTCGACCAACCAAAACGAACAAAATACAGACAAAACCCGCGTCCGTTACGGTTGGCGCATTGGAGTTGCCCCCCTAATTTCAACTAGGTGGAGCCGTAGATGCCACATCAGCCCGTAGGCTTATTCCACTTGGCCTTAATCTGGATCCTTCGTTGGGCTTATTGCCGTACCTGATGTCACCAACTTGATTGTCGCATCTGTCACTCACACATCTCCATCACTCTTGTATTCTTCTAACTTTTCATTCCGGCCTAGCTACGCTAGCTGGTGCAAACACGCGTGGTGCAACGTACGGTCCAAATCGCATCCCCGGAGGCAGTGCATGCATGCGTGGGACAGTGCCTAAACCACCCGAGAGGCAAGCAAGCAAGCGGTACTATGTAGTAGGTGTGTCTCGTCGGTGCGTGTAATAGTTACGTCACATGCGTGTAATACAACCTCTCGAGTTGTAAGTGGCCTTTTGGTCCATGGGAAGCCAAGCCAGCCACCACAATTTTGGCTCACTCGCCTCACCATGGGTTATCGCCCGGTTGCCCTGCAAGTCGCCGTATTGCGTCCGCCTCTTGAGTAGTGAGTCATCCCGAGTCCCTTCCTAGTTTAATATTCCCTTGCGGAAGAAAATACCATATTCTAACATGTGGTCATTTTTCTTCCCAACTTTATACGGAAACTTATGTACTACGGGTATCCACAAAATGTAAGCTGGCAGTCTCTCCCCACCGTCGTTGAAGATCCAGAGTTCTCAAATCCCGTCAAACCTTTGAGGAAATGAAAGACGAGCCACCCGTAGTGAATACGAATCCATCTTGAGCTCATTGTGTGGCTTGTTACTTTTGGTACTTTAGGATTGTCTGAAAGACTCCAGAGTGTGGACTCCTGCTTTTAGAAAGTTTGTGATGCTATGAAGGTCGCCTCAACATTTACCACTAGCGATTTGAGCTTGTGTTTTGTTTGTTGAAGCTTGGAGGAGAACAATGAGAGACTTTATGTCGTTGGAGGTACTTTGTGTTTCACATGTGGAAATATATTCGGCAGCTCTCTAGATGAGCTTGAAATTTTGGAGTAACCGCATGGATCATGAATCCACTAGAACCAATAAGTCATAAGTTCAAGATTCGACAAGCAATCTTTCATTAAAATATTCGCAGTCGATGGGGCGGGTTGGCTCCCGAGCTTAAATGAGCCCGGGAGTGAACAGTAAAATCACAAAAAAATACTAGAAAATTTCAAAAAATCCCCAAAAAAATTGTGGTGAAAGATGCGTGAGTTCGTGATGTCCGTGCAAAAGTTCAGCTCATTTGAACATCTGTGATGAAAGATGCGTGAGTTCATGATGTCCGCGCAAAAATTCAGCTCTCAACAAAAAAGACAAATTTGGAGTCTGTGAAAAAGTTTAGTGTTTGCATTATTTGGACCTGATTTTGTACTTTCTTTTCCGTGAACTACTCAAATATTCAAATGACCTTAAACTTGGGATGGACATCACTCACTCAGGTATCTGATTTTTGTGAATTTTTCTAGTATTTTATTTGAATTTACTGTTCATTGGATATTCACAGTCTACATGAATCCCATGTTAACACCAGGTGAAGCCTAGACATGAGCAGAAGTGTCGAAATAGTGATTATGTGGTTATTTCATTCCTCTCATTGTATTGTGTGCTTCATGTTGCTAGCCTTATTTTCTGTGGTGTTTTCCCTTTTGGGGGAAATATGTGAACATTTTTCCAAAGTATATGAATATACCCCACACAAACATTTCTAAAATATATGAATATTTTTAAATACGTGCCTTTTTATACGACATATTTATCAATATGAGACGAATATTTTCACTTGTGTACATGACTATATTGAAGCATACTAAAATTTCCAAGTAAACTTTGGTGGCCGCAAGAGCTATATCTCGCGTTAAGCGAGATGGTAGCAGCTCCCGCTGAAGTTTTTCCTCCCCCGAGTCGTATTGGGCCGCCCCGGTTTTATATTTATTTCTTCGTTGCGTTTCTCTGGGATGCATGACTGGGGAGATCCTATGTGCCGTTCTTTGCGGCAGAACGTCGACCGCACGCACAGGTGGCTTTCCTAACTGGGCCGGCCCATGTGGCTAGCGAGCAGTGCAGAGCGGAAAATTGTAGCGCTTGAAAAAAAGGAGCGTTCGGCGAGAGCTCCTGTTCGGCGCCTTATGCGCCCGAAAAGCTCGCTGGCGCACACAGCCGCACCTTGTTGGGCCGGCCCATGAAGGAGGATCGCAGCGAGGTCGAGAATTGCAAAAAAGTGCATTTCCTGTATTCGAACTCAGGTCGGTGCCTTCTTCTCTTAGTTTAGTTAACCACTAGAGCCAACGGACATTCGTTACAGAAGACAGCGACAACAGTATAAGAACAGTATGGCCGCGCTATTTATTTGCATAATACAAATGTCGTGAATTTGAAAACACTTGTCATTTTTGAAGAAAAGTTCACAAACTCAAAAACGTTCATGAAAAAATTTCATCCATTTTGAAAAAAGACAATCGAATTTGAAGAAAAGTTCATCAAATTGGGGAAAACCTCATAGAATTTGAAAAAAAGTTCAGCATATTTTAAAAAGTTAATCAAAGTTGAATAAGAGTTCATCAAATTTGAAAACAATTCATAAAATTTGAAAAACGTTCATCGAATCTGAAGCAAAAGTTCATCTATTTTGTGAGATGTAGAAAAAAAGTTCATCGAATTTTTAAAAAAGTTCATCGGAAATGAAAAAAGTTCATCGAATTTTAAAAAAAGTTCATCAAGTTTGAAAAAAGTTCATCAAAGTTGAAATAAAGTTCATCGAATTTGAAAAAAGTTCATCATATTTGAAAAAAGTTCATAAAATTGTGTTCAAAATTGAGAAAAAGTTCATCTATTTTAAATTAAATCACGAATTTTCCCAAAGTTTGTAGAACCAGGAGGAAGAAAAAAGAAATACGAAAAAGGGGGGAAAGAAAAAGGAAACGAAGAGTATCAAGAAAAAAAGAGTGAATAGAGCGAAGTCGTCACGTTGGGTTGATTGGCGGAGTGGTTAGTGCCTAGTACTGTGAAATAGGACGTCTTTGGTTCGAGTCACCGCCGGGCGCTATTTTTTGCGTTGTTGAAAACAAAGAAACAAATAGGTAGATGTGCCGGCCCAGCGCGGAGGGTGGGTGTGCGCCGGTTTGCGAGAACACCTGTAACGGGCGCTTAAGGCGCCGAATAGGAACCAGCGCGTTCGGCAGGGATCGAACCCGAGAGCGGGTGCTTCAAGCAAAGTGCTGTTTAGTAGTTGCCCTAGCGAGCAATATTGTGTACAACGCTGCGCAGAAACTTAAGAACTAAATCGAGTGCAGATCCGAACGTTTTTTAAATTTTTAACGCAAAACAATTCTGAAAAAAATACCATGTTCTATGAAACTGCAAACACTCTTAAAATTTGTGAACAAAATTAGAAAAGACTCAAATATTTCAAAAAATGCGAATAATTTTAGAAAACAGGAACAGTTTTTAAAACTACCCAGAAAATTGAAAACATGAATATTTTTCATATTCCAAAACAATTTCTGGATATTTGAACTTTTTTTTCGAAAGTCCTGAAGAAAATTTGAAAATATGAACATTTTTTTAAATTTATAAACAATTTCTTAAACCCACCAAAAAAAATTACACAAACACTGTTTGAAATGAGCGAACAATTTCTGTAACTCCCGAACAAATTTTGAAATGAGCGAACAATTTTTTAAACTACGAACAATTTTTCGAACATTCTTCGAAATTGCAAACAACATTTGAGAAACCGAACATTTTTAGAACATGTGAACAAATTTCGAAATGCTAGATTTTTTCAAATTCCAAATCATTATTTGAACTTCTGAACAAAATTTGAAAAAGGAAACATTTTTTAAATACACTGCACATTTTCTGAATTAGTGAACAAATTTTCAAAACATGAACAGTTTATGAAATTGGAGAACAAATTTTTGAAACTGGAACATTTTTTGAAACTCCTGGAAAAAGAGAAACATGAACATTTTTGAAATTTGTGAACAATTTTTGAAAATGGAAATATTTTTTGACATCCTGAATATTTTTTCAAAAGCTGTGAAAACTTTATATAAATAATTGTGAGCAATTTTAGAAAACCAGGAACATTTTGTGAAATTCGCAAACATGTTTTGAAAAAATACAAACTTTTTCTGAATTTATGAACATTTTTTGAAAATAGTTCCATCTTTTGAAATTTTTAACTTATAAAATTGTACGAACATTTCTACAAATTGTGGAATAATTTTCGAACCGTGAACTTAAAAAGGAAATATAAACTTTGAAAATATAAAAATAAAAACAAACCTAAAAAGAAAAGAAAAAGAAACAGAAACCGTAAAACGAAAAAGAGAAACAAAATACCGGTTAAAAACTAAAAAACTGGTTCTAGGAACCTTCTAGAAGTTTCCTAAAACCAGAAAAAACCCGGCCAGAAACCACGAGAAGGTTCGCAAAACCAGAATCTGTGAAGGTATTAAACGGGCCGGCCCAAGTCGACCTTGCGCTCGATGTCCCTGTGCGAAAGTTGGACAACTTGCCGCATAATGCGGCGAATAGGATTTCCCGATCGACGTTGTCGTTCGATGCAGGTTTTTTTCGTTTGTATCTTATCGGGATTACCCTGGTATGTCAGTCGCTACAGCATGTAGTTTCGATGCTCTTTTCTGTTTCTTTTTGTGTATATTTGGTTCTTTCCTTTTTTTATGGGTTCCTTCAGTTTTTTATTTATTTTTTAGTTCTTTCTTTCCTTTGGTTTCCTTTGTTTCTTTCTTGGTTTCATTTATTTTCTCCAGTTTTATTTTTTGTTTCCTTTTTTCTTCGTTTATTTTTTTCTTTTTCAGTTTTCATTTTTTTTTCGTTTTCTTTGTTTCTTTCTGGTTTTCATTCTACATTTTTTTATATGTGAACAACATTTTTGTAATACACCTTTAACATTTTGTCAATACCAATTCAGAAAAAATAAACATTTATATATAAATAACTAAAAAAATAAAATGCTTGATTATGATTTTTCAAACACAAGATGACCATTTTCTTAATACATGGTCAACATTTTTTACATTTTCAACATTATTTTAATACATGGTCAACATTTTTCTATACATTTTAACTATTTTTAAATGCTTGATTAATAGTTATCAAATAAAAACATTTAAAAAAATTAATACATGGTCAGCATTTTTTATACACATGTAACATTTTGGAAACGCTTATTAACATTTTCCAAACACTTGTTCAACATTTGTTTTTCAAATCCTGAATTAACATTTTATGGAGAAGTTCAAATTTTCTAATACATGGTCAACATTTTTATATACATATTTAACATTTTTCAAATACTTGTGCAATATTGTTTCAAATGCTTGATTGAAATTTTTATGTACGTGATCAAATGTGTTTTATCATTTTTTAATACATGGTTAACATTTTTTATATACAGATTTAACATTTTTCAAATGCTCGATTAACATTTTTCAAATACATGATCAGGTTTTTTCATACACATTTTATGGTTTGTATACATTTTTGTATGCATGGTAAACATTTTCTCTATACATGTTTAACATTTTTCAAATACGGGTTTAACATTTTTAATTCTCTATAGATAAAACTAGATTATTACAAAATATAAGCAAAATAAAAATAAAAATATAATACATGGCAAAAAAGTAAAACTAAAAATAAAATACATGGAAAAAGTAAATAAAAATAAAAAATGCCTAATGGCCGGTCCCCGCTGAGCTGGCCCATATCAGTGCCCACTTTGTTGGCTGGCAACACAGATTTGCTGTCGGGTTGGGAGAGTGGAAGTTGATGATCGAAATCACTAATTAAGGAGTAATCTTTTCAAAGATCACTCTCATCTCCTCAGCAGCGCCTGAAGAAAGGTGTAAATGGGTCGGCCCAGTCGGGTAAGGTCACTCGAGCTGTTTTTTCCCATTTTTTCATTTAAGAAAACAGTTGTCAGCCCATTCACTGTGAGAGATGCATGGACGCGCTCTGTGTTAGGACGTCTCCAAGTTACAAATATAAGATGGGACTTCCTATAGTTACTCAAATAAAAAAAAAGATGGGACCTCCTACAGTTACTAAAGAAAAAGAATACAGGTAAAAAAAAAAGATGGGACCTCCTATTCGTCAGCTGTAGACTGCAATTGATGTGGCAGCACCTGAAGGTGTAAATGGGTCGGCCTAGTCGGGCAAGCTTACTCGAGCTGGTTTTTTCTTCTTTCAGTTTCCTATTTGTTCATTATAATAATAGTTGCTGGATTTTGTTTATGGAATTAAAACTATTAAATTCTATTAAAATTTAAAACATATATAAAAAAATTAGTTCAACTTAAAAAAAATATAAATATTTTAAAAATCTTGACAATATTTTTATAAAAATTCACCGTTATTAGATATATTTAGCTGTATATTGAAAACAGATTACCATATATAAATAAAAGTTCATCATATATTTAAAAATTTCACCGTATATCAAAAGTATTAATCCTACATTTGAAAACAATCACTGTATATTAAAAATGTCCATCATGTATTAAAAAAAGTTGATCAAATATTAGAAAATGTTTACAGTATGTACAACTACAAAACAACATAGAAGAAAAGGCCAGAGAAAACCGAAATCTCAAAGAAAAAACTGGAAGAATAACAAAATCCAAAGAAAAAATATATGAAGAAAAACGGCTAAAGCCTTGGGTTGATTGAGCTCTGAGACCTTCCTTTCCCACTATGGCCAATATATATGTATATATTGCATTTCGCTACAGCCAGGATTCGGTAAACGGCCGCAGTGGCACAATGGCACCATGTGGTTTGTCGGGTTCATTCGGCCGGTCGATGGTAGCATCTGCCACATGTACGCATGCAACTCGTGGCATGCATGCGACCGTGTCCGTCCGTGAAAGCCTCCTGTCCTGTGTATGTATGCTGCTGCGCGCCCGATCGATAATGCGTTCCGCCCTAGCTCGGTCGACGACGATAGATCCATTCAGCACGAGCGTTGCAGCAGCAGCAGCAGCTTATGCATGTTTGCATAGCATAGTACTACCCCGGCCCAAGCGTCAGCAATGCTGACGATCAGTGCTGCATGAGGTCCGATAGGCCGGCAGTGCTTGAATGCATCGTTTCGTTTGGATTCTGGGTTCTCGCCACACACTCTCTCTCAGGCAGGCTCAGCCATACCAGCAGGAAGGAAGGAAGGAAGGAAGGCAGCTAGCGTCGACGCACCGACAGCGTGCACTGCAGCAACGTGTAGACCGATGCGTGCACGCGGCGGGATTAATTAACAATTGAAGCTAAGCAAGCATGCAATGCCAACAGTATATAACCTCCGGCCCATACACGCACAGTCGTTGCATGTGCCGTGCCCAGATTGCAGCATCTTTGACCCGGCCGATACGCGAAACGCGTGCGTTCCGACCTCCGACCGCTGCTGCCACGATGGACCCTGCCTTCCTAATATTTGCGATACCAAGGTCAACGTACACGCCGCCGTTGACTCGCTTTTTTTCCTCTCGATTTGCGTGCCATGTTCTTGTGTACGTACGTGCCATCATAGGTGGTGGTGTGGGCGCACCGCACGTCTGCTGGGCGGTAGTTCATTTCAATTTTTATTTGCGGGGGAGTTCATTTCCCAATTGCCATATAACCCAAATTAATTACTCTGTAGTGACGAGGTTAATTTGTTCTGCTGATTGTTTTGTCGATTACAGCAACTAGGTTACTACATATACTCTGTATACCTCGTATATGCTAGTATTACTTTTTCTTTAGGCGAATGCAGGTATCACTTAGGTGGGCGTTTGATTCAAATCACATCTGAGGGGAGATGCTTTTTGGCACACTAGGTCTTACATCACAGACACTCATGTGTGGCAATATTTCTTTCGACATGCCAACTTGTGGCTTTGGTTTTATTAATGTAAGCTTAGCCTTTTTAAGGGAATTTTAACTAACCTTAGCCAAGTCTAAGGAAAATGTGTGGCAAACTGTGGCATTGATAGGCCTATCACAAAACGGACCCATAATTGCCCTCAGCCCGCAGAGGTCCAAGCTAACATAAAGTTTATTTTCACAACAGCATGTGTTAGGAACGCTCATCGGAGAAACAATAAGACTACCCACAATGGGAGTAACATAGGTAGTAACATCACACATATCTAGATGAAATAAATGATGTGGCAAGCAATAAATGAAGAAAGAGAGGCATGCAGTAACATAGTTAGTTACTACTAGTATGAGTAACATCACACATATCAAGGCAAGATGAGCTTATAGCATAATAAATAAAGTGTTGCATGTTACTACACATATGTTACTCCCCACTACAGAAGTACTATTCTATATTACTATCCATTGTGGCTAGTCTAAGGGCAGTGCCGAGCATTGGTCCACCGGTGGGAGGCCCCAATCTGTCACCTAGCGTGCTGCCCGAGCTTGTGTTTCTTCACCCCCACCCTATCTTTGCTCCCATCGGCACGGACATGGGCCATTTTGTGCCGAGCGTGCGTTACATGTGTCGTCACCCATTTTTCAAGGTGCACAGTGTAGTGTGTGTTTGCTCGCTATCTGTGTGTTACGCGCAGGATATATTGGAGCTCCCAATTGAACGCGTTGGTATAGAGACCGAGCACCATGCAGCCTAGTACTCCCTCTGTAAATAAGTGTCTCAACTTTTTGTACTAATATTAGTACAAAGTTATATTAAACTTGATACACTTATTTTGGGACGAAGGAAGTGTTTCACATGTGTCGGTGCCCACGGAGCCTAGTATTTTGCTAAATGGTATATACCGGAGCTCCCAATTGAATGCGGTCTTGCGTCGTTGTCCCAATTTTTAACATTTTTTCCCTATTCTACTGTTCATCCTGAGCTCATCTGAGCTCGGGAGCATAAGAGGATTTCTGATTACAAAAATAAAATGCTCCAAGGAGCCAGGGGCCTAGAAAGCATTTGCTAAAGCCGGTATGGCGAACTCTGGCATCTGCTAAAGCCGGAGGAAACGGGGCACCGGCAGTGGCGCCATGGCACCATGTGGCCTGTCGGCCGGTCGACGAGACGATGACCCTCTGCTTCATGCAAGCGAACAATCTCAGTCTTGGACAGTCCTCTCCTCGTGCATGTGCCGCTGCTCGATCCATCGATCATTCCCTTGAGCAAAGCATAGCAGCGTACATAACATAAGCATGCCCGGCCTCAGTCAGCCACAAGTTGGACTCTCAGCTGCAGCACGGAGTGCGGACGCGCTTGATAAGCCGATCGCTTCACACGCTGCATGCGGCACGATTATGCTACTATAATTAGCTAACTAATGGAGCCATGCATGCATTGCCAAAATAATTAAGTAACCCACCTCCGGGCCACACACGCATGGACATGGTGGATGCATGTGGCGTCGGCGTCCCGGGACCGGTAGCCAGCGAGCGGCCGAGGCGAGAGGTCGCGTACGTAGACAGCATCTTTGACCCGTGTGGTACGCGTAACGCGTGCTTTCAGACCATGCTCCCCCGACCGAAAGAACCCCGGCCTTAATTTGACTTAAGTCAACGTCCACTGACTCAGCCGGGTGTTTTGGTCGACTGTTACGCAGTTACAGCGGGGTCAGGGTTACTGCATGTGTGCTAGCTAGTGGCATGCAGTATTACTTAATTGGTGTCAGCAGGTACAGTCCAATGTAGGGCAGCATAAAGCGAAAAGACAAATACAGGTGACGCGTTCAGATCGCGCGTCGCGGTAATAATTAGTAGTACAATATTGCAAGCAGGGAGCGGGGTTTGGTGAATTTGGATGATCAGCAAGTCAAAGCAGTGCATGTGCGCGCGCGGCGCCTTGTTTCAAACTAGCCGTAGCAGTAGCAATGGAGTACTAATCCACGTCTTCCTCGCTGTGGCGTGGCAGAGCGATAGAGAGAGAGAATGCTGCCACTCCAGCTACTTTCCTGCACAGTATCATTAGTTACTCAGTGCTAGTACTCACTCAGACGGAGAGAAGACAAAAACAAGTGACAGGCCTCCACACCTAATTGCCTGTGACACGAAATGCCTCTTCTGCCCCTCCGGATAGCCTAGCTTAGAGCATCTACGGCCTGGTCACAAAATCTGACTCAGACCGGCGCCTCAAATTGGCATCAAACGCCGCCTAGGCTGACTGTAAATCCGGCGGTCCGAAGCTCGTCTTCTCCGTTGGAACGATGTCGCCGTGTGGCGCCGCTCCGGCAGACCGCGTAGTGCCTAGCACGGCTATTTAAGTCGACTGACGACATCGACACCTTACCATCTACACTTTCCTCAGTCCATCCACCACTTTTCACTTCCCGTCCGCCTAATAGCCATGCCCCACGCCGCCGGGTGAGGAGCCACCTGTTTCTAATGCCAGAGCGCCGGCTCGAGCTCCTTGAGCTGATCCGGGCAAGGCGCGAAGCCCGGATCGCCGCGGGGCTATGTCTGGATGTAGTGGATCCCAAGGATGAGGAGGACGTGGGGACGCCGGGGACGCAAATCTGCATGTGGAGCAGCCGACTATCCTTGATTCTCTCTGCTCGGAGTCGGCTGCGGATGCCAGACGCCGTCGCCGATAGGAGATGGAGGCCGCGAAGGAGGTGGAGATGCTCGTCTACATGGATGAGGTCAAGCAGGAGGAGGATGAGCCGGAGCCCTCCTACGCGCCCGTCCAACCAACGCCTGGCCCAGTGCCCCCCTATGGCATTATACAACACGAATGAATTTGTACTTAAGGCTAGTTTAGACATGATATTTAGATAGAATCACCATGTTCGGCCCCGTTTAAGCTCCAATCCCGCTTCCGCCCCTGGCCCGGCCCCATCGTCATGGACATCTCCGACGACGAAGATTAATTAGGGCAGTACGTAGGATTTTTTTTTGTGCATGATTTTGTATGGATTTAGTGGTTGAAATATGAGAGACTCAGATACAAAATAGATAATTTGGTGTGTGCGCGGTCAATGCCCGTGGACATGTCTGGTTGTGTCCATACGCGTTTGAGAGGCCGGATTTACAAAGTCCGATGGTTGATGCTCTTAGCGGCTCCAACCAGACGTGGACCGATGTTTTGTAGTACGTGATAGGCGGTGGGATTTGAATTTTAAAATATCATGCACCGGAGCACGGAGTTGACCCGTACCCGTACGTTGCGTGCTCACTTATTTTCACCCATCAACGAGAAAAAGCGTGAGGAGACCGGACGGGATAGGTGGTAGGCGGTAGGAGTCGTAGCTAAGTACTAGTGGTAGTCAACTCAACCGGGCACGTACGACCACTCAGTTGTTTTTGCCTGCCGAAGAGGACAGGCGAGCGAGCACGTGACGACGTGATTGTACAAACAGTAGTCTATACTCCCTGAGTTGAAGGCCGCCGCTCAGAGAGAGGCACGCACACTCACACTCACACTCACACTGAGGTCAGAGGTGGAAGTATGGGCAGAATGGTCATTCGGAATGGGGCGTGGCCGACTGTGATTCGCGTGACCTCACCGGCCTTTGTCCCCGTCCCCGTGTCTCCACCCTCACCGCCGAATTTCCACTTCCACCCCCATCTCCATGCTCCATCTACTATCAGTCAGCAGTCAGTGAGTCACGAGCTCTACCTTCCCCTCTCCTCACTCCAGTTTGAACCCAACCCGCCGCCCACGCATTGCCATCCATCGCCATTGCCCACACGGCGTCACCCGCTAGCTACCTCACCCCCCTATAAAAATGGTCTGACGTACACATTCTCCTTCCCTTCCCACACACGGTACGCCACCAGCTCTCAGCCTCTCACTCCACCTAGCTAGGGTACACTCACAGGCTCACCACTGCTGCTCCAGTGCAAGCTACTCCGACCGGCGCGTTGTCTGGAGCTTCAGCGAGGCAAGGGAATGGCGAGCTCCCGTGGGCGGTGGGCGAGCCCCGAGCGCACCGTCGTCTGGACCGAGCCGCCGCCCAAGACCACCTCCGCCGCTACCAGGCGCCACGCTCACGGTGCTCCCCCGACCAAAGTGCCCGTCGTCTACTACCTCTCGCGCAACGGCCAGCTCGACCACCCCCACTTCATGGAGGTCCCCGTCTCCAACCCCCAGGACGGCCTCTGCCTCCGAGGTACACGCTCTGCTCTGCTCTCCTCTGTCTCGTCTTGCTTCACCTCCTTGATAGTCATGGATTCTGGCTCTGCTTAACTAACAATGTCTGTCGATGGCGCAGACGTGCTGGACCGGCTGACGGTGCTCCGGGGCGCCGGCATGGCGGACGCCTACTCCTGGTCCTCCAAGAGGAGCTACAAGGCCGGCTACGTCTGGCACGACCTCACGCCCGACGACCCCGTGCACCCCGCCAGCGGCGCCGAGTACGTGCTCAAGGGCTCCGAGCTGCTCCGCCTCCTCCCCGCGCCGCCCTACCCGCGCGACGCCTCCGCCGGCTCCTCCTCCTCGTCCTCCTCCTCCAGCTGCCAGGCCGGGAACGAGAGTAACAAGAAGATGCCGACAGCGGCCGTAAGCAGGGCGCACGGCCGCCGCAAGAACTGGAGCTCCTTCGACCTCGGCGAGTACCGGGTGGCCGCCGCGCGCGGGGGCGCCGGGGCGGACGCGGCCACGCAGACCGACGAGAGGCGCGGCCGGCGCCGGGGCACCGAGCCGTCGCCGCCGCAAGAGCCGACGACGGAGCTCGGCGCCGACGAGATCTCGCCGCCACCGTCGTCCAGCAGCCCAGACACGCTCGAGGCTCTCATCAACAACGACGTCCGCGTGGCCGCCGCCTCAACCGCCGTCGGCGCTCGCCGAGAGGACGAGGTCGCGGGCCTGGCGCAGCAGAGCGTGATAGCGGGCGGGCGGATGCGCGCGTCCGCGGTGCTGATGCAGCTCATCTCCTGCGGCTCCATCCCCGCGGCCCCCAAGCGCGAGACCGGCCCGGGGGCTGCAAGCGCGACGAGGTACACGGCGGAGCGCAGGCTCCCGCGCGGGCGGTCGGACCTGAGCAGCAGCACCGGCGGCGCAGACGGGTTCTCGGGCAGCATTGGCGTCGGCGCAAGCATGGAGCGGGAGTACTTCAGCGGCAGCCTGGTGGAGACCAAGAAGTCGGCGAGCGGCGACCGTGCCGGCCACGGTGGCGAGCTGGGTGCACTGAAGCGGTCGTCGTCGTACAATGCCGACAGGTAGGAGCTCAACCTTGTTTGAGAGAGATTATCTTATCGTGTGCATGGTGAGCCGGGAAAATGCAGAAAAGTTGTGCTCCAGTCCAGCCTCATACTGGAAAGCTACTTTTTGAGAATCCAAACTCCCAAACAATACTTAGCGCCATGTTGTCTCTGTCAAACTGCCATTGCTGCTAGTGTTAGCTAGGTGCTGGATGCTTAGACAATTCAGAAAATTTGCGATCTAGCCTCGCACTGAAAAGCTACTTTTGGAGTACTTAGGACCATATTGCAACTGTCAGTCTCTGAATCTGCCATTGCTGGTAGCTAGGCTTTACTAGTAAAACGCAGAATGATTCCTTTCTTACAACTATCTGGAGATAGAAAAGATAAGCAAGCATGTGCTGCGTGCTCCTCTGTTTCACCGTAGTTGGTCTGCTCCTGCTCTGTTCTGGCTGCGGCACAATTCCAAATCCTTAGGGATGCAGAGCAAAGAGGCAGGACCACGATGCCGCACAGTCCGTGAGTGAGTCCAGCGATTCCTCAAGATTGCTTGCGTTGCTCGATCTATCCACGAACACGTCACCAAATCTGACTAGATATATATGCTCCTTTCCTTCTTCCTGAGTTTTGACTGCTGATGATTCAATTCAATTGTGCCTGCAGGGGCAGAGAATCCACGATGAACACGAGCACTAGTACTACCACTGGTGGTGGCTGTAAGCTGGAGCTTGCGGCGGAGGAGGTGGACGGCGTCCGCCCCCGCTGCATCCCGACCGCGAGGAAACCCAGCAGCAGCGGCAGGAAGAAGTCTCCGACGAACCACGTCCACGTTAGCAGCCGGCGCGGCGACCAGCCGGAAACCACTGCCGACGGATGGACGGACTGACTGAAGAAAACTCGACTCAACCACATATACTGGTAGTAGTAGTATTATCAAAATGTTGATCGAAGCGCGCGCGCACGGCACAGACTGAACGGATGTCTTGCTACGGCACGCACCTCCTTTGTTAATTTTACTAGCATCAGTTTCCTGTTCCCCGAGCAGCTAGTGTAGTCGGTAGGATTACTGTCAACTTCATCAAACTCGTTTGAATCAAGGTGTCCGTAGAAAGCATGTGCGTCTGAACCGAGCAAGGTGACACATGCAAGGTTTGACTTTGTGCTTTCTGCTGCTCAAAAGGAGGGTGCATCCATCCCCATCCGTCTTGTCGTTCCATGCTTGCACCTACTCGCTCGCTCGCATGCGTCACGATCACACTTACAATAGAGTTAAATCCATAAAATCACCACAATGTTTGGGCTACAAACTGCAACACGGAATGTTTAACAGTGACAAAATGCTAAATCAGCTTGTGTTCGCAAACAAAAAAGTGCCAACGAGCATATTGACTCAGTTTCCTTTTTACCCCTCTTTCTCTCTCTCATTACATTAAGCACCTTATGTGCCTCAGGGTGAGGAGCACGAGCTTTGCTCTCGCGCCAACTATATTGCTCCGGCGAGCTCAGGCCATAATTTCCGCCCCTCCACGCCCTTCTCTCCCTCTAGCCCTCATGTGTCTCCTCTCTGCCCGACGAGCTGCCGCGTTCGCTCGCTCGCTCGCTTCGGCTGCCATATATCATGCCGGTCATTGAAGCCGCCTGCAACAAAAGCCGTCAGGCGGCAGCCTCGACCCTCAACACATAGGGTCTTCCTCATCATTACTTGCGGCAGAGACCCACAGTAGCCCACTCGATGCTATGCAAACTAGAGTCCTACAGGTTTTAGTTGCACAGCTAAATGATGGCCATGACTAAAACATGGCTGAACGCGCGCCCGCCGAGCTTCGACGTGTATGGCTCCTTCTCCAGCATCGTGGCATTGGCACTGGACGAGATGACAATCATCGAGGAGGGCCTCTGCGGCAGTTTTAGCCCGTTCCGATGGATGGTTCGCGCTACAGAGATGGGGCAAATAAACTATAAAGATTAAGAACCAAATGAATTAAATCTAGAACCTCCTGGGGCACACTAATTATATAAGTTTGTCCTAGCATAGTTTTAAAATCCTCGCATATAACTGTTCTTTTTCAGTGTGGTTTAATATTTCTCTGTCATCCGACAATGTGAATTTATTAATATTAATTTGTCAGTATCTCTATATAGTCATAAAATAAAATAAAAACTGAATTCTTATCTAAGTTTAACCGATGAATTGTATATCTCTTGAAAAACAATTTATGTGAGATAATCTCATGGTGACACCTAGTCATATTAATGGCAATTGAGCATGTGGCTTAGAAACACTTCATAAAAATTGACCACACACCATGTTTAGACAATTCTAACATAAGTAGTATTAAGCATATTTTTAATAAATTTAAACAATATGTTTTTTGTTTTTCAACATTGCTTGTGAAAAAAACATTTTATTTAACCAAGCACCCTAGATGCAGCAAAAATGTTTAAACAGAAGTTGCATGCCTCCACATACTAATATGTGACACTCCAATAAATGAAAGTGTATATGTATATCAGCTTGTCTGTTTTCTCAGGTAGTTAGACATCTTTGGAGAGATCTTATAATTGTACTATTCAAATAAATACCTGAATAGATGTCTCTAGAGTGCTTGCTTATTTCTCTTATATGTGATTCAATAGAAAATTATAGCATAACATACGATTAAATATTCACAAATGTTCATAACTAAATCAAATACTAAAATTTAATTAATAAAAACTAGTCAAGAGCCGTTGCACCTGCCTGGCTAGCTAGTTTTTAAGACTACTTGGAGAATATTTTCGCAACACTTCTTGACACGGACACATGCAGTACTCTCCAAGACATATATTGAACTTCTGAGTTCAAGCTTTGACCATAAATTCGTCTTTTCAATATTTGCTACAAAATCATGGTGAGGTTAGCAAACTCTACATGTACATGGGACGTGTTTGGTTACCCGGATTAGGCCCAACCAGGCCGAGTTAGGCCAAGAAAAATGTGTTTGGTTTCATACAGGGTAGGCTAGCGCGCATTGGCACAAACCTTAAAAGCAGCACAGAGCCTGGTCCACTGGAAAGCCTCGAATCGGCAGTTTCCAGTGAGGCTGGGCGCACTGAAGGGGTCGTCGTCGTACAATGCCGACAGGTAGGAGTTTAATCTTATCGTGTTCTACTACTATCAGTCAGTAGTTAGCTTAATTGTGCATGGTGAGTGAGGGGGACAATGCAGAAAAGTTTTGCTCCAGCCTCACACTGAAAAGTTACTTTTTTGTGAATCGAAACTCCCAAATAATACTTAGCACCATATTGTCTCTGTCAATCTGTCATTGCCGCTAGCTAGATGCTGGATGCATCTATCATAGCGTACTCGTAGACAATTCAGAATATTTGTGCTCCAGGCTCACACTGAAAAGCTACTTTTGGAGCACCATATCGTCACTGCCAGCCTCTGAATCTGCCATTGCTGGCAGCTAGGTTGCTGCCTACTCGAACCCAGTGACTCTCTGTGCAGCCCGATGAATACGTGCCGAAAAATGATTCCTTTCGTCTACATATCTGCATAGACTTTAGCAGCAAAATGCCGAAGATATCTGAAGATAACCATGTGGTGTATGCTCTGCTCTGGCTGGGGCACAATTCCAATTCCGTTGGGATGCAGGGCAGGGCAGAGCAGGGGCAGGACCACGGTGCACAGTCCGTGAGTGAGTCGAGTGATCTATTCACACGCGCGTCACCAAATCTGACTAGATAGCTATGCTCCTTTCTTTCTGAGTTCTGAGTTCTGAGTCTTCTGACTGATGATTCAATTGAATTGTGCGTGCAGGGGCAGAGAATCTGCAATGAACACTGCTACTATCACCGGTGGTGGTTGCAAGCTGGAGCTTGCGGCGGAGGAGGTGGACGGCGTCTGCGCCTGCTGCATCCCGGCCGGGAGGAAACCCAGAAGCAGCAGTAGCAGCAGCAGCAGCAGCAAGAAGTCTCCGACCACCCACGTCCACGTTAGCAGCCGGCGCGGCGACCAGCCGGAAACTACCGACGACGAACGGACGGACTGAATTCACCGATGAAAACTCAGCAACACATACTACTACTAGCATCAAAATGTGGATCGAAGCGCGTGCACTGCAGGCTGAACGAATGTCTTGCTACGGCACGCACTCTTGCATCGACTCCATTACTTCTCATCTTTTCACCCATTCCCGAAGTAGCTAGCGTAGAATTCAAACTCACTTGTATCAAGGTGTATGTAGAATGTGGCACGGCATGTGTGTCTGAACCGAGCAGCGTGGCACATGCAGTGTTTGACTTTGTCTTTTCATTTGTTCAAACCTCAAAAGGAGGTTGCATCCATCCCCATCCCCAGCTTGTCTTGTCGTTGCTAGCTTGGACCTACTCCCTTGCTCGCATGCGGCACGAGGACGCTTAGGCCTTATACGTCGGCGCAAGCATGGAGCGGGAGTACAAGGCAAGGCCCTTAGGGGAGGTGTTAGAGAAATAAACCAGCGTTTTTTTAAGCACCACACGGGTGCTTCATTGTAGAAATATAGAGGTTTAATTAGGCATCTGTTCTATAGAAATAAGGACCATTGCTTCAAATAAATCCGGTTTATTTATCTAAGTACCTATTATTATACAAGACCTTATACAACTAGGACATGAATAATCAGCGATCATCCTTCCTGAGGGCGATCCCAGTACGACGATAGTTTATTAAGGGAACAAAGTAGTCTGCTAGGGAATTTATGCCAAATTAAGCTTAATTTTTGCCACAAGTTAAAAGCTGATATGGACCTTATGCTAATACAACAAACAACACAAAAAAATGTCATGATGTACATAGTAAAAAAAACATCACATTCAAAATTGATCCGGTGTAGTACCCCCCCCCCCCCCCCCCCCAATTCAAATTTTTAGAAACTCGAAAAAATAATTTGACATGCTAAATTTAGGAAAAAACAAAAAGGATATTGCCATCCCGTTTGCCGCATTATTGAAAAATAGAAAAGAACTTTAAAAAATGCCACCTACCGCCGGGCACCTCGGCGGTAGGGTTAGCGGTAGGGCTGCACTACGCTGATGTGGATAAGTTGCCTACCGCAGGCCTCAGCGGTAGGCTAGTACACCCTACCGCCATCGATCCCGGCGGTAGAAAAAGGGCCAGATCCTGAAATTTTTTCGAACCAAGGTCAGATCTAGCTTGACTTTCGCGAATGGTTCAAAACACCAAATTTGACCTCCTCGAGATTGATTGTGTTGCTCGATCCATCCACACACACGCATCACCAAATCTGACTAGATACTAGCTACGCTCCTCGTCTAACAACCAAGATTGTTTCTTCCTGAGTCCTGGCTAACTAATGATTCAATTGAATTGTGCGTGCAGGGGTAGTGGTGGTCGTAAGCTGAAGTTGGCGGCCGAGGAGCTGGACGGCGTCCGCTGCATCCCTGCTGGGAGGAAACCCAGCAGCAGCACCAAGAAATCTCCGACCAACCACGTCACCTTTGTGGCCGGCGAGGCGACCAGCCGGAACCTACCGATGACTGACTGAAGAAAACTAAATTACACTAGTACTACCAGCAGTATTTAAGGAAAAATGTGTATCAAAAAGAAATATCTGGATCAAAGCGCGCGCACAGGCTGAACGAATGTCTTGCTACGGCACGCACCTCCTTTGTTAATTTTGCCATTAGCATCATTTTCACTTCCCCGAGTAGCTAGTGTAGTCTGCTAGGATTACTGTCAACTTCAAACTCATTTGGATCAAGGTGTATGTAGTAGAAAGCATGGGTGTTGAACCGAGCAAGGTGCCACAGGCAATGTTTGACTTTGTTTTTTCGCTTGTTCAAAAGGAGGTTGCGTATTTATTTGACTAAAGTGTTAAATATACTGAAGGTCCTAAAAGTTTCTAGCAGTGTCACTTTAGTCCTACTTCTTTGAAAATGCACGTTTAGGTTTTAATTCTATAATAAGTGGTTCACCTGAGGTCCTTTTCTGTATGAACGGTCACTGACATACTTGTGTGACGCGTTGACCCATGCCGCGTCCACTTAGAGGCCTCTACGGTTGCTCTTTTTCTTTTACAGAAAAGCCCTTGTAACACCCCCTCTTGGCATTCCCCCGTCCCTACCGAAACTCTCTCTCTCTCTCTCTCTCTCTCTCTCTCTCTCTCTCTCTCGTGCCTGCACCGTCACCATGGCTGGGATAGCAAGCTCCTCGACGGGGGAAGCATGTGAGGAAGAGGAGCGTTGCAGCATCGTCGTCAGCCGCATCCTCCACATGCTCCTCCAACCTAACCTCAAATCAGAGCAAGCCCCCTCCCCCTAAACTCAAACCAGAGAAAGTGGTTTGAGAAACTTAATGACACAGTGCAAATCAAACTAAATCAATGCCTACAACATTTGATTGTGGCAGAGTAGAGGAAATAAAATAGCTACAGGACGATAATGGCAAAAAATTAGTTTTTTTTCAATGTTCCTCGTCTACTAGTGAGCCTAACTTGACGTGGCGTGGGTGAACGCGCCACGTGAGCATGTCAGCGAGTGATCGGGCAAAAAAAGACCTTGGGTGAACCACTTACTATAGAATTAGGGCCTAAACGTGCATTTTTAAAGAAGTAGGACTAAAGTGACACTGCCCAGAAACTTTCAGGACCTCCAGTGTATTTAACTATTGACTAAATGACTCTTTTTTCACTTAAGCGTACCCATGGCCCCGCTGAAAACTTATATGCATGTCTCGCGCCCTCGATGAAACGACTACCTGATAGACATGCTATCTGGAAGAGATAAGAGAAGCCGCTTGCAATCTTTGACCGTCAACGTTCAATGGTCGTCGGTCAGCGAGATGACGTGAGACCCAGCGGACACAACCTTCCAGTAGACGCCACATTGTTCAAAAAATGATTTGTCGCTTACAACCCTGTCGTATTTGGCAATCCGCCGGTCGTGTTGGCCAGACAACCTTGCCGGCCAAACTCCTGCACATGCACAACAACGAGGAAGCCATCGAGAAATAGAAATTAATCGTTTTTGCCTGCCTTGGAGTAATGATTCCACCATTGGATCTTAGAAACGTAAGCAACAGATCCGCACGAACATAACCCACCTTTCTCTCGCGGCCCGCACACTTGATTCCACCATTTTTTTCTTTTCTCAAAAACCGTATACGCAAAAAGTAAATCACTAGTGGTTTTTCTAGTTTTTGGCTACACAATATGATCAGAAAATAAAAGTGCTATAAAGGGGACAGGAACCCAGGTCTATTCATTAGACTTTGAACCCAATAACCAACTAAGCCACCTTTAGTTGTTGTCTATTGTATATAAACATGGTTATTTGAACCTTTTTTTTTCTGTCATATCAATGATAATACTTTTTTTTTGCTTGGTAACTTTGGCATGACTAGCGTGATAACTATGACTTGAGCAGCATGATACTATACTATGATAAGCCTGATAACTATAATATGAGAAGGTTGATGACTATACCATGAGAAAATAACTTTAGCATGGGGTAGTGGTAACTTCACACTGGGCCGGGGTATGTTTCGACAAAAAAAAGTTACCAGGACATGTTTCAGTAACGTTTTTCACATGGGTAAAAACTTATCAAATGTGTTGTATGTAAGTTATCGGGTGTCTGACGTGTAAATTACCATGCTATTTGCACTAGGTTACCAGGGCATATTTCTGAACTTTTGCCCAAGGTGAAAAGTTATAAATGGGTTTATATGTAAGTTATCAGGTTAATTGTACGTAAGTTATAATCTTTACACATAAGTTATCGGGGGTATATTTTAATAACTTGTCAAGAGCCAAGTAGTTGGTGAGTTGGCTAGT
Source organism: Triticum timopheevii (assembly GCA_963921465.1). Taxonomy (NCBI): domain Eukaryota; kingdom Viridiplantae; phylum Streptophyta; class Magnoliopsida; order Poales; family Poaceae; genus Triticum; species Triticum timopheevii. Next base: position 657,327,522 of record OY997266.1, read on the forward strand.
GTGTTAAGATCTCAATATTGAAGTCTTGAGTTCAATTCTCAACTTTAGCATGATTTTTAGGCTATAAAACTACAATATGGAAACTACTAGCATCAAGATTTGTTTCCAACTCTTTTTCTCCCAAAAATTAGCAGGCCTGCGATGTGTGAGTTATCAAACTATTCGCACAAAAAATAACCGAGGGTCTTTCATCAACGTGCCCCCCTCCACCCGGTCACCTAATTTACCAACAGCTAGGTACATAAGTTATCAGGTCAGCGATGTGTGAGTTACTGTGATATTCACATAAAAGTTAATAGGGGGATATTTCATCAAAACCCACCCTTACGCCAATGTTATCAGGACCGGGTTGCATAAGTTATCAAGTCTCCGATGTATGAGTTACCCTGATATTCACACAAAAGTGACTGGGGAGTATCCCCCTGGTCGGCAAAATTACCACGGTGTCATCAACTCTAGATGAGTTGGTAAAAAAGTCTACTTAAGTGCGGAAAAGATTGGACATTGCATTAACTATTGTGCAAACGTAGAAGAGGAGACAAGTTAATAAGGTATTGTTGTTTTTCTTTTCCACTCAGTTAATAAGGTATAAAAGTAGTTTAATCCGGTTGAAATAATATATCAGAGTCTTAGCTCAGTTGGTAGCCTACCGTGGCTGCAACCAACATGAATCGAGTGACTATGTATAGTTTTCTATCACACTTAATACAATTTGACCACACCATGTTTGTACAATTCTAAGATGAGTGGTTGTAAGCATATTTTCAATAACTTAGAAAATATATGTTTTTGGTTTCAACATTGCTTATGAAGAAAACATTTTATTTAACCAAGCACCCTGGATGCAGCAAAAATATTAAAATAGAAGTTGCATGCCTCCGCATACTAATATGTGACACTCCTATAAATCATAGCGTATATGTATATCAGGTTGTCTGTTTTGGAGAGATCTTATAACTGCACTATTCAAATAAATACCTGAATAGATGTCTCTAGAGTACTTGCTTATTTTTCTTATATGTGATTCAATAGAAAATTATAGCATAACATACGATTAAATATTAAATGTAAAACCATTCAAAAGTTCCAGAGTATATAAGGTGTTTGGAAGGATTCGTTGGAGAATCTTTGGCACAATGTTTCTTTCTGACTTGAAACCGTAGAACAATCGTTCTATAGTATTTTTATTAAAATATCAAAGATCAAAAAGTATGTACAACAGTACTACATTAACCCACACCTTCCTTAGGAAAATAAAACATCATATTATCAAACTAAATTACTATCAATCCAATCTTTGATCCTGCTAGATTTTTCTGGGTTTGCTCTGATTCAGGTGATCGATAGTCCTTCTGATAGATAGTTAGTCCATCCTTGGTGATGCACTGGGGCGGATCGGAAAATGTTATCATTTTTGACTGACCAAATAGCCTAGTATGCCATAATGACAATGTCCAGAGCAATATCAGCTGGGAGTTTTGTGCAAGCATTATGTGTTTCATCCACTAGCGGAGCTAGCATTTGAGAACAGAGTGGTCCGCACATAATTTTTTTCTTGATAAGAAATATTACATGTGAAAATTCTAACTAATTACCAATATTATATAGAAATAGATCAGCATGGTCTTACAAACACACTAAAATTCTCAATTAAGCATAAAGAAACCTGCATAGTACATATTACATAGACCATATATACATAGTACATACCTTGAGATATTATTGAACAATTCTGCAGTAAATATTATTTTCAATCAAAGCTATTTGGGGCAGATGATATGCAAAATTATGCATTTGTTTGGTTCATCTACTCGATAGCATAGCACAACAAAAAATATACTAACCAGAAATTGGGTATTTGATACCTTAAATTAGGCTGACTTGCTTAGTTGCTATCGTTGGACTGGGCAGTGGGGCACTGGGCGGCCGCTGCCGGTCTTTGCAGGGGTGTCAGGCGGCCGGAGAGTTAGGGGCGCAGCCGCACAACACAGGGCAGGGGAGAGACGCGACACGCAGGGCAGGGGCGGGGCCGCGGGAAGGAGAGGCGGGATCCTCCTCGGCGGCTGGGATCCGGCCGGCGAGGGTGGCGAGACGGCTATGGCGAGGGTGTCAGGAGTCGGGACGAGGCGGCTGGAGGGCTGGCTCTGCTCGATGCAGGCAGCTCGATGATGAGGGCGTGGCTGTTGCTTTCATTTTGGGTCAGCAGGTAAGTGCTATTTGGCTGTTTTTTCTCTAGCCCATTTAGTGATCCATAGGTATATAGGCTTATCAAAAATCCCAGGATGGGCCGCGGCCCACCCTGGCCACCCTGTAGCTCCGCCCCTGGTTTCATCAAAGGTGGATATGCCTCTGTTCTTGAGTGGGGTGATGAGGTCCCAACATTGAAGTGTGAAAGGGCAGTTCCAAAAAAGATGTGTTGAGGTTTCTTCAGTATTTTCATTGCAAAGAGAACAGTTGTAGCTATCTAGAAACATGGACTTCCAATGCAGCAAGTTTCTAGTGTTCACTCTATCATGCAGTATCAGCCAAAAGAAGATCTTGTGCCTCAATCTACAAGTTGTTTTCTTTTCTAGAGTTCTCTGTCATGCGGGCGGGCGGATGCGCGCAATGGCGGTGCTCATCCAGCTCATCTCCTGCGGTTCCATCCCCGCGTCCGCCAGGCGCGAGACCGGCCCGGGCGGCGCCGGCGGGGCGAGGTACACAACGGAGTGTAGGTGCAACAACTTTGGTTTGTTGCATGTACACTCACACGTTGGATAAAATTCAGTTCCAATTTTTACCTGGTGTGTCTTCACCTCATGTCCAGAACCAAAACCATCGGTAGGAAGCTGAACCTCATACCTCCTTTCTTGATTCCCTATGAGTCTGACAGTGTGCTTCTTTGCTTTCTCTATCTTCTTTGTCATGTATTCCATGACATGGCTAGAATAAGGTGTGTTCTGATTATCTTCAATATGCTTCTTTGCTAACTCGTGCCTTTCTCTGAAATATCTCAAAGTGCCACGGAATACAGCCTCCACAATTGCTTTGAGTGGCAATGCTCTATTCCCTCTCAGTACAATGTTATACACCTTTGCAAGATTGGTTGTCATGTGGCCATACCTAGCTCCATGTGTGTCATGCAGCAAAGACCAATTCACTGGAGGCTCTTTCTCTATCCACTCAGAAAAAATTCTTTATTGCCCTTCCCTTCTTTCTCTTAGTATTAGGAGGGTCAATTGCTGGCAAGTCACAAAGACCTACTGGCTCCTCTAGCTCAGCGATGAGTGCTGCTAATTTAACCTGATCTTCCATTTTCTTCCTCGCACAGACCTGCTTCTTAGTAAACTCATCTAGTTTTGACCAAATAAATCCGTATTTGCACTGCTGGCTCTGCTTGCATAATTTATTGAACAAGTTCATCAACCGCTTGTTCTTGAACTGTGAGAAAAAATTAGCCCCAAGATGGCGCATGCACCACCGGCTTTGCAAGTCCCTCCAAGGTGTTGGTTCGTGGTCAACTGTTGGATTACGTAGTGTCTTCATGGACTTCAGTATACCAGCATGTCTATCATGAATGACACACACGTTTGGTCAGTTCTTCACGATGGCAATTTTCACTTGCCGGAAGAACCATACCCAGCTGGGAAAGTTCTCACCCTCCACAAATGCCATGGCAAGTGGGATGATTTGATTGTTCCTGTCCACACCAATAGCAGTCAGGATTTGCCCTCTATACTGACCGTTCAGGAATGTACCATCCACAAACATAACCGGAGGACAATGTCGGAAAGCTTCGTGGCACATAGCAAAAGAGAAGAACACTCATTTCAACACCTTGAAATTTGGTATACTCAGCAACCTCATGTGTTGTAGGTTCACATAAGTGCCGGGATTCCTCTCCTTCAGTATGCCAAGGAGACGGACAACATTATCATATGAGTCGAAGAACGTCCCAAACCTTTCCTCCATAGCCTTCTGCTTAGCCCTCCAAGCCTTCCCATAAGGAATGACATAATTCCATCTGGCCTTCACTGCTGTCTGGATGTGTTTTGCTTTCATATCTTTCTTCTCTACTAACTCAGTATATATGAGTTGCGCAATGAGACTTGAAGTCAGGTTCGGATACTTCACCAGCAGGTTCTTCCTCACACAATTATGTGGGACGACAATGGTGACAACCTAGTGGATGTCATACTTCGGCACGTGCCCATGCACCTTCGCAGGACTACCTGTTTCAACACATTTCACGGTATAGTTTGTTGGACTTGATATGTGTGTCCGGAAAACCCTTTGTGTAGACATAGCCCACTTTATCACCGCATACTTCAATTTTTTTTCTTTGTATCAAACATAGCCCCTATCTGTACTTGGTTCAGATTATACTGCCATGGAGTTTCATGGCCATCGTTGACCGTAAGGCCAGTGGATATGTCCTGCTCCCATGCAGAAGGAATCGGTACCTCCACTTCATCCTCAGAATTTTCAGAATCCAGTTCCTCCACCAATCCATCCTCGTCCTCTTCCTCCATCACCCTCTGTATTTCATCCCCTTCCTCATCCCCATCAACAAAACTAGAATCAGCTAATATTATCGACTGGCCGGCTACTCTGTCCAGTATCAGGACCACAAACATTGTGTGACACGTAGTCCGACTCTTTCTCGGGTTGGCTAGCATCCACATCTTGTGGTTGTGACCCGGATAAAACAATCTCCTTAGCCACTTCACTGCCTTGGCCGGGTTCATACCCCCTGTGGAGTTGTACGGTATTCTCCTCCTTCGGCACAGGTTGCACAAGTGCATATGGGTGGATTCTTCGGTCTTGGCAGCGTCTTAACAGGGACAACCAATGATGGCTCCTATCTATCGGCATCAACTCCCACTTGACATTTTTACAAGATTTGGTCCACAATGCATGAATACTGACGGAACATACTTCAGGATCCAGCCCGAAACTAGTTGCCAACCAGTACTTCAACTGTCTAATGTCCAGTCTGTCCGGGTCTGCTAGTGTCATGACACCATTTTTAAACTCGCTAAGATCAACCCCCAACTCATTATATCGAACATTACCAACGCCGTAGTAAACAGTCAAATTTACTGATTCAGACATTTTCACCTGTCAGACATTGTCATCTTCTCATTAATCACAACAAAAACTAATATTACCCGTTACACTAGCTATGCACTAAAATGCCTCCACAAATATATTAACACTACATTTTGCAATATGACTTATCTAAACTAATTAAAATATTCAATTCAGAGAAATTTTTTGACGGCATGGTTATACCTTCGAAGCGTGTGTCCCGGGCTTCTCGCTCCTCTCTTTCACTCGGGGGCACCGGCCACCTCGCGGAGTACTTGCAGCACCGGACAACGGCAGCGCCGCCCCCTCGACGACCGGAGGCTTAACTCCGGTCACCCCCCAAGCCGCACCTCCTCCTCCACAGCTGCTGCTCCTCCTCACCACCACCTCCTTCCCAACCGCACCTCCTCCACCCCACCACGGCTCCTCCCTCCCAAACGCAGAAAAAACTATCCCATACCAAAAAAATACACCATAGGCCGTTGGAGAATGCTACGATCTATCTATTCTGTGTCTTGGATGTGAAAATGGGTGCAAACTGGAGGAGATCGAGCGCGGGCTTGTGAGGTTACAAAGAAGAACGAGAGAGAGAGAGAGGAGGAAACAGAGTGCAAGCAGTCCAGAGAAAGGAGACGACCGCACGGGCCTTATCAAGACCTCTTCGGTCAACCCCTGGCCGAAAAGCACTTTGGCCGCTCGCTGGCTGTACAAAAAGTTATACTAGTTTTGAAAAAAAATCTATATTTGATGACAACCATGCGGTGCTCTGCTCTGGCGGGGTCACAATTCCAATATCTTTAGGACGCAGAGCAGAGGCAGTTCATCAAATCTGACTAGATGAGTCAACTGAATTGTGCGTGTAGGGACAGAGAATCCACGATGAACACGAGCACTACTACTACCACTGGTGGTGGCTGTAAGCTGGAGCTTGCGGCGGAGGAGGTGGACGGCGTCCGCGCCCGCTGCATCCCGGCCGGGAGGAAACCCACCAGCAGCAGCAGCAGCAAGAAGTCTCCGACGAACCACGTCCACGTTAGCAGCCGGCGCGGGGACCAGCCAAAAACTACCGACGACGGACGGACTGACTGAATTCACCGATGAAAACTCAGCAACATATACTACTACTCGCATCAAAATGTGGATCGAAGCGCGTGCACCGCAGACTGAACGAATGTCCTGCTACGGCACGCGCTCTTGCATCGTCTCACTTTCTTTTTTATCTTTTCCCCCCGTTCCCGGAGTAGCTAGCGTAGAATTCAAACTCACTTGGATCAAGGTGGAGTATGTAGAATGTTGTAGTGGCACGGCAGAAGAGCATGTGTGTCTGAACCGAGCAGCGTGGCACATGCAGTGTTTGACTTTGTGTTTTCATTTGCTCAAACCTCAAATGGGGGTGGACAAAATTACTGTTCTGACCTATTTGGCTAAAGAAATCCCGATTTGACCTCGTTTTGAAAAAAAATCGTTTATGACCTTTTCAGGTGACGCCAAAATCCTTGGCGTCTGGGTTGCGAAGCAGACGCCACGGACCCTGGCGTCTGGACCCTGGCCCGCACTGCCCGTTGCCCGTTGACCTGCTGACATGGCAAAGGGGCCAGACGGCAAGGACCCTGGCGTCTGGCCTTGGTAACTGGATAACCCCTGCGGGCCGAGCCCACCCACCCATCTGTTCTTCTCCCTGGCGGCGCACGAACAGAGGGTTTCTCTCCTTCGCTCCTCTTCTCCCTCACACCAAACCCCCCTTGATCTACTCCATCCTTCACCCAAATTCACCCAAATTCGCAGATCTGACCCCCCCCCCCCCCCCCCCAAGCTTCTTTGAGGTATTCTCCCCCATTCTCTCCAATTTGTTTTGGTTTTCCCCTCTCTTGTTGGATGCATTATTTAACATTAGGTGATGTTAGATTAGTAGATGGTTTCTTTGTTTTAACAAATAGTTTGTAGTTGTTAGATGATTTGGTAGGTAGTGTAGTTGGTAGATGTTTGTAGTTGTCCACCAATAGACATAGTTTGTGATTTTTTTTTTGAATTATAGATGATGTATGCATGTGCTAGTAAAGTAGCGATATGTTGAATATATAGATGGCATAATATTTATTTGAATCTGAGAAGACTACTTTAGCAAGCAAGTATATTTACAAAAAATATTATATGTCTGACTAGATATAGTTGTCCACCAATAAGTGTTATGACAATATAGTTGAATATATAGATGGCATAATTTTTTTTTGCAAAAGATATGATGAAATTTGATGATTGTGTGTTACATGATTTGTTCAATAGAATGGCGGATGATGATTATAAAATTTATTTGATGGTGAAATTTGGTACTCTAGATGATATGTGTGCATATGTAGAAGAAAGAAATGATGTGGTTATGTGTGAGAAGAATGGTGTGTCCATATGGCATAACTTGAAGAAGGAAATAGTATTGTTTGATATTTTTCATGTATTCATAGATGTTTGTGTTTTTTTTGTAGGATGGCCGATGATGATGGACCTTGGTATGACGGATTAATCGATGAGTGGGATAAGGAGCATCGTGATCGTGCCATTGAGAAGGGACAGGTAAGAAGCAAGACTTATCAATTTTCGTTGTTTCTCATTTGTGTTCTTGTATTGATTAAAACATCACTTTATTTGCAGCTTGTAGTTGCTATGCGCATGAGGGGTCATTCCGCTGATGACTTTACTTACGACCCGCGGTACGAGCCTTACATTCGGAGATTGGGTCTTCTCCCATTCATGTTGCAGTTTAAGCGACACGCTCCGCCGGTGAACCACGCGGCGCTGACCGCACTTGTGGATCGTTGGAGGCCGGAGACTCACTCGTTCCACCTTCCATGTGGGGAGATGACGATGACCCTACATGACATGGCTATGATAAGCGGCCTTCCTATCAACGGACAAGCTGTTACCGGTCGTGTCAGCGTCGGTAATTGGCGAGAATGGACTGGCAATTTAGTTGGTGTTCAGCCCGACGACCCTCAGGAAGGCAAGGCTGATACCGTGAGAGTGAGGCATTCTTGGCTAAAATAGGTCAGAGGAAACACCAATCCGTGCCCTCAGGGTGCCAATGACGTGGTTGTGCAGCAGTACGCGTGGGCCTATCTTTGGTATGTACTAACCAAGGTAGTCTTCTTAGATGCAACCGAGAACTCAGCCCTCTGGATGTTCCTGGAGCTACTCAATAACTGGGATACCCAGTATAGCTGGGGTTCGGCCGCACTAGCATATTTGTATCGTCAGGTAAGAGATATTTGCAACCATTTATCTTGCATTTGTCATGCGCCTCCATATCTAACATGTTTGTTTGATTGCAGCTTGACTTGGCGTGTCGCAGGAAGGGAGATACATCCTCATTGGCTGGGTTTGTTTGGAGCCTATCCGTGTGGATGTGGGAGCGGATCCCGTTTGGACGGCCCGATTTCAAGAACCCCAACATGCCAAACCCACGGGGTAATCATGACGGGGTGCATGATGATGATCCATATCGGCGCCCTACGCTTGCTTACTATTGGGAACAAGTGACAGTCTACACAGGAAGCTCGCATGTGCGATACAAGTGCTATATGAACGAGCTGGACACCTTGACTGCTGAGAAGGTTTTGAGAAGTTCGATGAGATAAAATTTAGTCAAGAATGAAACTTGTATCTAACAATGTATCTCTTTGTTTTGCAGGTATATTGGTTGCCTTATGTGGAAGATCGTGGCTTTGATCTTAATGAGATGTGCACGCGTGATAGCCATCTTTGGCGGGCGAGGTGCCCAATGATATGCTTCTTCGCAGTCGAGTGGCACTTTGTGGACCGTGTGGCAAGACAATTTGGAAGAAGACAAGGTATTTCAATTGAGGAGAGCAAGGAGGAAATGCTATCTCTGCATCGGTGAGCAAGCATGCCTTGAGTATGTAATAGAGCATTGAATAAGTCTATGTTTGCTAATGCTTTGTCCCGTGCATCATTTGTAGGTTCGATCGAAGGAACAATCATGATATATCGGATTGGGCAAACAAGCACCGTGCATGGATAGAAATTTGGAATCAAAGAGACACGTTAGTGCAATCAGAGAATAGACCTCACAATCAGTCAGCATATCAGAAGTATCAAGTGTGGTATGCGGATCGTTACCGGTTAAAGCTAAAGCCTGGTTGGACTCACGAGGAGTGGTCGGAGTTGGTGTCTGAAGACCCGGAGACTGCAGAAGGTTATCATACCTTCAACACGGCTGTGAGAGACACCAGAGGGGCTCACGTTGACTATGCACCAATGCATGACGAAATGGTAGTCTGTTTGACCTATTTTAACATACTTGCATCATGTTGTCTTCTTTCAAATACATAAGTTTGGTGTGTTCATGACTTGCAGGGCAGAGAGTTGCTTCTGTGCGTCAACGATGCCAATGTTGCACTGAGTCATCCACCTGGTGGTGGATTATCTGAGAGGACTCTTAGGAGCACGATGGAGGTGTGACCAATATATTATAAAAGTTTCTTTTCGCGGATTATTTATTTGCATCTCATATCATAGCATATTTTGTGTTGTTGCAGAAGTTCAAGAAGTGGTTCCATAAGATGGCAGCAATGCTTTCTTGCCATGGTGCTCAGTCCAGTGACGTGTATGCACCTGGTAGCCGCGTCGCCAGAGCTAATAGACGGAGTTATCTTCAGAACGATGAGGACATGGAGGAGGAGGTCCATGAAGAGGAGCCAACACATCAAGAGGAGCCAACACATCAAGAGGAGCCAACACATCATGAGGAGCATGAGTATGATGCAACACATCAAGAGGATCATGAGTATGATGTTGATGCTCCACAACCATCACAACCGACACAAGGCAATGCTCGCTCTAGGAAAGGCAAAGCCATAGCTAAGACACCAAGCAAGAAAGGTAGAAAGAAGACATGTAACACACAATTCCATAGTCCGGAGTATCCTCATCAGCTTATCCCAAGAGGAATGCAAAAATATAAGGCCAATATTGAGGCGGAGGAGGAGGCATACAACGAAGAGGAGGAGGAGGCTAGCGAAGAGGAGGAGCCTACACTTGCAACCATTGTGAAGAGAGGAAGGAGGAAGTGAGCTTCTTGTTTGGAAGTGCATGAACTAGGTGGCGTTTGTATGCATGAACTTGGGGTAGAGGTGGAGATGAATGGATGAGATGGCTATAGGTGGGACCAAAGAATCCTATCCACTCGAAAGTTGCTCTCTGGATAGGGACCCAGACGCCAGGGACCTTGGCGTCTGGGTGTGCACATTAGCAAACTGCAAAATACTCTCTGGATAGAGACCTAGACGCCAGGGACCTTGGCGTCTGGGTGTGCAAGTTAGCAAACTGCAAAAACGCTCTCTGGATAGGGACCCAGACGCCAGGGACCTTGGCGTCTGGGTGTGCAAATAAGCAAACTGCAAAAATGCTCTCTGGATAGAGACCCAGACGCCAAGGACCTTGGCGTCTGGGTGTGAAAATTAGCAAACTGCAAAAATGCTCTCTGGATAGAGACCCAAACGACAGGGACCTTGGCGTCTGGGTGTGCAAATTAGCAAACTGCAAAAATGCTCTCTGGATAGAGACCCAGACGCTAGGGACCTTGACGTCTAGGTGTGCAAATTAGCAAACTGCAGCTCTCTGCATAGGGACCCAGACGCCAGGGACCTTGGCGTCTGGGTGTGCACATTAGCAAACTGCAAAAATGCTCTCTGGATAGGGATCCAGACGCCAGGGTCTGTGGCGTCTGGGTGTGCACATTTGCAAAATTGCAGAAATGCTCTCTGGATAGGGACCCAGACGCCAGGGTCTATGGCATCTGGCCCACAGTTCTTTATTTTGCTAATGTGTGAGCTTGGCAACTTGTTGCACACACTTTTAAACATAGGAAATCAAACAAAAATATGAACAAAGCATAGTTTGCATATAATTTCAAATAGGTTGCACATAAGTAGTTCATGACCACACAAGGCCTCGAATAACAAGTTCACACATGATGTCTCGAATGAAATAAGTAGTTCATGACCACACAAGGTCTCGAATGACAAGTTCATACATTAAACAAAGTCTCGACAGTCCATCATCGATGCCAGTGCCTTTCCATTTGTCTACTGAGTAGTACGGGGCCACTTTCCCTTCTTGTCACGTGCCTCGTCCTCCTCTCGTGCATCGCGAGCCTTGCAAGTTTTCTTGCCCTCTCTTCTTGACGAGCCTCCTTCTCTTTGCATGCCCTCTCTTGCTCACGCTTCTTGCGCTCGTTCTTCTCCTTCTCACGACGCTCATGCTCCAATCCCCGTGCAAAGGACTCCTCAAACAGGTGCTGCCTCCGTAAGTAATCTCGATGTTGGTCCTCTTGGACATCTTTTGGTACCTCCAAGTGAAGTACTTGCAAAGTGGAGGAGGCGACTACATAAAAATCATGTTATAGTTAGTAATATGAGTTCAAACTTGATGAGGTTTTTTTGTATGTACACCTAACATACCGGTGGTATGTCATATGCATTAGTTGGCCTTCGATGATCATGTGCATAGTTCGGACACACGAAAAACCTTCTACCTTCTGTCCATGACTTCTTGCGGTCCGTGGACACCTTCAGCTTGCAAACATCACCACACCAACATGGTGGTGCGGGCACATCCTTCTCCTTCTCCTTGTCCAACCTGGCCTCCATCCACGTCTTTCGCATGTCCTCTTGGTCCGCGCACGCCGGCCTCGTCCTGGAACCGGATGAAGCCATGCCTACAAAAAGAACAATTGTTAGCACAAGACACAAAGAGAGTACATGTGTAAATACAGTAAATCAATAAATGCTAGGAATTGTATGAACAAATAATATACCACTATTATTAGATCAACCATCTAGATTAAGCAAATAACCGAAGGCCGATCCATTATCAACCATTCCTCTACGACCACCACCACCTCTAGCACTTGTGCTTCCTCTCCGACCACCACCACCTTTAGCACTTGTGCTAGCTCGACCATCACCTCTAGCACTTGTGCTTGCTCGACCACCACCTCTAGCACTTGTGCCTGCTCGACCACCACCTCTAGCACTTGTGCTAGCTCGACCACCACCTCTAGCACTTGTGCTCCCTCTACGAACACTAGTACCTCTAGCACTTGTGCTCCCTCTACGACCACCACTACCACCTTTGACACTTGTGCTTCCTCGACCACCACCACCGTCACCTCTTCCACCTCGTTCACCATCGGTGCCACCTCCACGACTTGTTTTTCTTTTTTTCGGTTTTCCTATTCTTGCATGTCCGCTCATTGTGTCCCCCTTCACCGCACACCCCACAGTTGATAGTGTCAGGAGCCTCCATAAAATGACCGCTACCAAATTGTTTCATGCCAGTGTATCCAGCCAGGTCATCCATATCACCCCCGAACCTCTTAGTTCTCCTTCTACCCTTCGTCTCCACCTTTAGAAGAGGGTCTGGCCTAATATGAGGGCCATGGTACTCAGGCCACTGTGATTGGTCCAAGAAAGGGTGAAATCTTGGCGCCCATGTCAACCTAGTAGCTTCCACATGAAACTCTTGCATCTGCACGGTTTTTCCATCACAAACAAGTATGTTTCTCGCCTTCGCCGCCGTTATCAAATGCAAGCATGGCCAATGATACTTACTAGGCCTCTCGCACTGGCACCACCGAGTCTTCAGACGCACCTCAAATGCAGCACCACCATATTGAAAACCGTCTCGTGTTGTGCCACCTGGCTCATCAATTTGATAGATCATTTCAATTCTGTCGAATATGATAACTTGTTGCCGTGAAGACTTGCTTGCTTGTAACTGCAACCATTCATCAACCTTCTCCGGATAATCCTTTTTTTCACCTATCCATTTTGCAGTCTCTTCAGAATGCCTCTGAAAGTACTCATTAAGCTTGAAGAAGGTGTACTCCACTATTGCAGTCACCGGCAATGCACGAGCACCCTTCAGCACATTGTTGAAACATTCTACCAGATTGCTCATCATGTCGCCATATCGCCTACCACCATCGTCATGAGCGCGTGCCCACTTGTGCTTCTCGCTTAAATTCCTAGTTAAGAACTCTTTTCCCCCTTTGTTCATCGCTGCAAAGAGTTTGTTGTACCGAGCATCGAAAGCTTGGGTCGTGAAGGCCACACATACATGGGTAAGGTCTTTGCCGAGCTCCTTGCTCTTACATGACCGGTAAAAGTTGGCCACGAAATGCCTCATGCACCATCTGTGGTGAAGCTTTGGAAATCCTGGAATAACAATGTCCATTGCCTTGAGTATGCCATGGTGCCGGTACGATATGATGCATACCTCCCTAGCCCCAATCACGTTGTGCCTAACATGACCCATGAACCACTCCCAGTTGTCTGGGTGCTCGGAAGGCACCAAAGCAAATGCACACGGCAACACGTTGTTGTTTGATGAGTGCGCCATTGCTACCATTAGTGTGCCCTTGTATCTACCGGTCAAGAACGTGCCATCTATAGACAAGACCGGACGACAATGCTGAAACGCCTCCACACATTGTCCATAACTCCAGAAGGCACGGTGGAACACTCTCTCGTGATCCTCGACCACATGAAACATGCCCGGGTTCTTATGTGCAATCGCTACCAACAACCTTGGGAGCTGGTTGTATGCTTCTTCATAACCACCATACAACATCCTAATAGCATTTGCCTTTGCCTTCCATGCCTTTCCATACTTGACTTCATAACCAAATTGTTTTTTCACCGTCCGCATGAGAAACCTTACTTTCACAGTGGGATCAAAGCCTATGTCTTTCATCCATTTGTATCCGAGATACTCAGATGTGAGTTGACGATGTGTCGTTCAAAGTCGTTTAGATGGCGGTTTGCACCTATGAGTGGCAACACAACTTCTTAACACCCATTCTTCGGTTTCTTTAAGCTTTCTTGCACGAACCTTCCATGGGCATCCTTCTTGCTCACACTTCACGGTGTAACGCAACTTCATGTCGGAGTGCTCAACATAAAATGGCCTATGGTTCCGAATGGCATAGTCAGACAACCAAAACTTCAACATAGGCAAGCTCAGAAACTTCACTCCTTTCTTCAAATAAGCATTCTCGTACTCCTTCTCCTCCCTTGGTTCTTCTGGATCCGGGCATGGTGTTGGCTCAATCGCCGTCATTCTCATTCCACCATCAACAACAGCTTTATGGGCAAGGCTAAGATCTTTAAACAAGTGAGTTATTTTTTCTAAGCCCGTCAACTCAAAGTGGATTTGGTTTTCCTCCTTTGTGAATCCATCCTCGTCCAATTGTTCAACTGGACCCTCGTCATCCGAGTCATAGGCATATTTACGCCTAAAAGGCAACTCACGATCCATGTCCTTTTGCGCTATGTACGCATCCAAGTCACCAACATCATTACCATGAAACCCTTCCTCTTGCTCTTCGTCGTCATCATAAGCATCTTCATCATATTGAATTACTTCGTCACTAGCAATCACCTCAACTTCATTTGCTTGGCTAGTTGGTGGTTGGCTAGAAGCATTGGGGGCATACAACTCAACCTCATTTGGTTCAATAGATGGTACACGGGGACGTGGTTGGCGATAAGCATTGGGGGCATCAACCACAACCCTATGCTCAACAAGTGGCACCATTGTCATCTCGCTCATGTCATCCATTGGGGAAGAGACATGCCGGTTCAAACCAAGTGTAAACCGAGGAGATTCAACCATGGTGGCAAACAATTCAAGTGACTTGTCTTCCGATTGGGAAACTTTTTCCTTGTATACATCCCAATGCAAATCCGAGGTGATAGGCATACTTCTCAAGTGAGATTTGGCTCCAACTCCAACATCATACCTTCCTATTAACTTAACATCAACATTGGTGTCCATCCACTTTAAGGCTTGTCTCACTTTTGCAACAACATCCTCATAGCTAGGGCTTGTATCAAAAATCAATGGTTCCTCACCCGTGTTGGCATTGTTACTCAAGAATGCCTCCTTGTCCATGTAATGAACATTAACAAGTCTCTCCATCTAAAAATAACATGAATGCATTTAAGACTTCAATGAGAATTGGTGTTTATCCAAATACATCTCATTATATTCAAATCATATCAACACTAAATTATTGGTGATGTCCACAAAAGTATCACTAATTAACACACACTAAGCAAAGTTAACCCTAATCACTAACTAACCCTAACCCCCAATCTTTCTACTCAACAAGCATATATTCCTACTACACACCATGCATATCACTATATTATCAAAGTTAACCAAGCCATTCACACTAACATAAAGGAGAAAACATGAACTAGGGTTCCACCAACATGTATAAAATGCAACCAAAATAACAAGATTTAACAAAAAATAATTGGATGATTTGGGAGAGATACCAAGAGCAACAAAGTGATGGAAAGATCCACCTAAGGGATGCACCTTTTGGAGAGGATTTGAGGGGGAGCTTGAGGGCTGGGAGAGAGTGTGAGAGCTCCAAGTGTTCTTCAAGCTCGGGTTGTGGATTGGGGAAAGTGTGTGGGGTGGATCCCACACACTCTCCCATGGGTTATCCAGTTATCAGGGCCAGACGCCAGGGTCCTTGGTGTCTGGCCCCTTTGCCACGTTAGCAGGTCAACGGGCAGGCGGGCAGTGCGGGCCAGGGGCTAGACGCCAGGGTCCGTGGCGTCTACTTCGTAACCCAGACGCTAGGGATGTTGGCGTCACCTGAAAAGGTCAGAAACGATTTTTTTTTTAAAACGAGATCAAATTGGGATTTCCTTAGCTAAATAGGTGAGAACAGTAATTTTGTCCAATGAGGGTTGCATCCATTCCCATCCCCATCCCCAGCTTGTCTTGTCGTTGCTAGCTTGGACCTACTCGCTTGCTCGCATGCGGCATGCGAACGTCACTCTGATCCCAGTACGAACGATATATCCTCTGATTAAGGGAGCAAAATCGTTCGCTGGGGATTTTAGGCCAAATCAAGCTTATTTTTTTGCCACAACTTAAAAACTGATATGGACCTCATGATAATACAACGAACAGCACAAAAAAGGTCATGATGTACATAATAATAGAAACATCACATTCAAAATTGATCAGATGTTGTAATTACCCCCCCCCCCCCCCCCCCCCCCCAAAAAAACAAATTACAGAAACTCGGGAAAAATTGACATACTAAATTTAGGGGGAAATAAACAGGACAGTGCCTTCCCATTTGCCGCATTATTGAAAAATAGAACAAAAACTTTGAAAAATGCCATGTGACCATCCATATGTATAGCGGAAAAAGGGTAAAAATATATCTAAATGCCTCGAACACAAAATTCCAATTATTCCAATTCCTTTGGGATGCAGAGCAGAGGTAGGACGGCAGTCGTCATTCCTGCTTAGCTTTATAGTAAAGTGCACAGTCGGTCAATCAGTGGTGACTCGAGTGATTACTCGACAGGGAAAATTTGGTGTTTTGATCCTTTTGCGAAAGTAAAGTCAGATCTGACCCTCGTTTGATTTTTTCGAGATCTGACCCTTTTCCTATTGCCGGGGTCGATGGCGGCAATGTATAACTGCCTACCGCTGAGGCCCTTGGCGGGAGGGTTGCACGCCGTACTTAAAAAGAATTCTAAGTATCAAATATAGTGCGTGTACCCACCTACTGTCGAGCAACACGGTGGAAGGGTTGCAAAGGCTACCGCCAGCCTGTTTGACAGTAGGGTTGGACTGCGATGAAGTGGATAAGTTGCCTACCGCAGGTCTCGGTGGTAGGATGGTATACCCCTACCGCCATCGACCCCGAGGGTAGAAAAATGGTCAGCTGAATTTTTTTTCAAACCGGGGTCAGATTTGGCTTAACTTTCGTGAAAGGGTCAAAACACCAAATTTGATGTCCTCGAGATTGATTGCGTTGCTCGATCCATCCACGCACATGTGTCACCAAATCCGAATAGATACTAGCTACGCTCTCATCTAACAACCAAGATTGTTTCTTCCTGAGTCCTGGCTGACTTGTGATTCAATTGAACTGTGCGCACATGGGTAGTGGTGGTCGTAAGCTGGAGCTGGTGGCCGAGGAGGTGGACGGCGTCCGCGCCCGCTGCATCCTGGCTGGGAGGAAACCCAGCAGCACCAAGAAATCTCTGACCAACCACGTCCACCTTAGCGGCCGGCGCGGCGACCAGCCGGAACATACCGATCACTGGCTGAAGAAAACTCAACCACACTAGTACTAGTAGAAGTATTTTAAGAAAATGTGGATCGAAAAGAAAATGTGGATCGAAGCGCGCGCACTGCAGGCTGAACGGACGTCTTGCTACGGCACGCACCTGTCTTGTTAATTTTGCTATTAGCATCGTTTTCCCTTCCCCGAGTAGCTAGTGTAGTTTCTTGGTTTAGTGTCAACTTCGAACCCATTTGCATCAAGGTGTATGCAGTACAAATCATGGTTGTCTGAATCAAGCAAAGTTTCACACGTAACATTTGACTTTGTTTTTTAGCTTTTTAAAAGGAGCTTGCATATTTATTTGACTAATTTACCCTTTTTTTCACTTAAGCGCACTATGGCCCCGCCAAAAATTTATTTGCACGTCTGGCCTCATCGATGAAATGACTACCCGATAGACATGCTATCTACAAGAGACATGGAAGTTGTTTGCCGTCTTTGACCCATCAACGTTCAATGGTCGCCGGTCAGCGAGCCAACATGGCACCCAGATGACACGGTCTTCCAGTAGACGCCACAACGTTCGACAAATGATTTGTCGCTTACAACCCTGTGGTACCTGGCAATCCGTTCGTCATGTTGGCCAGACAACTTGACACGTCTAGCAAATTGACTCTTATATTGTCTTCAATCTCCTCTTTTGGATTGAAGATAATATTCGCCAGACAACTCTGTCCGCCAAACTCCTACACCTGCAAGCTCACACCCTCTACAGGAGGACACCCAAATGGACCGGGGAAGGGACCGTTTAGCCAGGAAAGTAACTGCTTGGTTGTGGGACAATGAGGAAGATCATAAAATGTGAACTTATCAATTATTATTTAGACATTATTTCTCTATAGGCATAAAATGAAAATACACTGAATTCTCATCCCTAAACTTTGACTAACGAATTGGACATATTTTGAGTAGGCGAGATGATCTCATAGGAAATAATTGGCGAACGTCCCTCTGATCCCACTATGAACTATATATCCTCTGGAAATGATCGATTAAGGGAACAAAATCGTTCGCTGGGGAATTTAGGCCAAATCAAGCTTAATTTTTGCCACAACTTAAAAACTGATACGGACCTCATGCTAATACAACAAACAGCACAAAAAGTGTCATCATGTACATAATAATAGAAACATCACGTTCAAAATTGATCAGGTGTTGTACCCCCCCCCCCCCCCCCCCACCCCACAAAAAACAAATTACAGAAACTCGGAAAAAAAATTGACATGCTAAATTTAGGGGGAAATAAACAGGACATTGCCATCCCATTTGCCGCATTATTGAAAATTAGAACAAAAACTTTGAAAAATGTCATGTGACCATATAGCGGAAAAAGGGTAAAAAAATATCTAAATGCCTCGAACACAATTGCAATTCCTTTGGGTGCAGAGAAGAGGCAGGACCGTAGTCGTGATTCCTGCTTAGCTTTACAACAAAGTGCACGGTCGGTCAGCCAGTGGTGACTCAAGTGATTACTCGATAGGCATCCCGAAGGAGGTTGTTTGACTTTGTGTTTTCAGTTGTTCAAACTTCAAAAGGAGGTTGCATCCATCCCCATCCCCATCTTGTCTTGTCGTTGCTAGCTTGGACCTACTCCCTTGCTCACATGCGGCACCAGGACGCTTATAAAACTAGGACGCCAATAACTGACAATCGTTCCGCTGATCCTTCCTAGGGCGATCCCAGTACGAACGATATGTCGCATGTGATCGATTTATCAAGGGAACAAAATCGTTCGCTAGGGAATTTAGGCCAAATCAGGCTTAATTTTTTGCCACAACTTAAAAACCGATATGGACCTTGAGGGAGTCCTGGACTAGGGGGTGTCCGGACAGCCGGACTATATCGTCCGCCGGACTCCAAGACTACGAAGATACAAGATTGAAGACTCCGTCCCGTGTCCGGATGAAACTTTTCTTGGCGTGGAAGGCAAGCTTGGCGATACGGATATGTAGATCTCCTACCATTGTAACCGACTCTGTGTAACCCTAGCCTCCTCCGGTGTCTATATAAACCGGAGGGCTTTAGTCCGTAGGACACAACATACATTACAACAATCGTACTATAGGCTAACTTTAGGGTTTAGCCTCCTTGATCTCGTGGTAGATCCACTCTTGTACTACCCATATCATCAATATTAATCAAGCAGGACGTAGGGTTTACCTCTATCGAGAGGGCCCGAACCTGGGTAAAACATCGTGTCCCTCGTCTCCTGTTACCATCCGCCTAGACGCATAGTTCGGGATCCCCTACCCGAGATCCGCCGGTTTTGACACCGACATTGGTGTTTTCATTGAGAGTTCCTCTGTGTCGTCACCGATAGGGCGGATGCCTCCACCCGTCTTCAAAGACGGTGTTTTCGCCGAAGGGGCCTTGGCCGCCGGCCAAACTATCCGGCTGGGTGGTTTTCTTATGACCTCATGTCCGGCCGCCGCTTCGACAATGACTTCTCAAGTCGTTAGAAGCAATCTTCGCGTCAGCTCGAAAGCTGCCGAACAGTTGGATCCAATAGAGCTCTCGTCTGTTAACGAGCTCTTGGATCGCATCGCCGCCCTGGGAGTCGCTACGGACTACAACCAGATTGGGCTTAAACCCGATCTGAGAGAGATTAGCTCTCCCCAGGCCACCCACCACGTCGCAGTGGTAGAGGAGCAATACGGCAACTCTTCGCCTATATTGAAAACTATTCATGTCCGGATTCCCGAACCCTCCATGCCGGATTTCCGCGGAGGGACGGACTTCGATCGAGCATTGAATTTAAAATCATGCATCGCTCCAGACTCGCTGGATCGTGTCCAGCAACCCAAGCTTCCAAATTCGGAAACTCCTCGGCCTTTGAGCCCCAAGATGGGCAGGGATCCGGACTTTAGTCCACCCACCCGCCCAGACATATGCGATCTATCTCTAATATGGCAAGAGCCCGCTGAAACAGTACATCACTACTGGGCCAGATTGCTCCTGGTTATGGACAGGATAAAGGACTGCCGAGAGGAAAACGCAATCTCAATCTTCTGCAATAATTGCACGGACAAGGGAATATTGAACGCCATCGATCGTCGCAAAATTACACAATTCGCCGATCTGGCGTCCATAGTACGAAAGTACTGTGCGATGGAGAGTTTCCGGAAAACCGAAAACCAATTTTGGGATAATTCGGCCCCAACCCCAGTCCGCAACAAAAGGGTGCCTCACACTCGGGCACCAGACGCAAAAAAGAAAAAGCAAAAACACAATAAAGGGCGCGGAATCGTACTGGAGGGATGGCTCAATGGACCCTGTAAGCTTCATAGTACGGAGGGAGCCGTCCCAACACATAGCCTTTGAGCATGTTGGATATTACGGCAGGTGGCCAAAAGTGGCGAGGAGCTTCTAGCCCCGGGAAACCACTCCAACAATACCAGTACGGTAGCAACAGTTTTCGAGACATTCGCATCAAACAATATGCGAAAGCGAATAATCCGCGGACTCGCCGAAGTCTACCAAGTAGCAACAGCAAATCCATGGAGCGACACAGCTATTACTTTCAATGCCAGCGACGAGCCTAAATTCCGAACAACCAGAGCGCCAGCTGCACTGGTGCTTAGTCCCATAGTGGACGGCTTTCGACTGACAAAAGTCCTCATGGATGGCGACAGCGGACTAAACCTCATTTACGAGGAAACTCTGCGAAAAATGGAAATCGATTGGAGCCGTATTGAGCGAAGCAGCACAACCTTCAGGGGAATAATCCCTAGCCGAGAAGCGCGCTGCACCGGAAAAATCACACTCGATGTGGTGTTCAGCTCGCCGGACAATTACAGATCCGAAGAAGTCACGTTCCAAGTGGCCCCGTTCAGCAGCGGATATCACGCCATATTAGGACGAGAGGCATTCACAATTTTTCAAGCAGTACCCCATTACGGGTACATGAAGCTCAAAATGCCTGGGCCCAGCGGAATAATCACTCTCGTTAGTGATCCGGACATAGCACTCCGCGCCGAAGACAAGACAGCCGCACTAGCCCTCGAGGCACTATCCGAAGCCTTAGCGGCAGAAGAACTCACCGCGCTGCACTCTACGGTGAACAGGGACGATGTGATACTCGATAAAAGATCCAAGTCCACCTCCTTCAAATCAGCAGATGAAATAACAAAATTCCAGGTCCATCCAACGGACCCAACAAAGACGGTCTCCATTGGGGCACAATTGAACCCCGAAGTAGACGCCGCACTGCGCGAATTTCTTCGGGAAAATTGGGACATTTTTGCCTGGCATCCTTCGGATATGCCCGGAATCCCACGCAGATTGGCAGAACACAGCCTAAACATCCTAAAAGGATTCAAGCCAGTCAAACAGGCTCTTCGACGATTTTCCGAACCCAAAAGACAGGCAATGGGAGAAGAGCTAGCCAAACTATTGGAAGCCGGATTCATCAGAGATATCAAACATCCGGATTGGCTAGCAAATCTGGTAATGGTACCAAAGAAGGACAAATCCTGACGCCTATGTGTCGATTTTAAAGACCTCAATAAGGCTTGCCCAAAGGATCCCTTCCCTCTCCCCCGCATCGACCAAATTATCGATGCTACCGCAGGGCACGATTCATTGTGTTTCCTCGACGCATACTCTGGCTACCATCAAATCAAGATGGCGGAAGCAGACCAAGCCGCCACGGCATTCATCATCCCTTACGGACCATTCTGCTTCAACACGATGCCCTTCGGACTTAAAAACGCCGGCGCAACATATCAGCGCATGATTCAAACATGTCTGGCTACCCAGATCGGCAAAACAGTCGAGGCATACGTAGACGACGTAGTCGTCAAAACAAAACACGTCGAAACTCTAGTAGACGATTTGAGGCTCACGTTCGACAACCTCAGAGCATACGACATCAAGTTGAATCCGGAAAAATGTGTTTTCGGCGTACCAGCCGGAAAGCTGCTGGGCTTCATCGTGTCCGGTAGAGGAATCGAAGCAAACCCGGCTAAAATCCGAGCTCTGTCACAGTTGGACATTCCAAAAGACCTCAAACAAATACAAAAATTAACAGGATGCGTGGCAGCTCTAAGCCGCTTTATCTCCCGTTTAGGAGAAAAGGCGTTGCCCCTCTATCGCCTCCTCAGGCGCACCGAACACTTCGAGTGGACGGATGCTGCCACTGCCGGACTCGAAGAAATAAAGGCCATATTGGCAACAAATCCGGTCCTGGCTGCGCCCAATCTGGGCGAACCAATGTTGTTGTACATCACAGCAAGCATCAAGTTGTAAGCGCGGTCCTCGTCGTCGAACGAGAGACAGAAGGGCACAAATTCCCTCTTCAAAAACCAGTGTATTATGTATCCACTGTGTTAACCCCCTGCAAGTCCCGTTACCCGCACTATCAGAAGATAGCATATGCGGTGTTCATGGCATCCCGGAAGCTCCGGCACTACTTTCAAGAGTGTTCGATAACAGTGGCCTCTGAAGTACCACTCAATGACATTATAAATAACCGCGACGCAACGGGCAGGATTGCAAAATGGGCCATTGAGCTCTTACCATTCGATATAACTTACAAACCTCGGCGAGCTATAAAGTCACAAGTTCTCGCTGACTTTGTCGCCGAATGGACCGAAGCCGAACTCCCTAAAGAGTACGGTGCATACTCCAATTGGACTATACATTTCGACGGCTCTAAAATGTTGGCCGGACTGGGGGCTGGCGTCGTATTGACGTCCCCAACCGGACACACAGTCCAGTATGTACTTCAAATAATGTACACGGACTCCAACAACGCAGCTGAATACGAGGCCCTGTTACATGGTCTCCGGATGGCAGTCTCCATGGGCATTCAACGCCTAGAGGTGCACGGGGATTCAAACCTTGCAATATCCAAAATAAACGGAGACTTCGATGCCAAGGATCCAAAAATGGCAGCATATCGCAATGCTGTCCTAAAAATGTCAGCTCGGTTTGAAGGACTCGAATTCCATCACATAGCCCGAGATAATAACCAAGCGGCCGACGTACTGGCACACATCGGTGCCAAACGTGATGCTGTCCCTCCAAATATCTTCCTGGAACGGCTCTTCAAGCCATCCGTACTATGGGAAGAGGAGCCCGGAAGTGACAAACCGGAAAAAACCGCGCTAATCGGCGATTCAGCCGATGACATAACACCTTCAGCCCACGTCATAATGGCAGTAATCGCCCCGTGGACAAAACCTTTCCTAGCCTACTTGCTTAGGCAGGAACTTCCCGAAGACCAAAACGAGGCCCGCTGCATAGTCCGGCGATCGAAAGCCTACAAGGTCCATGAGGGAGAACTTTATAAGAAAAGTACAACCGGAGTCCTTCAAAGGTGTATCTCCGAAGAGGAAGGGCAAAACCTCCTGGCTGAAATTCATGCCGGACTAGGCGGACACCACGCAGCAGCCCGAGCCCTTGTAGGAAAGGCATTCCGTACAAGATTTTATTGGCCGACGGCCCGGGCAGATGCCCAGGACTTAGTCCAGAAATGCGTTGGTTGTCAGCTCTTTGCTAATCAGAGCCACATGCCGCTCACCGCCCTCAAAACTATACCCATTACCTGGCCGTTCGCGGTTTGGGGGCTTGATATGGTTGGACCCCTAAAAGGGGGAACCCACAAGCAAAGATACCTATTGGTCATGGTGGATAAATTCACCAAATGGATAGAGGCCAAACCGGTGAAAACGGCAGAGTCCGGACCAGTGATAGACTTTATATCCGGGGTAGTACACCGCTACGGAGTCCCCCACAGCATCATCACCGACAACGGCACGAACTTCACAGCCGACGAGGTTAAGTCATGGTGCAAAAATATGGGCATCAAGCTCGACTACGCTTCAGTCTATCACCCTCAAACCAACGGTCAAGTGGAACGAGCAAATGGTCTAATAATGAGCGGCATTAAGCCCAGACTAGTGCGGTCACTTACTAAATCCGACATGCACTGGGTCGAGGAGCTCGACTCCGTACTCTGGGGGCTGCGGACAACGCCTAACCGCACTACCGGATTCACACCATTTTTTATGGTATACGGCGCAGAGGCAGTCTTGCCCTGCGACATTATTCATGACTCACCTTGAGTGCGCATGTACGAGGAAAGAGAGGCCGAGCTTGATCGGCAGGACAGCTTGGACACATTGGAGGAAGAACGCGACGTCGCGAAGGCTCGTTCCGCATTTTATTAGCAGTAGGCCCGAAGATATCAAAGCAGAGAAGTACGGGCCAAGACTTACAATGTTGGCGAACTAGTTCTACGCCTGCCGGACAAGAAAAAGGACAAGCTCAAGCCCAAATGGGAGGGCCCCTTCATTATCGATCAAGTCCTGACCGGCGGAGCATACCGTCTACGAAATGCGTCGGATAACCGACTCGAGCCGAACCCATGGAACGCAGCCCGCCTCCGACGATTCTATGCCTAGCGCCGGACTAAGAGTTCGTCCCCTTCCCCCGTCCAAACTTTTACACTTCGGCTATCTTTTGTTTCTCTTTTCATACCTTTTTTCAAAAGCCCTTACGGGCCTATTTTCGCATTTTTTGCATAGACATGATGTGCCATCCGCACTCATTATTCCTGGGGGCTTCTTTTACAGAAGCTCAATTATAAGGGTTTCATGCCCAGCACATGTGTCAAGCTTCCACATGTACCTTTTACTCACCATTATATGCATCGATATGACTTAAGTTTTGGGCAAGCTGGGTTGCCTGGCTCCTGTGCTTACCCCTACGTTCCCGATTGTTCGGCTAGGAGGTAAAGGGAGCACCTCTGCGATTGTTACTGCCGGGTCAGCCGGATGTGTACCTCAGACTGGGTGAAGCCGAAAGCTAGCGTTCTTAAGGGAATATTCGGTCGGTGACTCAAAAGATGACTTTTTACCTATTTATTTATCCGCCCCCAGATGTTTTTCTGCTTTCTTTGCAGTCCGGACATGCACTTTAGGGCATGCCTCCCAGGGAAAGGAACCCTTAACGAAACTATTCTCCCTGGAAGATGTTTCTTACCAACCATGTAATATAACATAACTAGTTGGGCACTTGTCTGATAAAGCACTAATGACCCCTACGCCTGGTCTCCATGCATACCACGGTTGTTTCTTAACCAAAAAGGTATTCAGACACACTCCGGACCCTAGGGTCCCGAGGTTGAAGCGAAAAGGTCGGCAAAGACAAACGATCTACAATCCGGCTAGAAGGCATTTCACATGTCACTTTAAAGGAAAACATACATTGTCAAATTTACTGATTGTATTCCTCCTAAATCCCGTCTAACAGGCTGTCTAACTTACAGTCCCATTGGGAAAATTTAGCAGCCAACTCTACTTGGCTGTACACTAAACTTACAGGGATCTCCTTCCCATCGGGCCCCACCGGTCCAACTTCGGCCATGTGGTTGGGATCCGCCTTCTTGTAACGCGTCTTCACCATGGCCCAAGCCTCCCGGGCACCTTGACGGCAAGCCGAAATCTTCCATAAACGGAAGCGCTGCCGCACTCCCCGAAGCTTCTCCGCAAGCTCCCCAAGGCCCTCGGGTAAGGAGAGGGCTGGCCATAAAGCTTGGACGACGCCGCTCATCGCCTGCCGAACTTGTTCGAGCAGTTGCAACAGCTCGGGAAGTTGATCACCTGTTGATATGGGCATCTCCTCCGCAGGGCGACCTGTGAGTATACCTACAAGACATATTATGTCAATTTACTTCCTCGCCGAACTCTTCTTTTCAAAAGAGTCCGCTCAAGCACTTACTATAAATGCCGCGATGAAGCCGCTGATTCTCCTTAATGGAGCTTGAAAGCCCGGCTTGAGCGCCTTTCAGCTCTTCTCCGAGCTTGGCGTTGGCATCTTGGAGCTTGTTCCTTTCTTGCTGCACCCTATTCAGCACCCTCTCGCCGGCCTTCAGCTGGCGCAGTAATTCTTGCCTGTCCGGATCTTGTCCGGCGGCACCTGCAATGTCACTATTAGACTTGCGCGCACGCCGCACAGCGCTTATATCAATAAAAATGTGTTACCAGGAGGGGTCTCAGCGTCTCCTCCTGCGGCAGCAAGTGCGGCCTCAAGTTGGGCCTTGCATTCTTGCAGCTCCTGAGACAGCTGGGCATTTTTCTCATTAAGAGCCTGCGTTTCAAATGATCCTTAAATCTGTTAACATAACTACTTTAAGTCTCGGGGGCTACTAGTATATATAACCATTAAAATTCCTTTACCCGTATGTCTTTCACATACTGCTCCGTGGCTCTGGTAAAACCATCTTGAGCGGCACGGAGATGCGCGTCCCCCGCGTTAAAGGCATCTAATGCCTCAGGGGAGAAGCACGCTTCACGAAATACTGTCCGGCGGCGCCTATGGTTCATGGCGCTCTCCACCTCAGACTTGGTGGCGGACAGTCTGTCGGTGTCCTCCGTTGGAGAAGGATCCGGCCCGCGTCTTGCGTTTGCCTCCCCCTTCGGGCCGGCGCTGGAGCCTGGCCGGTGTAGGTTGGATCAGCAACTTCAGCGCCCGCAGTCCGGCGAGCGCTTTTTCTCCTATAAAGATCATGAGCACTCAAACGCTTCCTAGGAACGTTGCTCTGAAAATTCAAATACGAGCTATACCTTTGCGGCGACGTTTCCGTCCGCACCGCGCTCCTTTTCCGCCTGCTGGTCCGGACTGACTTCTGTAGGTCAGCCACCGCGGGCTCGGCTTCCCTCCGTGAAGGCGCTTCCTGCAAAATACCATCGTTCGCGAAGGTTAGAAATGGGCAAGGAAGAGATAATGGTGTCCGGACCTCGGTCACAGTCACCTGGGAAGCCGGACACAGTCCGGGGTAGTCCGCCGTAATGGCAACCAAAGCATTGTCCATGCTGAGCTGGTAAAATACCCCGTCGATCAGCTCCACCTTGATGTCCGGATCCTCTTCGGAGGCCGGATCTAGGGATCTTTCCAGATCCTCGGGTTGCGGAGCAGGACTTACCATGTCCTCCACAGTCCGGCGTAGATCCTGCGCCGAAGACATAATGTAAGAAGCCTAAACTTCGAGAGTATGGGTTGAGCCCTTAAAAGTGTTCGCTTACCCATCCTCTAGGGTTGTTCATGGAAAACCCATTTAAAGGGTTCGTTCGAAGGAAGTCCTCCTTCTCCCCCTTGTATAGACTGGATAGGATCTTCACCAGGTCCTCGGTCGAGTCCGGCCCTTTGCGGCCATGACGGGTAGCATCATCTTCCCCGTTGAAATCCCACATAGGGTGGCCCCTATATTGCAATGGCTGTACCCCCCGCATGATGCATATCACCATGACTCCAATCATGGTCAACCCAGAGTGGGCCAGCAATCTTATTCGGCCCATCAAGTAATGGACGCTCTTGTCCTCCTCCAAGCGGGGGCTCCATGGGCGCCAGCTGAGGCGTTTCTTCAGGGGAGCAGCACTAAACTCCGGGAGGCCAATCCGGACTCGGTCCGGCAGCGGAGCGTCTCCTATGTAAAACCACTCTGAAGGCCAGTCTTCGGACGCCTTCTTGGGAGTACCGGATGGGTATCCGGTGCCGGCGATGCGCCATATTTCGGCGCCGCCCACTTGATATATGGACCCCTTGTGAGAACGGGGTACGAGGCAGAACAGCCTCTTCCACAATGCAAAATGGGGCTCAATGCCCAGGAATAGCTCTCAAAGAGCTACGTAGCCCGCGATATACAAGACAGAGGCGGGTGTGAGGTGGTGGAGCTGGAGTCTGTAGAACTCCAGGAGCCCGCAGAGGAACGGATGTATTGGGAATCCGAGTCCCCTTATCAGATAAGGGACGAAGCATACTCGCTCCCCCTTATTGGGGCTTGGGGTAGCCTCCGCTTGCCTCCCACCTTGATAAGTGACCAGCCCAGCTCGAACCGGGACCATGAAGGCCGGAGGGAGATATCCCCCCGCTTGGAGCTTCACTAGCTCGTTGTGCGGAACAAAGCACCTCCTCCAATCCCCTGGCGGTGGGCTGGGAGCACGAGAAGAGGAGCCGCGTCGACGGTCCATGATGGAATGGATTTTTAGGTCAAAGGCGCTCCGATGAAGTATTCGCGGGAGGAAGATGGTGTGATTTGGATCTGGATTTTTGCCTCCTTTGTAGGCGGACGGCTCGCACGACTAGGGGGTGAAACGCAAAAGACACCCTGGCTTTTCGCATTCATGCGACGCGTGGAAAAAGGCCATTATTTGGCGTAGAAGCCGAGGAACACAGTATTTAAGATGAAGCCGGACACTGTTCGGCAGGTACATGGAATTTGAAGGGAGAACCCGCCTTGCAACGCCGAAGACTATAAACGCGCTGGACTTATCGTCATTGAAGCCTGGTTCGGGGGCTACTGAGGGAGTCCTGGACTAGGGGGTGTCCGGACAGCCGGACTATCATCGTCCGCCGGACTCCAAGACTACGAAGATACAAGATTGAAGACTCCGTCCCGTGTCCGGATGGAACTTTCCTTGGCGTGGAAGGCAAGCTTGGCGATATGGATATGTAGATCTCCTACCATTGTAACCGACTCTGTGTAACCCTAGCCTTCTCCGGTGTCTATATAAACCAGAGGGCTTTAGTCCGTAGGACACAACATACATTACAACAATCATACCATAGGCTAGCTTTAGGGTTTAGCCTCCTTGATCTCGTGGTAGATCCACTCTTGTACTTGTTGGGGAACGTAGTAATTTCAAAAAATTTCCTACGCACACGCAAGATCATGGTGATGCATAGCAACGAGAGGGGAGAGTGTTGTCTACGTACCCTCGTAGACTGAAGCGGAAGCGTTGACACAACGTAGAGGAAGTAGTCGTACGTCCTCCCGGTCCAACCGATCCAAGCACCGTTACTCCGGCACCCCGAGTTCTTGACACACGTACAACTCGATGACGCACCCCGATCTCCGATCCAGCAGAGGCGCAGGGAGGAGTTTCGTCAGCACGACGGCGTGGTGATGATCTTGATGTTCTCCTGTCGCAGGGCTTCGCCTAAGCACCGCTACAATATGACCGAGGTGTAATATCGTGGAGGGGGCACCACACACGGCTAAGGAACGATCTCAATGATCAACTTGTGTGTCTAGGGTGCCCCCTTGCCCCCGTATATAAAGGAGGGAGGGAGGAGGAGGCCGGCCTAGGGAGGAGGCGCGCCATAGGGGGGGCAAACCTACTCCAAGTAGGTTTGGCCCCCCTTTCCTATTAGGAGTAGGAGAAGGAAGGAAGAGGGGGGAGGAGAGAAGGAAAGGGGGCCCGACCCCCTTCCCAATTCGGATTGGGCTTGGGGGGGGGGGCCCTCCCTTGCTCCTTCTCCCTCCCTTCCACTAAGGCCCACTAAGGCCCATATACTTACCGGGGGGTTCCGGTAACCTCCCGGAACTCCGGTATATTTCCAATCTCACCCGGAACCTTTCCGGTGTCCAAATATATCCGTCCAATATATCAATCTTTATGTCTCGACCATTTTGAGACTCCTCGTCATGTCCGTGATCACATCCGGGACTCCGAACAACCTTCGGTACATCAAAATACATAAACTCATAATATAACTGTCATCGAAACCTTAAGCGTGCGGACCCTACGGTTCGAGAACAATGTAGACATGACCGAGACACGTCTCCGGTCAATAACCAATAGCGGGACCTGGATGCCCATATTGATTCCTACATATTCTACGAAGATCTTTATCGGTCAAACCGCATAACAACATACGTTGTTCCCTTTGTCATCGGTATGTTACTTGCCCGAGATTCGATCGTCGGTATCCTGTACCTAGTTCAATCTCGTTACCGGCAAGTCTCTTTACTCGTTACGTAATGCATCATCCCGCAACTAGCTCATTAGTCACATTGCTTGCAAGGCTTAAGTGATGTGCATTACTGAGAGGGCCCAGAGATACCTCTCCGACATTCGGAGTGACAAATCCTAATCTCGAAATACGCCAACTCAACAAGTACCTTCGGAGACACCTGTAGAGCACCTTTATAATCACCCAGTTACGTTGTGACGTTTGGTAGCACACAAAGTGTTCCTCCGGTAAACGGGAGTTGCATAATCTCATAGTCATAGGAACATGTATAAGTCATGAAGGAAGCAATAGCAACATACTAAACGATCGGGTGCTAAGCTAACGGAATGGGTCATGTCAATCAGATCATTCAACTAATGATGTGACCTTGTTAATCAAATAACAACTCCTTGTTCATGGTTAGGAAACATAACCATCTTTGATTAACAAGCTCGTCAAGTAGAGGCATACTAGTGACACTCTGTTTGTCTATATTCACACATGTATTATGTTTCCGGTTAATACAATTCCAGCATGAATAATAAACATTTATCATGATATGAGGAAATAAATAATAACTTTATTATTGCCTCTAGGGCATATTTCCTTCAGTCTCCCACTTGCACTAGAGTCAATAATCTAGATTACATAGTAATGATTCTAACACCCATGGAGTCTTGGTGTTGATCATGTTTTGCTCGTGGAAGAGGCTTAGTCAACGGGTCTGCAACATTCAGATCCGTATGTATCTTGCAAATCTCTATGTCTCCCACCTGGACTAGATCCCGGATGGAATTGAAGCGTCTCTTGATGTTCTTGGTTCTCTTGTGAAATCTGGATTCCTTCGCTAAGGCAATCGCTCCAGTATTGTCACAAAAGATTTTCATTGGACCCGATGCACTAGGTATGACACCTAGATCGGATATGAACTCCTTCATCCAGACTCCTTCATTGGCTGCTTCCGAAGCAGCTATGTATTCCGCTTCACACGTAGATCCCGCCACGACGCTTTGCTTTGAACTGCACCAACTGACAGCTCCACCGTTTAATGTAAACACGTATCCGGTTTGCGATTTAGAATCGTCCGGATCAGTGTCAAAGCTTGCATCAACGTAACCATTTACGATGAGCTCTTTGTCACCTCCATATACGAGAAACATATCCTTAGTCCTTTTCAGGTATTTCAGGATGTTCTTGACCGCTGTCCAATGATCCACTCCAGGATTACTTTGGTACCTCCCTGCTAGACTTATAGCAAGGCACACATCAGGTCTGGTACACAACATTGCATACATGATAGAGCCTATGGCTGAAGCATAGGGAACACTTTTCATTTTCTCTCTATCTTCTGCAGTGGTCAGGCTTGGAGTCTTACTCAACTTCACACCTTGCAATACAGGCAAGAACCCTTTCTTTGCTTGATCCATTTTGAACTTCTTCAAAACTTTGTCAAGGTATGTGCTTTGTGAAAGTCCAATTAAGCATCTTGATCTATCTCTATAGATCTTAATGCCCAATATGTAAGCAGCTTCTCCGAGGTCTATCATTGAAAAACTTTTATTCAAGTATCCCTTTATGCTATCCAGAAATTCTATATCATTTCCAATCAATAATATGTCATCCACATATAATATTAGAAATGCTACAGAGCTCCCACTCACTTTCTTGTAAATACAGGCTTCTCCAAAAGTCTGTATAAAACCAAATGCTTTGATCACACTATCAAAACGTTTATTCCAACTCCGAGAGGCTTGCACCATTCCATAAATGGATCGCTGGAGCTTGCACACTTGATTAGCTCCCTTTGGATCGATAAAACCTTTTGGTTGCATCATATACAACTCTTCTTCCAGAAATCCATTCAGGAATGCAGTTTTTACATCCATTTGCCAAATTTCATAATCATAAAATGCGGCAATTGCTAACATGATTCGGACAGACTTAAGCATCGCTACGGGTGAGAAGGTCTCATCGTAGTCAACCCCTTGAACTTGTCGAAAACCTTTTGCAACAAGTCGAGCTTTGTATACAGTAACATTACCGTCAGCGTCAGTCTTCTTATTGAAGATCCATTTATTCTCAATTGCTTGCCGACCATCGGGCAAGTCAACCAAAGTCCATACTTTGTTCTCATACATGGATCCCATCCCAGATTTCATGGTTTCAAGCCATTTTGCGGAATCTGGGCTCACCATCGCTTCTTCATAGTTCGTAGGTTCATCATGATCTAGTAGCATGACTTCCAGAATAGGATTACCGTACCACTCTGGTGCGGATCTTACTCTGTTCGACCTACGAGGTTCTGTATTAACTTGATCTGAAGTTCTATGATCATCATCATCAACTTCCTCACTAGTTGGTTTTGACGTCACAGAAGCCGGTTCCTGTGATGTATTATTTTCCAACAAGGGAGTAGGTACAGTTACCTCATCAAGTTCTACTTTCCTCCCACTCACTTCTTTCGAGAGAAACTCCTTCTCTAGAAAGGATCCATTCTTAGCAACGAATGTCTTGCCTTCGGATCTGTGATAGAAGGTGTACCCAACTGTCTCCTTTGGGTATCCTATGAACACACATTTCTCCGATTTGGGTTCGAGCTTATCAGGTTGAAGCTTTTTCACATAAGCATCGCAGCCCCAAACTTTAAGAAACGACAACTTTGGTTTCTTGCCAAACCATAGTTCATAAGGTGTCGTCTCAACGGATTTTGACGGTGCCCTATTTAACGTGAATGTGGCCGTCTTTAAAGCATAACCCCAAAACGATAGCGGTAAATCTGTAAGAGACATCATAGATCGCACCATATCAAGTAAATTACGATTACGACGTTCGGACACACCATTACGCTGTGGTGTTCTGGGTGGCGTGAGTTGCGAAACTATTCCACATTGTTTTAAGTGTAGACCAAACTCGTAACTCAAATATTCTCCTCCACGATCAGATCGTAGAAACTTTATTTTCTTGTTACGATGATTTTCAACTTCACTCTGAAATTCTTTGAACTTTTCAAATGTTTCAGACTTATGCTTCATTAAGTAGATATACCCATATCTACTTAAATCATCTGTGAAGGTGAGAAAATAACGATATCCGCCACGAGCCTCAACATTCATCGGACCACATACATCTGTATGTATGATTTCCAACAAATCTGTTGCTCTCTCCATAGTACCAGAGAACGGCGTTTTGGTCATCTTGCCCATGAGGCACGGTTCGCAAGTACCAAGTGATTCATAATCAAGAGGTTCCAAAAGTCCATCAGTATGGAGTTTCTTCATGCGCTTTACACCGATATGACCTAAACGGCAGTGCCACAAATAAGTTGCACTATCATTATCAACTCTGCATCTTTTGGCTTCAACACTATGAATATGTGTATCACTACTATCGAGATTCATCAAAAACAGACCATTCTTTAAGGGTGCATGACCATAAAAGATATTACTCATATAAATAGAACAACCATTATTCTCTGATTTAAATGAATAACCGTCTCGCATCAAACAAGATCCAGATATAATGTTCATGCTCAACGCTGGCACCAAATAACAATTATTTAGGTCTAATACTAATCCCAAAGGTAGATGTAGAGGTAGCGTGCCGACTGCGATCACATCGACTTTGGAACCGTTTCCCACGCGCATCGTCACCTCGTCCTTTGCCAGTGTTCGCTTAATCCGTAGTCCCTGTTTCGAGTTGCAAATATTAGCAACAGAACCAGTATCAAATACCCAAGTGCTACTGCGAGCTCTAGTAAGGTACACATCAA
The DNA here is from genome assembly GCA_963921465.1 of Triticum timopheevii. Classification (NCBI taxonomy): domain Eukaryota; kingdom Viridiplantae; phylum Streptophyta; class Magnoliopsida; order Poales; family Poaceae; genus Triticum; species Triticum timopheevii. The sequence continues at coordinate 657,361,280 of OY997266.1, forward strand.
TAACATGTATATCACATATACCTTTGTTCACCTTGCCATCCTTCTTATCCGCCAAATACTTGGGGCAGTTCCGCTTCCAGTGACCAGTCTGCTTGCAGTAGAAGCACTCAGTTTCAGGCTTAGGTCCAGACTTGGGTTTCTTCTCTTGAGCAGCAACTTGTTTGCTGTTCTTCTTGAAGTTCCCCTTCTTCTTCCCTTTGCCCTTTTTCTTGAAACTAGTGGTCTTGTTAACCATCAACACTTGATGCTCCTTCTTGATTTCTACCTCCGCAGCTTTTAGCATTGCGAAGAGCTCGGGAATCGTCTTATCCATCCCTTGCATATTATAGTTCATCACGAAGCTCTTGTAGCTTGGTGGAAGTGATTGGAGAATTTTGTCAATGATGCTATCATCCGGAAGAGTAACTCCCAGTTGAATCAAGTGATTACAATACCCAGACATCTTGAGTATGTGCTCACTGACAGAACTATTCTCCTCCATCTTGCAGCTATAGAACTTATTGGAGACTTCATATCTCTCAATCCGGGCATTCTTCTGGAATATGAACTTCAACTCCTGGAACATCTCATATGCTCCATGACGTTCAAAACGTCGTTGAAGTCCCGGTTCTAAGCCGTAAAGCATGGCACATTGAACTATCGAGTAGTCATCAGCTTTGCTCTGCCAGACGTGCTTAACGTTGTCAGTTGCATCAGCAGTAGGCCTGGCACCCAGCGGTGCTTCCAGGACGTAATTTTTCTGTGCAGCAATGAGGATAATCCTCAAGTTACGGACCCAGTCCGCGTAGTTGCTACCATCATATTTCAACTTAGCTTTCTCAAGGAACGCATTAAAATTCAACGGAACAACAACACGGGCCATCTATCTACAATCAACATAGACAAGCAAGATACTATCAGGTACTAAGTTCATGATAAATTTAAGTTCTATTAATCATATTACTAAAGAACTCCCACTTAGACAGACATCTCTCTAGTCATCTAAGTGATCACGTGATCCAAATCAACTAAACCATAACCGATCATCACGTGAGATGGAGTAGTTTTCAATGGTGAACATCTTATGTTGATCATATGTACTATATGATTCACGCTTGACCTTTCGGTCTCCGTGTTCCAAGGCCATATCTGCATATGCTAGGCTCGTCAAGTTTAACCTGAGTATTCTGCGTGTGCAAAAACTGGCTTGCACCCGTTGTAGATGGACGTAGAGCTTATCACACCCGATCATCACGTGGTGTCTGGGCACGACGAACTTTGGCAACGGTGCATACTCAGGGAGAACACTTCTTGATAATTTTTAGTGAGAGATCATCTTAAAATGCTACCGTCAATCAAAGCAAGATAAGATGCATAAAGGATAAACATCACATGCAATCAATATAAGTGATATGATATGGCCATCATCAGCTTGTGCTTGTGATCTCCATCTCCGAAGCACCATCATGATCACCATCGTCACCGGCGCGACACCTTGATCTCCATCGTAGCATCGTTGTCGTTTACGCCATCTATTGCTTCTACGACTATCGCTACCGCTTAGTGATAAAGTAAAGCAATTACAGGGCGTTTGCATTTCATATAATAAAGAGACAACCATATGGCTCCTGCCAGTTGCCGATAACTTCGGTTACAAAACATGATCATCTCATACAATAAAATATAGCATCATGTCTTGGCCATATCACATCACAACATGCCCTGCAAAAACAAGTTAGACGTCCTCTACTTTGTTGTTGCAAGTTTTACGTGGCTGCTACGGGCTTAAGCAAGAACCAATCTCACCTACGCATCAAAACCACAACGATAGTTTGTCAAGTTGATGTTGTTTTAACCTTCGCAAGGACCGGGCGTAGCCACACTCGGTTCAACTAAAGTTGGAGAAACTGACACCCGCTAGTCACCTGTGTGCAAAGCACGGCGGTAAAACCAGTCTCGCGTAAGCGTACTCGTAATGTCGGTCCGGGCCGCTTCATCCAACAATACCGCCGAACCAAAGTATGACATGCTGGTAAGCAGTATGACTTATATCGCCCACAACTCATTTGTGTTCTACTCGTGCATATAACATCAAACCATAAAAACCTAGGCTCTGATGCCACTGTTGGGGAACATAGTAATTTCAAAAAATTTCCTACGCACACGCAAGATCATGGTGATGCATAGCAATGAGAGGGGAGAGTGTTGTCTACGTACCCTCGTAGACCGAAGCGGAAGCGTTGACGCAACGTAGAGGAAGTAGTCGTACGTCCTCCTAGTCCAACCGATCCAAGCACCGTTACTTCGGCACCTCCGAGTTCTTGACATACGTACAGCTCGATGACGCACCCCGATCTCCGATCTAGCAGAGGCGCGGGGAGGAGTTTCGTCAGCACGACGGCGTGGTGACGATCTTGATGTTCTCCTGTTGCAGGGCTTCGCCTAAGCACCGCTACAATATGACCGAGGTGTAATATCGTGGAGGGGGCACCGCACACGGCTAAGGAACGATCTCAATGATCAACTTGTGTGTCTAGGGTGCCCCCTTGCCCCCGTATATAAAGGAGGGAGGGAGGAGGAGGCCGGCCTAGGGAGGAGGCGCGCCATAGGGGGGGCAAACCTACTCCAAGTAGGTTTGGCCCCCCTTTCCTATTAGGAGTAGGAGAAGGAAGGAAGAGGGGGGAGGAGAGAAGGAAAGGGGGCCCGACCCCCTTCCCAATTCAGATTGGGCTTGGGGGGGGGGGGCCCTCCCTTGCTCCTTCTCCCTCCCTTCCACTAAGGCCCACTAAGGCCCATATACTTACCGGGGGGTTCCGGTAACCTCCCGGAACTCCGGTATATTTCCAATCTCACCCGAAACCTTTCCGGTGTCCAAATATATCCGTCCAATATATCAATCTTTATGTCTCGACCATTTCGAGACTCCTCGTCATGTCCGTGATCACATCCGGGACTCCGAACAACCTTCGGTACATCAAAATACATAAACTCATAATATAACTGTCATCGAAACCTTAAGCGTGCGGACCCTACGGTTCGAGAACAATGTAGACATGACCGAGACACGTCTCCGGTCAATAACCAATAGCGGGACCTAGATGCCCATATTGATTCCTACATATTCTACGAAGATCTTTATCGGTCAAACCGCATAACAACATACGTTGTACCCTTTGTCATCGGTATGTTACTTGCCCGAGATTCGATCGTCGGTATCCAATACCTAGTTCAATCTCGTTACCGGCAAGTCTCTTTACTCATTACGTATGCATCATCCCGCAACTAGCTCATTAGTCACATTGCTTGCAAGGCTTAAGTGATGTGCATTATCGAGAGGGCCCAGAGATACCTCTCCGACATTCGGAGTGACAAATCCTAATCTCGAAATACGCCAACTCAACAAGTACCTTCGCAGACACCTGTAGAGCACCTTTATAATCACCTAGTTACGTTGTGACGTTTGGTAGCACACAAAGTGTTCCTCCGGTAAACGGGAGTTGCATAATCTCATAGTCATAGGAACATGAATAAGTCATGAAGGAAGCAATAGCAACATACTAAACGATCGGGTGCTAAGCTAACGGAATGGGTCATGTCAATCAGATCATTCAACTAATGATGTGACCTTGTTAATCAAATAACAACTCCTTGTTTATGGTTAGGAAACATAACCATCTTTGATTAACAAGCTAGTCAAGTAGAGGCATACTAGTGACACTTTGTTTATCTATATTCACACATGTATTATGTTTCCGGTTAATACAATTCCAGCATGAATAATAAACATTTATCATGATATGAGGAAATAAATAATAACTTTATTATTGCCTCTAGGGCATATTTCCTTCAGTACTACCCATATCATCAATATTAATCAAGCAGGACGTAGGGTTTTACCTCCATCGAGAGGGCCCGAACCTGGGTAAAACATTGTGTCCCTCGTCTCCTGTTACCATCCGCCTAGACGCACAGTTCGGGACCCCCTACCCGAGATCCGCCGGTTTTGACACCGACAGACCTCATGCTAGTACAACAGACAACACAAAAAAATGTCATGATGTACATTTGTACATAATAAAAAAACACCACGTTCAAAATTGATCAGGTGTTGTACATCCCCAAAAAAACAAATGAAAAAAACTCGAAAAAAGAATTTTGACATGCTAAATTGAGGAAAAAAACAAACAAGATATTGTCAACCCATTTGCCGCATTATTAAAAAATAGAACAACTTTTAAAAAAATGCCATATGACCATCCATATGTACGGCAAAAAAATGGTAACAATACCTAAATGCCTTGAACACAAAATTCCAATTATTCAGTTCTTTTGGGATGCAGAGCAAAGGCATGACCACAGTCGTGATACTCTGCAGAGATACACACCGATAGACCGGGGTAGTGAACCGTGTAGCCAGAAAAGTAAATACTCATATAATGGCTGTGTGATAATGAGGAAGATCATAAAATGTGAACTAATCAAAATTATTTTGACGGTATCTCTTTATAAGGATAAAATGGAAAAAACACTGAATTTTAGTTCCTAACTTTGACGAACTAATTGTATATCTTTTGAACAATAATGTAAACAAAATGATTTCAAGTCAATCTATTTAGACTAATCACAATTGAGCATATGACTTAAAAATCGAGCGATTATGTATAGTTTTCTATCACACTTAATAAATTTGACCACACCGTGTTTGCACAATTCTAATATAAGTGGTTGTAAGCATATTTTCAATAAATTTTAAGAATATGTTTTTTTGTTTTTCAACATTGCTTATGAAGAAAACATTTTATTTAACCAAGCACCCCAGATGCGGCAAAAATATTAAAACAAAGGTTGCATTCCTCCGCATACTAATATGTGACACTCCAATAAATCATAGCATATATGCAATACCAGCTTGTTTGTTTTCTCACGTAGTTAGACTTCTTTGGGGAGAGCTTATAAGTGTGCTATTGAAATAAATACATGAATAGATGTCTCTAGAGTACTTGCTTATTTCTCTTATATGTGATTCAACAGAAAAGCATAGTATACGATTACAAATATTAATTGTAAAATCATTCGAATGTTCCGGAGTATATAAAGTGTTTGGAAGGATTCGTTGGCAAATCTCTGGCAGAATGTTCATAACTAAATCAAATAATATATTTTAATTAATAATAACTAGTCAAGAGCCCATGCACTTGCATGGCTAGCTAGTTTTTAAGACTAATTGGATAATATATTTGGAACACTTCTTGACACAGACACATGCAGTACTCTCTCTCTCTCTCTCTCTCTCTCTCTCTCTCTTCTCTTCTCTCTCTCTCTCTATATATATATATATATAGACACACACACACACACACACACACACACACACACACACACACACACACACACACACACATATATATATATATATATATATATATATATATATATATATATATATATATATATATATATATATACATACATAAACATTATTCTGATCACAACATGAACTTCATGAGTTACACGCCTGAACTTTTCTCTATAGAAATCCGGCCTTCAGGCTATCTTCGCAATCGTGTCTCCCCGCGCAAATTATTCTGTTTAGTCGTGTTCTATATGATGTAAGTGTAATCTACAAAACGGTTTTTAGCAACTAAATGCTTGTTTTAAATAGGGATCTCGCTCGTTGGCGGATTTTGCTCTCCGGTTGTGATGAACTTGCGTTTTTTGTAATTTTACTGCCTGAATTGTTCGACCTGAACTTCCCTCTGTGCTAGGTTGAACTTCCGCCAACATCGTCCAAATGAGGCTTACGATATACCATTGGAAATCTATGGACACGAGAATCATGACCCAAGTTGAATTTTTGGCAAATGCAAGCGGTTTAAGAGCCATTTTAAAAACCGTTTTTTCTTCATACAAAAAATGTGAATATTATTTTTGATCGCATTTCTAAACCGTTTATAGGAATGAGGCAAATAATATGGCGTTGGAAAGCTGCTGCAAAACCGCTTCTTCCACATGTTGAATTTTTTCTCTAATTCCCTATGGTTAAATAATAATTTAGAAAATCGTAAAATTTCATAAACAGAACAGCTGAGTTCGTATTTTCGATGGCATTTCTAAATGGCTAATCCAATTGAGGCAAATTATATGGCGTTGGAAAGCTTATGAAAATGCGCTACTTTTTCATGTTGAAAGTTTTTTCCTAATTTTGAACGGTTTAAGAGTAATTTAGAAAATGGTACAAGTTCCACCGAGTTCGTATTTTCGAGCTAATTTTATAATCGTACGTTCGAATGCAGCAAATAATATGGTGTTGGAAAGGTTGAGGAAATGCGAAACTTTTTTCTATCTATTGTTTCTCCCAATTCCTTATGGTTTTAAGTCAATTTTGAAAATGGATAAAAATGTTTTTTGGCCGTAATTTCTACAAACTTTATCGGAATTGGGCAAATACTATACCCTTGAAAAGCTACGGAAAATGCGAAACTTTTTCATGTTGATGGTTTTCTATGATTCGTAGCCGTTTTCAAGTAATTTTGAATACAGCGACATCGTGCATTCTGCCATTGTCGCGAAACAGATTATCCGAAAATGCACCGTGTGAAGAACTTGAACTTCTCAGCATGTCTACCTAAACTTCACTCTGTTTTTCACGTTCTTTTCTTTCTTGTAGCTCTCCATCTACTCACCGGGATTGAGCAAATGATATCCAGATAGAAAGCTGCTATAAACACGCAATTTTTCCGTGTTGATTATTTTTTCATACTCGCGACGGTTTTAAAAGTTTTTCATCTGAAATTCATTCAGTGTAGTAGTTGAACTTCCTGAAGTTTTAACGTTGAACTTCTGTGACGTATTTTCGTTTGTAATTTTTTTATTCATTCGTCAGTGTTACACAAATGATATTCCTTTTGTACAAACATCTCTCACATTAAATTTTTTAATTTTCTCCGACCGAGGACTTGAACTTATAACAACAAAAAATTGGACCTTTGCCTTTTTAATTCATTTTTCTCATATTAAACACACACCATGTAGGACATGAACCTTTTCCATTTTTATAATTTGAATTTTTTTATTTTCCTTTTGAAATCAAATTGTTCCCAAATAATAACTAAACTTCTTTGTGGATTGCGATAATTATTTTAAAACACAAAAAAACAATTTTCTGTTGTGTTTTTGAACATGCAAATACAAGGTGAACCTCTCTCGCAAGAATTTTTGAACTTCTCCGGACAGAGCGATTGAACTTCTTTCAACAAACCTTTTAATCTTTTATTTTTCTGTACTTTTATTCTCACCTGAAATGCATTCCTTGTAGTACTTGAACTTCTCGTTGTTTTCACTTTGAACTTTCTTTCAACAGATAAGAATTTTTTGAATACATAAAAACATGTTTTAGATGGTGTACATGAAAATTTTAAACCGTTCATCAAAACGTGGCACATAAAATACCGGGTGGAAAGCTTATGAATATTAGTAAGTTTTTCATGTAGACATGTGTTACAAATTCGTTGTCGTTTGAGAGGAGTTTTTAAAATGACAAAACAACATTGTTTTTTGCCTTTTAAAACAACATGTAAATGAAAGACGGACGTCTCGTAAATATAATTTTTGAACAATGCAGGGTGGAGCACGTGAACTTCTTGAAACAAACCTTTTAGGCTTTTAGTTTTGTATTCTTTTATTCTCTTCTGAAACGCATTCCGTCTAGTAGTTGAACTTCCCGCTGTTTTCATCTTAAACTTCTGTCACGTATTTTTGTTCAACCTCTCTCATAAGAACTTTTGAACTTTCTCAGGCCGAGCACTTGAACTACTGGCAACAAAAAATTTAGCCTTTGCTTTTTCATTCTTTTTCTTAATACAAAATGAACACCATGTAGTACGTGAACTTCTGCCAGTTATCAAACTGAACTTCTCTCGGTTACGTGAAAATATCTAAGTTTTTTATAGACATTGAACCGCTCTACCTTTTTTATTTAAATTTCATTTGTGTATTTATAGAAATGACAATTGAGCATGTGACTTAAGAATCGAGCGACTCTGTATAGTTTTCTATCACACTTAATAAAATTTGACCATACCATGTTTGTACAATTGTAAGATAAGTGGTTGTAAGCATATTTTCAATAACTTAAAAAATGTTTTTGTTTTTCAACATTGCTTATGAAGAAAACAATTTATTTAACCAAGCACCCTAGATGCAGCAAAAATATTAAAATAGAAGTTGCATGCCTCTGCATACTAATATGTGACACTCCAATAAATCATAGCGTATATGTATATCAGCTTGTCTGTTTTCTCAGGTAGTTAGACATCTTTGGAGAGTGCTTATAAGTGTACTATTCAAATAAATACCTGAATAGATGTCTCTAGAGTACTTTCTTATTTCTCTTATATTCAATTCAATAGAAAATTATGGCAAACGATTACAAATATTAAATATAAACTATTCAAAAGTTCCAGAGTATATAAGGTGTTTAGAAGGATTTGTTGGCAAATCTTTGCCAGAATGTTCATAACTAAATCAAATAATGTATTTATTAATAAAAACCAGTCAAGAGCTCGTGCACTTGCATGGCTAGCTAGTTTTTAAGACTATGTGGAGAATATTTTTGGAACAATTCTTGACACGGACACATGTACTACTCTCTAAGACATATATTGAGTTTCCAAGTTCAAACTTTGACCATAAATTCATCTTTTCAATATTTGCTACAAAATCAAGGTGAGGGTACCAAAATCTACATGTACATTGATTGATAGACTCAAAACAGGGTATTTAGTAAACACCATCAATAATAGTAGCAACCACCATGGACATGGAATCTTTTCTCTAGTTAGTGAGTATATCAACAAGGGATGAGCATGATATATGGGAGAAAGTGCGTCACATAATTTCTGTCAAAGATAATGTGGGAAAGTGGAATTACCTTACATATGACACTCCTTCCGGAGCAGTTGTCAAAGTCCTCGGCAAGCAGTTATGTTGATTGTATAAAATTTTGAAGGTCGAACAATGAAGGAAATGTGCACTCTCGAAACCAAGATTCTTCCTCGGGCGTTGTTCATTTTCTAAGCAGTGTACATACTAAGATTTATGAAAAAAAATTCATTTTTGATCACAACATACTGATGTCATATCATGATACTATGCTAAGTTTCATGTTTTCAGACTTCATTTACATTTTCTAGAATTAAAAGACCAATGAAGTCCATGTCCATGGTTGACTCATGCCATAGAGATCTTTGAATTTTTTTTCCATTTCTTGTATAAGCCATACAAATGTACCCAAGACCCTAAATATGATTTTCAAACCATTTTTGTGAATTATTCCATGTAATCATAGTTCAAATTTGAATCATATCCATTAAATGCCTAGAAATGCACTTAATGACTTAAATATAACAAATGAGCTATGAAAAGTGCCAAATTTTAACATGAAGGATTATATGGTGTATGTTTTGTGTATAAAAATATTAAATGATCAAACAATGACAAAATTTCAATTCACTCTCAAAACCATGATTCTTCCTCAGAGATGGTTCAATTTCTAAAGAGTGTATATTCTAACTTTTGTGGAACCTTCTAAAAGCTTAACACAACACACTGAGGTCATATCACGATAGCATGTAAAGATTCGTGTTTTCAACTTCGTTTAAATTTTCTAAAACTAAACCCCAGTGATTTTTGTATGTGTGGTTGACGTTTGCCATCAACTATTTGAAATTTATTTTAATTTCTTGTAAAGTCATACAAATGACCTCAAAACTCTATACATTTTTTAAATCTTTATGCATTGTTTCATGTACTCGTAGTTCATATTTGAGTTGTATCGATTAAATTGTCTAGAAATGCAGTTAATGACTTAAAATGGCCGGCTCGATGGGATGGATGGAGCTTAGCTATGGCATGCTGCACACATCACATCCACATGCGTGCTTGCTTGTATATGTATGAATAAAATTAAAATGAATAAACCTAGCAAGCAAGCTAGCAGTACTAGTACTAGCTTGGTGTGCAGCAAGGGGCGTGTTTGGTTGCCCGCATCGAGCCCAACCAGGTTCACACGGTGCAACATCTTTTCTTACCTCAGTTGTTTGGTTTCCCGCATACACTGTTGAGCCCGCATAACACGATTCATAAAGCACCCCTGGGCCTGTCCCGTTGGGAACGGCCGAATCGGCAGTTTCCCGAGAACCAGGCCCGAGCGATGCTTCGAGGCGCACGTGGGTGGCTCTCTGGAGACGTGTGTCTGGAGTTAATCCCTCTCTCTTCCTAATCCTCAATCCCCTCTCACTCCCTCTGCTCCAGTCGATCCCGTTGGCCGCGGCGCCACCCTCGTCCACGGAGTCGCCGGCGCTGTCCATCAAGAAGCGCCTTCTTCCAGCGGTGGGGCCGGCCACTTCTTCGCCGGTGTACCCGTCGACCGCCGCCGACGACCCACACGAAGTTCGCGCCGGAGTCCGCGAGGCCCATGCCGAGCTCCGTCACCTGCTCGCGCGGGAACCGGGTGAGTCTACCGAAGCAGACGTACGCCACCGACCGCGCGGGCTTCGTGTCGAGCCAGCTCAGCACGCGTGCGGCCTCCGTAGCGGCACTCGGCTCCCTGCCACGGCCGCGCTCCAGGACGTCGTCGCCGTCGCCGTTGACGAGGCAGACCGGACCGACGGCGAACACCGGCTTCCGGGTGTCCTTCTCGTAGTGCTCGATGTACTACGGGTTGAACTGGCTCTCTCGCAAACTCTTTGATTGATCGAGTTGTCTGGGCCGCCGGCGGTGGAGATTGCCTGGCTGGCATCAATCGATCGATCAGTCGAGTTGGTCAGAAGTATTGCCTGTGAATATCCTCGTTATCTCCGGCGCAGCACGGCATGCCTGAGTGCACGCCCACCATGCTTGATCAAATTATGATCGGGACATCTCCCCTGTATGTCTTGAGAAAGTGCATCTTCTTCAGAATCAGATCAGCTCTCGCAGAAACAGAGTGTCCGTCGATCTTTCAGGCCTAACTTAACAATGTTCGCCGTGGGATGGGAAGGGGGCAATAGGCAATAGCAAGCAAGAGCCAAAACTGACCAGAGAGAAACAAATGCAGAGCCAACAATTCATTCGCAAACTTTCCTCGAGGTCGGCGAACGAGTTGATGACCCAGCCGGCCGTGGCGCGCTCGATGTCAAACATGCGGTTCAAGAACTCCCGCAAGTCCGCGCCGGTGAGCGTCGCCTCGGCGAGGCTCGACCTGGTGAGCCGCACCGCGTCTGGGAGCTCCGGCACAAGGAACGGCTCCCTGGGCGACGCGAGGAGCAGCGAGGCCCGCGACTGTCGTCGTCTGCGATGCCTGCGGCGACTCCATCGAGCGCGCCTGGACTCATCGCGTCGCTGGTCAAGGAGGACGGCCACGTCTACTCGATGGCGGCGACCGGGGATGTTCTTTACACCGGAACCTGGTGGTGTTGGAGTGCTTGAGGGCGAGCGCGAGGAGCAGCGAGGCGCCGACGAGCCGAGCGCGGCAACGGTGCCGCGCATGAAGGAGTCCAGGTGCCGGGCCCGTCCATGGTCGCCGGGAGCTGGCAGTGGGCATGATGGGCCTCCGGCGCACTTAAAGTGTTCAACGAAATGAGAATCCAAACCTGGTGGATGTTAAGTTTTGTTGTTAACTCCTAATTATATGCATGTATGCAACCAAACGCCGGGTCAAAATGGCATCTCGATGACAAGACCCTCTAATGCAGGCAACCAATCAAGTTGACATCTACATTTTTAGCCTCGTTTTCCCTCACCCAGGACCTGTTCAGACTGGCTCGTTTTTCCTTTCTGAGCCAGGCCCAGCAGCGAAAGTAAGCAAACACGTCCAAAGAGAACAATCGATCGAAGCACCCCCGTCCCTTCACCATTTGACCTCTAGCTTGCTTGCATTGCATATACTAGAGGAATACAGCCAAGGGCAACTCTTTCCTCCATTCTTCTGTATCCTTTTTTCCCCATGAAGCATTCTTCTGTATCCTAGCGTGGCGATTAGGTTGGAGGGAAAAAAATAAGACAGATCTACTAAGGTTCAGGCCCTCCTTACGAGGTAAAACCATACTCCTGCTCATGTATATTCAAGTCAGGTGTACAAAATACAGCTATAACTGAGAGATTGTAACCAAGTACAACTATATTTTTAGAGAGATTATCTTATCTTGTACTAGCAGTAGTGAGCTTAATTGTGCATGGTGAGGGGGACAATGCAGAAAAGTTGTTGTCTAGCTTCACACCCAAAAGCTACTTTTTTGTGTACCCAAACTCCTGAATAATACTACTTAGACAATTTAGAAAATCTGTGCTCTAGCATCACACTGAAAAGCTACTTTTAGCAGCACATTGTCACTGCCAATCTCTGAATCTGCCATTGCTGCTAACTACTCGATCTCGGTGACTCTGTGCTGAAGATAACCATGTGCCCAATGGATAACTGGATATGTCGGCTTTAGCAACAAAATGCCGAAGAATGATTCCTTTCTTCATCCATCTGAGGATAACCATGTGCCCTGCTCTGGCTGGGGCACAATTCCAACTCCTTTGGGGATGCAGAGCAGGGGCAGGACCACGGTCGTGGCTGCCGGCGTAGCTTTACAGCACAGTGCACAGTCCGTCAGTAAGCCCTTTAGATCGCGTTGCTCGATCCGTCAGGCGTCACCAAATCTGACTAGATAGATAGCTATGCTCCTCTTGTACCTGTTAGGTAATCTTGTGTTTGGTTTGCTTGCCGAGACGTAGAGTCCAGGTTGGATACTAGAGTTTTGGGTCAGTATACTCCTACGTATTGGGTTAGGATCAATTAGGAAAGTATCTTTGGTTGTCTGTGTAGGCTTTGTTTAATAGAAGTCCAAGTCCATATAGGTCTAGTAGGTCGAGTCGGTTGACGCATATATATGCGCAATAATGCTAAACATACAAAGGTTTACATGCGTGTATATGCTGTAATACAGTAAGAAAATAAAAAAATAAGTAAAAGAAAAATAAGTGCACAACAAGGGTCCTTAGCTATCAGATTTTTTGTGTGCTTGTGTTTCTGTGATTTAATGTGATCGATCCTGAGGGCGAATATCCAACGGTACCTCCCAAAATTCTTTCATTCTTCTTTATGAGTTCTGTCTGACTGATGATTCAATTGTGCGTGCAGAGGAAGAGAATCCACCAGTACTACAACTATCAGTGGTGGTTCAAGCTGGAGCTTGCGGCGGAGGAGGTGGGACGGCGTCCGCCCGCACCCAGCAGCACCAACAAGGAGTCTCTAACCACCCACGTCCACGTTAGCAGCCGGCGCGGCGACCAGCCGGCGTACCGATTGTTGGGAGTCTCTCTCTCTCTCTCTCTCTCTCTCTCTCTCTACGAAGGTAGACAAAGCACTGAAGACCTTTTCTGGCGACGTACGCCACGTCGCTCAAACGCCTTTTTCTTTTATCAAGTTGGGACAGACCACGCACTTGAATCAGTTCACAGCGGGAGGGATTTATGAGTGCATGCATACATAACACCGCGCCCAATCCGCACGCCCTCGCCTGCGTCCACGACGCGCTCGTACGCGCGCGGCGCGGCCAGGCTCCAACGGATCAGAACTGCCTCTACTTCATGCAGCTCGTCCACGCTACGTACGCGGCAAGCTGCAGATCGACTCCAATGCACGCACGCCTCCCAACTCGTGTTGGATCACCACACGATCAACACATGCGAAGCACGCACGCCTACGACCTGACCCGACTCTGCGGACTTGACCTGACGCCATTACACCGGTCTGCACCGCGCCGGACTCGATCTGACGCATGCACGCTGGTCATCGCCGTGTCTGGGTCATGACTTATTCCCGACAGTCACCCCCTAAGCCGTGACCTAGAGGAGGCAGTAGCGGCGGCAGAAAAAAGCGAAGCCCCAGGCAGCCTTTGGGGCACTGCATCACTGTAGCTACAGTGATGCTCCAGTACCCAAAGGAAATTGGTGTCGCGCCCCAGGCAGCGGCCCGGGCTGCCTGGGGCCTGTCTCCGCCACTGAGAGGAGGGCCGGCTCGTCGATGTCGGCGAGGAGCACCTTCTCCTCCTTCGCCTTCTTCGGCTTCCGGCAGTCCTTCCGGAAGTGGCCACGCATCCCGCGGTTATAGCACCGGCCGCGCCGCCTCCTCCGCCCGATGTCGTGCTGCTGCCGCCGTCGTGTCATGGTCGAGCCCGCCGCCTTGCTGACGCCGCCATGCTGCCCACCCACAGAGCTGCCATGAGCATCAACTACTCGTCCGCCCACTCACCGCCGGCCTGCACGCGCCGCCGCGACCTCTCGTCAAAGGCCTTTAGCCGCCCAAGCGCCTCCTCGAATGGCATCGTCTCGACGTTGCAGAACTGCTCGATGCCGGCCACCGCCGCGTACAGCCGGTCCGACACCGACTCCAGGAGCTTCTTCACCATCGCGCTGTCATCCAGCGTTGTCCCGAGCCTCGCTTAGCGCGTCGCCATGCCATCGATCTTCCCGGCGAACGCGTACAGTGTTTCTCCGTCCGCCATGCGGATCGGGTCAGGGCAGCGTGGATGCTGTTGCGGCAGTGGCGCGGCCTTCGGTGAACATCAACAACGAGTGCAGCACGGTGGCCACGGTGCAGAGGCTGGGCGGCGCGGCACACGATGTCGCGTGCGAGGGACCGCCGGCAACAAGTACAAGACGACGGTCGATGGGCGAGCCAGTGTCAAGATTATGGAGGAAATTGTTAGAGATAATCTTGACATGGAAGACTCGGGGGTATGGCCTGATGCGTGGTGCAGCCTAGCATGGGCGAAACAGCCGGATCATGGGCTGTTTGTTGGCTGCATGTATGGTTGTTAGCTGTACGTGTGTGTGCTAGCCGAATTGTGCGTTAGTGGACTTAGTGCGTGCGTGCATGTAGTTAGCTGGTTAGTGGCCGGTGTGGTGCATGCGTGTCGTGAGTTGGTGGTGTGTGTGGCAACTGGCCTGGGTGCGTGGGTGTGCTATATATAAAGTGTACTCGGCTGTGAGGCCAGAGAAGAGTAGCTAGGAGAGATATAGGGCGTGTTTGGATCCTAGGCAAAAGCCAAGCTAGCCTTGCTAGGCAAGACTGGGTGTTTGGTAACCGTGAAAATTCTTGCTTCGCTAGGTCAAAGAGGCAGTTAGGGCTAGAAAGCCTTGCCAGGCCAGGAGAGTGGAATCGGCTCTCCTTCAGCAGCAAGAACGAACGAAAATTACGGATCACTAAGAAAGGTTGCATGTTGCCACAACTCCCATCTAGCTTTAGCAAAACAACCAAATGACTGGCCTTGCTAACGTGAGCTACACTCAGCTTCTAATGATGGGCTAAGCAAGCTCGATGAGAAAACCAAACACACCCATAGTCTTAAGTAGTTTTTCTTGTGGGTGTAGCGCCGGTATGAGTCGAGCCACGGTGTGTTGCCGGGTGCTGGTATGTGTCGAGCCCGGGTATGTGCCCAGTAAAGATTAGGCTGTTCGTGTGGTTGAGGCGCTGTTCGTGCGGCGAGGCGTTTGTGTGTCGGGAAAAAATTGTCTCGTTTTCCCATCTTCGTTTGAAGTAGCGATCTTGTCCGGGGTTTGTCCCAACACTGATGACTAACGGAGTGAGTGGCTTGCTACGGCACGCACCTCCCTTGTAAGTTTACTCATTTTAGCATCATTTTTTCGCTCCCCGAGTAGCTTTTTGTGGCGTGCGTCTCTCAACATCAAACTCACTTGGATCAAGGTGTGTTTAGTACCAGTACTAAAAAGCTATTCACCGTGCAAGGCTTTTATACCCCTCTCAACTGAACATCGTGGCACATGCAACGTTTGACTTTGTTTGTGATTTCACTTGTTCAAAAGTATTAGAAATATTTTTTGCAATAATCCTTTGTCATTTGTTCGAGACGGGTAATAGTTAGATTCTACGAAAAGTGGATGCAGAGGCCGAGCTCCATTGACCTCTGTATATTTTTTCAGCCAAAATACCTTTTCCATATCTCAAAACAATCAGAAAAAATGTTTTCATGTAGACATATACTTGTACTATACACGTATAAATTTTCATAAACATATATATTCATATGTGATGTATACAAAAAGACAAATATGTAGATTGAAATAGGCTTTTTCTTTGTTGTATTTGTGTCAGATATTTGTCTTTTTTGTGTAGCATGCAAATAATCAAATTAGTTGATGAAAATTTACACATACTTCAAGAATATGCATATGTATTTGTATAAAAAAATTGGCATTTTTTGAAACTTTTAAATATATTTTGATTTTTGTTGTTGCAAAATGAGCTCCATGGAGCTCGTCCTTCGCAACGCCATACTCTTAGATTCTATTGTTGGGGAACGTAGTAATTTCAAAAAAAATTCCTACGCACACGCAAGATCATGGTGATGGCATAGCAACGAGAGGGGAGAGTGTATGTCCACGTACCCTCGTAGACCGTAAGCGGAAGCGTTATGACAACGCGGTTGATGTAGTCGTACGTCTTCACGGTCCGACCGATCCAAGTACCGAACGTACGGCACCTCCGAGTTCAGCACACGTTCAGCTCGATGACGATCCCCGGGCTCCGATCCAGCAAAGCGTCGGGGATGAGTTCCGTCAGCACGACGGCGTGATGACGATGATGATGTTCTACCGGCGCAGGGCTTCGCCTAAATTCCGCGACGATATGACCGAGGTGGAATATGGTGGAGGGGGCACCGCACACGGCTAAGGAACGATCGGTAGATCAACTTGTGTGTCTATGGGGTGCCCCCTACCCCCGTATATAAAGGAGTGGAGGAGGGGAGGGCCGGCCCTCTTCTATGGCGCGCCCTAGGGGAGTCCTACTCCCACCGGGAGTAGGATTCCCCCTTTCCTAGTCCAACTAGGAGTCCTTCCATGTATTAGGAGTAGGAGACAAGGAAGGGGAAGAGAGAAGGGAAGGAAGGAGGGGGTGCGGCCCCTCCCCCTAGTCCAATTCGGACTAGGCCATGGGGGGGCGCGCGGCCTGCCCTAGGCAGCCCCTCTCTCTTTCCCGCAGGGCCCAATAAGGCCCAATACTTCTCCCCGGCGAATTCCCGTAACTCTCCGGTACTCCGAAAAATACCCGAATCACTCGGAACCTTTCCGAACTCCGAATATAGTCGTCCAATATATCGATCTTTACGTCTCGACCATTTCGAGACTCCTCGTCATGTCCCCGATCTCATCCGGGACTCCCAACTCCTTCGGTACATCAAAACTCATAAACTCATAATATAACTGTCATCGAAACCTTAAGCGTGCGGACCCTACGGGTTCGAGAACTATGTAGACATGACCTAGAACTATTCTCGGTCAATAACCAATAGCGGGACCTGGATGCCCATATTGGCTCCTACATATTCCACGAAGATCTTTATCGGTCAAACCGCATAACAACATACGTTGTTCCCTTTGTCATCGGTATGTTACTTGCCCGAGATTCGATCGTCGGTATCCAATACCTAGTTAAATCTCGTCACCGGCAAGTCTCTTTACTCGTTCTGTAATGCATCATCCCGTAACCAACTCATTGGTCACATTGCTTGCAAGGCTTATAATGATGTGCATTACCGAGAGGGCCCAGAGATACCTCTCCGACAATCGGAGTGACAAAACCTAATCTCTAAATACGCCAACTCAACATGTACCTTCGGAGACACCTGTAGTACTCCTTTATAATCACCCAGTTACGTTGTGACGTTTGGTAGTACCCAAAGTGTTCCTCCGGTAAACGGGAGTTGCATAATCTCATAGTTACAGGAACATGTATAAGTCATGAAGAAAGCAATAGCAATATACTAAACGATCAAGTGCTAAGCTAACGGAATGGGTCAAGTCAATCAGATCATTCAACTAATGATGTGATCCCGTTAATCAAATAACAACTCTTTGTCCATGGTTAGGAAACATAACCATCTTTGATTAACAAGCTAGTCAAGTAGAGGCATACTAGTGACACTCTGTTTGTCTATATATTCACACATGTATTATGTTTCCGGTTAATACAATTCTAGCATGAATAATAAACATTTATCATGAAATAAGGAAATAAATAATAACTTTATTATTGCCTCTAGGGCATATTTCCTTCAGTCTCGCACTTGCACTAGAGTCAATAATCTAGATCACATCACCATGTGATTAACATCGATAGTTCACATCATCATGTGATTAACACCCATAGTTCACATCGCCATGTGACCAACACCCAAAGGGTTTACTAGATTCAGTAATCTAGTTCACATCGCTATGTGATTAACACCCAAAGAGTACTAAGGTGTGATCATGTTTTGCTTGTGAGAGAATCTTAGTCAACGGGTCTTTCACATTCAGATCTGTTATGTATTTTGCAATTTTCTATGTCTACAATGCTCTGCACGGAGCTACTCTAGTTAATTGCTCCCACTTCCAATATGTATCTAGATCGAGACTTAGAGTCATCTAGATTAGTGTCAAAACTTGCATCGACGTAACCCTTTACGACGAACCTTTTGTCACTTCCATAATCAAGAAACATATCCTTATTTCACTAAGGATAATTTTGACCAATGTCCAGTGATCTACTCCTAGATCACTATTGTACTCCCTTGCCAAAAACAGTGTAGGGTATACAATAGATCTGGTACACAGCATGGCATACTTTATAGAACCTATGGCTAAGGCATAGGGAATGACTTTCATTCTCTTTCTATCTTCTGCCGTGGTCGGGTTTTGAGTCTTACTCAATTTCACACCTTGTAACACAGGCAAGAACTCTTTCTTTGACTGTTCCATTTTGAACTACTTCAAAATCTTGTCAAGGTATGTACTCATTGAAAAAACTTATCAAGCGTCTTGATCTATCTCTATAGATCTTGATGCTCAATATGTAAGCAGCTTCACCGAGGTCTTTCTTTGAAAAACTCCTTTCAAACACTCCTTTATGCTTTGCAGAATGATTCTACATTATTTCCGATCTACAATATGTCATTCACATATACTTATCAGAAATGCTGTAGTGCTCCCACTCACTTTCTAGTAAATACAGGCTTCACTGCAAGTCTGTATAAACTATATGCTTTGATCAACTTATCAAAGCTTATATTCCAACTCCGAGATGCTTGCACCAGTCCATAGATGCACATTTTTGTTAACACCTTTAGGATCGACAAAACCTCTTGGTTGCATCACATACAACTCTTCTTTAATAACTCCATTAAGGAATGCAGTTTTGTTTATCCATTTGCCAGATTTCATAAAATGCGGCAATTGCTAACATGATTCGGACAGACTTTTAAGCATCGATACGAGTGAGAAAATCTCATTGTATTCAACATCTTGAACTTTGTCAGAAACCTTTTTCGACAAGTCTAGCTTTGTAGATAGTAACACTACTATCAGCGTCCGTCTTCCTCTTGAAGATCCATTTATTTTCTATGGCTTGCCGATCATCGGGCAACTCCACCAAAGTCCACACTTTGTTCTCATACATGGATCTCATCCCAGATTTCATGGCCTCAAGCCATTTCGCGGAATCTGGGCTCATCATCACTTCCTCATAGTTCGTAGGTTCATCATGGTCTAGTTACATGACTTCCAGAACAGGATTACCGTACCACTCTGGTGCGGATCTCACTCTGGTTTACCTACGAGATTCGGTAGTAACGTGATCTGAAGTTACATGATCATCATCATTAGCTTCCTCACTAATTGGTGTAGTAGTCACAGGAACAGATTTCTGTGATGAACTACTTTCCAATAAGGGAGAAGGTACAATTACCTCATCAAGTTCTACTTTCCTCCCACTCACTTCTTTCGAGAGAAACTCCTTCTCTAGAAAGGATCCATTTATTAGCAACGAATGTTTTGCCTTCGGATCTATGATAGAAGGTGTACCCAACAATTTCCTTTGGGTATTCTATGAGGACGCACTTCTCCGATTTGGGTTTGAGCTTATCAGGATGAAACTTTTTCACATAAGCATCGCAGCCCCAAACTTTAAGAAACGACAACTTTGGTTTCTTGCTAAACCACAGTTCATATAGTGTCGTCTCCACGGATTTAGATGGTGCCCTATTTAACATGAATGCAGCTGTCTCTAATGCATGATCCCAAAACGATATTGGTAAAATCGGTAAGAAACATCATAGATTGTACTATATCCAATAAAGTACGGTTATGACGTTCGGACACACCATTATGATGTGGTGTTCCAGGTGGCATGAATTTGTGAAACTATTCCACATTGTTTTAATTGAAGACCAAACTCGTAACTCAAATATTTGTCTCCGCGATCAGATCGTAAAAACCTTATTTTCTTGTCACGATGATTTTTCCACTTCACTCTGAAATTCTTTGAACCTTTCAACTATTTCAGACTTATGTTTCATCAAGTAGATATACCCATATCTTCTCAAATCATCTGTGAAGGTCAGAAAATAACGATACCCGCCGCGAGCCTTAACACTCATTGGATCGCATACATAAGTATGTATTATTTCCAATAAGTCAGTTGCTCACTCCATTGTTCCAGAGAGCGGAGTCTTAGTCATCTTGCCCATGAGGCATGGTTCGCAAGCATCAAGTGATTCATAATCAAGTGATTCCAAAATCCCATCAGCATGGAGTTTCTTCATGCGCTTTACACCAATATGACCTAAACGGCAGTGCCACAAATAAGTTGCACTATCATTATTAACTTTGCATCTTTTGGTTTCAATATTATGAATATGTGTATCACTACGATCGAGATCCAATAAACTATTTTCATTGGGTGTATGACCATTGAAGGTTTTATTCATGTAAACAGAACAACAATTATTCTCTGACTTTAAATGAATAACCGTATTGCAATAAACATGATCAAATCATATTCATGCTCAACGCAAACGCTAAATAACATTTATTTAGGTTTAACACTTATCCCGAAAGTTTAGGGAGTGTGCGATGATGATCATATCAATCTTGAAACTACTTTCAACAGACATCGTAACTTCACCCTTAACTAGTTTCTGTTTATTCTGCAACTCCCGTTTCGAGTTACTACTCTTAGAAATTGAACCAGTACCAAATACCGAGGGGTTGCTATAAACACTAGTAAATTACACATCAATAACATGTATATCAAATATACCTTTGTTCACTTTGCCATCCTTCTTATCCGCTAAATACTTGGGGTAGTTCTGCTTCCAGTGACCAGTCCCTTTGCAGTAGAAGCACTTAGTCTTAGGCTTAGGTTCAGACTTGGGCCTCTTCACTTGAGCAGCAACTTGCTTGCCGTTCTTCTTGAAGTTCCCTTCTATCCCTTTGCCCTTTTCTTGAAACTAGTGGTCTTGTTAACCATCAACACTTGATGTTCTTTCTTGATTTCTACCTTCATCGATTTCATCATCATGAAAAACTCGGGAATCATTTTCATCATCCCTTGCATACTATAGTTCATCACGAAGTTCTACTAACTTGGTGATGGTGACTAGAGAATTCTGTCAATCACTATCTTATCTGGAAGATTAACTCCCACTTGATTCAAGCGATTGTAGTACCCAGACAATCTGAGCACATGCTCACTAGTTGAGCGATTCTCCTCCATCTTTTAGCTATAGAACTTGTTGGAGACTTCATATCTCTCAACTCGGGTATTTGCTTGAAATATTAACTTCAACTCCTGGAACATCTCATATGGTCCATGACGTTCAAAACGTCTTTGAAGTCCCGATTCTAAGCCATAAAGAATGGTGCACAAAACTATCAAGTAGTCATCATATTGAGCTAGCCAAACGTTCATAATGTCTGCATCTGCTCCTGCAATAGGTCTGTCACCTAGCGGTGCATTAAGGACATAATTCTTCTGTGCAGCAATGAGGATAAACCTCAGATCGCGGATCCAATCCGCATCATTGCTACTAACATTTTTCAACATAATTTTCTCTAGGAACATATCAAAATAAACATATGAAAGCAACAACGCAAGCTATTGATCTTTACAACATAATTTACAAAATACTACCAGGACTAAGTTCATGATAAATTTAAGTTCAATTAATCATATTACTTAAGAACTCCCACTTAGATAGACATCCCTCTAATCCTCTAAGTGATCACGTGATGCAAATTCAACTAAACCATAACCGATCATCACGTGAAATGGATTAGTTTTCAATGGTGAACATCTCATGTTGATCATATCTACTATATGATTCACGCTCGACCTTTCGGTCTCCGTGTTCCGAGGCCATATCTGCATATGCTAGGCTCGTCAAGTTTAACCCGAGTATTCTGTGTGTGCAAAACTGGCTTGCACCCGTTGTAGATGGATGTAGAGCTTATCACACCCGATCATCACGTGGTGTCTGGGCACGACGAACTTTGGCAACGGTGCATACTCAGGGAGAACACTTCTTGATAATTAGTGAGAGATCATCTTAAAATGGTACCGTCAATCAAAGCAAGAATAAGATGTATAATAGATAAACATCATATGCAATCAAAATATGTGACATGATATGGCCATGATCATCTTGCGCCTTTGATCTCCATCTCCAAAGTACTGTCATGATCTCTATCGTCACCGGCACGACACCATGATCTTCATCATCTTGATCTACATCAATGTGTCATCACATGGTTGTCTCACCAACTATTGCTCTTGCAACTATTGCTATCGTATAGCGATAAAGTAAAGCAATTATTTGGCACTTGCATCTTATGCAACAAAGAGACATCCATAGGGGTTTTGCCAGTTGCCGATAACTTCAACAAAACATGATCATCTCATACAACAACTTATATCTTATCACGTCTTGACCATATCACATCACAACATGCCCTGCAAAAACAAGTTAGACGTCCTCTACTTTGTTGTTGCAAGTTTTACGTGGCTGCTACGGGCTTAAGCAAGAACCAATCTCACCTATGCATCAAAACCACAACGATAGTTTGTCAAATAGACTCCATTTTAACCTTCACAAGGACCAGGCGTAGCCACACTTGGTTCAACTAAAGTGAGAGAGACAGACACCCGCCAGCCACCTTTAAGCACAAGTGCTCGTAACGGTGAAACCAGTCTCGCGTAAGCGTACGCATAATGTCGGTCCGGGCCGCTTCATCTCACAATACCGCTAACCAAAGTATGACATGCTGGTAGGCAGTATGACTTATATCGTCCACAACTCGCTTGTGTTCTACTCGTGCTTATAACATCAACGCATAAAACCTAGGCTCGGATGCCACTGTTGGGGAACGTAGTAATTTCAAAAAAAATTCCTACGCACACGCAAGATCATGGTGATGGCATAGCAACGAGAGGGGAGAGTGTATGTCCACGTACCCTCGTAGACCATAAGCGGAAGCGTTATGACAACACGGTTGATGTAGTCGTACGTCTTCACGATCCGACCGATCCAAGTACCGAACGTACGGCACCTCCGAGTTCAGCACACGTTCAGCTCGATGACGATCCCCGGGCTCCGATCCAGCAAAGCGTCGGGGATGAGTTCCGTCAGCACGACGGCGTGATGACGATGATGATGTTCTACCGGCGCAGGGCTTCGCCTAAATTCCGCGACGATATGACCGAGGTGGAATATGGTGGAGGGGGGCACCGCACACGGCTAAGGAATGATCGGTAGATCAACTTGTGTGTCTATGGGGTGCCCCCTACCCCCGTATATAAAGGAGTGGAGGAGGGGAGGGCCGGCCCTCTTCTATGGCGCGCCCTAGGGGAGTCCTACTCCCACCGGGAGTAGGATTCCCCCTTTCCTAGTCCAACTAGGAGTCCTTCCATGTATTAGGAGTAGGAGACAAGGAAGGGGAAGAGAGAAGGGAAGGAAGGAGGGGGTGCGGCCCCTCCCCCTAGTCCAATTCAGACTAGGCCATGGGGGGGCATAGCAACGAGAGGGGAGAGTGTATGTCCACGTACCCTCGTAGACCATAAGCGGAAGCTTATGACAACGCGGTTGATGTAGTCGTACGTCTTCACGATCCGACCGATCCAAGTACCGAACGTACGGCACCTCCGAGTTCAGCACACGTTCAGCTCGATGACGATCCCCGGGCTCCGATCCAGCAAAGCGTCGGGGATGAGTTCCGTCAGCACGACGGCGTGATGACGATGATGATGTTCTACCGGCGCAGGGCTTCGCCTAAATTCCGCGATGATATGACCGAGGTGGAATATGGTGGAGGGGGGCACCGCACACGGCTAAGGAACGATCGGTAGATCAACTTGTGTGTCTATGGGGTGCCCCCTACCCCCGTATATAAAGGAGTGGAGGAGGGGAGGGCCGGCCCTCTTCTATGGCACGCCCTAGGGGAGTCCTACTCCCACCGGGAGTAGGATTCCCCCTTTCCTAGTCCAACTAGGAGTCCTTCCATGTATTAGGAGTAGGAGACAAGGAAGAGGAAGAGAGAAGGGAAGGAAGGAGGGGGTGCGGCCCCTCCCCCTAGTCCAATTCGGACTAGGCCATGGGGGGACGCGCGGCCTGCCCTAGGCAGCCCCTCTCTCTTTCCCGCAGGGCCCAATAAGGCCCAATACTTCTCCCCGGCGAATTCCCGTAACTCTCCGGTACTCCGAAAAATACCCGAATCACTCGGAACCTTTCCGAACTCCGAATATAGTCGTCCAATATATCGATCTTTACGTCTCGACCATTTCGAGACTCCTCGTCATGTCCCCGATCTCATCCAGGACTCCCAACTCCTTCGGTACATCAAAACTCATAAACTCATAATATAACTGTCATCGAAACCTTAAGCGTGCGGACCCTACGGGTTCGAGAACTATGTAGACATGACCTAGAACTATTCTCGGTCAATAACCAATAGCGGGACCTGGATGCCCATATTGGCTCCTACATATTCCACGAAGATCTTTATCGGTCGAACCGCATAACAACATACGTTGTTCCCTTTGTCATCGGTATGTTACTTGCCCGAGATTCGATCGTCGGTATCCAATACCTAGTTAAATCTCGTCACCGGCAAGTCTCTTTACTCGTTCTGTAATGCATCATCCCATAACCAACTCATTGGTCACATTGCTTGCAAGGCTTATAATGATGTGCATTACCGAGAGGGCCCAGAGATACCTCTCCGACAATCGGAGTGACAAAACCTAATCTCGAAATACGCCAACTCAACATGTACCTTCGGAGACACCTGTAGTACTCCTTTATAATCACCCAGTTACGTTGTGACGTTTGGTAGTACCCAAAGTGTTCCTCCGGTAAACGGGAGTTGCATAATCTCATAGTTACAGGAACATGTATAAGTCATGAAGAAAGCAATAGCAACATACTAAACGATCAAGTGCTAAGCTAACGGAATGGGTCAAGTCAATCAGATCATTCAACTAATGATGTGATCCCGTTAATCAAATAACAACTCTTTGTCCATGGTTAGGAAACATAACCATCTTTGATTAACAAGCTAGTCAAGTAGAGGCATACTAGTGACACTCTGTTTGTCTATATATTCACACATGTATTATGTTTCCGGTTAATACAATTCTAGCATGAATAATAAACATTTATCATGAAATAAGGAAATAAATAATAACTTTATTATTGCCTCTAGGGCATATTTCCTTCATCTATCACTACTGGCAAAAAGCCTATAGATAATATAGAGCAATAGTAGTAGTGCGGGGATGGAAGCCGCGCTATATATCGAAAAGAAAGAGATATTCCATCTGACATTCTTAATATGCTAGCCCGTGCGAATGCACGGGTTGACGACTAGTTTATCAATAATTTCTCTAGCCCGTTAATGTTGGGTAACCAGTTACAGTATCCAAGAATTTTTTATTGATCTAGTAACACGTAAGAAGACACATATAATTATTCATATAGTACATAAATTTTGAAATGCTATAATATTCATTCTTCCATGAATAAAAGATGAGTAAGGATGTTCCATGCACATGCCATATCTTATTTAGCACAACATTTGTGGTGGTTATATATCCATGAAACCCTAAATTTAACTCTAATATTACCAACTCCATAAGGGCTCCTATGCTTCATATGACAAGTGGAGTAGCACACGAATATATATATATATATATATATATATATATATATATATATATATATATATATATATATATATATATATATATATACCTTTTTGGTTTTTCACATAGTCACCCATTAGGTTCATAGGAATATAGGCCCACTTTGGTGCTCTCTTTCGAATCTGGTGAACCAAAGAAGCCCTAAAGGAGATGACCTCGCATGTGCGTCATCAAATTTTCACCAATGGAATTTAAATGACTCATTATGCTTCCAAATATTTTTGCCATATCCAGATATCAGTACGTACAATGTTTACAATGATTCTCAATCAAACTTATTATTCAATTAAGAATGATTTTCAATAAAACAATACTTTTTGTGATTTCCCGCAAAACTATGTTCGCAAAAGTATTGTACTTATAAATGTCGTCACACTTGCTTCCATATTTTCTTTAGAAAAATAAAATAATATGATCGGATTATTAATCTTCATAATATTCTAGCCCGCGAATCGAGCGGGCCACTTTTCTAGTTATCTTAACAATACCTTGGTTAAACATGTAGAAAGAACTACAAAGCAGGATAGTACCATTCCTAACAAGTGTTGCAGTTTTCAACTAAGATTCAGTAGTTAATTAATTCTGAGAGTGGCATTGCTTAATTTTACCAGCGGCATTAGATTAACGAAAAGCATAAACAGTTCCAGGGGAGAGTGGGTGCAACAACAGTATGTGCTTCCATCTACTTATAAAGGGGGTGATGCAGAGTTTGTTGTAACAAAGCAACAAGCATCATGTCTGGGTTGGTCCCATTTTTGTTCATTACTTAATGGGAAAAGACAGCAATACAATAGCTTCAATTCAACATTTATTTAAAACAGCACCAATACAAGTAGCACAACATCTCAAAGCACACTACACAATCATGTGGATGAAGGCATGTACTGACCTTTCATGAGAAGACCAGGATAAAATATGAATCTGCCAACACGAATAGGAAATCGAATCTCGTTTTGTGCAGTTGCACTCAAATCAATCAAAGTGTTTCGCGACGCGAAGCAAAATGTCGCAATAGCAATAAGTTGAATAGATATCCCTGTTTAAACAGAGGAAAAAAAGGAATCAATTACTGGCTAATAAAGGAGGATGAAACATGTGGCCACAAAAATGGTAATCCCGCCAATCCCTAACAAGTGTTGCAGTTTTCAAATAAGATTCAGTAGTTAATTCTGAGAGTGGCATCAATTACTGGCTTATAAAGGAGGTGATGCTGAATTTGTTGTAACAAAGCAACAAGCATCATGTCTGGCTTGGTCCCATTTTTGTTCACTACTTAATGGGAAAAGACAGCAATACAATAGCTTCAATTCAACATTTATTTAAAACAGTACCAAAACAAGTAGCACAACATCTCAAAACACACCGCACATCATGTGGATGAGACCAAGATTTGGAACAACTCGCCATGAAGAGTGGAAACAAATCTCGTCCTCCTTTTGTGCAGTTCCACAAAAATTAAGAAAATTCACTAGTGTGACATTCAAGTTGAACTGCACAAAACACTCTTAAAAAACAAGTGTTTCGAGTAGCGAAGCAAAATGTCACAGTAGCAACAAGTTGAATCGGTACCCCTATTTTAACAGAGGCAAAAAAGGAAACAATTACTTGCCGATAAAGGAGGATGAAACAAACGGTGACAGAAAGAAGCATCTAACTTATCTTGGATGGAAAACAAAGTATGGTAGTAGCATTTCTAAAACGGTTGCATTGATTCATATTAACAGAGACATTCTCTTGAAACAACATTCGTTAAAAAATGTAATTTACTTTTAAAAGTGGCATTGCTTCAATTTTCCGGCGGCATTCTTAGATTAACAACAGAAAAATAGCTGTATGGGACATGCCAGCACCATGTGCGTCCACACGTATAAATGGGTGATGCAGAGTATGTAGCCAAGCAGCATATATGCGTTGGTCCCATATTTGTTCTCTTTGAACCTTTTTCCTAAGTGAGGGCAGCAAATCTAGTCCTGCACAAACTACCCGACCCCCCAATTTCTTTCCCTTTTCAACAAAGAGATCGGTTCCTACAGATGTGTGTACTGGGTTACCCCCTTTTTCCCTTTTCGACCTACAAAGCGGCTGGATAGCCAGTCTATACTACTTTCCGCCCCTCCTTTCCTCGTTGAACCACATCCTGCATGGTCATGTAGTTGACATTGTATTTGTGGGAAAGCCACCGTTCATAATTCTTTCATATATGTTACTCTTGATTCATTGCATATCCCGGTACACTGCCGGAGGCATTCATATAGAGTCATATTTTGTTCTAAGTATCGAGTTGTAATTGTTGAGTTGTAAGAAAATAAAATTGTGATGATCATCATTTTTAGAGTATTGTCCCAAGTGAGGAAAGGATGATGGAGACTATGATTCCCCCACAAGTAGGGATGAGACTCCGGACGAAAAAAAAGAGGCCATAAAAAACGAAAAAAGGCCCAAACAAAAAAATGAGAGAAAAAGAGATAAGGGACAATGTTACTATCCTTTTAGCACACTCGTGCTGTAAAGTAGCACCATGATCTTCATGATAGAGAGTCTCCTATGATATTACTTTCATATACTAGTGGGAATTTTTCATTATAGAACATGGCTTGTATATTCCAATGATGGGCTTCCTCAAAATTCCCTAGGTCTTCGTGAGAACGCAAGTTGGATGCACACCCACTTAGTGTCTTTTGTTTAGCTTTGATATACTTATAGCTCTAGTACATCCGTTGCATGGCAATCCCTACTCACTCACATTGATATCTATTGATGGGCATCTACATAGCCCGTTGATACGCCTAGTTGATGTGAGACTATCTTCTCCTTTTTGTCTTCTCCACAAACCACCATTCTATTCCACATATAGTGCTATGTCCATGGCTCACGCTCATGTATTGCGTGAAGATTGAAAAAGTTTGAGAACGTCAAAAGTATGAAACAATTGCTTGGCTTGTCATCGGGGTTGTGCATGATTTAAATATTTCATGTGGTGAAGATAGAGCATAGCCAGACTATATGATTTTGTCGGGATAACTTTCTTTGGCCATGTTATTTTGAGAAGACATAATTTCTTAGTTAGTATGCTTGAAGTATTATTATTTTTATGTCAATATTGAACTTTTGTCTTGAATATTTTGGATCTGAATATTCATACCACAATTAAGAAAAATTACATTGAAATTATGCCAAGTAGCATTCCACATCAAAAATTCTGTTTTTTATCATTTACCTACTCGAGGACGAGCAGGAATTAAGCTTGGGAATGCTCGATACGTCTCCAACGTATCTATATTTTTTTATTGCTCCATGCTATATTATCTACTGTTTTGGACATTATTGGGCTTTATTATTCACTTTTATATTATTTTTGGGACTAACCTATTAACCGGAGGCCCAACCCAGAATTGTTGTTTTTTGCCTATTTCAGAGTTCCGCAGAAAAAGAATATCAAATGGAGTCCAAATGGAATGAAACCTTCGGGAATGTGATTTTCGGAACAAACATGATACAGAGGACTTGGACCCTATGTGAAGAAATCAAGCAGGAAGCCATGAGGTAGGGGGGCACGCCTACCCCCCAGGCATGCCCTCCATCCTCGTGGGCCCCACATTGCTCCACCGACGTACTCCTTCCTCCTATATATACCTACTATAACGCCCAGAGACCGACGCTTCAGACACCTTCCATGTTTTCGTTGTCGTCATGTGTTTTATTTTTCTTGTTGCATTCAGCATCGCATCATCCGCATTGCATCGGCACTCCGCGCCGTCATGTTTTCTTAAAACTTGCATCCGCTCGTAGTTGCCGCGTCTCCCTTGCTTTCGTTGACCGTTCCGAGACCAACCTTGTTCTTTGTTTTCCCTCTTGCCTAAACCGGAGTCTCTTTGTTCAGTGCATAGGACCCCTCATGTGCGCTTCTGAAACTGCTCCAAACCTGAACTAGGCTGTCGTTACCGAGGAATCCGGATCAATCTCAAACATCTCTAAAATATCATCGGTTATTTGTTTAGATTTCCTAACCTTTTATTCTCGACCGTCCGATCCCGATCCGATGATCCAAATACCCACCTAAGTCAAACCCACCTACTATATATATCTAGACAAACCACCTAATTTCTAGGATCCTACCCTAGCGCCGCCGCCACTCTCTCTCGGGATCCCCCCAGATCCGATCCATCCAATCCCACCAACCAGCGCAACCATCTCCCTCCTCGATCGTCCTCGGCACAATCCCCTGGCCCACCACCTCGCTTGATCCAGCAGCCGCCCAAGGCTTCCCCTTCCTCACATCGCTGCCGCCTCCCACCTCGCGCCCACAGCCTCTCCCGCTAGAGGGCCTCTGTGCCATCTTCGTCAAGCGCAGGGAGACGAGCCTCTCCCGAGACCAGCCCTACAATGGCCTTCAAGCTCGCTGCCTCCTCATGCCACCCTCCAGATCGAGCAGGACGCTCGATCCTGAGCTCCTCGGCTTCCATCTGCCAGCTTCTGCCTGAGCCTCCCATGCGCCTCCACCTCCTCTTGTGGTTCTTCCCCGAGCACCCCGCCGCCGTGCGCCACTAGAGGCCAACGTCGGCCTCCTCCGCGTCACTTCGGGACCCCAACAGCCAAGCCGCTTGCGCGCCTCCCTCCTCGAGCAGGAGCTCGACCCGTCGCCGCTCCCGCAAGACCCCACCATGGACACTTTGCTCTAGCAACCACCGAGGTCTTGTCGCCATGCCCTGCCTCCTCTTGTTCGTGTTCTGCTTCTTCCCCTCTAATCGCTCTCTCTGTCCTTGCCTCGAACAGGAGCACCACCCGGCGCCACCATCATCGGAGATGGGCTCCTGCCGCCAAGATCCGCGCCCGCCAGCCTCCGCGCCCTCGCCGTAGTGCTCGTCCCAGTCCCGCTCCTTCCTCTGTGCGAGAGGAGGAGACTGCAGTCGTGATGGCCACATTGACTGTTCCTCCTTACCTCGATTGCCTCTGCCCGGTTCCTCTCGCGCCAAGTCCGCCGCCAGCCGCTGTCGTTGCCTCTGCTTCGAGCCCTGCCTCCCGCTGCCTCCTTTATATCGCCGAGCCTCACCCGTTCCAGGGCCGCTCCCTCGTTGACTTGGTCCGCGCCAGCATGGACAAGTGTCGCTTCGCCCGCGCGAGCCCTCCTCTGCTTCGGCTTCGCCGTGGGCCACCAGATCCACCGACCGGCCTCAAGGCCCGATGTGAGCAGCTCCCCCGTGCCCTGGGCCAGACTTCAGATTCAGCCCATTCTGTTTTTCCCCGCTGCTGCGAATTTAGCTTTTATCCAGGGTTCTGCAGTTTTACAGAAAAGTCCCTAGACTTCATGCATTGAATAACTCATCAACTGTGCATCATATTAAAATGTTTTATATATGTAACATGCTTAGAATTTTGTGTAGATTAATAATATTCATCTTTCATCCATGTTTAAAATGTTTAAACTTGGTGTTTATTTAATTTTGCATCAATGCCATGTTAAAATGCTTTATTTCATAACTAAATAACCGTAGCTCCAAATTAATAAACTTTATATGTAAATGGGGTCGACAAATGCCTATTTTAACATGGTGCACCTATCCTGCATGTTTAACAACAATAAAATATGCTTTAGGACAGATCAGTACAGGATCTAAAATATGGACATAAGGATTTTCCAGAATTGTTGTTTGTTGTTCCGACCTCATTTAAACTTGCCTAAATAGTTAGTTTATTTATGCTTCACCTCTTGTCATGTTTAACAATGTTTTATATTGTTGGGTACATAAACAAGAGAGAACTAAATACTTGATGTGGTGTTTCGTCAATATGCAACTTGTTGCATATTGAGCTCCACTTAATTTGTAGTGTTGTTTGTTGCACTTTGCCATGCCATGCCTTTTTAAACTGGACATGTATCGTACTTGATTGTGCATCATGCCATGTTTATGTGATGGTTGTTTACCATGTTGTTTGCTTTTTTCCGGTTTGCTTCTGTCGTTAGCATTGGTTTCGTTCTGGAGTTGTGAGGATTCGTTCGACTACATCTGTTTGTCTTCTTCATGGACACGTTCTTCTTCCTTGTGAGATCTCAGGAAAGATGACCATACCCTCGAAATCACTTCTATCTTTGCTTGCTAGTGGTTCGCTCTATTGCTATGTCGCGCTACCTACCACTGGTTGTATCATGCCTCCCATATTGCCATGTGAAGCCTCTAACCCACCTTCCTAGCAAACCGTTGTTTGGCTTTGTTACGGCTTTGCTCCGCCCCTCTTATAGCGTTGCTAGTTGCAGGTGAAGATGAAGTTGGTTCCATGTTGGAACATGGATACTTTGGGATATCACAATATCTCTTATTTAATTAATGCATCTATATACTTGGTAAAGGGTGGAAGGCTCGGCCTTATGCCTGGTGTTTTGTTCCACTCTTGCCGCCCTAGTTTCCGTCATACTGGTGTTATGTTCCTTGATTTTGCGTTCCTTACGTGGTTGGGGATTTATGGGACCCCCTTGATAGTTCGCTTTGAATAAAAACTCCTCCAGCAAGGCCCAACCTTGGTTTTACATTTGCCTACCTAAGACTTTCCCTTGGGTTTCCGCGAGCCCGAGGGTCATCTTATTTTACCCCCACGGGCCAGCGCTCGTCGTGAGTGTTGGTCCAACCTGTCAACCGCCGGTAGCCACCTCAGGGCAACTCGAGGCCTGGTTTTACTCGTGGCTTGACCTATCTGGTGTGCCCTGAGAACGAGTACGTGCAACTCCTATTGGGATTTGTCGGCACATCGGGCGGCTTTGCTGGTCTTGTTTTACCATTGTCGAAATGTCTTGTAACCGGGATTCTGAGCCTGATCGGGTCCTCCCGGGAGAAGGAATATCCTTCGTTGACCGTGAGAGCTTGTGATGGGCTAAGTTGGGACACCCCTGCAGGGTATAAACTTTCGAGAGCCGTGCCCACGCTTATGTGGTAGATGGGAATTTGTTAAGGTCTGGTTGTAGAGAACTTGACACTTGACTTAATTAAAATGCACCAACCGTGTGTGTAGCCGTGATGGTCTCTTTTCGGCGGAGTCTGGGAAGAGAACACAGTCTTGAGTTATGCTTGAATGTAAGTAGCTTCAGGATCACTTCTTGATCGTTTCTAGCTTCTCGACCGTGCGTTGCTTCTCTTCTCACTCTCATTTGCGTATGTTAGCCACCATATATGCTTATTGCTTGCTGCAGCTCCACCACATTACCCCTTTCCTACCCATAAGCTTAAATAGTCTTGATCTCGCGGGTGTGAGATTGTTGAGTCCTCGTGACTCATAGATTCTACCAAAAGAGTTGCAGGTGCCGATGATACCAGTGCAGGTGACGCAACGAACTCAAGTGGGAGTTTGACGAGGACCTTGGTCGTTACTATGTTTCATTTCCTGATGATCAGTAGTGGAGCCCAGTTGGGACGATCGGGGATCTAGCATTTGGGGTTATCTTCTTTTATTTTGGATTTGACCGTAGTTGGTCTATGTGTGTATTTTGAATGATGTATGAATCTATTAATGTATTGTGTGAAGTGGCGACTGTAGGCCAACTCTCTTTATCCCATTCTTGTTCATTACATGGGATTGTGTGAAGATGACTGATACGACTCCAACGTATCTATAATTTTTTATTGTTCCATGCTATTATATTATCTGTTTTGACTGATTATGGGCTTTATTATACACTTTTGTATTACTTTTGGGACTAACCTATTAACTGGAGGCCCAGCCCATATTGTTGTTTTATTTCCTGTTTCAGTATTTCGAGGAAAAGGAATATCAAATGGAGTCCAAACGGAATGAAACCTTCGGCAGCGTTATTTTTGGGAAGAATATGATCCTGGAGACTTGGAGTTCATGTCAGAAGATCCCCGAGGACTCCACGAGATAGGAGGGCCCCCCCTACTAAGCGCGCCCCCTGTCTCGTGGGCCCCTCGAGGCTCCCCTGACCGACTTCTTTCGCCTATATAATCCCACGTACCCTAAAAACATGCACGGAGAAGATAGATCGGGAGTTCCGCCACCGCAAGCCTCTGTAGCCACCAAAAACCTCTCGGGAGCCCGTTCCGGCACTCCGTCGGAGGGGGAACCCATCACCGGTGGCCATCTTCATCATCCCGGCGCTCTCCATGACGAGGAGGGAGTAGTTCACCCTCGGGGCCGAGGGTATGTACCAGTAGCTATGTGTTTGATCTCTCTCTCTCTCTCTCTCTCTCTCTCTCTCTCTCTCTCTCGTGTTCTCTCTATGGCACGATCTTGATGTTTCGCGAGCTTTGCTATTATAGTTGGATCTTATGATGTTTCTCCCCCTCTAATCTCTTGTGATGAATTGAGTTTCTCCTTTGAAGTTATCTCAATGGATTGAGTCTTTTACGAGAACACTTGATGTATTTCTTGCCGTGCTTATCTGTGGTGACAATGGGATTTCACGTGCCACTTGATGTATGTTTTGGTGACCAACTTGCGGGTTCCTCCCATGAACCTATGCATAGGGGTTGGCACACGTTCTTGACTCTCCAGTAGAAACTTTGGGGCACTCTTTGAAGTACTTTGTGTTCGTTGGATGAATCTGAGATTGTGTGATGCATATCGTATAATCATGCCCACGTATACTTGAGGTGACAATGGAGTATCTATGTGACATTAGGGTTTTGGTTGATTTGTGTCTTAAGGTGCAATTCTAGTACGAACTCTTTAATAGATCGATCCGAAAGAATAACTTTGAGGTGGTTTCGTACTCTACCATAATCTCTACGTTTGTTCTCCGCTATTAGTGGCTTTGGAGTGACTCTTTTTGCATGTCGAGGGATTGTTATATGATCTATCTATGTTATTATTGTTGAGAGAACTTGCACTAGTGAAAGTATGAACCCTAGGCCTTGTTTCCTACCATTGCAATACTGTTTACGCTCACTTTTATCATTAGTTACCAAGCTCTTTTTATATTTTCAGATTACAAATACTTTTCTCTGTCATCCATATTGCACTTGTATCACCATCTCTTCGCCGAACTAGTGCACCTATACAATTTACCATTGTATTGGGTGTGTTGGGGACACAAGAGACTCTTTGTTATTTGGTTGCAGGGTTGTTTGAGAGAGACCATCTTCATCCTACGCCTCCTACGGATTGATAAACCTTAGGTCATCCACTTGAGGGAAATTTGCTACTGTCCTACAAACCTGTGCACTTGCAGGCCCAACAACATCTACAAGAAGAAGGTTGTGTAGTAGACATCAAGCTCTTTTCTGGCGCCGTTGCCGGGGAGGTGAGTGCTTGAAGGTATATATTTAGATCTTGCAATTGAATATTTTTGTTTCTTGTTTTATCACTAGTTTAGTTTATAAAAGAAAACTACAAAAAATGGAGTTAAGCTTCTCTCATACGCTTCGTCTTTTTAATATCTTTCGTGAGAATGATGGAAAAGAAAATTGTGCTCAAGTGCTAGAAGAAGAATGCATTAAAATGCTTGGTACTAAATATTTATATGATGAGCATGATTGCAATGTTGTTAGTATGAATTCCTTGAATATCCATGATGCTAATGATATGCAAAGCCACAATCTTGGGGAAGCTATGTTTGATGAAGATGATATTTTTTGTCCCCCAAGCTTTGATGAGAAAAATTACTATGATGAAAGCATGCCTCCTATCTATGATGATTATTGTGATGACATGTATGCTTTAAAGAACAATAACCATGAAACTTGTCATCTTGATCTTAATTTTCAATCACATGATAGTTATTTTGTTGAGTTTGCTCCCACTATTATTCATGAGAAGAATTTTGCTTATGTGGAGATTACTAAATTTTCTATGCTAGTAGATCATGAAAAGAATGATTTAGGTGCTGGTTATATTGTTGAATTCACTCATGATGCTACTGAAAATTATTATGAGGGAGGAATTTATGCTTGTAGGAATTGCAATAATATCAAGTTTCCTCTCTATGTGCTTAAAGTTTTGAAGTTATGCTTGTTTTGTCTTCCTATGCTAGTTGATCATTGTTCCCATAAGTTGTTTGCTCACAAAATCCCTATGCATAGGAAGTGGGATAGACTTAAATGTGCTAGTCATATTCTTCATGATGCTCCCTTTATGTTTCAATTCTTATCTCTTATGTTAGCATCATTGAAATCATCATGCCTAGATAGGGGCGTTAAACGTTAGCGCTTGTTGTGAGGCAACCCAATTTTATTTTAGTTTCTTGCTTTTTTCGTTCTATTTAGGAATAAATAATCCATATATATTCTTCTTATATGTGTTTTTATGTTTTAATTAGTGTTTGTGCCAAGTAGAACCTTTGGGAAGACATGGGTGAAGTCTTTATGATCATGCTGTAAAAAACAGAAACTTTAGTGCTCACGAGATTAGCTTCAACTTTTTACTGGAGAGTGCTATTTAGTTGATTCTTTTTGCAGATGATTACTAGACAAAGTCCTCAAGTCCACCAATTTATTTTGGAATTTTTGGAGTTCCAGAAGTATGCGTTAGTTACAGATTACTACAGGCTGTTCTGTTTTTGACAGATTCTGTTTTTCGTGTGTTGTTTGCTTATTTTGATGACTCTATGGCTAGTAAAATAGTTTATAAACCATAGAGAAGTTGGAATACAGTAGGTTTAACACCAATATAAATAAATAATGAGTTCATTACAGTACCTTGAAGTGGTGTTTTGTTTTCTTTCGCTAACGGAGCTCACGAGTTTTCTGTTAAGTTTTGTGTTGTGAAGTTTTCAAGTTTTGGGTAACGATTCGATGGACTATGGAATAAGGAGTGGCAAGAGCCTAAGCTTGGGGATGCCCAAGTCACCCCAAGGTAATATTCAAGGACAACTAAGAGCCTAAGCTTGGGGATGCCCCGGAAGGCATCCCCTCTTTCGTCTTTGTTCATCGGTAACTTTACTTGGAGCTATATTTTTATTCACCACATGATATGTGTTTTGCTTGGAGCGTCATTTTATCTTGTTATTTTTTGCTTGATGTTATTTATAATAATGTTTTGCATCTTTAGTTTAAATAAAAAAGTCAAGGATAGCCTTTGCCATGCTTATTTTGCTACTATACATGTTGCTGTTTGAAAACGGAAAGTTCACCGCTGTTGTGAAAATTCCCTAGAAAAGTCAGAGAGTGGTATAATGTTGAATATTTTTGCATATCGAGCTCTGATAAATTTATTACAGTGGGAATTTTAGTTCATAATTTTTGGAGTCAGGGAAGTATTGATACTCTTGCATTCTTTACAGACGTTACTGTTTTGGCAGATTGCTGTTATGTTTGCATATGTTTGTTTGTTTTATGATTCTATTTGAGGATAGGAGTATTAAGTATGCAGAGGCATTTAGTATGCAATGTTGAAAAATAATGTTAGTGATTTGTTACAGTAGAAAATGATAAGGTTTTGCATTGGTTTATACTAACCTATCTCACGAGTTCTTGTTGAGTTTGTTGTGAATGAAGCTTTTGAGAAATCGAGAAACCATGACATGAGAGGAATTAAGGAGACACAAAAGTTCAAGCTTGGGGATGCCCAAGGCACCCCAAGATAATATTTCAAGAAGTCTCAAGCATCTAAGCTTGGGGATGCCACGGTAGGCATCCCACCTTTCTTCTTCAACAACTATCGGTTAGTATCGTTTGAGCCTATGTTTTTGCTTCTTCACATGAGTTGTGCTATCCTTGCAATGTCATTTTATTTTGTTTTGCTTGCTGTTTGAATAAAATACCAAGATATGAAATTCTTAAATGTTAGAGAGTCTTCACATAGTTGTATAATTATTCGACTACTCATTGATCTTCACTTATATCTTTCGGAGTAGTTTGTCATTTGCTCTAGTACTTCACTTATATCTTTTAGAGCACGGTGGTGGTTTTATTTTGAAGAAATAGATGAACTCTCATGCTTCACTTATATTATTTTGAGAGTCTTAAATGGCATGGTAATTTGCTTAAATAATCTTAATATGCTAGGTATTCAAAAATAGTAAAAACTTTCTTATGAGTGTGTTGAATACTAAGAAAAGTTTGATGCTTGATAATTGTTTTGAGATATGAAGATGGTGATATTAGAGTCATGCTAGTTGGGTAGTTATGAATTTTAGAAATACTTGTGTTAAAGTTTGTGATTCCCGTAGCATGAACGTATGG
The DNA here is from genome assembly GCA_963921465.1 of Triticum timopheevii. NCBI lineage: Eukaryota > Viridiplantae > Streptophyta > Magnoliopsida > Poales > Poaceae > Triticum > Triticum timopheevii. Next base: position 657,399,446 of record OY997266.1, read on the forward strand.
TGAACCGTTATGTGATGAAGTCGGAGCATGATTTATTTATTGATTGTCTTCCTTATGAGTGGCGGTTGGGGACGAGCGATGGTCTTTTGCTACCAATCTATCCCCCTAGGAGCATGCGCGTAATACTTTGATTTGATAACTTGTAGATTTTTTTAATATGTATATGAGTTCTTTATGACTAATGTTGAGTCCATGGATTATACGCACTCTTCTTCCTTCCACCATTTCTAGCCTCTCTAATACCGTGCACCTTTCGCCGGTATCATACACCCACCATATACCTTCCTCAAAATAGCCACCATACCTACCTATCATGGCATTTCCATAGCCATTCCGAGATATATTGCCATGCAACATACCACCGTTCCGTTTATTATGACACGCTCCATCATTGTCATATTGCTTTGCATGATCATGTAGTTGACATTGTATTTGTGGCAAAGCCACCGTTCATAATTCTTTCATACATGTCACTCATGAGTCATTGCACATCCCGGTACAGCGCCGGAGGCATTCATATAGAGTCATATTTTGTTCTAAGAATCGAGTTGTAATTTTTGAGTTGTAAGAAAATAAAAGTGTGATGATCATCATTTTTAGAGCATTGTCCCAAGTGAGGAAAGGATGATGGAGACTATGATTCCCCCACAAGCCGGGATGAGACTCCGGACGAAAAATTAAAAAAAGGAAAAAAAGTGGCCATAAAAAAAGAATAGAAAAGGCCCAAATAAAAAAATAAAAAAAATGAGAGAAAAAGAGAGAAGGGACAATGCTACTATCCTCTTACCACACTTGTGCTTCAAAGTAGCACCATGATCTTCATGATAGAGAGTCTCCTATGTTGTCACTTTCATATACTAGTGGGAATTTTCATTATAGAACTTGGCTTGTATATTCCAATGATGGGCTTCCTCAAAATGCCCTAGGTCTTCGTGAGCAAGCAAGTTGGATGCACACCCACTTAGTTTCTTTTGTTGAGCTTTCATATACGTATAGCTCTAGTGCGTCCGTTGCATGGCAATCCCTACTCACTCACATTGATATCTATTGATGGGCATCTCCATAGCCCGTTGATACGCCTAGTTGATGTGAGACTATCTTCTTCCTTTTTGTATTCTCCACAACCACCATTCTATTCCACTTATAGTGCTATGTCCATGGCTCACGCTCATGTATTACATGAAGATTGAAAAAGTTTGAGAATGTCAAAAGTATGAAACAATTGCTTGGCTTGTCATCGAGGTTGTGCATGATTTAAATACTTTGTGTGGTGAAGATAGAGCATAGCCAGACTATATGATTTTGTAGGGATAACTTTCTTTTGCCATGTTATTTTGAGAAGACATGATTACTTTCTTAGTATGCTTGAAGTATTATTATTTTTATGTCAATATGAACTTTTGTCTTGAATCTTTCGGATCTGAATATTCATACCACAATTAAGAAGAATTACAATGAAATTATGCCAACTAGCAATCCACATCAAAAATTATCTTTTTATCATTTACCTACTCGAGGATGAGCAGGAATTAAGCTTGGGGATGCTGATACGTCTCCAACTTATCTATAATTTTTGATTGTTCCATGTTATTATATTATCTGTTTTGAATGATTATGGGCTTTATTATACACTTTTATATTACTTTTGGGACTAACCTATTAACCGAAAGCCCAGCCCATATTGTTGTTTTATTGCCTGTTTCAGTATTTCGAGGAAAAGGAATATCAAACGGAGTCCAAACGGAATGAAACCTTCGGCAGCGTTATTTTTGGGAAGAATATGATCCTGGGGACTTGGAGTTCACGTCAGAAGATCCCCGATGACTCCACGAGATAGGAGGGCGCCCCCGCCCCCTCTACTGGGCGCGCCCCCCTGTCTCGTGGGCCCCTCGAGGCTCCCCCGACCGACTTCTTTCGCCTATATAATCCCACGTACCCTAAAAACATCCACGGAGAAGATAGATCGGGAGTTCCGCCGCCGCAAGCCTTTGTAGCCACCAAAAACCTCTCGGGAGCCCGCTTCGGCACCCTGCCGGAGGGGGAACCCATCACCGGTGGCCATCTTCATCATCCCGGCGCTCTCCATGACGAGGAGCTATGTGTTTGATCTCTCTCTCTCTCGTGTTCTCTCTATGGCACAATCTTTATGTATCGGGACCTTTGCTATTATAGTTGGATCTTATGATGTTTCTCCCCTCTACTCTCTTGTGATGAATTGAGTTTCCCCTTCGAAGTTATCTTATCGGATTGAGTCTTTTATGAGAACACTTGATGTATGTCTTGACATGCTTATCTGTGGTGACAATGGGATTTCACGTGCCACTTGATGTATGTTTTGGTGACCAACTTGCGGGTTCCGCCCATGAACCTATGCATAGGGGTTGGCACACGTTCTTGACTCTCCGGTAGAAACTTTGGGGCACTCTTTGAAATACTTTGTGTTGGTTGGATGAATCTGAGATTGTGTGATGCATATCATATAATCATGCCCACGGATACTTGAGGTGACAATGGAGTATCTAGGTGACATTAGGGTTTTGGTTGATTTGTGTCTTAAGGTGTTATTCTAGTACGAACTCTTTAATAGATCGATCCGAAAGAATAACTTTGAGGTGGTTTCGCACCCTACCATAATCACTACGTTTGTTCTCCGCTATTAGTGGTTTTGGAGTGACTCTTTGTTGCATGTTGAGGGATTGTTATATGATCTATCGATGTTATTATTGTTGATGGAACTTGCACTAGTGAAAGTATGAACCCTAGGCCTTGTTTCCTACCATTGCAATACCGTTTACGCTCACTTTTATCATTAGTTACCTTGCTGTTTTTATGTTTTGAGATTACAAATACTTTTATCTATCATCCATATTGCACTTGTATCACCATCTCTTCGTCGAACTAGTGCACCTATACAATTTACCATTGTATTGGGTGTGTTGGGGACTGTCGGTGTCAAAACCGGCGGATCTCGGCTAGGGGGTCCCGAACTGTGCGTCTAGGCAGATGGTAACAGGAGACAAGGGACACGATGTTTTTACCCAGGTTCGGGCCCTCTCAATGGAGGTAAAACACTAATCCTGCTTGATTGATATTGATGATATGGGTAGTACAAGAGTGGATTCACCACGAGATCAAGGAGGCTAAACCCTAGAAGCTAGCCTATGGTATGATTGTTGTAATGGTTGTTCGTCCTATGGACTAAACCCCTCCAGTTTATATAGACACCGGAGAGGGCTAGGGTTACACAGAGTCGGTTACAATGGTAGGAGATCTACATATCCGTATCGCCAAGCTTGCCTTCCACGCCAAGGAAAGTCCCATCCGGACACGGGACGAAGTCTTCAATCTTGTATCTTCATAGTCTTGGAGTCCGACCGATGATGATAGTCCGCCTATCCGGACACCCCCTAGTCCAGGACTCCCTCAGTAGCCGCTGAACCAGGCTTCAATGACGATGAGTCCGGCGCGCATATTGTTCGGCATTGCAAGGCGGGTTCCTCCTCCGAATAATTCACAAAAGATTGTGAGCACCAGGATAGTGTCCGGCTCTGCAAAATAAATTCCATATTCCACCGTAGAGAGAATAATATGTACACAAGTTCAATCTGCTGACGCATTTTGTGGAATGATGTCACGCCACCACCAAGCCTTTACTTGAATCGTTTTTTATTATACCACCTCAGCGCGTTTAGTGAAGTGGTTTCCTTGGCACGTCTTGTCGAAGGAGAGATCGTGTTCCCCTTATTCCGGGATTCCCATCAATACAGACGTGGGTAACCCAACCGCGCCATTGATGGTGGCGCTTGGGAGATAAGCGAGTTTTACCAGGCCGGCGGGGACGCATAGTCTTCGTCCTCCCATATATAAGGGGATAAGGATCCACCTTTTTTACCTACGCCTTCTTCCTCCTTTGCTTATCCATCTCCGCGCACTCGAGCTCCAGCGCCCAAGTCCGCACATCTCGCCTCAACCTTCTCCAGCCATGTCCGGAGCGGGAGGCAAGTGGATGGCCTCCTCCATTACGGAGGGGCACATCGAAAAGCTGCGCGGCGCCGGATACCTATCCAGCGACATCGTGCACCAGCTGCCCGATGAGGGGCAGCTCATCCCCACCCCCAGGCCTCATGAGAGGGTCGTATTCCTTCCCCACTTCCTCCGCGGATTGGGCTTCCCACTTCATCCCTTCCTCCGGGGGCTCATGTACTACTACGGCCTGGACTTCCACGATCTGGCGCCAAACTTCATCCTCAACATCTCAGCGTTTATCGTCGTGTGCGAGGCCTTCCTCTGCATCCCGCCCCACTTCGGCTTGTGGCTAAAGACCTTCAATGTCAAGCCGAAGGTAGTGAAGGGCATCCAAGCGGAGTGCGGAGGCGCCATGGTGGGCAAAATGCCCAACGTCACCTGGCTCGAGGGGGCCTTCGTGGAGTCCGTCAAGGGGTGGCAATCGGGGTGGTTCTACATCACCGAGCCGCGTGACCCTAAATGGGCAGCGGCCCCCGAGTTCAAATCTGGTATCCCCATGCATCTCACCTCCTGGAAAGAGAAGGGCTTGCTATGGGGTAGTTCGGAGGAGCTGACAGGACTCCAGTCCTGTCTCCAGACCCTGGTGAACAAGAAGCTTAAGCTTGTCAACGTGATCCAGGTCATGCTCGTCCGCCAGATTCTCCCCTGCCAACAACGGGCCTTTAATTTGTGGGAGTTTGATCCGGCACAGCACCGGACCCTTAGCGGGCTCTTCAACACAACATACGAAGCTGCCTGGAGGGTGCTGTTCAAAGGGGGAGAAGCCCCTGCATCTGCAACTGAAGACCGCGGATTCAGCACGCAGCGCCCGACCGGCGCGGTAAGTTTTTCTATCCTCTATGGGACACTTATTTCTTTCATAGTTTGACTCTATGTGGGATCTAAAACTCCCAATGCCTTTAACAGGACTGGCAGAGGGCGTCTGGATAGGTCGACTGTCAGGCTCCCCTTCCCGAAGACCCAGCGGACACCTGTTTGACGGGGCTGCTGGTTCCGGCCCTTTACGTGGTGCCGGAGAAGAAGGCCAAGAAGAAGGCCACGGGAACCCGAAGGAGTTCCCGGCGCCAGGTGGTATCGTACTCATCGTCCGATGGCTCCGAGGCGGACTCCTCCCCCGAAGACGAGGAGGAGAAAGAGGACACTCCCAGGAGGGGGGAGAGCGGAAGAGGAAGGCTTCCCCAACGGGGGAGGCCGAAGGGTCCAAGAGGGGAAGGACCCTTCCTCCGGACAGCTCCGCCAACGCCGACGACGGCATCGAGGGGTGGCCCTCAAGGGCCAAGCCCCCGGCAAGATCGTAAGTATCCGGATTCCTGAATGATTTATAATTTCTCTTTTTCGCCACACAGTGTCCTTCTAATGCCGCATACAACCTGTAGTCCGGCCGAGGACGATTTTCCCGCTTCTTCGAGGGGGTCCTTGGCTCCGTCAGATGTGGATTCCATTCCGACCGCCTCCACCCCTCGTGATGCTGAGGACGCCGAGGTGGGATCCCCGGAGGGGGAGGCTCCGGAGGTGCCGCAGGGCAACCTCCCGGACTTCGTACCGGACTCCGCGCCAGAACCCGCAATTCTTCCGGAGTCCGGCAGGCGGCCCCTTCGTAAGAAGGGCAAGACCGTGACACCGGCAGCCTCCGTCCAACCAGAGGCGCCGGACAACTTGTTGGAGGCACTCAACGGCGCTTCCATCGAGGAAGAACACCGCACTATCATGAGTGCGGTGATTCAGATGGTTCAGCTTGCCAAGAGCAGGCTGACCGAAGCCTGCAGCAGCCTTCTAATAGGCTTTGAGGTAAGAAGGTTTAAAATATGTAATGTAATACCGCATAGACAGTAGCCCCTGATGCTCGGTTCGGTGTTCGGAAAGAAAAGCCGGATTGAGGATCTAAAAAGATATACGCAGGAGTTCTAAAATTTATGTCAATATGGGATTGCAGGCTGCGCTGCTGACCTCTGCCGCATTGACTGCGGAGGTCGGTGCTTTGAAGCAGGACCTCGAGCGGTCCGAGAACGAGCTCGGCCTTGCCAAGAAGCAGCTCGAGGACAAAGAAGGTGACTAACACCGTATTAAATTTGTACATTACAGAAAAGGATTTTGGTTGCAATAGAAATAACAAGGATGACGTGGGCACTGCAGGGGCCACGAACGAGGTGGCGACCTTGAAGGAGGCCATGTCCGCGGCCGCGGAACGAGCGGAGCGAGAGAAGCAGGAGGCGCGGGTGGCGGAGCTGCGGCAAGAGCTCCAGGCTCTCATGGAAAAGCATGAGAGTTTGGAGCGCGACTCGAAGACTCGAGAGTCCGAGCTTGCCTCGGCTCTTGAGAGTGCCAAAGCCGCTAAGGCCGAGGCCCATAAGGCCCTTCAGGAGATTGAGGCGGTGAAGAAAATAGCGGCGGGTAAGGCATTTTTCATGCAAAGCAAGCATGTGAATGTGAATTACCTGTTACTTACCCGAATTCGGAGCTCTCCAGGAGCGTTTGCAGATCTGCCTCGCAGTGTGTCCGATGCCACCGCATTCTACCGGGCCGAGGAGGGGAGCTCAACGGAGAAGGTCTTCTGGTCTCAGTATGCTGAGGCCGGACATCCGGTGCCCCTGAGCGACCAGCTGAAGCAGCTGGTCGAGCTCCACAAGGTAGCCGAGCAGGCCATGAAGGGCCTCATAGTCCAGCTGTGGCCTGAAGAGGCCATGCCTGGGAGCTACTTCGGCCTCGTGCGGCGGCTGGTGGATGCGTGCCCCTGGGTGGAAGTCATCAAGTGCTCCGCCTGCATTGAAGGTGCCCGTCGGGCCCTTGCCCGCGCAAAGGTGCATTGGGGCAGGCTGGATGCTGAGAGGCTTCTGACGGACGCGCCGCCGGCGGGCAAGGAGTATCGTACGCCCAAAATGTACTATAAGAGTGTCCTGAAGGGTGCCCGCAAGATTGCAGATGAGTGCCCCAAAGATGTAATTTTTGAGTAGACTCGCAATGTGTTATCCTGTGGGCTGAAAACTTTGTTCGTATGCGCTAAGCAACACTTATTGATTTAAAATATTACCTTCTGTGCGGCCGTTTATCAAATCTGAGAGATGGCAAGTCGTCGGCTTCAGCCCCCATGCCACGAGTGATGGGGTGTTCGGGATAAACTTGAGCGCTCTTGTTCCCATTTTTGGGTCCATCTAGGGAGGCGCTCAACACAACGAACAAGGCAACCGGACTTATAATGCTTGAACACTCTCACTTAGCCATAGAATTCTATAATTTTAAATTTCGGCGAAGCCCCTAGTATTCGGAAGACCGAGTTCGGGGCGCTATCCACGCCTGGGCCGGACGAAGCCGGTTCCTCGCTCTAAGCGGCATAAGTCTTTAGGGACTCGAAAAGACCTCTCGAACAGCGACCAGCTCTTGCCTTATCATGACGGTCAGCTTTAGCTTTCTCCACTGAGGCGCTTGCCCAGCTCAACCGGGGCGCAATCGCAGTGGTTCTCCCAGTGCTACCTTAGCCGATAGAACGGAACGTAAGGTACCAAAACATGGGAGCCGGGCAAACCCAACTATTGACCCAAGACATGATTCGGACCCGATGCATATAGTGCTATAACTTCGGGGTGCCGCACTTGTGAAAGTGTTCGGACTTATCACACCATAATGCGGGGAACATAAGCCCTGGTGTATTCGGCCATACCAAAGTGTACGGATGCAAAACATCATAAATGGACATATATGTAAAAAAGGAATGCAATTATAACCGAAAAGTGATGCATTGTTTATTCAAGAAGTTCTGCCATGAGTGCAGAACGATACAAATAGTGCGATAAGCAAGGGATTGGACTATTAAACATGTCCCCCCTCCAGGGGTAGGCTGCGGAATGGTATATTTAACAGATTTAATGCTCATAATGGAAACCACCTGAGTGTTTGCCGTAGCCATTGTCCTTCCCTGGCTGTTGCATCGTAAGTTCGGCAGGTCCACTGCCGGACAGGGCCTCTGGTGAACGGAGTCCTGTGGAAAAGAAAAAAGGAAAAGAAAAAGAGCGACACACTTGGGAGCCCCTGGTGTGTTTGAGCCGCACTCTGGGCCTGTCGTGGTCGTGCCCCTCCCCCTATGCCCATGGTATCTCCAGAGCGTAATGATGTACGCGAAGAGCTGGTCTTGCAATCATGCAAGGGCTGGGGTTGGGGCCGCATTGCTACGCATTCTTGGAGCGTGCCAGGTGGTCTTGATGTATGTTACTCCGGGCGCGTTTGGTCGTGTCCGGTTGTTTAACGGCCGGACTCGAAAATTGCCTTAAGAGGCTGCTCTGTACTTCTGCCGCGAGAGCCGCTGTGTGTTCCTCCATTCGGAGGGAGCGTTCTGTGTTTCCGTTGACCGTGATGACTCCACGAGGGCCTGGCATCTTGAGCTTAAGGTATGCATAATGCGGCACCGTGTTGAACTTTGCAAACGCGGTTTGTCCGAGCAGAGCGTGATAGCCACTACGGAACCGGACTATGTCGAAGATTAACTCCTCGCTTCGGAAATTATCCGGGGATCCGAAGACCACTTCCAGCGTGACCGAGCCTATACAATTGGCCTCAACACCTGGTATGACGCCTTTGAAGGTCATCTTTGTAGGTTTAATCCTTGAGGGGTCTATGCCCATCTTGCGCACTGTATCCTGATAAAGTAGGTTCAGGCTGCTGCCGTCATCCATCAGGACTCTGGTGAGGTGAAATCCATCGACGATTGGGTCTAAAACCAATGCGGCGAATCCGCCATGGCGGATACTGGTGGGGTGGTCCCTTCGATCGAAAGTGATCGGGCAAAAGGACCATGGATTGAACTTCGGGGCGACTGGCTCCATCGCATATACGTCCCTAAGTGCACGCTTCCGCTCCCTCTTGGGTATGTGGGTTGCGTATATCATGTTTACCGTCCGTACTTGTGGGGGAAAACCCTTCTGTCCTCTACTGTTCGGCGGTCGGGTCTCCTCCTCGTCATCGCTATGCAGCCCCTTGTCATTGTTTTTGGCAATTAACTTGCCTGCCTGCTTGAATACCCAACAATCCCTGTTGGTGTGATTAGCTGGCTTTTCGGGGGTGCCATGTATCTGGCAAGAGCGGTCGAGTATTCGGTCCAAATTGGACGGACCCGGAGTAGTTCTTTTAAATGGCTTTTTCCGCTGACCGGGTTTAGAGCCTCCGAATCCGGCGTTGACTGCCGTATCCTCAGTGTTATCGTCGTTAACGCGGCGTTTGTTTTTGTTACGACGCGACCTGCCATTGCGGTCCTTGTTGTCCGAACTGCCAGAATTTTTGCTGAGGTTGTTACTGCGGGCTAGCCAGCTGTCCTCCCCCGCACAGAAGCGGGTCATGAGTGATGTGAGGGCTGCCATGGATTTCCGCTTTTCTTGTCCTAGGTGCCGGGCCAGCCACTCGTCACGGATGTTATGTTTGAAGGCTGCGAGGGCCTCTGCATCCGGACAGTCGACGATTTGATTTTTCTTTGTTAAGAACCGTGTCCAGAACTGTCTAGCCGATTCGTCTGGCTGCTGAATTATGTGGCTTAGGTCATTGGCGTCTTGTGGTCGCACATATGTGCCCTGGAAATGGTCGAGAAATGCGGCTTCCAGGTCCTCCCAACACCCAATTGACTCTGCTGGCATGCTGTTAAGCCAATGCCGAGCTGGTCCTTTAAGCCTGAGTGGGAGATACTTGATAGCGTGGAGATCATCAGCGCGGGCCATATGGATATGAAGGAGATAATCTTCGATCCAAACCGCGGGGTCTGTTGTGCCATCGTAGGATTCAATGTTCACGGGTTTAAACCCTTCAGGGATTGGATGATCCATTACTTCATCGTTGAAGCATAGTGGGTGTGCGGCGCCTCTATATTGAGCAATATCACGACGTAGCTCAAGAGAGCTTTGTCTGCTGTGTCCGGCCCGGTCGGAGTTGCTGTATCCGGTGCGACGGTAGTCTTCGCGTATCGTGGGGCGCCCACGTGATCTGTAGATTGATCTTGCTTGTCTTGCCTTGTCCTCCAGTACGTCTCGCAAGTCCGGCGCATTCCCCCGTGGCTTCGCGCTTTTCGAGCGGTGCCGGGGTACGGTTCTGGTGGAGGGCCTAGATGCCTCTCTGTCGCGGCCACGAGGTGGTCGGTCTGCCGTATTGTGCGTTGGTGATGAAGGTTTGTATGCTTCCTCCTCTAGTCGGGGGAGCAACTTGCATTTTGGGTAGCTTTTGGAGGGGCGCTCGAGTTCATACTCTTCGGCCGCGAGGACCTCGGTCCATCTGTCGGCCAGCAGGTCTTGATCAGCTCGAAGCTGTTGCTGCTTTTTCTTTAGGCTGTTCGCTGTGGCCATTAGCCTGCGTTTAAAACGCTCTTGTTCGACGGGATCCTCGGGCACGACGAATTCGTCGTCGTTGAAGCTTGCCTCGTCTCCGGAGGGAGGTATGTAATTGTCATCCTCTATCTCCTCGTCTGCCGCTCTCTCTTGAGGGCTGGCTTCTCCGTCCTCCTATGCTGAATCTTGCTGGAGGGGGTTGTCTTCGGCACTCTCTGGAGTGTTATTATCTCCGGTGCCGGAATCTCCATTCTTGCTGTGGCGGGATTTAGAGCGGCGCCGCTGACGTCGGCGCTTGGGCTGTTTCTTAGAGGAATCTGCCTTCGCTGCTTCTTCACCGTCCCCATCCTTTGGGATGTCCACCATGTATATGTCGTATGATGAGGTTGTCTTCCAGTGCCCCGTAGGCGCTGGTTCTTGATCGTCTCCGGCATCGTCGTCCATACCGTCGATGTCTTCGAAGTCGTAGTCTAGCATGTCAGTTAGATCGTCGGCGATGGCTACAAAGTGGGTGGTGGGTGGGCTTTGAATTTCTTCGTCGTCCGCATCCCAACCATCCTAACCGCAGTCCGGCCAGGGCTCTCCTGATAACGAGAGATACTTTAGCGAATTCATGATGTCGCCAAAGGGTGAGTGCTGAAAGATGTCTGTGGCGGTGAACTCCATGATCGGCGCCCAATCGGATTCGATTGGCAGGGGCGCAGGAGGTTCGGGGTCCGGCAAGGAGTCTGGCACCTCGGAGTCACGAGCTTTGCAAGGGACAAGGTCAGTATTCGGCTCCATCGCCGTAGAGATTGCAGCTCCCGAGGCGGTGTCCAGCCACCTGTCCTCGATCTACGCAGTCGGCTCCGAACTATGGGTCGGAGCGGACTCATGTGCGGCCTCCAGGGTACTGTCCGGTGGCAGAGCTAAATCATGCCCTTCGTGACAGTGCGGCACGCTCGGCTGTGGCTCGAATCCATCGAAGATCAAGCCTCTGCGGATGTCGGCCGTGAAGTTTAGGCTTCCAAACCTGACCTGATGGCCAGGGGCATAGCTTTCGATCTGCTCCAGATGGCCAAGCGAATTAGCCCACAGTGCAAAGCCGCCGAACACGAAGATCTGTCCGGGGAGAAAAGTCTCACCCTGGACTGCGTTGTTGTTGATTGAAGAAGCCATCAAGCCTATCGATGACGACACAGAGCAACTCTCAATGAAAGCACCAATGTCGGTGTCAAAACCGGCGGATCTCGGGTAGGGGGTCCCGAACTGTGCGTCTAGGCGGATGGTAACAGGAGACAAGGGACACGATGTTTTTACCCAGGTTCGGGCCCTCTCGATGGAGGTAAAACCCTACTCCTGCTTGATTGATATTGATGATATGGGTAGTACAAGAGTGGATCCACCACGAGATCAAGGAGGCTAAACCCTAGAAGCTAGCCTATGGTATGATTGTTGTAATGGTTGTTCGTCCTACGGACTAAAACCCTCCGGTTTATATAGACATCGGAGAGGGCTAGGGTTACACAGAGTCGGTTACAATGGTAGGAGATCTACATATCCGTATCACCAAGCTTGCCTTCCACGCCAAGGAAAGTCCCATCCGGACACGGGACGAAGTCTTCAATCTTGTATCTTCATAGTCTTGGAGTCCGGCCGATGATGATAGTCCGGCTATCCGGACACCCCCTAGTCCAGGACTCCCTTAGGGACACAGGAGACTCTTTGTTATTTGGTTGCATGGTTGTTTGAGAGAGACCATTGTCGGTGTCAAAACCGGCAGATCTCGGGTAGGGGGTCCCGAACTGTGCGTCTAGGCGGATGGTAACAGGAGACAAGGGACACGATGTTTTTACCCAGGTTCGGGCCCTCTTGATGGAGGTAAAATCCTACTCCTGCTTGATTGATATTGATGATATGGGTTGTACAAGAGTGGATCTACCACGAGATCAAGGAGGCTAAACCCTAGAAGCTAGCCTATGGTATGATTGTAGTTGTTGTTGTGTCCTACGGACTAAAACCCTCCGGTTTATATAGACACCGGAGAGGGCTAGGGTTACACAGAGTCGGTTACAACGGTAGGAGATCTACACATCCGTATTGCCAAGCTTGCCTTCCACACCAAGGAAAGTCCCATCCGAACACGGGACGAAGTCTTCAATCTTGTATCTTCATAGTCTTAGAGTCCGGTCGATGATGATAGTCCGGCTATCTGGACACCCCCTAGTCCAGGACTCCCTCAGTAGCCCTTGAACCAGACTTCAATGACGACGAGTCCGGCGCGCATATTGTCTTCGGCATTGCAAGGCGGGTTCCGCCTCCGAATAATTCATAGAAGATTGTGAACACCAGGATAGTGTCCGGCTCTGCAAAATAAATTCCACATACCACCGTAGAGAGAATAATATTTTCACACGTTCAACCTGCTAACGTATTTTGTGGCGTGACATCACACCACTACCAAGCCTTTACTCGAATCGTTTTTATTATACCACCTCAGCGCGTTTAGCGAAGCAGTTTCCTTGGCACGTCTTGTCGAAGCAGAGATCGTGTTCCCCTTATTCCGGGATCCTCATCAATACGAACATGGGTAACCCGACCGCGCCCGTTGCCACGCCCCCTCCATCGAAGGCGAGTTCCAAACGGTCATAGGGACGGCTCTTGGTATTCTCCCTCTTTATAATGAGACCAAGGCTCGTTCTTTTTCTTCAATCCTCAATTGAATCCGCCCCTCGCCCCGAGTTCCAACACTCAGGGCTCCAGATTCGAGCGCTTCGGACCTTCGACAATGTCCGGCTCCAACCTACAGGGCTGGTGGATGCCCTCCTCCATCACGGAAGAGGACGTGCTAAAGCTAAGAGAAGCCAGGTACTTAACCTACGAGATTTCGCATAGGTTGCCTACCCTAGGGCAAGTCATTACTACTCCCGAGCCAGGCGAGAGCGTCGTGTTCGTGTCTCACCTCCGTCGGGGTTTAGGCTTCCCGATGGATCCCTTCGTGATGGGGCTCATGTTTTACTATGGGTTGGAATTCCACGACTTGGCTCCGGAGTCCATCCTCCATATCTCGTCATTTATTGTCATCTGCGAAGCCTTCCTCCGCACTACCCCTCACTTCGGTTTGTGGCTCAAAACCTTCAACGTGGAGCCGTAGATGATTGAAGGGCGTCAGGCAGAGTGCGGCGGAGCGGTTGTAAGAAAGAGGGCCGATGCTCCATGGCCTAAGGGCTCTTTTCAGGAAGAGCTCGGCTTGTGGCAACAAGAGTGGTTCTATATTACCGCTCCCAGGGGCAGCAGGCAGAGGCTACCACCCGTCTTTCGCTCGGGTCCTCCACAACGGCTGACGTCATGGGTCAGCAAAGGGCTTGACTGGGGGCCGTCCAAGGATGTACCCCTGTTGCAGGGCCGGATTCGAGACCTCCAAGAGAGGGAGATCGATCTGGTCGTGGTGACGCAGGTTATGCTGATTCGTCGTCTTCTGCCCTACAAACGTCGCCCCCTCCGCCTGTGGGAATTCAATCTAGAGGGACCACGAGCTCTCAAACACTTCATGGGTACGACACCCATGGAGATGTACAAACTGTTCTTCGGATCACAAGAGATGTGTCCGGACTTGACCGAGGACGCCGGCCTAAGCTGCAATCGCCCGGATACTCAAGTAAGTAGCCCTGTGTCCGGACATATCGTCCATTTATTTATTATGGATTTGCCTTTTAACCAGCTATCCCTTGGACAGGAGTGGATAGCGCAAGCAAAACTGATACGGTGTCCGGCCCCCCTCCCTGAGACCACGCCGGATCCCGTGTTAGTCAAGATACTGGAGGTTGCGCCTTTAGAAGAGGGCGAAGGGGAAAACTGAGAAACTACCGCCTCCACTAAGGAGGCTTTCAAAAAAGGGGGGATCGAGAATCCCTCCTTCCAGGGGAGAAGAGGACCGCTTCCGAAGATCCGGAGGCTAAGGCCTCAAAGCGGGGGAAGAAATCTTCACCAGAGGGTCCTGCGCCAGGAGAAGCTCCGACCGCACTATCTCCCCAAAGGAATCAGCCCTCCAGCAAGCCGTAAGTAGAAAAAGGTGAGTTTTGTAACAAGGGACATACCTATTTTTTCTTCTGAGGATAACCGAAGTTTTACCTTGTAGTTCGGATCTCCACCCTTCTCAGCTGAGCTCGTCTTCGGGGGACCTTCGTCCGGAGATGATGGAGAGCGAGACGCCTCCATCTGCCGCAACGTCGGGCGGGGCGGACGACCCTGAGGTGTCGTCGCAGAGGGTCTCCCCGAGTCCGGCGGGGCCGGAGAGTTCGGCACCAACTGGTGTACGGCTGAAGGATCTGCTCGAGAGGGCGTCTATCTCAGAAGATCACCGTACATTAATGAGTATGGTGATTGAAAGAATTTCATGCGCCGAGAGCGGGTTGCATGATGCCGTCAGAAGTTTACTGGCGGGGTTTGAGGTACGTAAAAATGACAAACCTTTTGACAGTTTTGCACATAGAGTGCGCCCTGTATAGATAGTAGCCCCTGAGACTCAGTACGTTGTCAGAAGTGATAGCGTGCCGAGGATCATAATCTCAGTTTTAATTTGTCGCCATTCCTATTCAGGGGGCGGAGCGTTCGGTGGCCAGCCGGACTGATAGAGTTGCCGAACTGAAGCGGCAGCTGGACGTTGCGGATGCGGACATCGCCTGGTCAATAGGCGACTTGACGAGTCACAAGGTGAGTGGTTTCTCCGCGGTCACCTGGTAAGGGAGCTGATGCCCACGCCTTACAACATGTATGCTTGATGTAGATGGCGCCGCTGCTATGGAGGGCCTTCGGGCAGAGCTTGCTCGAGCCAAGGAGCATGCCAGAAGGAGTAATGCGGCTGCCTCGAAGGCGTCCGAAGAGCTAAAAGCCGAAAAGGCTGCTCACTGCCGAAGCAGGGAGGAGATGGCCGGAATGGCCGTGAAGCTGAAGGATGTTACCGACCGCTATGAGGTTCTTGAAAAAAAACACCGAGCGAAGCAAGAGGACCTGAAGAAGGCCACCGCCGAAGCCAAGGATGCCCGTTCTGCAATGAGGGCTATAAAGGAGGAGCTGCGTCAGGCCGGAGACATTGCGGCTGGAAAGCCCTTTCTGCTGCGCAGGAAGTTCACGGATCAGAAGTATGCTCAGTTGGGCCAGCTGTGGGGTGCGGAGGATCCTTATCTGGATTTGGCGGCGAGTGCGGTGGACGCGGTCGTGCACTTCCGAAGCCAAAAGGATCACGAGATGGAAGAGCTTTTTTGGTCTCAATTCCACAGTCTGGAGCGTCCACTTCTGTTGACCGATCGGTTGGCTGAGTGGGCTGAGCTGAATAGATTGTCCGGATTTGCAATGACGGATGTGGTGGATCATCTGTGGCCGGATAGGCCCAAGCCGAAGAGTTATTTTGGCTTATTGCAGCAATTCCCTGGGGCGGTGCCGCATATCAAGGCGATGAAGCGGTCGGCATGCATAGAGGGTGCACGGATGGCTCTCGCCCGTGTTAAGACATACTGGGCAGAGATGGATGCCACCGATGTTGCATCCCGGGGTTCGGACGAGAGCCGGTTACCCGCCGAGCACTATTTTGGGGAAGTCCTGCAGGGCGCTCGTTTAATAGAGTCGCAGTGCTCGAAATATGTTATGTTCAAATGATATGTATGATTTGTGAAACCACATTTATAATGTAACGGCTTTTAATACTTGTGCGTTCAAGTATTGAAATATCTCCTGTGCGGCTGTTAATGTATATGTGTATATAACCTGAAAGATGGCAGTCTTCGGCTTCAGCCCCCACGCACATGGTGCAGGGGTGTTTGCAAAAGGTCGCATTTTCACACTTAATCCAACGTCTTGGTCCTGTGAAGGAGGTGGTAGCGTAGCAAACTAGGCAACCGGACTATAATGCTTTATCACTTTCACTTAGCCATAGGAGTTCGAAGGTGGGGCTACGATATAGCCCCTAAGGGCACCACGCTCTCCGAATTCGGTGCGCGTATGTGCCTGACCAGGAAACGGTCCTTCGTCAAAGCGGAGGAATTATAGACATTCCGGTAGTCGATCGAGTGGTTGACCAGTCTCTCGCTATATCATGACAGTCAGTTTTCGGCTTTCTCTACTGAGGTGCTTGCCTGGCCGAACCAGGGCACAATCGCAGTAGTTCTCCTGGTGCCGCGTTAGCCGATGATACGGAACGTAAGGCAGCAAAACACAGGAGCCGGGCAAACCCAACATTTGACCAAAGACATGATTCGGAGCTGATGCATATAGGGCCTAACTCGAGACGCTGAACACTCCCTAAGGTATTCGGTCTTTATGATAACGGGCAGAACAATGCCCTAAGCCCCTAGTGTCCAGGTACGGGCGAGAACTTCTGACGCGGCCGATGCCAAAACGCCAGCCTCCTCCTCGGTTATGGTAACAAACCAGGGGATGTGTATCAACAAGAGACAGTAAGAAAGGTTTACGCAGGGTCTTAATCTGAAAAGAATCCTTGCAACGGGTCCCTGCTGCACGTCTGCGCCTGTGTCTCCGTTGTGCTGTATCCTGGACGGGTGTAGCATGCTATTCATCTGTAAAAGAGAAGAACTTAGTTTGGAAAGATATTGTGCAAAAATGTATTTGACACACAGTATGATTTAAAAAATGAATAAGGTTGAGCTTTATTGGCTCTCATTGTCCGTGCTTGCAGCCCCTTGTAAAGGGGTATGCGGCTAGTAAGCCCCTAGTTTATTTATGCCGGACTCGCCTAACCGTGTCCGGGGTCTGAACGACCTGTTTTGTAGGGGCTTTGATTAGCAAGGCCGGACTAGTGTGTGGCTGTCAAGGCAGTCTCACGTTCTTCCGTGGTCGAGGAACACTCGAAGTTACCTTTTAATGAGATGATGCCGCGTGGACCGGGCATTTTAAGTGTAAGAGAGGCGTAATGCGGTATTGCGTTAAAGCGGGCGAAAGCTTCGCGTCCCAATAGTGCCTGGTGGCTACTTTTAAATGGGGCGATATGGAAGATTAGCTTTTCGCGATGGAAGTTATTGGATGAACCGAACACAACTTCTAGTAGTAAGGAGCCCGTGCAATTGGCGTAAGGGCCTGGCGTCACTCATTTGAAGGAAGTGCTGCTATGGCGAATATTGGTAGGGTCTATCCCCATTCTGCGGATTGTGTCCGGATATAGCAGGTTTAAATCGATGCCGCCATCCATTAGGACTTGTGTAAATTGTAGTCCGTCGATTATAGGATCCAATGTCAAAGCAGTCCATCCTGCGTTTCAAATACTTCTGGAGTAATCCAGATGGTCGAAGGTAATCGGTTTTGACATCCAATCTCGGGATTCCGCTGGGGTGGACCGTGCGGCATGTGCTTTGGTAGATGCCGCCCTATTTTTCCTTGTTATCACTTGAAGTGAATTCACTGTTTTGACCTCTTGTAGGAAGCTCTTTTGTTGTCCGGCGCTCTGCTTGTGGGGTTCGTCATCGTCCTCGCTTGGTGTGTCGAGCCCCTTGTGTTCGGCGTTAAGCCGACCGGACTGCTTGAAGACCCAACAATCTCTGTGGGTGTGGTTTGCAGGCTTCCCGGGGGTACTGTGAATTTGGCATATTCTATCCAAGATTTTGTCTAGGTTGGATAGATCGTCACTGTTGTCCTTAAGGGGCAGTGTTTTGCTGTTTGGCCGAGAGCTTTTGAACCCGGCGTTGACCGCCGTGCTATTTGGACCATTTTCCTTATTCCGGTGCTGATCTTTTCTGCGCCGTTATTTCCCATTTCCATCCCTGACTTCGGATGTACTCGGGTCGCTGGTGCTGCATCTTGCCAGCCAGCTATCTTCCCCTGCGCAAAAGCGGGTCATGAGGCTTGTTAGCGCGGCCATTGTTCTTGGTTTTTCCTGGCCGAGGTGTCTGGCGAGCCATTCGTCTCAGACGTTATGTTTAAAGGCTGCTAAGGCTTCGGCGTCCGGACAGTCGACTATTTGGTTCTTTTTGGTGAGGAACCTGTTCCAGAATTTGCGTGCTGACCTTCGGGCTGTTGAGTTATGTGACTTAAATCGTCTGCGTTCGGAGGGCGGACATAAGTCCCCTGAAAATTTGCTCGAAACGCATCCTCGAGCTCTTCCCAACTTCCAATGGTATTTTCTGGGAGGCTTTTGAGCCAATGCTGAGCTGGCCCTTTGAGCTTGAGGGGTAGGTATTTTATGGCATGGAGATCGTCTCCTCTAGCCATATGTATGTGTAGGATATAATCCTCAATCCAGACTCCGGGGTCTGTTGTTCCGTCATATGCCTCTATGTTTACGGGTTTGAATCCCGCTGGAAATTCATGATCCAGTACCTCATCGGTGAAGCATAGTGGGTGTGCGGCGCCCCTGCATTTGGGTGTGCCATTATCTTCGAACACTCTGCGTGTTGTGTTGCTTCCTAAAGCCTTTTTTGGTCCATAGATGGACCTGACCGGGCCATCCTTTCTGCGAGGATCCTTATGTGGATTGTGTGCCGGCTTGTGTGCGGCGCCGCTTGCCGCTCTTAGCCTGTCATCTGGTCGTCTATCCGGCCAGGCGGCCCCTTTGTTGTTTGACTGTGGGGGCTCTACGGCCTCCTCGTCAAATTCGGGCAATAGTTTGCGCTTCGGGTAGCTCTTTGCTTGGTGACTATTGCCGTATTTATCTGCGGTCTTGAGTACTTTGCTCCATCTCATTCTGAGTACGTCTTCCGCTGTTTTGAGCTTCCGCTTCTGCTTCTTCAAACTTCTTGCAGTGGTGACGAGCCTTTTGCGAAGGTTCTTATGCTCCGGTGATGTGTCCGGCGTGGGGCCGTCTGGACTGTTGTTTTCGCCGGGGATGGGTTGCTCGTCCAATTCATCCTGTTCAGATGGTTGCTTGGTGGTATGTTCGTCGTCCACTGGTTCGCCCTGCTCTACAGCTGGGTCCGTGTGGGTGCTGTTGTTATCCAGGCGGGACTTCGGGCGGCGCTTGCGTCGCCGTTTTGGTTGTTTTTCGGGGGAATTATCCTTCGCCGTGTCCCGTTGTTCCTCGTTATCGCTTCCTTTTGGTGTATCCACCATGTATACGTCGTGAGTTGAGGTGGCCTTCCAGTGCCCAGTAGGCGCTGGTTCTTGGTCGTCTCCGGCATCGTCGTCCATGCCGTCGAAGTCTTCAGAGTCGAATTCTAGCATGTCAGTTAGATCGTCGACAGTGGCTACTAAGTGGGTGGTGGGTGGGGTTTGAATTTCTTTGTCATCCGCATCCCAACCGTCCTGACCGCAGTCCGGCCAGGGCTCTCCTGATAACGAGAGATATTTCAGCGAATTCAGGATGTCGCCGAAAGGTGAGTGTTGAAAGATGTCCGCAGCGGTGAACTCCATGATCGGCACCCAATCGGATTCGATTGGAGGGGGCATGGGAGGTTCGGAGTCCGGCGAGGAGTCCGGCACCTCGGAGTCACGAGCCTCACAAGGGACAAGGTCGGTATTTGGCTCCATCGCCGTAGATGTAGCAGCCCCTGAGGTGGTGTCTAGCCACCCATCCTCGATCTGCGCAGTCGGCTCCGAATTAGGGATCGGAGCGGACTCATGTGCAGCCTCCAGGATACTATCCGGCAGCAGAGTTAAATCATGCCCATCATGACAGTGCGGCATGCTCGGCTGTGGCTCGAATCCATCGAAGATCAAGTCTCCGCGGATGTCAGCCGTCAAGTTTAGACTTCCAAATCTGACCTGACGGCCCGGGGCGTAGCTTTCGATCTGCTCCAGATGGCCAAGCGAATTGGCCCGCAGTGCAAAGCCGCCGATTACGAAGATCTGTCCGGGGAGAAAAGTCTCACCCTGGACTGCGTCGTTGTAGTTGATGATCGAAGGAGCCATCGAGCCTATTGGTGACGACACAGAGGAACTCTCAATGAAAGCACCAATGTCGGTGTCAAAACCGGCGGATCTCGGGTAGGGGGTCCCGAACTATGCGTCTAGGCGGATGGTAACAGGAGACAAGGGACACGATGTTTTTACCCAGGTTCGGGCCCTCTTGATGGAGGTAAAACCCTACTCCTACTTGATTGATATTGATGATATGGGTAGTACAAGAGTGGATCTACCACGAGATCAAGGAGGCTAAACCCTAGAAGCTAGCTAGCCTATGGTATGATTGTTGTTGTTATTGTGTCCTACGGACTAAAACCCTCCGGTTTATATAGACACCAGAGAGGGCTAGGGTTACACAGAGTCGGTTACAACGGTAGGAGATCTACACATCCGTATCGCCAAGCTTGCCTTCCACGCCAAGGAAAGTCCCATCCGGACACGGGACGAAGTCTTCAATCTTGTATCTTCATAGTCTTGGAGTCCGGCCGATGATGATAGTCCGGCTATCCGGACACCCCCTAGTCCAGGACTCCCTCAACCATCTTCATCCTACGCCTCCTACGGATTGATAAACCTTAGGTCATCCACTTGAGGGAAATTTGCTACTGTCCTACAAACCTGTGCACTTGCAGGCCCAACAACGTCTATAAGAAGAAGGTTGTGTAGTAGACATCAATGACCCTTCTTGCGACAAAACCTACAATGCGGTTATGCCACTAAGTCGTGCGTCGACACATGAGAGATATAGCCACATCGTGGGTGTTACAAGTTGGTAATCAGAGCCATCCCCGACTTAGGAGCCCCCTGCTTGATCGAATCGCTGGCGTTGTTGAGTCTAGAAAAAAATGTTTTGAGTCTTAGGATTATATATATCGGAGAGTAGGATTCTTTTTACTCCTCAGTCCCTTCGTCGCTCTGGTGAGGCCTCCTGACATAGATGTTTTAACTTTCCTCTCCTCAAATTTCACTAATATTTTTTAGGATCACGCGTGTATCTTGGAATCGTTCCGATGGTTTTGTGAAGAGAACATTGTTCTTGGTGCCTCCTGACATTTATGGGTTGTGGCAGTGTCCCGGGGAGTTGAGCTCCGAGGTGTTGTCGTCACAATTTTATCGTTGCAGTTCTGGAATACCTGAGTTTTGCCGACATCGAAAATCACTTTTATGCAGTTGTTGGTGAGATCACCTCGATGCCACCTAGTACTGGGGCGGGAGTTCGGGAGTATTGCCATAACTCGTATAACGGATGCTTTTCAAAGGTTGAGGTACACGATTTCCTGAGTTTTCTTGGTTATGTGTTGACGGATGGATACAGCTGGATCTAGGTATTATTAGTTAGGGTGAGATATATTGTGTCCCCTGTATCCCCAACACCAGATTGCATAAGCAGAAAGTTTCGGGAGTTTATAAGTGGGAATTCAAGTAGCTCCTAGATTATCTTTCCAACAGACATATGATATGATATGGGATCTATCATATGTTTGTTTTCGGCTTATTTCCTAAGCCAATCCTTTGTTTTGTTTTGGTTTGTGGTATTCGAGTTGCTTCAAAGTCAAGTGTTGATTCCATACCTTTCCTAAGCGGTGTTCTCATACTTCTTTGCAAATACCAATCCTTCTTGATCATCGAGATTGTCATGCCAATTCATTTCCAACCGACGTGCTCTTTTTCAAGTGGATCCGATCATTTCAACATTCGCGAGATCAATTCTCAGTTCTTTGCAACGGTGTTTGCTTCATTCGTCCCAAGTTGTCTTTGTTTTCCCACCCTCCCACCTTTTTTCTTGAAGGACTCAGATTCTTAATCAAGCATCCATTTTATTGCTGTGAAGTCTCTTCATTATTTTTCTTCAATGTTCTTATCCGGTGATTCTCATGAAGATACTAACAGAGCTTCAAGTTCATCATTTTCTTTTCTTCTCCGATGGATTCAATTCAAGCTTTCGGTGTTGATCATATTCCTTTTCTCATTTCAAATGTTTTCTCATGCCAGTGCACCTCTTAATCGTTCACTTCTTGTTATCCATTTGTTCTGGAGCACTGAAGATATCTTGGAAAATTCGTGTTATCATTCCTAATCTGTTCAAGATATCTCGAGGTTGTTATCTCTTTTGAGCCATTTAATTCTACCAGTGCAATATTTCTTTTAATCATTCAACGGTGTATCTTTTGAGTGGGCCCTAACCCATAGGTCTTTTCCTAGGATCTTACCTAACTCTTCTAATTTATTCGGAGCTATTCCCAAATTCTTTCAAAGTTTCACATAAGAAGGATTTCTTATCAGTCAAATGCATCCTCCAAGTTCGCTTTCATATTCTTTTCATTGTTGATTCAACCTTTATATTCTTCATTATTCCAGAGTGCCTCAAAAATTATTGATGGTGTTTCTCGTCGTCATTCTCGGATTTGAAGACCGAAGAAGAGTTTATCTTCAATCATATCTGTTCTCTTGAAGATTCATGGTTCTAGCTTGATGCCATCCTCTCATAATGGTTTTCAATTGTGAGATTTTTTCACCCATCCGGAGCAATTCAGGAGTCTTTTCAGTTTGATTCTCCGGAGCCCATCATCTCAGTATTATTCGTTCTCAGCTTTCAGATCTTATTCTCCAAATCTTACCGGTGCATCGTTCAAATATCCTATAGTCAGTTCATGATCTCTTCGTTCTCATGTATCTAAATTGTCTAAAGTATCTTCGTTCTTTTTATAATTCTTCCTGGTGTTTCTTTATCTTTTCTTTGTTCATTTTCAATTCTTATGGTGGTTCATTCAAGAGTTCTCTTCCTTGGTTACCATATTAATTCATTCGTTCTTTCCAATCCTAACGGTGGATCATTGAAGAATTTTCTCAAGTTTGCGCTATATCTCTCTTAATCCTTTCTACTAAAATAAGTAGTATGCCAAATCCGTTGCTTGTCATCAATCTAAAATTGGTGAAGGATATGCATAACATAATTCTTGTTCTTATTTCATCCAAGTGATTAATTCCTTCTTCCGGAGTTTGTAATGGTATCAATTTCTCAGTTATATGTTTTCATCTTCTTCCGGAGTTCCATGTTTTTTTTCGCATTATCTCGTCGCGAAGCTCCATCTAAATTTTCGCAAGGCTTGACCTTGTGTTCTCAACTTCTCTTTTTTTTATCATCCTTTTATTATCGGAGTTCTTCATGGAGGCTCTACATGATGGTTCATCAAGGATTTAATTTATTCTCGAAGTGTTCTTCAAGATTCTTGTTGGAGGAGCTCAAGTATTCTTCTTCCTGCATTCCAAAGTGCAATTCATTCTACCTTATCATTTGTGGTGGTGTTATGTCATTCTTGACAATTTGAGTTCGCGTTTGATGATTCACATGTTGTCAAGAATGAGATATTTTTAAGCCACCAATCTCTTCGTTGGATTTATCTTGTCATGTTTCACCTAAAGCCTTCCCTAAGGAATGTTGCTATTATGATGATTACCTATGATCCAAGTTTTCTTATCACCTCGGTGGAAGAAGCTTTCTGTCTTTTCTAGCTCTCAATCAAATCTTTTTACTGTGAATGGCAGGTTGTCACCTCATAAATTTGGGATGTCTTCCATAATCCCACATCAAGCTTATCCTTTCGTTGTTGTTAATACAACAACTCCGTTCTAGCATTTGTTGTAAGCGTGCTCTCTCAAGATCTTGTTTCCCTCCGTTCATTCCACTCCATTCTTTCTTTTCTTCCGGAGGCATTGTGATGTTGCTCTCCTCTCTCATCATCTCCAGTTGTGGGGATTGTGTTCTTTTCATGCTTATCCATTTAACCGGAGTGTTGTGTCCTTTGCTCACGTTCTTTTCATCTTATAAAGTCTTGCATCTCTTCTCAACCGGAATGCTGTCTGAAATCTTTCTTACCCCTCGTGCCATTTTTCAATAGTTCCGGAGGCAGTGTGTTGTTGATTTCATCAAGTATCATCCCATCTTCTCAAGTTCATGTTAATTCCTTCCATTTTCAGTCGGAGTGCTGTCCAAACTATATCATTCTTAATCCTACTTTATCTTGTTTTAACTGAAGTGGCTTCAAAATCTATCTTGTCCCCAAAGCTCTTGGTTCTCATCATGTTCTTTGTTCTTCTCTGCTAACGCAGTGTTTGCAATCTCGTTCACCTCCATTGTATTCTTTCTTTCAATTTGTTCAACCTCTCAAGGTTAGTGGGTTTCACTCGTTTGTCAAAGAAGCAACTTTGTTTTACCTCTTCCACTTCCGTTTTTCTCGGGTGCCATCCTAGATCTCGGGACGAGATCCTCTTGTAGTGGTGGAGTGTTGTAACGCCCAGAGACCGACGCTTCAGACGCCTTCCGTGTTTTCATTGTCGTCATGTGTTTTATTTTACTTGTTGCATTCAGCATTGCATCATCCGCATTGCATCGGCACTTCGTGCCGTCATGTTTTCTTAAAACTTGCATCCACTCGTAGTTGCCGCGTCTCCCTTGCTTTCATTGACCGTTTCGAGACCAACCTTGTTCTTTGTTTTCCCTCTTGCCTAAACCGGAGTCTCTCTGTTCAGTGCACAGGACCCCTCATGTGCGCTTCTGAAACGGCTCCAAACCCGAACTAGGCTGTCGTTACCGAGGAATCCGGATCAACCTCAAACATCTCTAAAATATCATCGGTTATTTGTTTGGATTTCCTAACCTTTTATTCTCGACCGTCCGATCCTGATCCGATGATCCAAATACCCCCCTAAGTCAAACCCACCTACTATACATATCTAGACAAACCACCTAATTTCTAGGATCCTACCCAGCGCCGCCACCACTCTCTCTCTGGATCCCCCCAGATCCGATCCATCCAATCCCACCAACCAGCGCAACCATCTCCCTCCTCGATCGTCCTCGACACAATCCCCTGGCCCGCCACCTCGCTTGATCCAGCAGCCGCCCAAGGCTTCCCCTTCCTCACCTCGCTGCCGCCTCCCACCTCGCGCCCACAGCCTCTCCCGCTAGAGGGCCTCCGTGCCGTCTTCGTCAAGCGCAGGGAGACGAGCCTCTCCCGAGACCAGCCCTGCCATGGCCTTCAAGCTTGCTGCCTCCTCGTGCCACCCTCCAGATCGAGCAGGACGCTCGATCCCGAGCTCCTCGGCTTCCATCTGCCAGCTTCTGCCTGAGCCTCCCATGCGCCTCCACCTCCTCTTGTGGTTCTTCCCCGAGCACCCCGCCACCATGCGCCACCAGAGGCCAACGTCGGCCTCCTCCGCGTCACTTCGGGACCCCAACAGCCGAGCCGCTTGCGCGCCTCCCTCCTCGAGCAGGAGCTCGACCCGTCGCCGCTCCCGCAAGACCCCGCCATGGACACCGTCCTCTGGCGACCACCCAGGTCATGTCGCCGTGCCCTGCCTCCTCTTCTTCGTGTTCTGCTTCTTCCCCTCTAATCTCTCTCTCTCTGTCCTTGCCTCGAACAGGAACACCACCCGGCGCCACCATCATTGGAGATGGGCTCCTGCCGCCCAGATCCGCGCCCGCCAGCCTCCGCGCCCTCGCTGGAGTGCTCGTCCCTGTCCCGCTCCTACCTCTGTTCGAGAGGAGGAGACTGCAGTCGCGACGGCCGCGTCGACCGTTCCTCCTCACCTCGATCGCCTCTGCCCGGTTCCTCTTGCGCCAAGTCCGCCGCCAGCCGCTGCCGTTGCCTCTGCTTCGAGCCGTAACTCCCGCTGCCTCCTCTGTATCGCCGAGCCTCGCCCGTTCCAGGGCCGCTCCCTCGTTGACTTGGTCCGCGCCAGCGTGGAAGTTTGCCGCGTCACCCGCGCGAGCCCTCCTCTGCTTCGGCTTCGCCGTGGGCCACCAGATCCACCGACCGGCCACAAGGCCCGATGTGAGCAGCTCCCCCGCGCCCTGGGCCAGACTTCAGATTCAGCCATTCTGTTTTTTCCCTGCTGCTGCGACTTTAGCTTTTATCCAGGGTTTTGCAGTTTTACGTAGAAGTCCCTAGAGTTCATGCATTTAATAACTCATCAACCGTGCATCATATTAAAATGTTTTATATATGTAACATGATTAGAATTTTGTGTAGATTAATAATATTCAACTTTCATCCATGTTTAGAATGTTTAAACTTGCTGTTTATTTAATTTTGCATAAATGCCATGTTAAAATGCTTTATTTCATAACTAAATAACCGTAGCCCCAAATTTAATAAACTTTATATGTAAATGGAATAGAAAAATGCCTAGTTTAACATGGTGCACCTATCTTGCATGTTTAACGACAATAAAATATGCTTTAGGACAGATCAATACCAGATCTAAAATATGGACATAAGGATTTTCCGGAATTGTTGTTTGTTGTTCCAACCTCATTTAAACTTGCCTAAATAGTTAGTTTATTTATGCTTCACCTCTTGTCATGTTTAACAACGTTTAATATTGTTGGGTACATAAACAAGAGAGAACTAAATACTTGATGTGGTGTTTCGTCAATATGCAACTCGTTGCATATTGAGCTCCACTTAATTTTTAGTGTTGTTTGTTGCACTTTGCCATGCCATGGCTTTTTAAACCGGACATGCATCATACTTGATTGTGCATCATGCCATGTTAATGGCATGGTTGTTTACCATGTTGTTTGCTTCTTTCCGGTTTGCTTCTCTCGTTAGCTTCGGTTTCGTTCCGGAGTTGTGAGGATTCGTTCAACTACATCCGTTTGTCTTGTTCATGGACCCGTTCTTCTTCCTTGCGGGATCTCAGGCAAGATGACCATACCCTCGAAATCACTTCTATCTTTGCTTGCTAGTTGTTCGCTTATTGCTATGTCGCGCTACCTACCACTCGTTGTATCATGCCTCCCATATTGCCATGTCAAGCCTCTAATCCACCTTCCTAGCAAACCGTTGTTTGGCTATGTGGGCTTTGCTCAGCCCCTCTTGTAGCGTTGCTAGTTGCATGTGAAGATGAAGTTGGTTCCATGTTGGAACATGGATACTTTGGGATATCACAATATCTCTTATTTAATTAATGCATCTATATACTTGGTAAAGGGTGGAAGGCTCGGCCTTATGCCTGGTGTTTTGTTCCACTCTTGCCGCCCTAGTTTCCGCCATGCCGGTGTTATGTTCCTTGATTTTGCGTTCCTTACGCGGTTGGGGATTTATGGGACCCCCTTGATAGTTTGCTTTGAATAAAACTCCTCCAGCAAGGCCCAACTTGGTTTTACATTTGCCTACCTAAGCCTTTCCATTGGGTTTTCGCGAGCCCGAGGGTCATCTTATTTTACCCCCCCCCCCCGGGCCAGCGCTCGTCGTGAGTGTTGGTCCCACCTGTCAACCACCGGTGGGCACCTCGGGGTAACTCGAGGCCTGGTTTTACTCGTAGCTTGACCTATCCGGTGTGCCCTGAGAACGAGATACGCGCGACTCCTATCGGGATTTGTCGACACATCGGGCGGCTTTGCTGGTCTTGTTTTACCATTGTCGAAATGTCTTGTAACCGGGATTCCGAGCCTGATCGGGTCCTCCCGGGAGAAGGAATATCCTTCGTTGACCGTGAGAGCTTGTGATGGGCTAAGTTGGGACACCCATGCAGGGTATAAACTTTCGAGAGCCCCCAGTCAAGCCCTTTTCTCATGAGATATAATTTCTGGGAGTACTTGCTTCAATCTGTTGGCCACTACCTTTGAAGCTATTTTATATAGAACATTGCATAAACTTATTGGTCTGAATTAAGAGAGAAGAGTGGGGTTATTCACCTTTGGAATGAGCACTAGGATGGTCTCATTAATACATTCGGGGCTGTCCGCTCCTCTCATGATCCTCAGCACAATTTTTGTCACTTCATCTACACACGCATCCCAGTGTTTCTGATAGAACTGGGCAGGAAAACCTTTAGGACCAGGTGCCTTATTTGGACTCATTTGGAAGAGTACTGATTTAACCTCCTCCCTTGCGTAGGGAGCACATAGGTCATTGTTCATATATGTGTTCGTGTGCGTGTTCTTGTGTGAGAAAAAACCATGAGAGGGAGATATTGTGAGGAAGAAGAGACGTTGCGAGGAGGCGGCACCAACAGTTGCGAGTTGTCTCTATTATGATGACAGAAAAACGATCAAAAACACAAGTAGGATATGATCCCATGCCTCAGTAAATATAAATGCTGCAAACACTATAAGGATACCACCTATAAAGCAATACAACTTTTACAACATGTTAACTATATGTTGCAAAATTCACAATAAATACACACATAAGCGGTGCAGCATATGCGTTACAGAGTTGCAACGCATGATCCTATCGTGGTACATATGGAAAAAATAAACAGAGGAAAGGAGAGAGTCAGGCATGCGAGAAATAGAGCCGCCGATTCCCCTTATCTCTACAAAATCGCCGCCACCCACCATCTCATCTCCCTCCTCTGACCCACCTTGCCGCCGGCCCTCCCCCTCGCTTCCTCCCACCTCGCAGCTCCGAACGATGCCGGATCTGCAGCATCCTGCGCCCACACATTCCTCTAGCACCCCATCTCTCTCTCTCTCTCTCTCTCTCTCTCTCCACGCGGCTCCTTGCTGCGGCACCTACGATGGCTGATTCAAACAATGTCCGGTGAATCCAACAATTGTGAAGCACAACCTGAGGCCCCCTTGCACCGTGGATCCATCCCATCCGGCTAGATCCGGCGCTCGAGGCCACCAAATCCCGCCCAGGACCATTCCCCCATGCCTAGGGTTTCGGGCCTCGAATCCAGCGGCGGTGGCCATGTCATCCTCCTCTCGTCCGGTGAGTGCACCCCCTCCACTGGCTTCGTCCTCCTCCCCCTTTCTCTAGTCTATGTGCATCTTCTAGGCGTGGGTTATCCTTGTCTGACTTGCATCTTCTAGGCAATGTGTTTATGCAAAGGATTTTACTAGGTCTGTAGAAGTTTGGGACGTCATTTTTCGTCAAAACAAAATCATGGTTTTTGATATATTTTTCTGCCTGACCCATAAGTGTTCCTGTATATTTTTTCTTTTGGGGATTATGCTCCAGGAAGAACTGGTTTCGTTATTTTTATGTGGCTAAAACCCTATAGCTTCCTTTTATGTAGTAGTCCCGGGATGATCTTAGTAAAATCTTTCTTGTCAGACCACATTATTGGTACTGAGCTTTCTTACAAAGTTGTTGTGTTGTAACTATGTAGTTGTATAGTTTGAGATTATACCTTGAGTTAGTTTTGTGCTTGTGGAACATCCTCAATGATTTCAAGTGGCATGGCTTAGAACATGTAATAGTGGGTTTTCCACATGCAAGGGTAAGTGTGCATATGATCTGAAACCATGAATATACATTGTTGTGTGAAGAAAAGAAAAGGCCCATGTAAAAGCCCATGTACTTGGCCAGATTGGCAAATTAGCTTCCGCACTAGTCTCCTGGAAGTTTCATTCTCCCCTGAGTATGTATGATTAGCGCGTACATATGATTAGCGCTGCTGCCGCCGTCCCGTGCCATGCCGCCCGCCTAACCGTTCATACGGTGGGTCGGCAACGCAGCATAATTCGGTGCTCCAGCAAGGTTAGCACATCAGACTCTACGAATCTATCCCAATTCTCATCTTCTCCCGGTGTTGAAATTATAAATCAGATTTTACTTGTTTTGTTGTGTGATCCGAGATGTCCCAATTCTCATCTTCTCTCGGTGTTGAAATTATACATCAGATTTTACTTGTTTTGTTGTGTGATTCGAGATACTACAAAGAGTTTATATCTTCTACATGTCCTATAAATTATTGTGATGCAAATTATGTTATACGATTCCTTATCTATCTGTGATGCCAAAAATTTCTATGTCGAACTTGTACAATATAGCTAATTTTGTGATTGCCAATTTGCCATTTACGATTCAGCAGTTATGAAGAGAAAAAACGCCGCCAAACACCATTAAGATTAATTCATTTTTAAGCTGCTTAATTTCGAGTTCTCTACCTACTAACCTTGTTGTTGTTTTTTGCGCCGGATATTTTTTCTTAAGTTGGCTTGGCCCCCCCTATACTCAAATCCTGGCTCCGCCCCTGGTTTGCAAATCATGGTTGAGACAGTTTGCCCTTTGTAAAGACCTTAGGTTTAGTGATAGCTTCACAATTATGCATGTAACTTGAACTGGTTGAATATTATGCAATGTTTCATTTCGATTCCTTGTACTAGGCAGTCTAGGTTATAAATCCATCTCTTTTATAAAAACGTCCCAAAGATAACGTATTGTCACTTCTTACACCACACTTCACCTTCAGCTTTAACATCACCGACGCATATTTCGGTTTACTCTTGTTTACTTATATAGGACGTATCGATCACACCTGAAAGTGTCATATATATAGCTTTGGCACCTTGCTACTGGACGTTGAGGTGTTTGTTTCATCAAAATTCGCCCGTCACCTGTTTATACAATGTAAACAGATACTGAGGCCTCGTCCTCCCTAGCGACTCCCTCCTCCCCTCGATCTGTTTGCGCCGCCGCTTCCCTTTGAGTCCAGCGCCGCTGCCTCCCCACGACCCTCTTCGAGTACAACACCGCGGCCTCCCCTCGGTCCTCTCCTCCTGGTCCAGCCACCAGGAACGACCTCGCCACATCAATCACCGGAAACGATGCCACCGCCGACGCCGACGAGGGTGGGCCGTTGAAGCCGCCGCCGATGAGCAGCAAGGCCCATCTTTTTTTTTTTTTTTTTTTTTTTTGCGGGAGAGCAAGGACCATCTCCAGATCGATCTCTTCCTCCTCCATCAACCTCCTCCTGCAGATCCGTTTCCTTTACATAGCGGAGCCAAACAAAATGTGGTTTATCCCATGCGGAGCTGTTACAGGGTGTAATCTGTTTCCCATTACGTTTACATTACCAGTCAAAGGAACAAACACGGAACCAGATTCCTCCAGCAGCCTCGAACATCGTCGCTGCCCGCCGGGAGGAGGATGAGCTGGCGCAGCATTGCGTGATCGCGGGCGGGCGGACGCTCATCCAGCTCATCTCCTGCGGTTCCATGACTTCCATCCCCGCGGCCGCCAAGCGCGCGACCGGCCCGTGTGGCGCGCGGGCGGTGCGAGGTGTTAGATATAAACCACAACTTGCCGTGGTCACTTTGTGCGTGTGTGTTTCGCGTGTGGGTGTGTGCACTCAGTACGGCGCGTTGGGCAGGGCCCGTTGGCGAGTGTGCTGGCCATGTTAGCTAGTGGATGCATGTAGGTTGTGCAACGGCCGGGCATAAGCATGCATGGGTTGCTACTCGCATGACCAGGCTAGCTCGCATGACCAGGCTGCGAGGCCGTTGAGAGCCTAACGCAAGTGGTGGTTGTGGCCGTGCATGTAGTTAGCTTAGTGCCTGTGATGCATGCATGCATGGTGCCCGGGTCGTGCGTGTGCTAGGTGCGTGTGTGCACTTGTGGCAGCCGGGTATAAAAAGCCCCCTTCGTATACTCCTTGAAGTTGCGTTGGAATGAGCCGAGCCTAGAAGAACCAGATATGAGCGTAGTCTCCGCCGGGATCATAGTGTGCGTCCGGTCGGCAGGAGAGAGAGAGCTTCTTTGGGTAGGCTACGGTTTGGTGCCGAGCCGGTGTGGTATGGGCCATCGAGCCAGGGTATGTGCCCAGTAAAATGAGGCCGTTCATGCGGCCGAGGCGTTATTTGTGCGGTGGGACGTTTGTGCGCCGGAAATATTTGTGCGGTTTTGCTAGAACTCATCTAGCTGAGTTTTAGTTATGTCTTATTCATCTTTATAGCCATTGGATGTGACTATAAGATGCGTATGTGCTGATGTGGCCTGTTGTACTACTTTGTATCTGTTTTTGTTTTCAGGTGAATGAGACCAAATTATATCTCACTTAGATGAGTCCTAGGCACTCCCATATTTGTGTCACTCTCCTTCTTCCACCTACACTCGAGCGAGTGTGAGAGCGAGTTGGTATGACGTTTATCCCAACACGAGGTACTGGATGGAGCGTAGGCTCCCGCGCTGGCGGTCGGACTCGGACCTGAGCAGTAGCACCGCTGCAGACGGGTTCTTTGGTAACATTGGCGTCGGCGTAGGCATGGAGCGGGAGTACTTCAGCAGCGGCCTGGTTTTCCACTAAGAACACGGCGATCGTGGCGGCCACCGCATGCTGGGCGCACTGAAGAGGTCGTCGTCGTACAATGCCGATATGTAGGAGTTTAATCTTATTGTGTATCACTAGTTAGCTTAATTGTGGCGACAGGCCTCTGATCCTTTCTTTAAATTTCTTGCCTTCTTGTAGCACTCACACCCTCTTGCTAGTCGGCGGGATCGCCACCGTCTTGGGCTCATGCTGGACGCGCTTCTAGCTATTGCACCCCATCTTTTCATTCTGTAGGGACGCTGTTAGCTTGCCACTTGGTGGCTTTTTTTCTTTTCTTTTCTGCTTCTTGGGGCGTGATTGTACCGTTGCCCCAGTCGTCTTATTCGCTATGATGCCTGGTACTTGGTTGTATGGATGTTTGCTTTATATATATAATGGGGCGAAGCCTATTTTAAAAAGTTAGCTTAACTGTGCATGGTGAGGGCGACAATGCAGAAAAGTTGAGCTCCAGCCTCGCACTGAAAAGCTACTTTTTGTGAATCTAAACTCCCAAATAATACTTAGCGCCATATTGTCTTTGTCAATCTGTCATTGCTGCTAGCTAGGTGCTGGATGAATCTATCTTGACGTAAAACTGTGGTCTAGCCTCGCACTGGAAAGCTACTTTTGGAGTACTTGGCAACTTACTGCAGGTGCTTTGGGCGAGCCCATGTGCGGGGCGGACACCACTATTTTCTTCCTTTTTTGTATTTTTTCTTCTTTAAAAATATTCAGGATTACAAAAAAGTTTCAATATGCAAAAATATTAATAAATTTGAAAAAATGTTCCAAATTTTTGTGAAAGTTCCCAAATTTGAAAAGTATTTGGAAATAAAAATATTCATGATTTCAAAAATTGTATACAAACTTAAGAAAATATTTATGAAATCAAAAAATATTTACAAATTCAAAATTATCCCATCTATCAAAAAGGGTTCCATATTCATGAATTTGAAAACCGTTACTGGATTTTTAGAAAATGTTTCTGAATTCTGAGAATGTTCCTATTTTACAAAAATATATTTGTACTTCAAAAAATATTCATAAATTTTGAAAAACGTCCCCATATTTTATAAAATGTTCTTGAATTTAGACGTTGTTCGGTATTTCCAAATAACTGTGAATTTCAAAAAAAAGGTTGACCAATTTGAAAAATATTCCTGAAATTCACAAATTTTTCTATTGTTTAAAAAATCAATTTATTAGAAACTTTTTATGGACTTTAGGAAAAAAAAGAGCAAACAGTAAAAAAAAGGTTAAAAACACCTGGAAGGACGTAAAATCTTCACAAGGCCGTCGGGGAAAAAATGGGAATGGGATGCCACATATACTAGGCATTTATCCCTGTTGTGGGCAATTTCTTTCGTGTGTGGGTTAAGATCAATGTCTACAAGCCTCTCAAGAATGCAGTTTCACTTATCAGGAACAGAGAGAGGCAGATTTATAGGGTGAAGTATGAACGCCTCCCGGATTGGTGTGCGGTTTGTGGACACTTGGGCCATGTATTCAAGGAGCATGGGGATGGAATCCACCCAAAATCAGCATTAGTTTTCAGCGACCTCTGTGCTTCTTGGACAATGAGGCAGATTTATAGGGTGAAGATCCAAAACCAGCCAGATCTTTCCGGTATGAGGCTATGTGGGAGAAACATGAAGGGTTTGGAGGAACCGTCAGTTCGGAATGGCAAGGAGGGGGCCCGAGTGAGACCGTCCAGCAGCTTCAAGATAAACTTGTAAGAGTGTCGAGAGGGATAACTACGTGGAGTAGGAAGTCCTTTGGGAGTGTTAGGAAAGAAATAAAGGAGCTAAAACAAAAAATGGAGGCGTTACGGGGTGACCCTCTTCGGACGGCACCTACACACATTGAGCTTAAAATTAATGAGAGGCTGGTTGAGCTTCATCAGCGAGAGGAGATTATGTGGAGACAGCGAGCGCGCATTGAATGGCTCTCCTCAGGTGATAGGAATACTAAATGTTTTCATCACCGTGCTAGCTTATGGAGAAAGAAGAACATGATTCGAGCCTTGGAGAATGCGTTGGGGGTGCTTGTCAATGACCCAGCTGAGCTGAGGTCGATGGTTAATGAGTTCTACCCGAATCTTTACACGTCAGAAGGGGTGCAAGGAGTTAAGGATGTTCTTCAGCACGTCCCATGCAAGGTTACAGCAGCAATGAACAATGACCTATGTGCTCCCTACGCAAGGAGGAGGTTAAATCAGCACTCTTCCAAATGAGTCCAAATAAGGCACCTGGTCCTGACGGTTTTCCTGCCCAGTTCTATCAGAAACACTGGGATGCGTGTGTAGATGAAGTGACAAAAATTGTGCTGAGGATCATGAGAGGAGCGGACAGCCCCGAATGTATTAATGAGACCATCCTAGTGCTCATTCCAAAGGTGAATAACCCCACTCTTCTCTCTCAATTCAAACCAATAAGTTTATGCAATGTTCTATATGAAATAGCTTCAAAGGTAGTGGCCAACAGATTGAAGCAAGTACTCCCAGAAATTATATCTCATGAGCAGTCAGCGTTTGTGCCAGGAAGGATGATAACAGATAACATAATTTGTGATTATGAGTGTTTGCATTTTATGAAGCGTAAAAGATCAAAGAACAACAGTTTTTGTGCCCTCAAATTCGATATGATGAAAGCTTATGACAGATTGGAGTGGGACTACTTGAGAGCCATCATGGGCAAATTGGGTTTTGCACAGGGTTGGATTGATACAACCATGTCTATGATCTCCAGTGTATCTTTTTCAGTTTTATTTAATGGGGAGAAACTTGAGAGGTTCAAAGCATCCAGAGGAATTCGGCAGGGAGGTCCAATCTCCCCTTACCTTTTCTTGATTGCTGCAGAGGGACTTTCGTGCCTCCTGAAATCTAGTTCTCAGTCATCATTGTTGGCAGGTATTAAGGTGGCACCCATGGCACTAGCCGTTAACCATCTTCTGTTTGCAGATGACAGCCTGTTGCTATTCAAGGCCAGCGTGGAGGGTGCAGAGAAGGTGTCAAACCTACTGGAAACTTATTGTGGGGCTTCTGGCCAGAAAGTTAATAATGCAAAGTCCTCCATCTTTTTTAGTAAAGGGTGCCCTCAAACTTTGAGAGATGGGGTTAAGAACAAGCTTCATGTGCATAATGAATCACTCAGTGATTGTTATCTGGGCATGCCAACGGAAGTGGGACACTCAAAGAATGGCACGTTCAAGTATCTGGGAGATAGAGTATGGGAAAAAGTAAAAGGCTGGATGGGAAAATTACTGTCTGCAGCTGGCAAAGAGGTACTTATAAAATCAGTGGCTCAAGCAATACCAGTCTTCTCAATGTCATGTTTCAGGCTACCAAGAGGGCTTTGTGAGAGTGTCACATCCATTATTAGACAGTTCAGGTGGGGAGCAAGAGAGGTAAGAGAAAACCAGCATGGGTTGCATGGTATGCAATGACAATGCCGAAATACATGGGAGGCATGGGGTTTCGAGATCTAGAGCTTTTCAACTTGTGCCTCTTAGCTAGGCAAGCATGGAGGATTATGGAAGATCTGGAATCACTAAGTGCTAAGATATTGAAAGCTGCCTACTTTTCAGACTGGTCATTAATGGAAGCAGAGTTGGGATCGCGACCCTCGCAAATCTGGAGGGGGGGTACTGGACGGTAGAGACATATTGGCATAGGGGATTATTCGCCGGATAGGGGATGGAGAAGAAACAGATATTTGGGATGAGAATTTGATTCCTAGAGAGAGCTTTAAGAGACCAATCACTTCTCTGGTCCCGAATCCACCATGACGTGTTGCAGAGCTAATAAAGAATGCTACAGCTTCGTGGAGAACGCAGCTCATTCGGTCAGTGTTTACTCCTTTTGATACGGAGGCAATCTTACAGATACCATTATGCACGTGCCGGGTCACAAATTTTTGGGCATGGAGTGAGGAGCCTAGGGGCAACTTCTCTGTCAGCTCATGTTATCGTATGCTTGTCCGGACAAAGCTCAATAGGCAAGCATGGATTGAGGACCGCGAGGGCACTTCAGACATGGTAGCAGAGGGGAGCGAGTGGAAATCATTGTGGAAACTGTACGTTCCACCTAAGCTCAATGTGTTTCTTTGGAGATTGGATAAAAGCTCGATCCCCTCGGGGGAAGTTTTACATCGCAGAAACATGGACACACCAGCGTCTTGCATTCTGTGTGGAGCTCATGACTCATGGAGACACGCGCTGCTGGACTGCCCTATGTCCCGGAGCACATGGGCGCTATCATCCAAAGAAATACTTGACCAGATTAGTTCTAATCAGCATGAAGGTGCCAAGGAATGGATTTTTGCAATGGGGAAATCTTTATCTTCATAGGATTTTGTCAGGTTGGTGACAACCCTTTGGGCCATTTGGGGTGCAAGACGTAAGGTGATTCATGAGGACATCTTCAAAAGCCCATTCGCCAATCATGCCTTTGTGAAGACCTATCTAGGGGAGCTCCAAGTTTTATCACAGAAGAATGAGCTTCACAGGGCTTCAGTGTCCAGGAGGACGGGGTGGATAGCACCACCTGAGCATCACGTGAAGATCAACATCGATGCAGCGGTGACAAGAGGAGGAAACCATGGTTCGATGAGTGCAATCTGCAGGAGTTTTGAAGGATTACTTTTAGGCGGTTCAGCTTTTGTGTTTACGAATCATCGTGACCCAGCTACTCTGGAGGCATTGGCGATCGGGGAAGGATTAGCGCTAGCGCAAGACATGAATCTACATCACATACATCTAGCTTCAGATTGAAAAGGTGTGGTAACAGAAGTCCAAACGGGAAGTGGGTCGAGCTAT
This sequence comes from Triticum timopheevii, assembly GCA_963921465.1. Classification (NCBI taxonomy): domain Eukaryota; kingdom Viridiplantae; phylum Streptophyta; class Magnoliopsida; order Poales; family Poaceae; genus Triticum; species Triticum timopheevii. The sequence continues at coordinate 657,436,456 of OY997266.1, forward strand.
GGAATTTAGGAGCAAATACTACTCTTCTCAAAACATCCATATCTTTTAAACCCTAACTGGAATTTTAAGATGGTATATATGAAATTTGATTAGAAAAATATGTAGAATCTGAATATGATGTTATTTTACATGTTAACCATTTTTAAAATGCCATTTAGGGTGCAACCTTAATCAATAGCCCACGATCTGGATTGCAAACAAACATTTATCGAAGACAGATTGGAGACGAAAGAAACCATTGATAACCATGAATGCACGCCAAGGAAAAATCTCATATGAAAAAAAACAAATTTATAATCTAATGCCGAGAGAGAGACCCCTTGGCAAGACCTAGTGGGGTCTTGAATCATGGTTATTGGGTTAGAGACATGCAGTATTTTTCTCCATTGCAACGCACGATTTCTTTTGCTAGTCTTTCCCCAATAATAAAGGCGTGATCGCTTCTTCCTCCTAAATTTTCGTCCATTTCGTGCATCCAAATTATTTTCGTCCGTCGTACGTCACTCTCGATCGGTATAGGTGCGCTATTGGGCCTTATGGGCTAGCAGCCACGTCCTAGTTTTCCAAAGGTAAAAAAATAGTCAGCTTAGAAAAATGAAATCCCATCCTAACCAGGAGTCGAATCTAGGTGGCTGGCCCATAGCATCGGACCACTAACCATCTCATGTACCTAATAATCTTGTACAAAGATAGGAATTGTATTTTCTATTGACCAGCAACCGAGCAATGATGCTTCACATTAATTAGTCCCACATCGCTCCTTCAAAGCATTTTTCATAAATTTATATACAGTAGAGAGTTGCCTAGAATATGAGCTGAACACCTAAAAAGGACCGGGAATTAAAGGAAATATGGATTTACAAGGAGTGAATTGTGCACGCTCCAAATCATAAAGGAAAGAAAGATGGATCCCAGGGACGATGTAGACGCCGCTAGATTTGAGGTTGTCCTCCTTCTCTGTAGGAAGTAATCTCATATTTCTCTTTCTTTGCGGAAAGTAACCTCCTTGTGGTAAGATTTTGTTTGTTTTTCCTTGACGAAAAATACAACTATTTGGTAACATCAACTTCTTAGTTAACATAGTGAAAGCACAAGTGCTCCCTGGGTGATTTTGGTAATTAATGTCAACATATCTCTTGTTGGACTAATAGTTTTATCTAGCGTGTTTCAGATAAGTTCAACAGTGGAGTGGCAAGGACAAGAGGATGTGAAACCCCTTCAAAATGCTAAGGACCAAGATTGGCAAAAGGTCAAGACTCTTCATTTCTATTTAAGTGATCCAAGATCACATTGAGTCCGTAGGAAAGTCAATACTATTAAAAGGGGATGAGGTGTTGCTTAATGGTCTACTTGCTCAAGTGCTTAGTGACATTGCTCCAAAACCCTCAGCCACTTTCTCCATCCAAATATGTCAAAACCCTGAATCCAAACTCGGCCCCACCGATTCTTTCAATCCAGAGCCACCGAGTTCATTTGACATAGCCACTGCCAGAAACTCTAAGATTCGGTCACACCGATACGGATCTCGTTCTCACCGAGATGGCCTTGCCAGTGCTATGTGATCTATTGCATTCGCTTCAATCTCACCGAGTTTATGCAATCGGTCTCACTGAGTTGGCTTGATAGATTCTCTGTTGCTTATTGCTTCACTTCGGTCCCACTAAGTTGATGCAATCAGCGCCACCGAGATGATGTTTGCCCTAAGACCTACCACATCGGACCCACCGATTTGTTCCAGTCGGTCCCAGCAAGACTCCCAACATTCATATTTTTGAACAGATCGGTCCCACCGAGTTTTCTCTTCGGTGCCACCGAGACGGGTCAAAAGTGTTTAACGTTGGATTTTGTGTGGAGGCTATATATACCCCTCCACTCCTCCATTTATGAGACAGACATCAGAACGTGCCTACACTTTCACCATCCATTTTCTGAGAAAGAGCCACCTACTCATGTGTTGAGATCAAGAGATTCCATTCCAACCTTTTGAACCATGATTTCTAGCCTTCCCCAAGTTGCTTTCCACTCAAATCCCGCTTCCACCATAGCCAAATCTGTGAGAGAGAGTTGACTATTGGGGAGACTATCGTTTGAAGCACAAGAGCAAGGAGTTCATCATCTACACACCATCTATTACCTTTTGGAAAGTGGTGTCTCCTAGATTGGTTAGGTGTCGCTTGGGAGCCTCCGTTGTGATGTGGAGTTGAACAAAGAAGTTTGTAAGGTCAAGGATATCACCTACTTCGTGAAGATCTACCCGAGTGAGGCAAGTCCTTCGTGGGCGATGGCCATGGTGGGATAGACAAGGTTGCTTTTTCGTGGACCCTTCATGGGTGGAGCCCTCCGTGGACTCGCGCAACCGTTACCCTTCATGGGTTGAAGTCTCCATCAACGTGGACTTACGGTAGCCCACCTATCGGAACCACACCAAAAATCTCCGTGTCTCCATTGCGTTTGCACACTCCTATCCCATCTCTTTACATTCTCACAAATTGCATGCTTAACATTTTCTGCTGCCTAAACTCTTGTCATGCTTGCTTGAAATGTATTGTGTGTGCTTTAACATGTGCTAAACTCAACCTTAACTTGAAGAAATTAAAAACTGCTAAGTTTGTGTGTTAAGGATCTAATCACCCCCCCCCCTCTACCCGTCTTCTCGATCCTTTCACATAGGAAAACCGTCTGCAACATGCCAAATATGTGGATTTATTCCATGTGAACGAAATTACTGGATGATTTTATTCCCTTTTTGCCAACTTGACATACGTCATCTTCACAAATCATTTCTGGTACTCCCTCCGGTCCTTTTTAGTCTGCATATAAGTTTTGTTTGAACTCAAAGTACCTCTACTTTGACCAAACTTATGGAAAAAAAGTATCAACATTCACAATACAATATCAATATTTTTAGATTCATCATGAAAATTTAGTTTCATAGTATATATATATATATATTTGATGTTGTAGATCTTGATATTTTTTAATATAAATTTGGTCAATCTTTGCAAAGTTTGACTTGACACAAATCTAATATGAGGAGTAAAAAGGACCGGAGGGAGTAGCTTCAATCGGATAGTTCTCCTAGATTTTTTAGCAATTCATCTCATCCATTAGTTTGATAGTCTTTTTGTAGACCAGAAGCAATCTTATGCTATTTATTTACTATTCCAAGAAAGTTAATTTGTGTAGCAGATTGAGAACAATTGGATGTTGTAGATCTTGATATTTTTTAATATAAATTTGGTCAAACTTTGCAAAGTTTGACTTGACACAAATCTAATATGCGGAGTAAATAGGACCGGAGGGAGTAGCTTCGATCGAATAGTTCTTCTAGATTTTTCAGTAATTCATCTCATCCATTAGTTTGATAGTCTTTTTGTAGACTGGAAACAATCTTATGCTATTTATTTACTATTCCAAGAAAGTTAATTTGTGTAGCAGATTGAAAACAATTGGATGTTGAGGCAATGGTGGTCTGAGATTATTAAGAGTGAGGACATGTGCATGCGTATGGGTGCTTTCTACTGGTGCTAACTCTAATTAAAACAAAATTTCATCTTCATGACACTAACAAAGGGGTAGACGTTAGGAAGAAGAGATGACATGACTTTTTGAAGTTCACCATCCAATACAAGCATCATAAAAGATAAGTCTTACTATTCAAAGGAATGAACAAAAAACTATTAAATAATTTTTAGAGGAATTAAATCGTTTATCACAAAAAAAGAGAATTAACCAGTTAGAATCTGACCTAATAAAATTGAGCTAGATATTATTTTCCAAATGGGGTGGTGCTCAAATAGAGAGGTGCACATTTGTGAGGTCTTAAGCGATGCTTGTCAGCGATGTGTGATATTGCTTTTCTCCCGTTGCAACGCACGGACATACTTTCCTAGTAATAGAAACGTACGCACATAATCCTGACCATACGTAACATTTTCCTGCCTGCACCTACCCTGCGCGTTGTTTAACTTGGGTAGGGTTTGTCTTGTGTGGAACGAAATTTCGCGCTTGGCTAGTTGGCCATATAGCTTCAATGTTAAGCAAGGATTAAACAATTTGTGGCCTGCATCAGTCTCCCACATCTCACTTGTTTCCCAATTAATCATATCCAGCTACCCACAACCCCATACATCATCAATCGCTGTTAACCCTCTCTCTCTCTATACATATATGTATTCCAGACTCGCGCGGGCTAGCTAGCTAGAGCAGCTGGTCAATTACGAGAAGGTCGATGGCAGCCGTGGCAGCTGATCCACCGGCGCATGCGCAGCAGCGCCAGCAGAATGAAGAGGAAGCAAGGATCGTCACCGTTAGCATGCCGCCGGATGACCCAGCGCCAGCTCCGGAGCTCCCTCTACTACTGCAGATTCCTACGGCGGCGGCATCATCCCTGCCAAAAGGTGTAGTGCACGTGCTGGTCGTCCATTCCACGGGCGTGCCCACGGCCGGTTTGCAGGCTGTGCTGGTCCCGGCCGCTAGCTGCAACGACAACGCCCCCGGGCCGGACCCTATTCCTCCGGCGAGGGACTGGGAGCTCCGCGGGTGGCTCATGGTGCTGGCCACCCTCATCGCCTCCATCACCTACGCCTCCGGCCTCAGCCCGCCGGGCGGCTTCCAGGTCAAAGAAGTGCGGACGCTAGGAACTGCAAGCACAAAGAACCAGCAACAGCAGTTCATGCCGGTTCTCCTCGAGGCGAACAGCGTCAGGTACATGATGTTCTACTACGCCAACACCCTGGCCTTTGCTCTGTCGCTCTCCATCATCATGCTGTTAGCCAGCCAGGACGTGCGGAAGCTGGCCAAGACCAAGGCCCTCAAGATCCTCGTAGCGCTCGACGTGCTGGCGCTCTGGGTGGCCTACATCGGCGGTTCCTCATTCAACGGCATCACGCAGATGGTCAGCTTGGCGATAGTCTTCGTCCTGCTCCTGGCCCTCACCATCCGTGGAAAATACTTCTGGGATGAAGTCTGATCGACCGTCCCATCCCATATGTTTGCTATTCAGTATTTCGGTCGCTGTCAGTGTGTCATGCATGTATGTAATTGTTGGTGTTGCTACATGAGTTGTGTGATGATGACTAGTTTCTTTCTTTTATTTTCGTTTTTTCGGAGCCAGGGGGGATGTATTGTATTATACGTTAAAAAACATATTGAGAAGACGAAGATGTTAGAGAATAATTAATTCTGCTAAGCAAGTAATAAGACATAATTCAGAAAGTATTATTTCCTCGCAGCGCGTCGCAGGATCACGCCAGCAGATTTGGAATTGCCATTCTGTTTTCTCAACACCATGGCAAGTAGTGTCATGGTAACTTTTACACTCATTTGCCATGATTTGTTCTGGAGCGTCATTGCAAGTACTCCCTCCGTCCCGAATTACTTTTCGCAGAAATGGATGTATCTAGAACTAAAAAATGTCTAGATACATCCATTTCTACGACAAGTAATACCGAATGGAGGGAGTAGCATCTAATTACATGTTGTCCTAATGACAATTTGCCACGGGAATAATTATGTTCCTACAAAACTTCCTAGAAATTTAACGTGTAATCCACCATTTACTATGTAAAAGTTTCTCTATACAATTGCCATGTACATATTTATGATAACAAAAGGAAACTTTACAAGGCAATTTTTTAAAGAAAATTTGTGCTCCTTTCAATGGCACAATTTCAGGAAAACAATCATTTTAGATGGCAAATTTATGCTCTCTGGTGTATAAGACATGACAAATTTTTGAAATGTTTCTAATAATCACAAGGAGAATTATGTATAGTTTTCCTGCGTTTTTCCTAGAAAAGTTTGTTTTCATCACATGGCAAATTTAGAAGAAATAAAATCTCCTGGTCACATGACAAATTCAGACCATTTTTTTCTTCTAGACATGGAACATTTAGGTTTTCTGTAATGCTCCCATAGCAAGTTTTAGGATTTCTTTTCTCCCTTACTCGTGGCAATTTTGGAATTGTTTCTACTTTGTAAAATGGCAATTTTACATTTTTGGTGTTTTTAATGAAAAATCATTTTCTACACATTGCAAGTTTTGTAAGAAATACTAGTGATCACATGGCAAATTCATAGCATTTTGTTTTTTAAAACAAGGACATTTTATATATTTTCTTACTGTCCACATCACATTTTTATGAAAATTTTCAACTTGGCACATGTAAATTTTACACATCTTTGTAATGTTCACATGTCAAGTTTTAGAATTTTTCGGTTTTACAAAACATGGTACCATATAGGATCAAAAAAATTATTAGGCACATGGAAATTTTTACAGTTTTCCGTTTACCATTCATGGCATTTTCTTAGAAAAAAACCATGACGAATTCACTATATGGACCAAGCTAAATTTATTGAATATATCATGGTAAGTTCTTTATTTGTATATCTATACTCTTATAAAAAGCAGAGTTGGTGATGATGGTGTGCCTGCCATCCTGCAATATAGGTTGTCCGATCGATATCTAACGGATAGGAAGGAAACTATGACAATTTACCCGCACTCCTCTCTACATTTGCAGATAAGGCCGTCCCTCGTTCATCCTTTTCTCCCACAAGATCTTGATGTTTCATGCAACGTACAGGCATCTTGCTAGTAATTAGATTAATTGCCATGAAAAATTCCCACCTTCTCACAACTAGTACACTCCATCTTTGCCACACAGTATTTGCCATTTGCACACTACATAAACTTTTATAAATTTGGCAAGCATTTTAGAGAAAGCAATTTTTTTCTTAGTCCGCCTTCTTTGTGAAACACCATAATATTTTATAATTTTTACCATAATCTGGATAAAGTTTCAATTGGACCATTCCTACTTTTTTCTAATTAGAGCATGCCAATTCCATTTTTGTATATAACATGGCACATTTATAGAATATAATATGGTAAATTTATAAATTAGACAATGATAGTGTTATAAAGTGTAGCATCTCAATTTTTATAATCTCATGATAATTGTAAATTTATATTTCTCTTGCATTTATGTATTAGAAAATATATTTTTTATTTTTGGCAATTTTGTTCCAAAGTCTAACTAGTTGGGCCTCTGGACTGGTGTCACATTGTGAACCATTGGAGCGAATTCCCGAGAGAGGGGTGGATCCTATGAGTCTGATTGACCACGTTGGCCCACACGTGCGTTCGATTGGACTGACCAATTCAAAGCTCAACGCTCGCTTCGATCCTTCCCGATCGCACTCTCTCAAAAAAAGATAGCTCCCGGTCGCACTCCCTCAATATAGAGACGAAATAAAGATAGCTCTCCATCGCATAGGCAGGTTCGCTCTCTATCCCACTGTGTGAAACAAAGTTTATCAATTATGAAGAAAAAACGCAAATTTGAGAAAATTTCATCAATTTTGAAGAAATGTGCAAAAAATTGAAAAAGTTCATTGATTATGGGAAAACATTCGTGATTTTGGCAAAACCTCATTGATTTTGAAAAAGTTCATTCATTTTGAAATTTTTTCGGTCATTCATTTTGAAAAAAAAAGTTCACGAATTTGAAGAAACGTTCACGGATTTAGGAAAAAGTTCATTGATTTTGAAGGAAAAGTTCCTAATTTGAAATATTTATGAAATCACGAAATTGAGAAAGTTTGCGCATTTAGTAAAAGACAAAGAAAAAAATAAAAGGAAAAAAATAAAAAATAAAAAATAAAAACTAAACAAAACTGTTCCAAAAGAAGATGAAAAAAATATCCAAAAATGAAAAAAAGGAAAAAGAAGAAAAAAGAAAAAATGGAAAAAGATGTAAGTATTCAAATCTGGTGGTGGGGTGGTTAGTTGGTTACTACAGCGTACATTGGACCAGGAAGTCGTTGGTTCAAATCACACAACGCGGGCACCTTTTTCGTGTTAAAAACAGGAAAAAGGGTAGATGGTCCGGCACATCAGGGAGGAGGGGTGTGCTTCCTTTTGCAAAATCGCCGAATAGGAGTCGCGGGAACCTAGACTACCCCCAAGAATGCTTGCACAGTATATCGGCCAGCGCATATTCGGGCTTTAGCGAGCCTTTGTATGTGTTTCCCCCCTGTTTCTTGGTTTCTTTTTCTTTCCTTCGTTTTCATTTTTAGCAGGGTGACCCGTGCATTTGCGCGGCTAGATTTTCTATCTATCGCTATATATGCTATTTTTTATTTACCTATTTTATTTCATCTTATTTGCTTAAAATTTTGATAAACATATGATCATGTTTTGTAGTAAGTTGGTGTCAAAGATGTTGATGTGTTACACTGAAAAACCAACTACTCTTTTACCTCATCCCTTGATATTTTGTTACAATTGGCTTTACGTTATTAAGAAAATATGTAATATTTATGGCTTATATCTGAACCTTATAGTCCATTCAATTCCCCGCCTCGTCACTAGCGACACTGCAACTATGTTTCCCTATTAATAATATATCGTACTCGATCCACATGCCATGATCTCTCCTCATCTTACTGTAATTCTCTTTGTTGTTCAGTCTAAGTCAACATATTTATTAGTGAATCATATCGAAACTGGTAAAATTTTGTGTCTAGCCACATTGCAATCATGTTTTTCTATCAGTACTATATCGTAGATCCACATGCTTTGATGTCTTTTCATCTTATTCTAATTATCTATGTTGTCCAGTCACCTTAAGTATTTTTTTCTTTTACCAACAATATTGCATTGTCTACCATTATATCCCTAGCAGAGAAATGTTCGTTTTTTCTATCATCGTACCAATGGTATATCACAAATTATGGTAGTAAAATAACACAAATATTTATATTAACTGCACTATCTATTCGATGAAAGATGCAGGACATTTAAATTAAATGCTTTCATTTAGGATGAAATGCAATTAAAGCTTTTTCACCAGACGCTAACCGCCAAAGCGAAAAATGGCTTAACACATCCCGCGAGTACTTTTGCCACTTGGGAACGCTATAAAATGGGATTAGTCTCGGCGTAGAAGTTGTAAACAAAAAAGATTGATAGTACCAAATTGATTGTTTGAAAGTTTACATATTGATGCTTCAAGCACGTGTAAACTTGCAAAAATATACCTTTTTAACTGAGTTTTTAATGCTCTAGAAAACAAACTTGTCATCATGAAACTTATATTTTAAAAGCTACGAAAATCTAATCAGTTTTCGTGGAAATTTACGCACACATAGAAGAGAAACGTTGCTATTTTTTTACATCTGAAAATATATTGTTGTTATGGTGTTACATGGAGCTCGTCCACTTTTTTGAAAAAATTTCACCGTGAACACCTAGAAGGAAGGACCATACAACCTGACTCGTAGACAAATTAATCATGTCGGGAGCGCTGTAATACTACGCAATGGCTCCTTTATTAATTCCTTGTGATGCTCCAGATTCGAGAAGTGATCGCATCGTAGTCGGTGGCACTGCACATGTCGGCTTGACAGCGGATTCTTTCGCGTTGCTGGCCCTGAAACGCTACCACTTTGATCTGAGACACAACTGAGCCGCTGCAGCTCGTACTCTACTCGCGGTCCTTGTATGCCACCTGCTGCTCCTCCAGCTCCACCATACACCGGCGCATCCACTGCCACACGATGTGGTTCACGTCTGCTGCAGCCAGCTCGCTATGCAGCAACTGCACGACGGATGGCCCCTTGCTCACCCGTTGCCAAGTGCAAGCGTTGTTCCGTTTGATTTCTTCATCTTCAGCTGCCATTGTGCTGCTCTCACCCTATGGTACCTGTGACACACGAACGCGTCCTCGAAGTCCAGTCAAGTGTTGATGTTGTTGGCCGGCAGGCTGTTCAGCCATGTCCGGGCCGAGCCAAGCAGCATGAGTGGCACATAGCGCACTGTCACGCAATATTTCAAAGTATTTTGCGGAGTACTTTGTCATTTATTCGGTCCATTTTACCACCATCTAGGTTTTCTTAATGTCTATGGTACCGGTACTTATGGTTTTGGTCTCATGTAGCATAATTTGATTTTCCTCTGCAATGAAATACTGTAGAAGAAACCAAGAGTACTACTTCCTATCCTACAAAATTCATATAATTTATTCGAGTGCAATATCCAAAGTAATCATCTGACAAAACCATACTAACTGAAGTTTAATAGAACCAACGTACGTGAGCATGTGATAGCTCAATCTTCAGATTTCCATATTCTTATGTTTTGTATTTCCTGCCATCCAATAGGTCTTTGGTCAATTGGTTCTCATGTGGGGACCAAAATCAAACAACATATGATAGCGAAAAAGCTGGATAGTAATGAATCTTAAGTTCAAGATTTTGTGAATAGGAAGATATTATTAAATTTGCTTTCAAGTTCATCGACCAAATGTGAAGAGCCTTTTCCTTCAAATATGCTACCACAACAGCGGTATCTCCGAGGGTGTGCATATAAGACTATCCTAGGCATATAAGTTGTACTAAATAATTTGATTTAAAATTAATGAGCATAGCAATGTTTCACACTGTGTGATGATAATTATTTTGCAACTGCTCCTTCCAAAATGGTCCTCGTGAACTTCCAACTTCCAAGTATCTTTATTTTATCAGAACAGAGCAACAAACAGTCGATAATATGCAAAATACTTATAAAAGCCTGACACGATTTAGCACTCTAGCAGGGAGAGGTGAGCACATAGGTTACCTGCATGGACCTAAAGGCGGTGGCCGCTTGCTGAAGGTTACATACAGTTTGAAATGATTGGTTCTTACTATTTGAATGTTTTCTTTTTGGGGGTGATCTCGGTTAGACTAAATAATTCAAATAAATGATGGTATTTTCTTAGTTTGTTAAATTTAGATTTCAATACCACAAAAGTCAGAATCAGGATACTTTCTACATGGCTTTTCAGGTATTTTTCTACATGGCTTTTTCTAATGTAGAATTCACCAAAAGCAGTTTACTTCTGTTTTGTACTTAGTTATTCTGCTGGTGAGGTAGAGCTTAGGGAGAGACAGGTAGGTGACCACTGACCTAGTATTGGAACATGCATATGTGGATGCTCTAATCTGGTGCTTTCTGTGAATAAGAAAAAGCAGTTGCTACCACATGGAACAGAACATTTGGGGAGTAATCAAAGAAGTAAAAATAATAAACAGACCATGGACGCTTCATCGTGATGAGAAAAAAGAAGCGACATGCACTGACGCAGAGATGAACTTCAGCACATACATCAATGCTCTTAGAGTTCACAACGGGCTGGTGACTCGTGGTGTTCTCTGCCAAATGATTCGTTCTTGTGAAATTCGAAAATTCTAAGAAGCTTTGATGTTGCATGTATATATCCTGATTGTATAAAGAGTCCTTACTCCTTAGTAGCCTGTTGGTTAAAAAATCATATGGAATTTACTGCCGTCACTTTGGAAGATAATCAAATTATGATAATGAGGACAATTATATGCTCAAAATTTGTAGACCTTCACATTTATACACTGTATGTTGCAATCCACAAAAGATTATGACTGCAGTAGTAGTTTATTCACTCAAGTATGAGCTGCTCAATTATCTCTAATTACAAATTGTAATCGGACTTCCCCAAAGACAGGGCATGCACGTGCTACGAAGAAGCCCTTCACCGGTCTGACAGGAGGGAGCTTATTAGCAGCCGGCTATTATGCACTACATGCTATGGCTTCTCCATTCTTAATATAGTGACATGAAAAAAGAAATGGATTGTAGAGGGTACACTACGATGTGTTCATATCTTATCACAAAATCTGAACGTAGACATTATACATATAAGCACTACATGCTATTTAGGGTTATCTGCATCTTCCAACTGCTAATTCAATCCATGCAGCATGGTTGAACAAACACATGGTATTAAGGTGGGTAGAACACAAACCTGAGGGATTGAGGGCTCCTCATTGTTTCCTTGACTCCGGTCGTCAAAATATGTGAAAGCCCCGTGAAGATCTGGCTGCAATCAGAAGCATGCACGATAAGGGAGGGAGGCAGGCGATAAGGACGGGCAACCTAGAAGAAAATATGTGAAAGCCCCGTGAAGATCTGGCTGCAATCAGAAGCATGCACGATAAGGGAGGGAGGCAGGCGATAAGGACGGGCAACCTATAATGTATAAGTGGATACGGTAGGCACCCAGCGACTGAGAGAGCGTCTCTAAAATCAGTGAAACATGTTTTGGTGTAGAGTAAAGGGTTTTGGCCAACGCTACAGCTGCGCAAATCAAACGTGAATATGATTCAAACTTCCGACATTGCTACTTTCCTAGTGTCTGCTATGGAGCTGCGGAGCCACGATTATCTATATGATCCAAAAGAGAGGCCATGGCAGTGCAAGGCGGATTCTTCATGATATTTTGTCATCAAATCGGAGTAGAGGACTGTCAGATCTTTTTTTTTTTGCAAGGGAAATAGAGACAGATGAAGGGGATGAGCGCTCACGTACATCAATTTTAGGAGGAGATGGCACCCAGTTTTTTTAGGGAGGAGAGAGGCCAAGATCAGGACGACTCGTTCTTTTTCTCTTTTTATATCGTTTGTCGTATGTGGGATAGAGAGATGAAGGGGATAAGCACTCAAGTACGTCAATTCCAGGAGGAAATATAGGAGGAGATGACACCCAGATGTTTGAGGGAAAAGGAGAGAGGCCAAGATCAGGACGACTTGATTTTTTTTCGATTTTTATTTGTTTCTCGTACGTGGGGGTGGAATAACAGATCAAATCTTGTTTTTTTTTTCCTCGTACGTGGGGGTGGAATAACAGATCAAATCTTCTTTTTTTGCGCTGGAGATCAAATCTTTCATCCATGGGCTACAGATACATCATATACTAATCGGATGGCTAATAATTGTTAATTCTAAGGATTAACGTGGTGTGTGTGTGTGTATATATATATATATATATATATATATATATATATATATATATATATATGCCACAGAAGTAGTTAAGGCTTGCTAAATATTTAACGGTTTAAAAGTAAGTAAAAAAATATGAAATAAATAGGGGAGCCTCACTCTAGTGTGTGGCTGTCAAGGCAGTCTCACGTTCTTCCGTGGTCGAGGAACACTCGAAGTTACCTTTTAATGAGATGATGCCGCGTGGACCGGGCATTTTAAGTGTAAGAGAGGCGTAATGCGGTATTGCGTTAAAGCGGGCGAAAGCTTCGCGTCCCAATAGTGCCTGGTGGCTACTTTTAAATGGGGCGATATGGAAGATTAGCTTTTCGCGATGGAAGTTATTGGATGAACCGAACACAACTTCTAGTAGTAAGGAGCCCGTGCAATTGGCGTAAGGGCCTGGCGTCACTCATTTGAAGGAAGTGCTGCTATGGCGAATATTGGTAGGGTCTATCCCCATTCTGCGGATTGTGTCCGGATATAGCAGGTTTAAATCGATGCCGCCATCCATTAGGACTTGTGTAAATTGTAGTCCGTCGATTATAGGATCCAATGTCAAAGCAGTCCATCCTGCGTTTCAAATACTTCTGGAGTAATCCAGATGGTCGAAGGTAATCGGTTTTGACATCCAATCTCGGGATTCCGCTGGGGTGGACCGTGCGGCATGTGCTTTGGTAGATGCCGCCCTATTTTTCCTTGTTATCACTTGAAGTGAATTCACTGTTTTGACCTCTTGTAGGAAGCTCTTTTGTTGTCCGGCGCTCTGCTTGTGGGGTTCGTCATCGTCCTCGCTTGGTGTGTCGAGCCCCTTGTGTTCGGCGTTAAGCCGACCGGACTGCTTGAAGACCCAACAATCTCTGTGGGTGTGGTTTGCAGGCTTCCCGGGGGTACTGTGAATTTGGCATATTCTATCCAAGATTTTGTCTAGGTTGGATAGATCGTCACTGTTGTCCTTAAGGGGCAGTGTTTTGCTGTTTGGCCGAGAGCTTTTGAACCCGGCGTTGACCGCCGTGCTATTTGGACCATTTTCCTTATTCCGGTGCTGATCTTTTCTGCGCCGTTATTTCCCATTTCCATCCCTGACTTCGGATGTACTCGGGTCGCTGGTGCTGCATCTTGCCAGCCAGCTATCTTCCCCTGCGCAAAAGCGGGTCATGAGGCTTGTTAGCGCGGCCATTGTTCTTGGTTTTTCCTGGCCGAGGTGTCTGGCGAGCCATTCGTCTCAGACGTTATGTTTAAAGGCTGCTAAGGCTTCGGCGTCCGGACAGTCGACTATTTGGTTCTTTTTGGTGAGGAACCTGTTCCAGAATTTGCGTGCTGACCTTCGGGCTGTTGAGTTATGTGACTTAAATCGTCTGCGTTCGGAGGGCGGACATAAGTCCCCTGAAAATTTGCTCGAAACGCATCCTCGAGCTCTTCCCAACTTCCAATGGTATTTTCTGGGAGGCTTTTGAGCCAATGCTGAGCTGGCCCTTTGAGCTTGAGGGGTAGGTATTTTATGGCATGGAGATCGTCTCCTCTAGCCATATGTATGTGTAGGATATAATCCTCAATCCAGACTCCGGGGTCTGTTGTTCCGTCATATGCCTCTATGTTTACGGGTTTGAATCCCGCTGGAAATTCATGATCCAGTACCTCATCGGTGAAGCATAGTGGGTGTGCGGCGCCCCTGCATTTGGGTGTGCCATTATCTTCGAACACTCTGCGTGTTGTGTTGCTTCCTAAAGCCTTTTTTGGTCCATAGATGGACCTGACCGGGCCATCCTTTCTGCGAGGATCCTTATGTGGATTGTGTGCCGGCTTGTGTGCGGCGCCGCTTGCCGCTCTTAGCCTGTCATCTGGTCGTCTATCCGGCCAGGCGGCCCCTTTGTTGTTTGACTGTGGGGGCTCTACGGCCTCCTCGTCAAATTCGGGCAATAGTTTGCGCTTCGGGTAGCTCTTTGCTTGGTGACTATTGCCGTATTTATCTGCGGTCTTGAGTACTTTGCTCCATCTCATTCTGAGTACGTCTTCCGCTGTTTTGAGCTTCCGCTTCTGCTTCTTCAAACTTCTTGCAGTGGTGACGAGCCTTTTGCGAAGGTTCTTATGCTCCGGTGATGTGTCCGGCGTGGGGCCGTCTGGACTGTTGTTTTCGCCGGGGATGGGTTGCTCGTCCAATTCATCCTGTTCAGATGGTTGCTTGGTGGTATGTTCGTCGTCCACTGGTTCGCCCTGCTCTACAGCTGGGTCCGTGTGGGTGCTGTTGTTATCCAGGCGGGACTTCGGGCGGCGCTTGCGTCGCCGTTTTGGTTGTTTTTCGGGGGAATTATCCTTCGCCGTGTCCCGTTGTTCCTCGTTATCGCTTCCTTTTGGTGTATCCACCATGTATACGTCGTGAGTTGAGGTGGCCTTCCAGTGCCCAGTAGGCGCTGGTTCTTGGTCGTCTCCGGCATCGTCGTCCATGCCGTCGAAGTCTTCAGAGTCGAATTCTAGCATGTCAGTTAGATCGTCGACAGTGGCTACTAAGTGGGTGGTGGGTGGGGTTTGAATTTCTTTGTCATCCGCATCCCAACCGTCCTGACCGCAGTCCGGCCAGGGCTCTCCTGATAACGAGAGATATTTCAGCGAATTCAGGATGTCGCCGAAAGGTGAGTGTTGAAAGATGTCCGCAGCGGTGAACTCCATGATCGGCACCCAATCGGATTCGATTGGAGGGGGCATGGGAGGTTCGGAGTCCGGCGAGGAGTCCGGCACCTCGGAGTCACGAGCCTCACAAGGGACAAGGTCGGTATTTGGCTCCATCGCCGTAGATGTAGCAGCCCCTGAGGTGGTGTCTAGCCACCCATCCTCGATCTGCGCAGTCGGCTCCGAATTAGGGATCGGAGCGGACTCATGTGCAGCCTCCAGGATACTATCCGGCAGCAGAGTTAAATCATGCCCATCATGACAGTGCGGCATGCTCGGCTGTGGCTCGAATCCATCGAAGATCAAGTCTCCGCGGATGTCAGCCGTCAAGTTTAGACTTCCAAATCTGACCTGACGGCCCGGGGCGTAGCTTTCGATCTGCTCCAGATGGCCAAGCGAATTGGCCCGCAGTGCAAAGCCGCCGATTACGAAGATCTGTCCGGGGAGAAAAGTCTCACCCTGGACTGCGTCGTTGTAGTTGATGATCGAAGGAGCCATCGAGCCTATTGGTGACGACACAGAGGAACTCTCAATGAAAGCACCAATGTCGGTGTCAAAACCGGCGGATCTCGGGTAGGGGGTCCCGAACTATGCGTCTAGGCGGATGGTAACAGGAGACAAGGGACACGATGTTTTTACCCAGGTTCGGGCCCTCTTGATGGAGGTAAAACCCTACTCCTACTTGATTGATATTGATGATATGGGTAGTACAAGAGTGGATCTACCACGAGATCAAGGAGGCTAAACCCTAGAAGCTAGCTAGCCTATGGTATGATTGTTGTTGTTATTGTGTCCTACGGACTAAAACCCTCCGGTTTATATAGACACCAGAGAGGGCTAGGGTTACACAGAGTCGGTTACAACGGTAGGAGATCTACACATCCGTATCGCCAAGCTTGCCTTCCACGCCAAGGAAAGTCCCATCCGGACACGGGACGAAGTCTTCAATCTTGTATCTTCATAGTCTTGGAGTCCGGCCGATGATGATAGTCCGGCTATCCGGACACCCCCTAGTCCAGGACTCCCTCAACCATCTTCATCCTACGCCTCCTACGGATTGATAAACCTTAGGTCATCCACTTGAGGGAAATTTGCTACTGTCCTACAAACCTGTGCACTTGCAGGCCCAACAACGTCTATAAGAAGAAGGTTGTGTAGTAGACATCAATGACCCTTCTTGCGACAAAACCTACAATGCGGTTATGCCACTAAGTCGTGCGTCGACACATGAGAGATATAGCCACATCGTGGGTGTTACAAGTTGGTAATCAGAGCCATCCCCGACTTAGGAGCCCCCTGCTTGATCGAATCGCTGGCGTTGTTGAGTCTAGAAAAAAATGTTTTGAGTCTTAGGATTATATATATCGGAGAGTAGGATTCTTTTTACTCCTCAGTCCCTTCGTCGCTCTGGTGAGGCCTCCTGACATAGATGTTTTAACTTTCCTCTCCTCAAATTTCACTAATATTTTTTAGGATCACGCGTGTATCTTGGAATCGTTCCGATGGTTTTGTGAAGAGAACATTGTTCTTGGTGCCTCCTGACATTTATGGGTTGTGGCAGTGTCCCGGGGAGTTGAGCTCCGAGGTGTTGTCGTCACAATTTTATCGTTGCAGTTCTGGAATACCTGAGTTTTGCCGACATCGAAAATCACTTTTATGCAGTTGTTGGTGAGATCACCTCGATGCCACCTAGTACTGGGGCGGGAGTTCGGGAGTATTGCCATAACTCGTATAACGGATGCTTTTCAAAGGTTGAGGTACACGATTTCCTGAGTTTTCTTGGTTATGTGTTGACGGATGGATACAGCTGGATCTAGGTATTATTAGTTAGGGTGAGATATATTGTGTCCCCTGTATCCCCAACACCAGATTGCATAAGCAGAAAGTTTCGGGAGTTTATAAGTGGGAATTCAAGTAGCTCCTAGATTATCTTTCCAACAGACATATGATATGATATGGGATCTATCATATGTTTGTTTTCGGCTTATTTCCTAAGCCAATCCTTTGTTTTGTTTTGGTTTGTGGTATTCGAGTTGCTTCAAAGTCAAGTGTTGATTCCATACCTTTCCTAAGCGGTGTTCTCATACTTCTTTGCAAATACCAATCCTTCTTGATCATCGAGATTGTCATGCCAATTCATTTCCAACCGACGTGCTCTTTTTCAAGTGGATCCGATCATTTCAACATTCGCGAGATCAATTCTCAGTTCTTTGCAACGGTGTTTGCTTCATTCGTCCCAAGTTGTCTTTGTTTTCCCACCCTCCCACCTTTTTTCTTGAAGGACTCAGATTCTTAATCAAGCATCCATTTTATTGCTGTGAAGTCTCTTCATTATTTTTCTTCAATGTTCTTATCCGGTGATTCTCATGAAGATACTAACAGAGCTTCAAGTTCATCATTTTCTTTTCTTCTCCGATGGATTCAATTCAAGCTTTCGGTGTTGATCATATTCCTTTTCTCATTTCAAATGTTTTCTCATGCCAGTGCACCTCTTAATCGTTCACTTCTTGTTATCCATTTGTTCTGGAGCACTGAAGATATCTTGGAAAATTCGTGTTATCATTCCTAATCTGTTCAAGATATCTCGAGGTTGTTATCTCTTTTGAGCCATTTAATTCTACCAGTGCAATATTTCTTTTAATCATTCAACGGTGTATCTTTTGAGTGGGCCCTAACCCATAGGTCTTTTCCTAGGATCTTACCTAACTCTTCTAATTTATTCGGAGCTATTCCCAAATTCTTTCAAAGTTTCACATAAGAAGGATTTCTTATCAGTCAAATGCATCCTCCAAGTTCGCTTTCATATTCTTTTCATTGTTGATTCAACCTTTATATTCTTCATTATTCCAGAGTGCCTCAAAAATTATTGATGGTGTTTCTCGTCGTCATTCTCGGATTTGAAGACCGAAGAAGAGTTTATCTTCAATCATATCTGTTCTCTTGAAGATTCATGGTTCTAGCTTGATGCCATCCTCTCATAATGGTTTTCAATTGTGAGATTTTTTCACCCATCCGGAGCAATTCAGGAGTCTTTTCAGTTTGATTCTCCGGAGCCCATCATCTCAGTATTATTCGTTCTCAGCTTTCAGATCTTATTCTCCAAATCTTACCGGTGCATCGTTCAAATATCCTATAGTCAGTTCATGATCTCTTCGTTCTCATGTATCTAAATTGTCTAAAGTATCTTCGTTCTTTTTATAATTCTTCCTGGTGTTTCTTTATCTTTTCTTTGTTCATTTTCAATTCTTATGGTGGTTCATTCAAGAGTTCTCTTCCTTGGTTACCATATTAATTCATTCGTTCTTTCCAATCCTAACGGTGGATCATTGAAGAATTTTCTCAAGTTTGCGCTATATCTCTCTTAATCCTTTCTACTAAAATAAGTAGTATGCCAAATCCGTTGCTTGTCATCAATCTAAAATTGGTGAAGGATATGCATAACATAATTCTTGTTCTTATTTCATCCAAGTGATTAATTCCTTCTTCCGGAGTTTGTAATGGTATCAATTTCTCAGTTATATGTTTTCATCTTCTTCCGGAGTTCCATGTTTTTTTTCGCATTATCTCGTCGCGAAGCTCCATCTAAATTTTCGCAAGGCTTGACCTTGTGTTCTCAACTTCTCTTTTTTTTATCATCCTTTTATTATCGGAGTTCTTCATGGAGGCTCTACATGATGGTTCATCAAGGATTTAATTTATTCTCGAAGTGTTCTTCAAGATTCTTGTTGGAGGAGCTCAAGTATTCTTCTTCCTGCATTCCAAAGTGCAATTCATTCTACCTTATCATTTGTGGTGGTGTTATGTCATTCTTGACAATTTGAGTTCGCGTTTGATGATTCACATGTTGTCAAGAATGAGATATTTTTAAGCCACCAATCTCTTCGTTGGATTTATCTTGTCATGTTTCACCTAAAGCCTTCCCTAAGGAATGTTGCTATTATGATGATTACCTATGATCCAAGTTTTCTTATCACCTCGGTGGAAGAAGCTTTCTGTCTTTTCTAGCTCTCAATCAAATCTTTTTACTGTGAATGGCAGGTTGTCACCTCATAAATTTGGGATGTCTTCCATAATCCCACATCAAGCTTATCCTTTCGTTGTTGTTAATACAACAACTCCGTTCTAGCATTTGTTGTAAGCGTGCTCTCTCAAGATCTTGTTTCCCTCCGTTCATTCCACTCCATTCTTTCTTTTCTTCCGGAGGCATTGTGATGTTGCTCTCCTCTCTCATCATCTCCAGTTGTGGGGATTGTGTTCTTTTCATGCTTATCCATTTAACCGGAGTGTTGTGTCCTTTGCTCACGTTCTTTTCATCTTATAAAGTCTTGCATCTCTTCTCAACCGGAATGCTGTCTGAAATCTTTCTTACCCCTCGTGCCATTTTTCAATAGTTCCGGAGGCAGTGTGTTGTTGATTTCATCAAGTATCATCCCATCTTCTCAAGTTCATGTTAATTCCTTCCATTTTCAGTCGGAGTGCTGTCCAAACTATATCATTCTTAATCCTACTTTATCTTGTTTTAACTGAAGTGGCTTCAAAATCTATCTTGTCCCCAAAGCTCTTGGTTCTCATCATGTTCTTTGTTCTTCTCTGCTAACGCAGTGTTTGCAATCTCGTTCACCTCCATTGTATTCTTTCTTTCAATTTGTTCAACCTCTCAAGGTTAGTGGGTTTCACTCGTTTGTCAAAGAAGCAACTTTGTTTTACCTCTTCCACTTCCGTTTTTCTCGGGTGCCATCCTAGATCTCGGGACGAGATCCTCTTGTAGTGGTGGAGTGTTGTAACGCCCAGAGACCGACGCTTCAGACGCCTTCCGTGTTTTCATTGTCGTCATGTGTTTTATTTTACTTGTTGCATTCAGCATTGCATCATCCGCATTGCATCGGCACTTCGTGCCGTCATGTTTTCTTAAAACTTGCATCCACTCGTAGTTGCCGCGTCTCCCTTGCTTTCATTGACCGTTTCGAGACCAACCTTGTTCTTTGTTTTCCCTCTTGCCTAAACCGGAGTCTCTCTGTTCAGTGCACAGGACCCCTCATGTGCGCTTCTGAAACGGCTCCAAACCCGAACTAGGCTGTCGTTACCGAGGAATCCGGATCAACCTCAAACATCTCTAAAATATCATCGGTTATTTGTTTGGATTTCCTAACCTTTTATTCTCGACCGTCCGATCCTGATCCGATGATCCAAATACCCCCCTAAGTCAAACCCACCTACTATACATATCTAGACAAACCACCTAATTTCTAGGATCCTACCCAGCGCCGCCACCACTCTCTCTCTGGATCCCCCCAGATCCGATCCATCCAATCCCACCAACCAGCGCAACCATCTCCCTCCTCGATCGTCCTCGACACAATCCCCTGGCCCGCCACCTCGCTTGATCCAGCAGCCGCCCAAGGCTTCCCCTTCCTCACCTCGCTGCCGCCTCCCACCTCGCGCCCACAGCCTCTCCCGCTAGAGGGCCTCCGTGCCGTCTTCGTCAAGCGCAGGGAGACGAGCCTCTCCCGAGACCAGCCCTGCCATGGCCTTCAAGCTTGCTGCCTCCTCGTGCCACCCTCCAGATCGAGCAGGACGCTCGATCCCGAGCTCCTCGGCTTCCATCTGCCAGCTTCTGCCTGAGCCTCCCATGCGCCTCCACCTCCTCTTGTGGTTCTTCCCCGAGCACCCCGCCACCATGCGCCACCAGAGGCCAACGTCGGCCTCCTCCGCGTCACTTCGGGACCCCAACAGCCGAGCCGCTTGCGCGCCTCCCTCCTCGAGCAGGAGCTCGACCCGTCGCCGCTCCCGCAAGACCCCGCCATGGACACCGTCCTCTGGCGACCACCCAGGTCATGTCGCCGTGCCCTGCCTCCTCTTCTTCGTGTTCTGCTTCTTCCCCTCTAATCTCTCTCTCTCTGTCCTTGCCTCGAACAGGAACACCACCCGGCGCCACCATCATTGGAGATGGGCTCCTGCCGCCCAGATCCGCGCCCGCCAGCCTCCGCGCCCTCGCTGGAGTGCTCGTCCCTGTCCCGCTCCTACCTCTGTTCGAGAGGAGGAGACTGCAGTCGCGACGGCCGCGTCGACCGTTCCTCCTCACCTCGATCGCCTCTGCCCGGTTCCTCTTGCGCCAAGTCCGCCGCCAGCCGCTGCCGTTGCCTCTGCTTCGAGCCGTAACTCCCGCTGCCTCCTCTGTATCGCCGAGCCTCGCCCGTTCCAGGGCCGCTCCCTCGTTGACTTGGTCCGCGCCAGCGTGGAAGTTTGCCGCGTCACCCGCGCGAGCCCTCCTCTGCTTCGGCTTCGCCGTGGGCCACCAGATCCACCGACCGGCCACAAGGCCCGATGTGAGCAGCTCCCCCGCGCCCTGGGCCAGACTTCAGATTCAGCCATTCTGTTTTTTCCCTGCTGCTGCGACTTTAGCTTTTATCCAGGGTTTTGCAGTTTTACGTAGAAGTCCCTAGAGTTCATGCATTTAATAACTCATCAACCGTGCATCATATTAAAATGTTTTATATATGTAACATGATTAGAATTTTGTGTAGATTAATAATATTCAACTTTCATCCATGTTTAGAATGTTTAAACTTGCTGTTTATTTAATTTTGCATAAATGCCATGTTAAAATGCTTTATTTCATAACTAAATAACCGTAGCCCCAAATTTAATAAACTTTATATGTAAATGGAATAGAAAAATGCCTAGTTTAACATGGTGCACCTATCTTGCATGTTTAACGACAATAAAATATGCTTTAGGACAGATCAATACCAGATCTAAAATATGGACATAAGGATTTTCCGGAATTGTTGTTTGTTGTTCCAACCTCATTTAAACTTGCCTAAATAGTTAGTTTATTTATGCTTCACCTCTTGTCATGTTTAACAACGTTTAATATTGTTGGGTACATAAACAAGAGAGAACTAAATACTTGATGTGGTGTTTCGTCAATATGCAACTCGTTGCATATTGAGCTCCACTTAATTTTTAGTGTTGTTTGTTGCACTTTGCCATGCCATGGCTTTTTAAACCGGACATGCATCATACTTGATTGTGCATCATGCCATGTTAATGGCATGGTTGTTTACCATGTTGTTTGCTTCTTTCCGGTTTGCTTCTCTCGTTAGCTTCGGTTTCGTTCCGGAGTTGTGAGGATTCGTTCAACTACATCCGTTTGTCTTGTTCATGGACCCGTTCTTCTTCCTTGCGGGATCTCAGGCAAGATGACCATACCCTCGAAATCACTTCTATCTTTGCTTGCTAGTTGTTCGCTTATTGCTATGTCGCGCTACCTACCACTCGTTGTATCATGCCTCCCATATTGCCATGTCAAGCCTCTAATCCACCTTCCTAGCAAACCGTTGTTTGGCTATGTGGGCTTTGCTCAGCCCCTCTTGTAGCGTTGCTAGTTGCATGTGAAGATGAAGTTGGTTCCATGTTGGAACATGGATACTTTGGGATATCACAATATCTCTTATTTAATTAATGCATCTATATACTTGGTAAAGGGTGGAAGGCTCGGCCTTATGCCTGGTGTTTTGTTCCACTCTTGCCGCCCTAGTTTCCGCCATGCCGGTGTTATGTTCCTTGATTTTGCGTTCCTTACGCGGTTGGGGATTTATGGGACCCCCTTGATAGTTTGCTTTGAATAAAACTCCTCCAGCAAGGCCCAACTTGGTTTTACATTTGCCTACCTAAGCCTTTCCATTGGGTTTTCGCGAGCCCGAGGGTCATCTTATTTTACCCCCCCCCCCCGGGCCAGCGCTCGTCGTGAGTGTTGGTCCCACCTGTCAACCACCGGTGGGCACCTCGGGGTAACTCGAGGCCTGGTTTTACTCGTAGCTTGACCTATCCGGTGTGCCCTGAGAACGAGATACGCGCGACTCCTATCGGGATTTGTCGACACATCGGGCGGCTTTGCTGGTCTTGTTTTACCATTGTCGAAATGTCTTGTAACCGGGATTCCGAGCCTGATCGGGTCCTCCCGGGAGAAGGAATATCCTTCGTTGACCGTGAGAGCTTGTGATGGGCTAAGTTGGGACACCCATGCAGGGTATAAACTTTCGAGAGCCCCCAGTCAAGCCCTTTTCTCATGAGATATAATTTCTGGGAGTACTTGCTTCAATCTGTTGGCCACTACCTTTGAAGCTATTTTATATAGAACATTGCATAAACTTATTGGTCTGAATTAAGAGAGAAGAGTGGGGTTATTCACCTTTGGAATGAGCACTAGGATGGTCTCATTAATACATTCGGGGCTGTCCGCTCCTCTCATGATCCTCAGCACAATTTTTGTCACTTCATCTACACACGCATCCCAGTGTTTCTGATAGAACTGGGCAGGAAAACCTTTAGGACCAGGTGCCTTATTTGGACTCATTTGGAAGAGTACTGATTTAACCTCCTCCCTTGCGTAGGGAGCACATAGGTCATTGTTCATATATGTGTTCGTGTGCGTGTTCTTGTGTGAGAAAAAACCATGAGAGGGAGATATTGTGAGGAAGAAGAGACGTTGCGAGGAGGCGGCACCAACAGTTGCGAGTTGTCTCTATTATGATGACAGAAAAACGATCAAAAACACAAGTAGGATATGATCCCATGCCTCAGTAAATATAAATGCTGCAAACACTATAAGGATACCACCTATAAAGCAATACAACTTTTACAACATGTTAACTATATGTTGCAAAATTCACAATAAATACACACATAAGCGGTGCAGCATATGCGTTACAGAGTTGCAACGCATGATCCTATCGTGGTACATATGGAAAAAATAAACAGAGGAAAGGAGAGAGTCAGGCATGCGAGAAATAGAGCCGCCGATTCCCCTTATCTCTACAAAATCGCCGCCACCCACCATCTCATCTCCCTCCTCTGACCCACCTTGCCGCCGGCCCTCCCCCTCGCTTCCTCCCACCTCGCAGCTCCGAACGATGCCGGATCTGCAGCATCCTGCGCCCACACATTCCTCTAGCACCCCATCTCTCTCTCTCTCTCTCTCTCTCTCTCTCCACGCGGCTCCTTGCTGCGGCACCTACGATGGCTGATTCAAACAATGTCCGGTGAATCCAACAATTGTGAAGCACAACCTGAGGCCCCCTTGCACCGTGGATCCATCCCATCCGGCTAGATCCGGCGCTCGAGGCCACCAAATCCCGCCCAGGACCATTCCCCCATGCCTAGGGTTTCGGGCCTCGAATCCAGCGGCGGTGGCCATGTCATCCTCCTCTCGTCCGGTGAGTGCACCCCCTCCACTGGCTTCGTCCTCCTCCCCCTTTCTCTAGTCTATGTGCATCTTCTAGGCGTGGGTTATCCTTGTCTGACTTGCATCTTCTAGGCAATGTGTTTATGCAAAGGATTTTACTAGGTCTGTAGAAGTTTGGGACGTCATTTTTCGTCAAAACAAAATCATGGTTTTTGATATATTTTTCTGCCTGACCCATAAGTGTTCCTGTATATTTTTTCTTTTGGGGATTATGCTCCAGGAAGAACTGGTTTCGTTATTTTTATGTGGCTAAAACCCTATAGCTTCCTTTTATGTAGTAGTCCCGGGATGATCTTAGTAAAATCTTTCTTGTCAGACCACATTATTGGTACTGAGCTTTCTTACAAAGTTGTTGTGTTGTAACTATGTAGTTGTATAGTTTGAGATTATACCTTGAGTTAGTTTTGTGCTTGTGGAACATCCTCAATGATTTCAAGTGGCATGGCTTAGAACATGTAATAGTGGGTTTTCCACATGCAAGGGTAAGTGTGCATATGATCTGAAACCATGAATATACATTGTTGTGTGAAGAAAAGAAAAGGCCCATGTAAAAGCCCATGTACTTGGCCAGATTGGCAAATTAGCTTCCGCACTAGTCTCCTGGAAGTTTCATTCTCCCCTGAGTATGTATGATTAGCGCGTACATATGATTAGCGCTGCTGCCGCCGTCCCGTGCCATGCCGCCCGCCTAACCGTTCATACGGTGGGTCGGCAACGCAGCATAATTCGGTGCTCCAGCAAGGTTAGCACATCAGACTCTACGAATCTATCCCAATTCTCATCTTCTCCCGGTGTTGAAATTATAAATCAGATTTTACTTGTTTTGTTGTGTGATCCGAGATGTCCCAATTCTCATCTTCTCTCGGTGTTGAAATTATACATCAGATTTTACTTGTTTTGTTGTGTGATTCGAGATACTACAAAGAGTTTATATCTTCTACATGTCCTATAAATTATTGTGATGCAAATTATGTTATACGATTCCTTATCTATCTGTGATGCCAAAAATTTCTATGTCGAACTTGTACAATATAGCTAATTTTGTGATTGCCAATTTGCCATTTACGATTCAGCAGTTATGAAGAGAAAAAACGCCGCCAAACACCATTAAGATTAATTCATTTTTAAGCTGCTTAATTTCGAGTTCTCTACCTACTAACCTTGTTGTTGTTTTTTGCGCCGGATATTTTTTCTTAAGTTGGCTTGGCCCCCCCTATACTCAAATCCTGGCTCCGCCCCTGGTTTGCAAATCATGGTTGAGACAGTTTGCCCTTTGTAAAGACCTTAGGTTTAGTGATAGCTTCACAATTATGCATGTAACTTGAACTGGTTGAATATTATGCAATGTTTCATTTCGATTCCTTGTACTAGGCAGTCTAGGTTATAAATCCATCTCTTTTATAAAAACGTCCCAAAGATAACGTATTGTCACTTCTTACACCACACTTCACCTTCAGCTTTAACATCACCGACGCATATTTCGGTTTACTCTTGTTTACTTATATAGGACGTATCGATCACACCTGAAAGTGTCATATATATAGCTTTGGCACCTTGCTACTGGACGTTGAGGTGTTTGTTTCATCAAAATTCGCCCGTCACCTGTTTATACAATGTAAACAGATACTGAGGCCTCGTCCTCCCTAGCGACTCCCTCCTCCCCTCGATCTGTTTGCGCCGCCGCTTCCCTTTGAGTCCAGCGCCGCTGCCTCCCCACGACCCTCTTCGAGTACAACACCGCGGCCTCCCCTCGGTCCTCTCCTCCTGGTCCAGCCACCAGGAACGACCTCGCCACATCAATCACCGGAAACGATGCCACCGCCGACGCCGACGAGGGTGGGCCGTTGAAGCCGCCGCCGATGAGCAGCAAGGCCCATCTTTTTTTTTTTTTTTTTTTTTTTTGCGGGAGAGCAAGGACCATCTCCAGATCGATCTCTTCCTCCTCCATCAACCTCCTCCTGCAGATCCGTTTCCTTTACATAGCGGAGCCAAACAAAATGTGGTTTATCCCATGCGGAGCTGTTACAGGGTGTAATCTGTTTCCCATTACGTTTACATTACCAGTCAAAGGAACAAACACGGAACCAGATTCCTCCAGCAGCCTCGAACATCGTCGCTGCCCGCCGGGAGGAGGATGAGCTGGCGCAGCATTGCGTGATCGCGGGCGGGCGGACGCTCATCCAGCTCATCTCCTGCGGTTCCATGACTTCCATCCCCGCGGCCGCCAAGCGCGCGACCGGCCCGTGTGGCGCGCGGGCGGTGCGAGGTGTTAGATATAAACCACAACTTGCCGTGGTCACTTTGTGCGTGTGTGTTTCGCGTGTGGGTGTGTGCACTCAGTACGGCGCGTTGGGCAGGGCCCGTTGGCGAGTGTGCTGGCCATGTTAGCTAGTGGATGCATGTAGGTTGTGCAACGGCCGGGCATAAGCATGCATGGGTTGCTACTCGCATGACCAGGCTAGCTCGCATGACCAGGCTGCGAGGCCGTTGAGAGCCTAACGCAAGTGGTGGTTGTGGCCGTGCATGTAGTTAGCTTAGTGCCTGTGATGCATGCATGCATGGTGCCCGGGTCGTGCGTGTGCTAGGTGCGTGTGTGCACTTGTGGCAGCCGGGTATAAAAAGCCCCCTTCGTATACTCCTTGAAGTTGCGTTGGAATGAGCCGAGCCTAGAAGAACCAGATATGAGCGTAGTCTCCGCCGGGATCATAGTGTGCGTCCGGTCGGCAGGAGAGAGAGAGCTTCTTTGGGTAGGCTACGGTTTGGTGCCGAGCCGGTGTGGTATGGGCCATCGAGCCAGGGTATGTGCCCAGTAAAATGAGGCCGTTCATGCGGCCGAGGCGTTATTTGTGCGGTGGGACGTTTGTGCGCCGGAAATATTTGTGCGGTTTTGCTAGAACTCATCTAGCTGAGTTTTAGTTATGTCTTATTCATCTTTATAGCCATTGGATGTGACTATAAGATGCGTATGTGCTGATGTGGCCTGTTGTACTACTTTGTATCTGTTTTTGTTTTCAGGTGAATGAGACCAAATTATATCTCACTTAGATGAGTCCTAGGCACTCCCATATTTGTGTCACTCTCCTTCTTCCACCTACACTCGAGCGAGTGTGAGAGCGAGTTGGTATGACGTTTATCCCAACACGAGGTACTGGATGGAGCGTAGGCTCCCGCGCTGGCGGTCGGACTCGGACCTGAGCAGTAGCACCGCTGCAGACGGGTTCTTTGGTAACATTGGCGTCGGCGTAGGCATGGAGCGGGAGTACTTCAGCAGCGGCCTGGTTTTCCACTAAGAACACGGCGATCGTGGCGGCCACCGCATGCTGGGCGCACTGAAGAGGTCGTCGTCGTACAATGCCGATATGTAGGAGTTTAATCTTATTGTGTATCACTAGTTAGCTTAATTGTGGCGACAGGCCTCTGATCCTTTCTTTAAATTTCTTGCCTTCTTGTAGCACTCACACCCTCTTGCTAGTCGGCGGGATCGCCACCGTCTTGGGCTCATGCTGGACGCGCTTCTAGCTATTGCACCCCATCTTTTCATTCTGTAGGGACGCTGTTAGCTTGCCACTTGGTGGCTTTTTTTCTTTTCTTTTCTGCTTCTTGGGGCGTGATTGTACCGTTGCCCCAGTCGTCTTATTCGCTATGATGCCTGGTACTTGGTTGTATGGATGTTTGCTTTATATATATAATGGGGCGAAGCCTATTTTAAAAAGTTAGCTTAACTGTGCATGGTGAGGGCGACAATGCAGAAAAGTTGAGCTCCAGCCTCGCACTGAAAAGCTACTTTTTGTGAATCTAAACTCCCAAATAATACTTAGCGCCATATTGTCTTTGTCAATCTGTCATTGCTGCTAGCTAGGTGCTGGATGAATCTATCTTGACGTAAAACTGTGGTCTAGCCTCGCACTGGAAAGCTACTTTTGGAGTACTTGGCAACTTACTGCAGGTGCTTTGGGCGAGCCCATGTGCGGGGCGGACACCACTATTTTCTTCCTTTTTTGTATTTTTTCTTCTTTAAAAATATTCAGGATTACAAAAAAGTTTCAATATGCAAAAATATTAATAAATTTGAAAAAATGTTCCAAATTTTTGTGAAAGTTCCCAAATTTGAAAAGTATTTGGAAATAAAAATATTCATGATTTCAAAAATTGTATACAAACTTAAGAAAATATTTATGAAATCAAAAAATATTTACAAATTCAAAATTATCCCATCTATCAAAAAGGGTTCCATATTCATGAATTTGAAAACCGTTACTGGATTTTTAGAAAATGTTTCTGAATTCTGAGAATGTTCCTATTTTACAAAAATATATTTGTACTTCAAAAAATATTCATAAATTTTGAAAAACGTCCCCATATTTTATAAAATGTTCTTGAATTTAGACGTTGTTCGGTATTTCCAAATAACTGTGAATTTCAAAAAAAAGGTTGACCAATTTGAAAAATATTCCTGAAATTCACAAATTTTTCTATTGTTTAAAAAATCAATTTATTAGAAACTTTTTATGGACTTTAGGAAAAAAAAGAGCAAACAGTAAAAAAAAGGTTAAAAACACCTGGAAGGACGTAAAATCTTCACAAGGCCGTCGGGGAAAAAATGGGAATGGGATGCCACATATACTAGGCATTTATCCCTGTTGTGGGCAATTTCTTTCGTGTGTGGGTTAAGATCAATGTCTACAAGCCTCTCAAGAATGCAGTTTCACTTATCAGGAACAGAGAGAGGCAGATTTATAGGGTGAAGTATGAACGCCTCCCGGATTGGTGTGCGGTTTGTGGACACTTGGGCCATGTATTCAAGGAGCATGGGGATGGAATCCACCCAAAATCAGCATTAGTTTTCAGCGACCTCTGTGCTTCTTGGACAATGAGGCAGATTTATAGGGTGAAGATCCAAAACCAGCCAGATCTTTCCGGTATGAGGCTATGTGGGAGAAACATGAAGGGTTTGGAGGAACCGTCAGTTCGGAATGGCAAGGAGGGGGCCCGAGTGAGACCGTCCAGCAGCTTCAAGATAAACTTGTAAGAGTGTCGAGAGGGATAACTACGTGGAGTAGGAAGTCCTTTGGGAGTGTTAGGAAAGAAATAAAGGAGCTAAAACAAAAAATGGAGGCGTTACGGGGTGACCCTCTTCGGACGGCACCTACACACATTGAGCTTAAAATTAATGAGAGGCTGGTTGAGCTTCATCAGCGAGAGGAGATTATGTGGAGACAGCGAGCGCGCATTGAATGGCTCTCCTCAGGTGATAGGAATACTAAATGTTTTCATCACCGTGCTAGCTTATGGAGAAAGAAGAACATGATTCGAGCCTTGGAGAATGCGTTGGGGGTGCTTGTCAATGACCCAGCTGAGCTGAGGTCGATGGTTAATGAGTTCTACCCGAATCTTTACACGTCAGAAGGGGTGCAAGGAGTTAAGGATGTTCTTCAGCACGTCCCATGCAAGGTTACAGCAGCAATGAACAATGACCTATGTGCTCCCTACGCAAGGAGGAGGTTAAATCAGCACTCTTCCAAATGAGTCCAAATAAGGCACCTGGTCCTGACGGTTTTCCTGCCCAGTTCTATCAGAAACACTGGGATGCGTGTGTAGATGAAGTGACAAAAATTGTGCTGAGGATCATGAGAGGAGCGGACAGCCCCGAATGTATTAATGAGACCATCCTAGTGCTCATTCCAAAGGTGAATAACCCCACTCTTCTCTCTCAATTCAAACCAATAAGTTTATGCAATGTTCTATATGAAATAGCTTCAAAGGTAGTGGCCAACAGATTGAAGCAAGTACTCCCAGAAATTATATCTCATGAGCAGTCAGCGTTTGTGCCAGGAAGGATGATAACAGATAACATAATTTGTGATTATGAGTGTTTGCATTTTATGAAGCGTAAAAGATCAAAGAACAACAGTTTTTGTGCCCTCAAATTCGATATGATGAAAGCTTATGACAGATTGGAGTGGGACTACTTGAGAGCCATCATGGGCAAATTGGGTTTTGCACAGGGTTGGATTGATACAACCATGTCTATGATCTCCAGTGTATCTTTTTCAGTTTTATTTAATGGGGAGAAACTTGAGAGGTTCAAAGCATCCAGAGGAATTCGGCAGGGAGGTCCAATCTCCCCTTACCTTTTCTTGATTGCTGCAGAGGGACTTTCGTGCCTCCTGAAATCTAGTTCTCAGTCATCATTGTTGGCAGGTATTAAGGTGGCACCCATGGCACTAGCCGTTAACCATCTTCTGTTTGCAGATGACAGCCTGTTGCTATTCAAGGCCAGCGTGGAGGGTGCAGAGAAGGTGTCAAACCTACTGGAAACTTATTGTGGGGCTTCTGGCCAGAAAGTTAATAATGCAAAGTCCTCCATCTTTTTTAGTAAAGGGTGCCCTCAAACTTTGAGAGATGGGGTTAAGAACAAGCTTCATGTGCATAATGAATCACTCAGTGATTGTTATCTGGGCATGCCAACGGAAGTGGGACACTCAAAGAATGGCACGTTCAAGTATCTGGGAGATAGAGTATGGGAAAAAGTAAAAGGCTGGATGGGAAAATTACTGTCTGCAGCTGGCAAAGAGGTACTTATAAAATCAGTGGCTCAAGCAATACCAGTCTTCTCAATGTCATGTTTCAGGCTACCAAGAGGGCTTTGTGAGAGTGTCACATCCATTATTAGACAGTTCAGGTGGGGAGCAAGAGAGGTAAGAGAAAACCAGCATGGGTTGCATGGTATGCAATGACAATGCCGAAATACATGGGAGGCATGGGGTTTCGAGATCTAGAGCTTTTCAACTTGTGCCTCTTAGCTAGGCAAGCATGGAGGATTATGGAAGATCTGGAATCACTAAGTGCTAAGATATTGAAAGCTGCCTACTTTTCAGACTGGTCATTAATGGAAGCAGAGTTGGGATCGCGACCCTCGCAAATCTGGAGGGGGGGTACTGGACGGTAGAGACATATTGGCATAGGGGATTATTCGCCGGATAGGGGATGGAGAAGAAACAGATATTTGGGATGAGAATTTGATTCCTAGAGAGAGCTTTAAGAGACCAATCACTTCTCTGGTCCCGAATCCACCATGACGTGTTGCAGAGCTAATAAAGAATGCTACAGCTTCGTGGAGAACGCAGCTCATTCGGTCAGTGTTTACTCCTTTTGATACGGAGGCAATCTTACAGATACCATTATGCACGTGCCGGGTCACAAATTTTTGGGCATGGAGTGAGGAGCCTAGGGGCAACTTCTCTGTCAGCTCATGTTATCGTATGCTTGTCCGGACAAAGCTCAATAGGCAAGCATGGATTGAGGACCGCGAGGGCACTTCAGACATGGTAGCAGAGGGGAGCGAGTGGAAATCATTGTGGAAACTGTACGTTCCACCTAAGCTCAATGTGTTTCTTTGGAGATTGGATAAAAGCTCGATCCCCTCGGGGGAAGTTTTACATCGCAGAAACATGGACACACCAGCGTCTTGCATTCTGTGTGGAGCTCATGACTCATGGAGACACGCGCTGCTGGACTGCCCTATGTCCCGGAGCACATGGGCGCTATCATCCAAAGAAATACTTGACCAGATTAGTTCTAATCAGCATGAAGGTGCCAAGGAATGGATTTTTGCAATGGGGAAATCTTTATCTTCATAGGATTTTGTCAGGTTGGTGACAACCCTTTGGGCCATTTGGGGTGCAAGACGTAAGGTGATTCATGAGGACATCTTCAAAAGCCCATTCGCCAATCATGCCTTTGTGAAGACCTATCTAGGGGAGCTCCAAGTTTTATCACAGAAGAATGAGCTTCACAGGGCTTCAGTGTCCAGGAGGACGGGGTGGATAGCACCACCTGAGCATCACGTGAAGATCAACATCGATGCAGCGGTGACAAGAGGAGGAAACCATGGTTCGATGAGTGCAATCTGCAGGAGTTTTGAAGGATTACTTTTAGGCGGTTCAGCTTTTGTGTTTACGAATCATCGTGACCCAGCTACTCTGGAGGCATTGGCGATCGGGGAAGGATTAGCGCTAGCGCAAGACATGAATCTACATCACATACATCTAGCTTCAGATTGAAAAGGTGTGGTAACAGAAGTCCAAACGGGAAGTGGGTCGAGCTATGGAATTTAGGAGCAAATACTACTCTTCTCAAAACATCCATATCTTTTAAACCCTAACTGGAATTTTAAGATGGTATATATGAAATTTGATTAGAAAAATATGTAGAATCTGAATATGATGTTATTTTACATGTTAACCATTTTTAAAATGCCATTTAGGGTGCAACCTTAATCAATAGCCCACGATCTGGATTGCAAACAAACATTTATCGAAGACAGATTGGAGACGAAAGAAACCATTGATAACCATGAATGCACGCCAAGGAAAAATCTCATATGAAAAAAAACAAATTTATAATCTAATGCCGAGAGAGAGACCCCTTGGCAAGACCTAGTGGGGTCTTGAATCATGGTTATTGGGTTAGAGACATGCAGTATTTTTCTCCATTGCAACGCACGATTTCTTTTGCTAGTCTTTCCCCAATAATAAAGGCGTGATCGCTTCTTCCTCCTAAATTTTCGTCCATTTCGTGCATCCAAATTATTTTCGTCCGTCGTACGTCACTCTCGATCGGTATAGGTGCGCTATTGGGCCTTATGGGCTAGCAGCCACGTCCTAGTTTTCCAAAGGTAAAAAAATAGTCAGCTTAGAAAAATGAAATCCCATCCTAACCAGGAGTCGAATCTAGGTGGCTGGCCCATAGCATCGGACCACTAACCATCTCATGTACCTAATAATCTTGTACAAAGATAGGAATTGTATTTTCTATTGACCAGCAACCGAGCAATGATGCTTCACATTAATTAGTCCCACATCGCTCCTTCAAAGCATTTTTCATAAATTTATATACAGTAGAGAGTTGCCTAGAATATGAGCTGAACACCTAAAAAGGACCGGGAATTAAAGGAAATATGGATTTACAAGGAGTGAATTGTGCACGCTCCAAATCATAAAGGAAAGAAAGATGGATCCCAGGGACGATGTAGACGCCGCTAGATTTGAGGTTGTCCTCCTTCTCTGTAGGAAGTAATCTCATATTTCTCTTTCTTTGCGGAAAGTAACCTCCTTGTGGTAAGATTTTGTTTGTTTTTCCTTGACGAAAAATACAACTATTTGGTAACATCAACTTCTTAGTTAACATAGTGAAAGCACAAGTGCTCCCTGGGTGATTTTGGTAATTAATGTCAACATATCTCTTGTTGGACTAATAGTTTTATCTAGCGTGTTTCAGATAAGTTCAACAGTGGAGTGGCAAGGACAAGAGGATGTGAAACCCCTTCAAAATGCTAAGGACCAAGATTGGCAAAAGGTCAAGACTCTTCATTTCTATTTAAGTGATCCAAGATCACATTGAGTCCGTAGGAAAGTCAATACTATTAAAAGGGGATGAGGTGTTGCTTAATGGTCTACTTGCTCAAGTGCTTAGTGACATTGCTCCAAAACCCTCAGCCACTTTCTCCATCCAAATATGTCAAAACCCTGAATCCAAACTCGGCCCCACCGATTCTTTCAATCCAGAGCCACCGAGTTCATTTGACATAGCCACTGCCAGAAACTCTAAGATTCGGTCACACCGATACGGATCTCGTTCTCACCGAGATGGCCTTGCCAGTGCTATGTGATCTATTGCATTCGCTTCAATCTCACCGAGTTTATGCAATCGGTCTCACTGAGTTGGCTTGATAGATTCTCTGTTGCTTATTGCTTCACTTCGGTCCCACTAAGTTGATGCAATCAGCGCCACCGAGATGATGTTTGCCCTAAGACCTACCACATCGGACCCACCGATTTGTTCCAGTCGGTCCCAGCAAGACTCCCAACATTCATATTTTTGAACAGATCGGTCCCACCGAGTTTTCTCTTCGGTGCCACCGAGACGGGTCAAAAGTGTTTAACGTTGGATTTTGTGTGGAGGCTATATATACCCCTCCACTCCTCCATTTATGAGACAGACATCAGAACGTGCCTACACTTTCACCATCCATTTTCTGAGAAAGAGCCACCTACTCATGTGTTGAGATCAAGAGATTCCATTCCAACCTTTTGAACCATGATTTCTAGCCTTCCCCAAGTTGCTTTCCACTCAAATCCCGCTTCCACCATAGCCAAATCTGTGAGAGAGAGTTGACTATTGGGGAGACTATCGTTTGAAGCACAAGAGCAAGGAGTTCATCATCTACACACCATCTATTACCTTTTGGAAAGTGGTGTCTCCTAGATTGGTTAGGTGTCGCTTGGGAGCCTCCGTTGTGATGTGGAGTTGAACAAAGAAGTTTGTAAGGTCAAGGATATCACCTACTTCGTGAAGATCTACCCGAGTGAGGCAAGTCCTTCGTGGGCGATGGCCATGGTGGGATAGACAAGGTTGCTTTTTCGTGGACCCTTCATGGGTGGAGCCCTCCGTGGACTCGCGCAACCGTTACCCTTCATGGGTTGAAGTCTCCATCAACGTGGACTTACGGTAGCCCACCTATCGGAACCACACCAAAAATCTCCGTGTCTCCATTGCGTTTGCACACTCCTATCCCATCTCTTTACATTCTCACAAATTGCATGCTTAACATTTTCTGCTGCCTAAACTCTTGTCATGCTTGCTTGAAATGTATTGTGTGTGCTTTAACATGTGCTAAACTCAACCTTAACTTGAAGAAATTAAAAACTGCTAAGTTTGTGTGTTAAGGATCTAATCACCCCCCCCCCTCTACCCGTCTTCTCGATCCTTTCACATAGGAAAACCGTCTGCAACATGCCAAATATGTGGATTTATTCCATGTGAACGAAATTACTGGATGATTTTATTCCCTTTTTGCCAACTTGACATACGTCATCTTCACAAATCATTTCTGGTACTCCCTCCGGTCCTTTTTAGTCTGCATATAAGTTTTGTTTGAACTCAAAGTACCTCTACTTTGACCAAACTTATGGAAAAAAAGTATCAACATTCACAATACAATATCAATATTTTTAGATTCATCATGAAAATTTAGTTTCATAGTATATATATATATATATTTGATGTTGTAGATCTTGATATTTTTTAATATAAATTTGGTCAATCTTTGCAAAGTTTGACTTGACACAAATCTAATATGAGGAGTAAAAAGGACCGGAGGGAGTAGCTTCAATCGGATAGTTCTCCTAGATTTTTTAGCAATTCATCTCATCCATTAGTTTGATAGTCTTTTTGTAGACCAGAAGCAATCTTATGCTATTTATTTACTATTCCAAGAAAGTTAATTTGTGTAGCAGATTGAGAACAATTGGATGTTGTAGATCTTGATATTTTTTAATATAAATTTGGTCAAACTTTGCAAAGTTTGACTTGACACAAATCTAATATGCGGAGTAAATAGGACCGGAGGGAGTAGCTTCGATCGAATAGTTCTTCTAGATTTTTCAGTAATTCATCTCATCCATTAGTTTGATAGTCTTTTTGTAGACTGGAAACAATCTTATGCTATTTATTTACTATTCCAAGAAAGTTAATTTGTGTAGCAGATTGAAAACAATTGGATGTTGAGGCAATGGTGGTCTGAGATTATTAAGAGTGAGGACATGTGCATGCGTATGGGTGCTTTCTACTGGTGCTAACTCTAATTAAAACAAAATTTCATCTTCATGACACTAACAAAGGGGTAGACGTTAGGAAGAAGAGATGACATGACTTTTTGAAGTTCACCATCCAATACAAGCATCATAAAAGATAAGTCTTACTATTCAAAGGAATGAACAAAAAACTATTAAATAATTTTTAGAGGAATTAAATCGTTTATCACAAAAAAAGAGAATTAACCAGTTAGAATCTGACCTAATAAAATTGAGCTAGATATTATTTTCCAAATGGGGTGGTGCTCAAATAGAGAGGTGCACATTTGTGAGGTCTTAAGCGATGCTTGTCAGCGATGTGTGATATTGCTTTTCTCCCGTTGCAACGCACGGACATACTTTCCTAGTAATAGAAACGTACGCACATAATCCTGACCATACGTAACATTTTCCTGCCTGCACCTACCCTGCGCGTTGTTTAACTTGGGTAGGGTTTGTCTTGTGTGGAACGAAATTTCGCGCTTGGCTAGTTGGCCATATAGCTTCAATGTTAAGCAAGGATTAAACAATTTGTGGCCTGCATCAGTCTCCCACATCTCACTTGTTTCCCAATTAATCATATCCAGCTACCCACAACCCCATACATCATCAATCGCTGTTAACCCTCTCTCTCTCTATACATATATGTATTCCAGACTCGCGCGGGCTAGCTAGCTAGAGCAGCTGGTCAATTACGAGAAGGTCGATGGCAGCCGTGGCAGCTGATCCACCGGCGCATGCGCAGCAGCGCCAGCAGAATGAAGAGGAAGCAAGGATCGTCACCGTTAGCATGCCGCCGGATGACCCAGCGCCAGCTCCGGAGCTCCCTCTACTACTGCAGATTCCTACGGCGGCGGCATCATCCCTGCCAAAAGGTGTAGTGCACGTGCTGGTCGTCCATTCCACGGGCGTGCCCACGGCCGGTTTGCAGGCTGTGCTGGTCCCGGCCGCTAGCTGCAACGACAACGCCCCCGGGCCGGACCCTATTCCTCCGGCGAGGGACTGGGAGCTCCGCGGGTGGCTCATGGTGCTGGCCACCCTCATCGCCTCCATCACCTACGCCTCCGGCCTCAGCCCGCCGGGCGGCTTCCAGGTCAAAGAAGTGCGGACGCTAGGAACTGCAAGCACAAAGAACCAGCAACAGCAGTTCATGCCGGTTCTCCTCGAGGCGAACAGCGTCAGGTACATGATGTTCTACTACGCCAACACCCTGGCCTTTGCTCTGTCGCTCTCCATCATCATGCTGTTAGCCAGCCAGGACGTGCGGAAGCTGGCCAAGACCAAGGCCCTCAAGATCCTCGTAGCGCTCGACGTGCTGGCGCTCTGGGTGGCCTACATCGGCGGTTCCTCATTCAACGGCATCACGCAGATGGTCAGCTTGGCGATAGTCTTCGTCCTGCTCCTGGCCCTCACCATCCGTGGAAAATACTTCTGGGATGAAGTCTGATCGACCGTCCCATCCCATATGTTTGCTATTCAGTATTTCGGTCGCTGTCAGTGTGTCATGCATGTATGTAATTGTTGGTGTTGCTACATGAGTTGTGTGATGATGACTAGTTTCTTTCTTTTATTTTCGTTTTTTCGGAGCCAGGGGGGATGTATTGTATTATACGTTAAAAAACATATTGAGAAGACGAAGATGTTAGAGAATAATTAATTCTGCTAAGCAAGTAATAAGACATAATTCAGAAAGTATTATTTCCTCGCAGCGCGTCGCAGGATCACGCCAGCAGATTTGGAATTGCCATTCTGTTTTCTCAACACCATGGCAAGTAGTGTCATGGTAACTTTTACACTCATTTGCCATGATTTGTTCTGGAGCGTCATTGCAAGTACTCCCTCCGTCCCGAATTACTTTTCGCAGAAATGGATGTATCTAGAACTAAAAAATGTCTAGATACATCCATTTCTACGACAAGTAATACCGAATGGAGGGAGTAGCATCTAATTACATGTTGTCCTAATGACAATTTGCCACGGGAATAATTATGTTCCTACAAAACTTCCTAGAAATTTAACGTGTAATCCACCATTTACTATGTAAAAGTTTCTCTATACAATTGCCATGTACATATTTATGATAACAAAAGGAAACTTTACAAGGCAATTTTTTAAAGAAAATTTGTGCTCCTTTCAATGGCACAATTTCAGGAAAACAATCATTTTAGATGGCAAATTTATGCTCTCTGGTGTATAAGACATGACAAATTTTTGAAATGTTTCTAATAATCACAAGGAGAATTATGTATAGTTTTCCTGCGTTTTTCCTAGAAAAGTTTGTTTTCATCACATGGCAAATTTAGAAGAAATAAAATCTCCTGGTCACATGACAAATTCAGACCATTTTTTTCTTCTAGACATGGAACATTTAGGTTTTCTGTAATGCTCCCATAGCAAGTTTTAGGATTTCTTTTCTCCCTTACTCGTGGCAATTTTGGAATTGTTTCTACTTTGTAAAATGGCAATTTTACATTTTTGGTGTTTTTAATGAAAAATCATTTTCTACACATTGCAAGTTTTGTAAGAAATACTAGTGATCACATGGCAAATTCATAGCATTTTGTTTTTTAAAACAAGGACATTTTATATATTTTCTTACTGTCCACATCACATTTTTATGAAAATTTTCAACTTGGCACATGTAAATTTTACACATCTTTGTAATGTTCACATGTCAAGTTTTAGAATTTTTCGGTTTTACAAAACATGGTACCATATAGGATCAAAAAAATTATTAGGCACATGGAAATTTTTACAGTTTTCCGTTTACCATTCATGGCATTTTCTTAGAAAAAAACCATGACGAATTCACTATATGGACCAAGCTAAATTTATTGAATATATCATGGTAAGTTCTTTATTTGTATATCTATACTCTTATAAAAAGCAGAGTTGGTGATGATGGTGTGCCTGCCATCCTGCAATATAGGTTGTCCGATCGATATCTAACGGATAGGAAGGAAACTATGACAATTTACCCGCACTCCTCTCTACATTTGCAGATAAGGCCGTCCCTCGTTCATCCTTTTCTCCCACAAGATCTTGATGTTTCATGCAACGTACAGGCATCTTGCTAGTAATTAGATTAATTGCCATGAAAAATTCCCACCTTCTCACAACTAGTACACTCCATCTTTGCCACACAGTATTTGCCATTTGCACACTACATAAACTTTTATAAATTTGGCAAGCATTTTAGAGAAAGCAATTTTTTTCTTAGTCCGCCTTCTTTGTGAAACACCATAATATTTTATAATTTTTACCATAATCTGGATAAAGTTTCAATTGGACCATTCCTACTTTTTTCTAATTAGAGCATGCCAATTCCATTTTTGTATATAACATGGCACATTTATAGAATATAATATGGTAAATTTATAAATTAGACAATGATAGTGTTATAAAGTGTAGCATCTCAATTTTTATAATCTCATGATAATTGTAAATTTATATTTCTCTTGCATTTATGTATTAGAAAATATATTTTTTATTTTTGGCAATTTTGTTCCAAAGTCTAACTAGTTGGGCCTCTGGACTGGTGTCACATTGTGAACCATTGGAGCGAATTCCCGAGAGAGGGGTGGATCCTATGAGTCTGATTGACCACGTTGGCCCACACGTGCGTTCGATTGGACTGACCAATTCAAAGCTCAACGCTCGCTTCGATCCTTCCCGATCGCACTCTCTCAAAAAAAGATAGCTCCCGGTCGCACTCCCTCAATATAGAGACGAAATAAAGATAGCTCTCCATCGCATAGGCAGGTTCGCTCTCTATCCCACTGTGTGAAACAAAGTTTATCAATTATGAAGAAAAAACGCAAATTTGAGAAAATTTCATCAATTTTGAAGAAATGTGCAAAAAATTGAAAAAGTTCATTGATTATGGGAAAACATTCGTGATTTTGGCAAAACCTCATTGATTTTGAAAAAGTTCATTCATTTTGAAATTTTTTCGGTCATTCATTTTGAAAAAAAAAGTTCACGAATTTGAAGAAACGTTCACGGATTTAGGAAAAAGTTCATTGATTTTGAAGGAAAAGTTCCTAATTTGAAATATTTATGAAATCACGAAATTGAGAAAGTTTGCGCATTTAGTAAAAGACAAAGAAAAAAATAAAAGGAAAAAAATAAAAAATAAAAAATAAAAACTAAACAAAACTGTTCCAAAAGAAGATGAAAAAAATATCCAAAAATGAAAAAAAGGAAAAAGAAGAAAAAAGAAAAAATGGAAAAAGATGTAAGTATTCAAATCTGGTGGTGGGGTGGTTAGTTGGTTACTACAGCGTACATTGGACCAGGAAGTCGTTGGTTCAAATCACACAACGCGGGCACCTTTTTCGTGTTAAAAACAGGAAAAAGGGTAGATGGTCCGGCACATCAGGGAGGAGGGGTGTGCTTCCTTTTGCAAAATCGCCGAATAGGAGTCGCGGGAACCTAGACTACCCCCAAGAATGCTTGCACAGTATATCGGCCAGCGCATATTCGGGCTTTAGCGAGCCTTTGTATGTGTTTCCCCCCTGTTTCTTGGTTTCTTTTTCTTTCCTTCGTTTTCATTTTTAGCAGGGTGACCCGTGCATTTGCGCGGCTAGATTTTCTATCTATCGCTATATATGCTATTTTTTATTTACCTATTTTATTTCATCTTATTTGCTTAAAATTTTGATAAACATATGATCATGTTTTGTAGTAAGTTGGTGTCAAAGATGTTGATGTGTTACACTGAAAAACCAACTACTCTTTTACCTCATCCCTTGATATTTTGTTACAATTGGCTTTACGTTATTAAGAAAATATGTAATATTTATGGCTTATATCTGAACCTTATAGTCCATTCAATTCCCCGCCTCGTCACTAGCGACACTGCAACTATGTTTCCCTATTAATAATATATCGTACTCGATCCACATGCCATGATCTCTCCTCATCTTACTGTAATTCTCTTTGTTGTTCAGTCTAAGTCAACATATTTATTAGTGAATCATATCGAAACTGGTAAAATTTTGTGTCTAGCCACATTGCAATCATGTTTTTCTATCAGTACTATATCGTAGATCCACATGCTTTGATGTCTTTTCATCTTATTCTAATTATCTATGTTGTCCAGTCACCTTAAGTATTTTTTTCTTTTACCAACAATATTGCATTGTCTACCATTATATCCCTAGCAGAGAAATGTTCGTTTTTTCTATCATCGTACCAATGGTATATCACAAATTATGGTAGTAAAATAACACAAATATTTATATTAACTGCACTATCTATTCGATGAAAGATGCAGGACATTTAAATTAAATGCTTTCATTTAGGATGAAATGCAATTAAAGCTTTTTCACCAGACGCTAACCGCCAAAGCGAAAAATGGCTTAACACATCCCGCGAGTACTTTTGCCACTTGGGAACGCTATAAAATGGGATTAGTCTCGGCGTAGAAGTTGTAAACAAAAAAGATTGATAGTACCAAATTGATTGTTTGAAAGTTTACATATTGATGCTTCAAGCACGTGTAAACTTGCAAAAATATACCTTTTTAACTGAGTTTTTAATGCTCTAGAAAACAAACTTGTCATCATGAAACTTATATTTTAAAAGCTACGAAAATCTAATCAGTTTTCGTGGAAATTTACGCACACATAGAAGAGAAACGTTGCTATTTTTTTACATCTGAAAATATATTGTTGTTATGGTGTTACATGGAGCTCGTCCACTTTTTTGAAAAAATTTCACCGTGAACACCTAGAAGGAAGGACCATACAACCTGACTCGTAGACAAATTAATCATGTCGGGAGCGCTGTAATACTACGCAATGGCTCCTTTATTAATTCCTTGTGATGCTCCAGATTCGAGAAGTGATCGCATCGTAGTCGGTGGCACTGCACATGTCGGCTTGACAGCGGATTCTTTCGCGTTGCTGGCCCTGAAACGCTACCACTTTGATCTGAGACACAACTGAGCCGCTGCAGCTCGTACTCTACTCGCGGTCCTTGTATGCCACCTGCTGCTCCTCCAGCTCCACCATACACCGGCGCATCCACTGCCACACGATGTGGTTCACGTCTGCTGCAGCCAGCTCGCTATGCAGCAACTGCACGACGGATGGCCCCTTGCTCACCCGTTGCCAAGTGCAAGCGTTGTTCCGTTTGATTTCTTCATCTTCAGCTGCCATTGTGCTGCTCTCACCCTATGGTACCTGTGACACACGAACGCGTCCTCGAAGTCCAGTCAAGTGTTGATGTTGTTGGCCGGCAGGCTGTTCAGCCATGTCCGGGCCGAGCCAAGCAGCATGAGTGGCACATAGCGCACTGTCACGCAATATTTCAAAGTATTTTGCGGAGTACTTTGTCATTTATTCGGTCCATTTTACCACCATCTAGGTTTTCTTAATGTCTATGGTACCGGTACTTATGGTTTTGGTCTCATGTAGCATAATTTGATTTTCCTCTGCAATGAAATACTGTAGAAGAAACCAAGAGTACTACTTCCTATCCTACAAAATTCATATAATTTATTCGAGTGCAATATCCAAAGTAATCATCTGACAAAACCATACTAACTGAAGTTTAATAGAACCAACGTACGTGAGCATGTGATAGCTCAATCTTCAGATTTCCATATTCTTATGTTTTGTATTTCCTGCCATCCAATAGGTCTTTGGTCAATTGGTTCTCATGTGGGGACCAAAATCAAACAACATATGATAGCGAAAAAGCTGGATAGTAATGAATCTTAAGTTCAAGATTTTGTGAATAGGAAGATATTATTAAATTTGCTTTCAAGTTCATCGACCAAATGTGAAGAGCCTTTTCCTTCAAATATGCTACCACAACAGCGGTATCTCCGAGGGTGTGCATATAAGACTATCCTAGGCATATAAGTTGTACTAAATAATTTGATTTAAAATTAATGAGCATAGCAATGTTTCACACTGTGTGATGATAATTATTTTGCAACTGCTCCTTCCAAAATGGTCCTCGTGAACTTCCAACTTCCAAGTATCTTTATTTTATCAGAACAGAGCAACAAACAGTCGATAATATGCAAAATACTTATAAAAGCCTGACACGATTTAGCACTCTAGCAGGGAGAGGTGAGCACATAGGTTACCTGCATGGACCTAAAGGCGGTGGCCGCTTGCTGAAGGTTACATACAGTTTGAAATGATTGGTTCTTACTATTTGAATGTTTTCTTTTTGGGGGTGATCTCGGTTAGACTAAATAATTCAAATAAATGATGGTATTTTCTTAGTTTGTTAAATTTAGATTTCAATACCACAAAAGTCAGAATCAGGATACTTTCTACATGGCTTTTCAGGTATTTTTCTACATGGCTTTTTCTAATGTAGAATTCACCAAAAGCAGTTTACTTCTGTTTTGTACTTAGTTATTCTGCTGGTGAGGTAGAGCTTAGGGAGAGACAGGTAGGTGACCACTGACCTAGTATTGGAACATGCATATGTGGATGCTCTAATCTGGTGCTTTCTGTGAATAAGAAAAAGCAGTTGCTACCACATGGAACAGAACATTTGGGGAGTAATCAAAGAAGTAAAAATAATAAACAGACCATGGACGCTTCATCGTGATGAGAAAAAAGAAGCGACATGCACTGACGCAGAGATGAACTTCAGCACATACATCAATGCTCTTAGAGTTCACAACGGGCTGGTGACTCGTGGTGTTCTCTGCCAAATGATTCGTTCTTGTGAAATTCGAAAATTCTAAGAAGCTTTGATGTTGCATGTATATATCCTGATTGTATAAAGAGTCCTTACTCCTTAGTAGCCTGTTGGTTAAAAAATCATATGGAATTTACTGCCGTCACTTTGGAAGATAATCAAATTATGATAATGAGGACAATTATATGCTCAAAATTTGTAGACCTTCACATTTATACACTGTATGTTGCAATCCACAAAAGATTATGACTGCAGTAGTAGTTTATTCACTCAAGTATGAGCTGCTCAATTATCTCTAATTACAAATTGTAATCGGACTTCCCCAAAGACAGGGCATGCACGTGCTACGAAGAAGCCCTTCACCGGTCTGACAGGAGGGAGCTTATTAGCAGCCGGCTATTATGCACTACATGCTATGGCTTCTCCATTCTTAATATAGTGACATGAAAAAAGAAATGGATTGTAGAGGGTACACTACGATGTGTTCATATCTTATCACAAAATCTGAACGTAGACATTATACATATAAGCA
The DNA here is from genome assembly GCA_963921465.1 of Triticum timopheevii. Taxonomy (NCBI): domain Eukaryota; kingdom Viridiplantae; phylum Streptophyta; class Magnoliopsida; order Poales; family Poaceae; genus Triticum; species Triticum timopheevii. Next base: position 657,481,049 of record OY997266.1, read on the forward strand.
CTACATGCTATTTAGGGTTATCTGCATCTTCCAACTGCTAATTCAATCCATGCAGCATGGTTGAACAAACACATGGTATTAAGGTGGGTAGAACACAAACCTGAGGGATTGAGGGCTCCTCATTGTTTCCTTGACTCCGGTCGTCAAAATATGTGAAAGCCCCGTGAAGATCTGGCTGCAATCAGAAGCATGCACGATAAGGGAGGGAGGCAGGCGATAAGGACGGGCAACCTAGAAGAAAATATGTGAAAGCCCCGTGAAGATCTGGCTGCAATCAGAAGCATGCACGATAAGGGAGGGAGGCAGGCGATAAGGACGGGCAACCTATAATGTATAAGTGGATACGGTAGGCACCCAGCGACTGAGAGAGCGTCTCTAAAATCAGTGAAACATGTTTTGGTGTAGAGTAAAGGGTTTTGGCCAACGCTACAGCTGCGCAAATCAAACGTGAATATGATTCAAACTTCCGACATTGCTACTTTCCTAGTGTCTGCTATGGAGCTGCGGAGCCACGATTATCTATATGATCCAAAAGAGAGGCCATGGCAGTGCAAGGCGGATTCTTCATGATATTTTGTCATCAAATCGGAGTAGAGGACTGTCAGATCTTTTTTTTTTTGCAAGGGAAATAGAGACAGATGAAGGGGATGAGCGCTCACGTACATCAATTTTAGGAGGAGATGGCACCCAGTTTTTTTAGGGAGGAGAGAGGCCAAGATCAGGACGACTCGTTCTTTTTCTCTTTTTATATCGTTTGTCGTATGTGGGATAGAGAGATGAAGGGGATAAGCACTCAAGTACGTCAATTCCAGGAGGAAATATAGGAGGAGATGACACCCAGATGTTTGAGGGAAAAGGAGAGAGGCCAAGATCAGGACGACTTGATTTTTTTTCGATTTTTATTTGTTTCTCGTACGTGGGGGTGGAATAACAGATCAAATCTTGTTTTTTTTTTCCTCGTACGTGGGGGTGGAATAACAGATCAAATCTTCTTTTTTTGCGCTGGAGATCAAATCTTTCATCCATGGGCTACAGATACATCATATACTAATCGGATGGCTAATAATTGTTAATTCTAAGGATTAACGTGGTGTGTGTGTGTGTATATATATATATATATATATATATATATATATATATATATATATATATATATATATATATATGCCACAGAAGTAGTTAAGGCTTGCTAAATATTTAACGGTTTAAAAGTAAGTAAAAAAATATGAAATAAATAGGGGAGCCTCACTCTAGTATAATAAGATGATCCAACGGTGTGATTGTGAAAACATGCATTTATGTGTCCTTAGCGAAAAAAACAAGCATTTCAGCTCACTGCAGGATCAATATATATTGAAACATTTGTTCTTTTTGTCCAGGACACTTGCAGTCATATTTTCTTAATGCCTCCGTTGGATCATGTTATATTATAGGTGTGTTGGTTTAGTATTTTTTCATGATTTTTAAGAACTTTTACACCGTCGAAATCCTTAACTAGTTCTGTGGCAAGCTATTGTAGAAAATCCTACAGTGAGCTTAGAATTACCAATATCATGCGCTGCCGCCACCATGTCATGCGCTGCTGCCTCCGGCTCCTCCACTGACAGCTATTTGCCGGCCTTCCTTGCTGCCCTCCTCTCCCGCCCACTCGACTCCGCCGCGGCCCAGTCATTCCCGATCGGGATAAGGAGCGTTGGCTCCTTCTTCTCCACTCAGCCCTCGGTCCCCTCGTCGTCGGGGCATGCGCTGGTGGTTCACACATCGGGCGCCACGTCGGGTGCCTCGTCGCCCTCCTCCATCAGCGACACATCGGTTGCCCCGTCGGGTGCTGCTATCGTCCAGCCCCTCGGGCTGCCGGAGTCCGCGTCAGCCATGATGGCCAGCCTCTCTGCATTGGGCCCTGCTTCCGTGGCGCCCGTCCCCGTGGCTGCATCCACACCCGCGTTGTATGCTCCTATGGCGTATACGCCCCTGGCAGTCTACTCCACGGGCTCCCCGCCGCCGCCGATGTTTCACTTCGGCAACCTCATCACCATCAAGCTGTCATCGGACAACTACATCTTCTAGCGTGCGCATGTCCTTCCGCTCTTTGGGAGCCACTACCTGCTTGGCTACGTCGACGGCTCCCTCCCCTGTCCCCCCGCCCTGGTTGATAGCGTGCACGGCCCGGTCTACAATCCGGCGCACCGTGTTTGGACAGGGCAGGATCAGGCGAACCTCTCCTCCATCCAGGGGTCGCTCACTCCGGCTGTTGTCAGACTCGTTGTCTTCGCCAAGACGTCTCATGAGGCATGGACCATCCTCGAGCGCTCGTTTGCGGCACAGTCGCAGGCCCGTGTCTCTGTGCTCCGTCGTCAAATTGGCGAGTGTGAAAAGCTTGACTCCATGGCCACTGAGTACTACAACAAGGTCAAGGGCCTTGCCGACACATTGGCCTCCATCGGACAGCCGCTCACCGACTCCGAGTTCAATTCCTTCATTGTTAATGGCCTTAACGAGGAGTATGATGCCTTGGTCGAGATCATCAATGAGCAGGGAAACTCGAACCCCATGATGGCGCATAAGGTCTTCTCCCGCCTTCTCCTCACTAAGCAGCGGGTCGAGTCGTGCCGCTCCATGAGTAGCCACGGCTCCCTCTCGGCGAACGCCGCCACCAAGGGTGGCCGCCACTCTTCGTCGTCCAAATCTCCTTCGGGGCCACCACCACCGCCCGCCTCGCCCCACCCCCCTTCGTCCGCAACCTTACCGAGGGCTGGTGGTAGGCGTGTGTGTCAACTTTGTGGCATTGAGGGGCACTAGGCCTCTAAGTGTCACAAACGTTTCCAGAAGAGCTTTCTTGGCCTCGACAATGATGGCAAGGACACGCGCAACTTTGTGCGTTAGGTTGCCATGGCAGACCGCCCGATGTCAACAAAGTAATAAGGGCAACAAGGGCACACTTAGTCCTACTCCATTGACCTGCACTGGTATATGGATTCTGGAGCGACGGAGCATCTGACGAGTGAGATGTGGAAGCTTCATACTCGCGAACGCTATCATGGCTCCGACAAGATCCACACCACCAATGGAGCAGGTATGCATAGATCTCATATTGGTCAAGCATCTCTTCTCACTAGGCATGTAAATAGGAGTCTTCAGCTTTGCAATGCTCTTAGAGTTCCATCTGTGACATGTAATCTTCTTTCAGTTCCTAAACTCACACGAGATAATAATGTGCTTTGTGAATTTCATCCTTTTGATCTTTTTATTAAGGATCGGGGCACGAGGGACATTCTTCTTAGCGGGCGTCTGTGCTGGGGCCTCTGTCGCTTGGAGCATCCTGGTGTCGCTCGTGTTTTCAGTGGAGTTCGGGTCTCTCCGTCACAGTGGCATGCTCGTCTTGGTCATCCAGCCACACCTATTGTTTGTCATGTTTTGCGTCGTCATGAACTTCCTAGCATGTCTAGTAATAAAGATGTAGCAGTGTGTGATGCTTGTCAGCAGGGAAAGAGTCATCAACTTCCTTTTTCAGAGTCTAGTCGTGAAGTGAAACATCCTCTAGAACTTGTGTTTTCAGATGTATGGGGTCCTGATCAGACTTCTGTTAGTGGTCATAATTATTATATTAGTTTTGTTGATGATTTTCGCTTTACTTGGCTTTATCTTATTAAGCGTAAATCTGATGTGTTCGATATCTTTGTTCAGTTTCAAAAACATGTTGAACGTCTTCTCAAGCATAAAATTGTTCATGTTCAGTCGGACTCGGGGGGGGGGGGGGGGGGGGGGGAGAATCGCAACCTCAACTCCTTCTTTCAGTTGCTTGGGATCGCTCACCGTTTAGCATGTCCACGTACACATCAGCAGAACGGTTCTGTGGAACGTAAGTGTTGGGGATATTACCACTGGGCGTGAACCGGCCTATTTGGGCCGGGTTAACTTCATTAGTAATGTAAGCAGATGAAGGCCCATGGCCTGTAGTCGGTTTAGAAACTGTAGCCGTAAACCGGCATGATATGTAAACTTGTATTGTAGGTTAGGAATAGAGGGATACCAACCGGGATACGAGTATGAACCGGTTGGGACTCTACGGACCGACGAGCGTTACCCGTGTATATAAGGGGACGACCCGGCGGCGGTTCAAGGGAGACAACCACAACTCGAGCCTAGGCGAAGCTTATTTGCTCCCTAGCCATCGAGACCACATCAATTCCATCACAACTAGACGTAGGCTTTTACCTTCATCGAAGGGGCCAAACTAGTATAAACCCTCGTGTCTTTGTGTCAGCTTTAACCCCTTCAAGTTAACCCGTAGCGATGGCTCCACGACTAAGTCCTTTCACTAGGACATCTGCCGTGACAAATCCACGACAGTTGGCGCCCACCGTGGGGCTATCGCATGATGGTTTGATGATCTTGGAGGGCAAGCTCAAAGGACTCGAAGGCTATGCTGTGGGCCGGATGACCAAGAGTCGTCGTGGCAAGATCTACATCGACGATGCAGGATGGGGTCCCGAGGCCGATTCGATCGAGTACGGGTACCGAGTCCCCTTTGGTGGCATACACGTTTTCATCGGCAAGATCGGTGAGCCTGGGCCTGAGCCGGACATCTGCACCGACCTCGTCGAGACGGCTCAGCGTGCGAGATCTACCGAGGCTAAACCGAACGTGAAGCATGCCTTCATTGGAGTCATCCACGGAGGAGAGCGTGAGGACGAGTCAGAACACGGTAGCGAGACTGTCGTCTATTCCGGCGATGAGTCCTCGACCGGAGAGACCGAATCGCTATACCAGTTGCAAGACGACCAGATTAGGGGCTGTTCCGATGGCGACAGTATTCCGGATCCCCCGGATCAGATCAACCGGGTTGGAATATTCATGGCCGGCACACAGGCGGCGAATCACTCTTCCACCGCCGCAGCAATGCTCTCCGGATCAGCAGCGGCAGCGGCAGCAGGGGCAGGAGGCCTTGTGCGCCCGCCGGTTCAAGTTCTGTCTGACCTGTTTGATGCACTAGCCGCTCTTATGGCAGAGGCCAATCCGGCGGATCAGGAGGCCCATGATGCAGAGATTGCAAAGGTGAGAGAGCAGATCGTACAAGCCAAAGCGGATCTGGCAGCAGAAAAGGACAGGATGGCTGCAGAGCGGGCCGCTTTGGATGCCCAGGCCTATAAGCTCATGCTTGACCAGAACGCATCACAGGAGGTCTTGAAGCGGAAGCACAGATCACGCCTGCCGTTAGGGTTTGACCCTCGAAATCTCTTTCACACTCTTGGAGCTGGAACCAGTAATCCGCCGGGGTACCTGGAGGCAAACCGGATCGAGGTACGAGGGCCAGGGGCGACGGTCCAACCCCGCCTGATGGAACCTCCTCAACAGAACATTGTGATTCCTCCGCCGGTTCAAACACCTCCAGGTCATTATTCTAATCCTATGGACAATCTTGTTGCAGCTGCTGCGCGATTAGAGGCTATCCCGGTCGAAGGGGATTCTCCGCAAGCGATAGAGACGCGCCGGGTTAAGGAACTTCTCCGGACCGCGCTGATTCAACAGGAGGCATATTCATACAACCGCGATCGGATTCACTCCACACCTCGTCCAAGCCGGAGCTATAGCAAGTGCATGGATGAACCGGCCATATCGAGCAACGCGCGAGGCCGTGAAGCGGCCCGTGGCAATAACCCGGCAGGTGGTGTTCGCGATGCTCAGGATGTGGTGGGCCGGGCCCGGGCACGAAGGGAGGCCGAATTAGCAGCACAGAACGAGGCGGGTCAGCTTACACTGGTTTGTCCTACCACCTCTGCCGGGCCAGGGGTCGCATCCGCTTTGGGAGTGCCTTGTTTAGTCCCTGCTTTACGCAATGTACGCCTGCCCAAAGATTTCAAGGGTCCGCGCAAGGTGCCGAATTACACCGCTGATTTATCGCCGGAAGCGTGGGTAGAGAGTTATGAGATGGCCATGGAGATGCTAGAGGTGGATGAGACCGCGTGTGCAAAGTACTTCACCATGATGCTTGAAGGCACGGCCCGTACTTGGTTGAAGAGCCTGCCGCCCAATTCTATCAGCTCATGGGCCTAGTTGCGGGCCCGGTTTATCCAGAATTTCAAAGATACGTGTAAGCAGCCCAAGTCCATAGTAGACCTGGCGGCTTGTGTTCAGGAGGACGGAGAATCAACAACCCATTGGGTACGCCGCGTTTCGGAAGTCTTGCACTCGTCTGACAGGATCAATGCTGACTCTGCGATCTTAACCCTGGAGGGCAACTGCCGGTTTAAGCCTTTAAAATTGAAATTGGGGCGCATGAAGCGGTTTTGTAATCACATGGGAACTCTCATGGCCGCTTTAGTGAAGTATGCTGATTCGGATAGTACCAAGGATCCCGAGACTGACGATGATGAAGCAGGGAAGGGAAAGAAGAATAGCAACTCCAAGGGGCAACAGTACAAACCGGCGGGTCATGGAAACGGAGGCAAGCGCAAGGCGGATGGCAGCATGGACTTTGTGGCTAACACTAACGCACAGGACAGGGGTCAGTGGTGCAGAGGTAAAGCGGCAAATCGTAATGGGGCTCCAAATCCTAACGCGGATCGTTTGAATTATTTGTTGAATCAGCCTTGCCCAAAGCACGGGACGAAGGAGGCGCCGGCTAACCACCTTTGGAAGGATTGTTATATAATGCAGGAGTTTAAAAACTCTAATGCCTTCCGGTATGACCGCGGGTCAGGAGGCGGTTCAGGAACCGGTTTCCATGGGCCGGGTCACGATGGAGCTTCCGGTTCAGGTCTCAATCAGGGCGGTCACAACAACCAGAATAATCAGAACGGTCAACAGCAGCAGCAGCAGCAGTCGGGTTATCAGAGCCAGCCAAAACAGTTGAACAATGGACAATATCATGTTTTCACAACTAGCTTGGATAAGCGCGACCGAAAACTCCACAAGCGAGCAGTGAACTCTGTTGAACCGGCCGTACCACGTTACTTACGCTGGTCGGAGCAGCCTATCATGTGGAGCAGGGAGGACCACCCACCCCGGGTTGACAATCCGGGCCAGCTAGCATTAGTGGTAGACCCTCAGGTGGGAGGTTATAAATTCACCAATGTACTCATGGATGGAGGGAGCAGTATTAACATCCTATACTATGAGACATTCCGCCGCATGGGGCTAACAGACAAAGATCTCAGACCGTCTAATACGGTGTTCCATAGTGTGGTGCCTGGCAAATCAGCATATCCTGTTGGTAAGATAGCCCTGGACGTGGCTTTTGGGGACGAGCATGATTCCCGATCTGAAAAACTAACCTTTGAGGTGGTGAAGATCCGGAGCCCGTATCACGCCTTGTTTGGGCGGCCGGCTTATGCCAAATTCATGGCGCGGCCTTGTTATATCTACTTGCAGCTCAAGATGCCGGGTTACAAGGGGACAATAACGGTTCATGGGAGCCGTAAGGTCGCTTTGGAATGTGAGGAAGGTCATGCGGCTTATGCAGAGTCGGTTTGTGCCACGGAGGAGTTGAAATATTATAAGGACAATGTTGATCTGGCGGACATGACCCCTTTGAAGAAGCCAACCACAGAGCATGATTCGGATCTGAAGTTCAAATCGGCAGCTGAGACCAAGCTTGTTGGCTTCGTGCCCGGCGATTCATCCAAGCAGTTCACTGTCAGTGCCAACTTGGACCCTAAATAGGAAAGCGCGCTCATCGAGTTCATCCGTGAGAATCGGGACATTTTTGCATGGAAACCTTCTGACATGCCAGGTGTACCGAGGGAACTCGCTGAGCACACTCTTAATGTGGATCCTGAGTATAAACCGGTAAAGCAATTTCTCCGCCGGTTTAACGAAGAAAGGCGCAAAGCCATTGGAGAGGAAGTGGCCAGGCTTTTAGCAGCTGGTTTTATCATTGAGGTGTTCCATCCAGAGTGGCTTGCTAATCCGGTGCTGGTTCTTAAGAAAAACGGCACTTGGCGTATGTGTGTGGATTACACGGATCTTAACAAGGCTTGTCCAGCGGATCCTTTTGCCCTCCCCCGCATTGACCAGATCATTGATGCCACGGCGGGTTGTGAGCATTTGAGTTTTTTGGATGCATATTCTGGTTATCATCAGATCAAAATGGCGGTTAGGGACCAGGAGAAGACATCGTTCATTACTCCCTTTGGAGCCTTCTGCTATGTATCTATGCCCTTTGGGCTCAAGAGTGCCCAAGCCACTTATCAACGGTGTGTACAGAATTGCCTGCATAAACAGATCGGCCGCAATGTGCACGCCTATGTGGATGATATTGTAGTCAAGTCAAGGCAGAAGGAGACGCTGGTGGATGATTTGAAGGAAACCTTTGACAACTTGCGAGTTTACAAGATGATGCTTAACCCGGCCAAATGTGTCTTTGGTGTTCCGGCAGGCAAGTTACTGGGTTTTCTTGTGTCCAACAGAGGAATTGAGGCTAATCCAGAGAAGATTACGGCTATCACCTCCCTAGCTAAACCGAAGTGTATCAACGATGTTCAGCGTTTGGCGGGCCGGATCGCCGCACTGAGCCGGTTTATCAGCTGCCTCGGAGAGAAGGCTATCCCTTTGTACCAGATGCTGAGAAAGACAGATCAATTCATCTGGAGTCCGGCTGCTGATGAAGCATTGGAGGACTTAAAGCGGCAATTAGCCAATCCCCCTATTCTTGCGGCTCCAGTCGACAAGGAGCCGTTATTGTTATACGTAGCGGCCAATGCTCGGGCAGTTAGCGTGGCTATTGTGGTGGAGCGCAAGGAGGCAGGCAAGGAACATCCGGTTCAGCGGCCGGTTTATTATATCAGCGAGGTGCTTATTGAATCCAAGCAAAGGTATCTGCATTGGCAGAAGCTGGTAAATGGATTTTTCATGGCAAGCCGGAAGTTGAAGCAGTATTTTCAAGGGCACCCCATCACAGTGGTCAGTTCAGCTCCCTTGGGCGATATCATACAGAATCGGGAGGCGACTGGCCGGATTGCCAAGTGGGCTATAGAGCTTGGGCCGCACGGATTGAAGTACGTGCCTCGGACGGCGGTGAAATCTCAAGTACTTGTTGATTTCATCAATGATTGGACGGTGTTGCAAGCACCAGAGGAGAAGCCGGATCACACATATTGGACTATCCATTTTGATGGATCCAGGCAATTGGAAGGCTCGGGGGCTGGAGTTGTATTAACTTCCCCACGAGGTGATAAGTTTTGTTGTGTTCTCCGCTTAATGTTCCCTTGCACTAATAATGCAGCTGAGTACGAAGCCTTGCTCCATGGTCTCCGGATGGCTAAAGAGATGAACTTAAGCCGGGTTAAGTGCTTCGGTGACTCGGACCTCGTGGCTCAACAGGTGTCTGGCACTTGGGATTCTAAGGACCCGCTCATGGCCTCATATCGTCGTGAGGTGGATAATATTGCGGGTCACTTCAAGGGTTATCAAGTAGATCACGTGGACCGTCGAAAGAATGAAGCGGCAGACGCTTTAAGCCGGTTGGGTTCTCAGCGCAAACTGGTCCCGCCTAATGTCTTTCTTGATGTGTTGCACAACCCGTCAGTCAAGCTCCCAGGTGAAGCGGATTTGGCTATTCCTGATCCGGAGGCTCAATTGGTGGCATCCCTACATGTCATTCCGGATTGGACAGTTCCTTATCTTGCGTACATGAACCGGGGAGAGTTGCCAGAGGATGAGATTCTAGCCAGGCAGATAGTCCGGCGATCCAAGTCTATGACGATTGTCAATGGCGAATTGCATCATTGCAGTGTATCAGGGGCGTTTCAACGTTATGTTTCTCCTGAGGAAGGCTGTGAAATCTTACGAGAAATCCATGAAGGGGATTGTGGTCACCACGCCGGTTCAAAGTCTCTGGTGGCAAAGGCGTTTCGTCACGGGTTCTACTGGTTGACAGCGCATGCTGATGCGGAGGACTTGGTTAAACGGTGTGATGGCTGTCAGAAATTTTCAAGGCGTGCTCATGTGCCGGCTCAAGAGTTGAGGATGATCCCAATCACTTGGCCGTTTGCAACTTGGGGGCTGGATATGGTCGGACCTTTTAAAAGATCCAAGGATAAGAAAACCCACCTTTTGGTGGCAGTTGACAAATTTACCAAGTGGGTTGAAGCGGAGCCTGTCAGCAAGTGTGATGCAGTGACAGTGGTGCAGTTCATCAAAAAGGTGATTTTCCGGTTTGGCTTTCCACACAGTATCATTACTGACAATGGTACCAATTTATCCAAGGGCACTATGAACGTGAGCACATCTGACTTGACGTATCATCAGTGGCTCACCCCCAGTCCAATGGGCAGGCAGAACGGGCTAATCAAGAGATCTTGCGAGGCATCAAACCCCGGCTTATGGTTCCGTTGCAAAGAACACCAGGATGTTGGGTTGAAGAACTACCATCTGTGCTATGGAGTATCAATACTACACCCAACCATTCCACAGGATACACGCCGTTTTTTATGGTTTACGGAGCGGAGGCGGTTCTCCCTAGTGATATCCGGCATGATTCGCCTCGTGTGGCAGCTTATGTTGAAGCGGACAATGAGACAGCATGACAAAATGCTTTGGACCTATTGGATGAGGAGCGTGATATAGCGGCTGCCCGTTCGGCGATTTATCAACAAGATCTTCGTCGCTATCACAGTCGCCGGGTTAGAACCAGAACTTTTCAAGAAGGAGATTTGGTGCTGCGACTCATCCAAGACCAGACAGATATGCACAAGTTATCCCCACCTTGGGAGGGACCTTTCGTGGTCAGCAAGAATCTGCACAACGGCTCATATTATCTGATTGATATTCGAGAGCATAAAGACTCACACACATCAGAGGAGGAGACCAACAGGCCGTGGAACATAGCTCATCTTCGGCCTTACTACACCTGAGCCATTGGCTCTATCTATGTACATATTATGACAGTGTATATATTATCTTTGATATAATAAAACCGGAGCCTCAGCTAAAGCGGGGTCTCTGTCTTTTCTTATCATGAGTGGTTACATGGAGTGGTTCTGTTTTAAAGCGGCCTCCGGTTTACCCCTTGAAAAATTGCTTTTTTATATCACTTGGGGCCTTGGTCGTGTCCGAACCAACGCGACACCTTTTGATAGGCGAAAGCCACCAGATCACTTGGGGACATGGTCAAGTCTGAACCAGTCACGCCTCTTGATCGGCCTAAGGCCACAAAATCACTTGGGGGCTTGGTCGAACCCGAACCATTGCCACGCCTTTTGATTGGCATATATGCCACGGTTTCATTTGGGGACCTGGCTGACTTGAACCATTGTCACTCCTATTGGGGGCTTGGTCCTGTCCGACCATGGTAACACCATCTGATAAGCTTAGTATAGCATGTTTTTTGCAAACGGATTTTATCATTGCCTTTGCTTCCATATTTATTTTATGGATGTTTCTTAATTTTTGTTGTGTTTCCTTTATACCAACAACACTTTCTTACCGGTTCAGCTGACGGATTCGGTTCACTTTTCATCCGGAGAAATATACCCGGTTTACCTTTCCTGTTAACATTATGGAGTAACAGGGGGGCTCATAAAGACCTAGTACGGTTTACATGGGAGTTGCTTTCTCCCTTTTTACGGTAATGGTTTATACAACCTCCGCTTCAAGCCTGGCTAAGCCAACTTCATGCCCAGCGATGGCAGGTACTTTGTATCGCTTATTTTGATTATATGTTTCAAATACATTGCTAACATATATATCCAGATCGTAAACCGGCTGGCGGTATAACCGCCACCGAAGTTCAAGATTTTCTGATTGCAGGAAATATAGATTGAGGTTTTTCAAGCAAAAGCATCAGTACTTATGCACGAAGGCATATTCAAAGAAGAAGTATTAACTATCCTATTACAAGGCAACACGGTGCCCAAATAAGATCACTGTTATTTTGGTGGATCATCATAAGGCAGCTATTTAAACCGGCTTCCGGTTCAAGCCCGCTCATCGTCCTGCGCCACTTCAGCTTCCTCGTCTCTATCCATTGGCTGGAAATCAACAGTGGTCCAGTCGATTCCCATTAAAGCTTGAAAGACAGCCTCTTCATGAATCAGAGAAGATGGTTCAATATCAGGAGCATAAGTATGCTTACGGATTGGAGGAATCAGATTCTCCACTTCAAGAGTTGGGGCAGGCACTCGCTTATTCTGATCATTGTATTAAGCTTGATAATGCGTTAAGTCTGCCTCTTCAGCTAATTGACAAGCCAGAGGGCGCACTGCACGGTTTATTGCCCTCAAATCATCTTCATTGAACTCGGAGCCATCTTCCTTCAGGCTGGGATACCCTTGAGCTGCCTCAACAGGATCGAAATCCGGTACCCATGCTTTTGCCCGGATCAGGGCATTTATGGCTCCGGTTCGAGCAGCAGATTTTTTCAGCTCTTCAATCCAGGCAGGAAGCATTGACAACCTATTAAGAGTGTCCTGGATTAAAGAGGGTGCCGGATTGTTATGAGAGGCTGTGGTGATGATCCGCTGTGCTCCGGTATACAGTTGTTCAACTAAGGTGTAGGAAGCCTTCAGCTTCTTCCGCACATCTGACCCTAAGTGCCCAATGCGTGTACCTGCAACAATACATGGACAATCTCAAACCGGATTTATTATAAGCAAGCCAGAGTTGTCACAGAAACTAAAAGGAGCTTACCAAAGATAGCAGCGGTCATGGAGTGTATTTGCCGCTTTACGGCGGTCAGCTCATCTACCACCGGTTTAATGGCAGCTTCAGCATTTTCAGTTCTTTTTGTTAGAGCGGCCTTCTCAGTGGCCCAATCAGACCGCTCTTTCTTGAAGCCCTCCTTCAGCTATTCAGTGATGCTCAAGGCGCTGGTTAATTCTTCCCTTGCCTTGTCTGTTTCAGCCTGTTGGGTTTTCAAGGTTTCCTGCAGATCTGTAATCCGGTCCTCTTTGATCCTCACCTCAGCCTGCATACAGACAGTACTTAGCTTTAAACAAACGGTACAAGAATTTGAAGTACCAACCACAAAACAAGTTATACGCTTGATACTTGGGGGCTAATGCACCTTCAATTTTCATTTATTACTAAATTGCAAAGTCCCAAGCTCAATACAGGTATTCAACTTGGCACTTGGGGGCTAATGGCTATTTGATCAATTATGTTCTGATGATAGTTTTATTGGAGTCCCGGTTTAACTATGCTAAGTTGAACCGGCCCTTGGGGGCTATATTGACGGATTTCAAAGTGTTGAGGATTATATTCAAGTCCCGGTTTGACGAAGGTTACAAACCGGCCCTTGGGGGCTAGGAGGATTAATACAGTGGCAGTAAGTTAAGAAAGAAGAAGTGCAAGGAAGTTACCTCAAATTTATCCCTCATCATCTTTACCAGACCAGCTTCACAATCACGGCTAGTATAAAGCCGGTTCAAATAACCATAATGAAGATCTTGGGCACTCAGAGCAGCATATGTCTCCAGTTCAACATCCCATTTTCCTTTGTTCAGAGCGGAAAAATCTTCTTTTACGGTATGCTTGGTTAAGGTGACAGGATTCCCGGGTTCAAAGCGACCTACACCGGTAATCACGACGTCATCATCTTTGGACTCGCCGGTTTGCGTTGGCGCGGTCGGTTTGTCGGCAGGTTTTGAAGGACTGCGGGATCTTTCAATCCGGACGGAGCTGGCAGGCAGGTCAGCAGGGACTGAAGTATTGATAGGCCTTTCCTCAGGAATAGCGTCATCTTGCAAGAGAGGATCATTGGGAATATCTTCATAGACAAACGTTTCATGATCCGTTGCTTTATCCTGTTCAGGGGCAACATCTTCTTCGGCCGCTTTATCCAGGCGGGCCTTCTTGCTCGGTTTGGGTTTAGCCCTGGAAGAGGAACAAGGAGTCAAGGAACAGCATAAGTTATAACATAGTATGCTAGAAGTATATGTTCAGTATAGCTTACCCAAGAACTGTCTTCAGTGGTGGCAGCTGAGTGGCCGACGATTCACCAGAGGATGAATGAGAAGTAACCTGATAATCGGAGTCGGACGGATTAAGAGGTTGACGGAGGAAACTCGCTTTAGGATATAAATCAATAAAAAGGTCGGAGACCTCGGAGCGGCGCTTTCGAACCGGACTGTTTGGTAAACCGGCGGAGGTAACTACCTGGCCGCTGTGCCGGGTTGTGCGGCGAGCTTCATGTTGCTGAGTCTTCATAAGAAATTTGGGATCCAAGTAAGCAAGAGGATGAGAAAATTTAACTTTCCGGATTGCCTGGCGAAGTTTTGGCAAAGGCAAAGGATCTGAATCGGAAGAAAGAATAGTTACCTCGGCGACATCAGCATTACTGGCTTCAGCGTCGTCCTGACAAGTATCATCATCAATAAGGCGTGTAAAAAGTAAGCCTAGTGAATCAAGTTCTACCTCAAGGTCCGGGTTACCCACATCATCATCAATAGCTGGATCAGATGAAGCGGTGGTTTTCGTTTTGTGAGCTGGCTTCTTGATAACCTTGGTCTTGGGCTGGGTGGACCGTCCTGTCTTCTCCGTTTTATCTTGTGGAAGGTTCTTGCTCCAAAACGGATTATCACCCTGGTTAAGTAGTAATTAATGTCCGGAGAAAGCAGTAACAGGTTCAATAAAAGAACAATCAAAATCTTACAGCTGGCGGTTTGTTGGTGGCGCAGTAAGGGACAGACCGGTTTGAGCGCAGAGGTGCTCCGGTTCATTCAACATTTTCTTCACGGAATCTGTGACTTCATCATCAGAGAGTTGGATTTTAGTGTGTCGGAGTGGGTCATCGACGCTATCAGTATACTTGCACATCAAACCGGAGCGCCAGCTGAGAGGCAGTATGCTCCATGATATCCAACAGCGTGCAAGGTCTATTCCCGTTAAACCGTTGGCCATGAAGGCTCGGAGCTTGGACAGTTGCGGAGCATATTTACTTCTCTCTTTGGCACTTAATCTTTGTGGAAAGGGGTGAGTGTTGCTGAGCCACTCTGGACGAAAGCCAGGCAAGGGATTTTCATTGTCAGGGGAGGTGTCTTTGCAATAAAACCATGTTGCATTCCACTCCTTGGGGTGAGTGTGTAGTTTGACGTGGGGATAAGTGATCTCTTTTCTTTTCTGAATTTCCATACCGCCCAATTCGGTGTTGGGGCCGTCAGTAAATTCAGTGCGGCGGTTTAAGTGGAAGCAGTCTCTAAACAATTCGACTGAAGGCTCCTCTTGAAGGTACACCTCAGAGAGCACTTGGAAGTGACATAGATTGGTAACGGAATTGGGGCCAATATCTTGCGGACGGAGCTGAAAATTGGCTAACACATCCCGGTAAAATTTAGAACCAGGCGGTTTGAAGCCCCGGGCCAAGTGATCTGCAAATACCACAACCTCTCCCTCTTGAGGTGTGGGAGGACATTCATTTCCAGGAACCCTCCAGTGGATCGTATCTTTGCTGTCTAAAGTGCCGATCAGGACTAAATCATCCAACTGAGTTTCTGTGACACGAGAGGGAACCCAATTGCACTCATATACTTGTTTGGCCATGGTGAGATCTACAAGAAATAGGTGATTCCGGTTCAAGAATATGTTGGATAAAAGAAGGTGTTGATCTAAACCGGAGGCAGTGCATATAAACCGGATTTCTACGAGGTGGCATCATATGGATTCCGGCGGTTCAACAAGGGGACTAATGGTGTATACCGGTTTACTAACTTTTTCTATATTAAGTTAAACCTCCTGATCTAAGCATCGGAAGCAAACGAAGTTGTGGATGGCTAAGTATGCACAAACAGGTTTCACAAGGTCCTATTATAGCAGTGGATCTGAAGCAAGTTCAGAAAAACAGAAAATATTCAAAAGAGTAAAGCAGAATAGAAGTGAACCAATATGCGGATATGTAAGTGAGATCTATGGACTTAGGCGGGAAATTACATGCGGATGCTAAAAGATTACTACTAAATAGAGCAGGGGTTCACAGATTCATTCAAGAGTCAGGGTACGAGTATGAACAAGCGACGAACACATCGCGAATATGAAACCCTAAGAACAGATCTAGGTCAAGAAGAGAAGAAGGCTTACCGGAAACGAAGAAGACGCAGAAGGATACCGCAGTATTCTGGTGCGTTCAGGTTGATGCAGCGGCCCAAGACGAGGAAGAGGTGACGGCAGCGGCGGAGCTCCAAGGCTGGTGACGCGAGGAAGACGAAGAGAAAGAGACGAAGAGGGGAAAAGGAAATGACACTTCGGTCCTATTTATAAGGCAGCAGACGTGGGTCAGGCGCGTGAATCCAGGAGCCAAAATTTCGGAAGAGGAGCTGATGACTTGGGTATCACAGATCTGTTAATAAAGGAAGGCGTCATAAATATTAACTTCGTGATGACGTCATGCCGGTTTACAGCAACCCAAAATGATGACGACATGGCGGTTTACCAATTACCAGAAGATGTCCAAGACAAAGATTTTGTGAAGGATTCACATGAACCAGTTCAAATCAATCTGGGGCCTAATGTTGGGGATATTACCACTGGGCGTGAACCGGCCTATTTGGGCCGGGTTAACTTCATTAGTAATGTAAGCAGATGAAGGCCCATGGCCTGTAGTCGGTTTAGAAACTGTAGCCGTAAACCGGCATGATATGTAAACTTGTATTGTAGGTTAGGAACAGAGGGATACCAACCGGGATACGAGTATGAACCGGTTGGGACTCTATGGACCGACGGGCGTCACCCGTGTATATAAGGGGACGACCCGGCGGCGGTTCAAGGGAGACAACCACAACTCGAGCCTAGGCGAAGCTTATTTGCTCCCTATCTATCGAGACCACATCAATTCCATCACAATTAGACGTAGGCTTTTACCTTCATCGAAGGGGCCGAACTAGTATAAACCCTCGTGTCTTTGTGTCCGCTTTAACCCCTTCAAGTTAACCCGTAGCGATGGCTCCACGACTAAGTCCTTTCACTAGGACATCTGCCGTGACAAATCCACGACAGTAAGCATCGTCATATTGTCAAAACTGGTCTTACTCTTTTGGCCCATGCATCGGTTCCTTTTCGGTTTTGGAGTGATGCTTTCACCATTGCATGTTTTCTTATAAACCGTACTCCCACTCGTGTTTTGAACATAAAGACTCCCATTGAGTGTCTCCTCAATGAACAACCTGATTACACCTTTCTCAAGGTTTTTGGGTGTGCTTGCTGGCCGCACCTTCGTCCATATAACAAACGCAAGCTGGAGTTTCGATCCAAAAAGTGTGTCTTTCTTGGTTATAGCTCCCTTCATAAAGGTTACAAATGTCTTCATGTTCACACTAATCGAGTCTATATATCTCGGGATGTTGTGTTTGATGAGCATGTTTTTCCCTTTGCCAAATTTCCTGTGTCCACTGCTGAACCACCATCCATGCATTCATCCTCCATTGCCTCTGACCAATTCGATGATGTTGCATACTCTCCTATATTGTTGCCTAACCATGGTGAAGGCACTGGACGTGGGGCTCGTTTGGAAATTTTAGAGGCGCTGTCGCCTCCTTCGTCAGCCTCCCCAACGGCTCACGTCGATCTGCATGGCCTCGACTCTTATGCCCATGCAGGTTCGCCCGACCACCCAGCGAAGTCGCTCGCTTCGGCGCCCCTGGCCTCTGGGCCGCCTGCCTCGGCGCCCCTGGCCGCTGGGTCGCCCGCCTCAGTGCCCATGGCCTCTGGGCCGGCCTCGCCCCTACGGCCCGTCACACCGGCCTCGTCGCCCCTTCGGCCTCCCACGCCGGCCTCGCCTGTTCGGCCCGCGACGCCTGTCTCGCCTGGGCCGGACTCACCTGGGCCGGTTCTTTCGCCATGCAGCCAGGCGTCAGGCTCGTCGTCACCTGGCTCCGGCTTGTTGTTGCCGGTGCTGGCTGGGGCGTCTCCATCATCGCCATCATCGACTGAGCCCTCCTCGGCTCTTGTGGCTCCTGCGGCTGCTCAACGACCACATACACGGAGCCGGAGTGGCATTTTTCAGCCCAAGCAGCGTCATGATGGGACTGTTGCTTGGTTGGCTGCATGTCTGGCTGCTGCTCGTGCGGATCCGGCCTCTGAGCCTCGTACGTATCAAGCTGCTATGAGTATACCTCATTGGAGAGAGGCCATGGAGCAGGAGTACCATGCTCTTCTTCGTAACCAGACATGGACTCTTGTTCCGCCACCACCCCGTGTTAACGTCATTGACTCTAAATGGGTTTTCAAAGTGAAGAAACATTCTGATGGGTCCATTGAGCGCTACAAGGCACGTCTGGTTGCCAGAGGTTTTCGGCAGCGCTATGGTCATGACTATGAAGACACCTTCAGTCCAGTGGTTAAGCCTACTACCATCAGGCTTCTTCTCTCTCTTGCAGTCACTCGGGGTTGGTTTCTTCATCAGCTTGATGTACATAATGCTTTCCTCCATGGTGTATTGGAGGAGGAGGTCTACATGCCGCAGCCTCCTGGTTTCTCTGATCCTGATCGTCCCGATTATCTGTGTCATCTCACCAAAGCACTCTATGGTCTGAAGCAGGCTCCCCGCGCCTGGCATGCCTGTCTTGCGATAGCTCTTCGTGCTCATGGTTTTGCATCATCGACTGCTGGCTCCTCATTATTTCTTCTACAGAGGCCTGAAGTTACTATGTATCTGTTGGTCTATGTGGATGATATTATTCTTGTCAGTTCTTCTCAGTTGGCTGCTACTGCTCTTGTTCGGTCTCTTGGTGCTGACCTTGCTGTCAAAGACCTTGGGAAGCTTCACTACTTCCTTGGCGTGGAAGTTGCTTCCTGTTCTGATGGTCTTGTTATGATGCAGAAGAAGTAGTGCTTGGATTTGTTGCAGCGGGCTGGGATGCTTAAGTGCAAACCGACGACTACACCTATGTCTACCACTGAGAAGATCACTGATGTGGATGGTGAGCTTCTGACTCCTGCTGATGCGACACAGTATAGGAGCATTGTTGGTGGGCTTCAGTACTTGACGATCACACACCCAGATATTTCCTTTGCTGTCAACAGAGTATGTCAGTATCTACAGGCACCTCGTGACACTCATTGGTCTGCTGTTAAGCGCATATTGCGCTATATTCGCTTCATGTTGTCCTATGGTCTACACATTCGACCGAATCCCTCTGGGGTCATCTCGGCATACTCTGATGCGGACTGGGCTTGCAGCCCAGATGACAGGCGATCCACGGGGGGCTATGTTTTGTTCTTTGGTTCTACCTTGATCGCCTGGAGTGCTCGGAAACAAGCTACTGTTTCACGTAGCAGTACTGAAGATGAGTATAGGGTTGTGGCTAATGCAACTGCAGAAATTATCTGGATACAGTCCTTGCTTCAGGAATTGAGTATACCTCAGTCACAGTCTCCTATTCTTTGGTGTAACAACATCGGTGCTACATACCTTTCTGCAAATCCAGTTTTCCATGCCCGAACGAAACACATTAAAGTTGACTATCATTTTGTACGACAACGTGTCTCTCAGAAGTAACTACAGATCAAGTTCATCTCTTTCAAGGATCAACTTGCAGACATCTTTACCAAGTCATTGCCTCTACCACAGTTCGAGGCCCGTCGGCTCAATCTTACCCTTCTAGATTCTTTAGAATGTGGCTAAGATTGAGGAAGGGTGTTAGACTGTATAGTTTCCGTATATGTGTACGTATGATGTAAAGTTGTACCAACTCATTATATATATATATATATATATATATATATATATAGGGGAAAATGCATCCTACTACCGGGTGTTTTCACCCATTTCTTATATACTACCATGTGGTAGTATATAATATATAGTCCGGCCGGCTGGTGACAGCAGACGTGTCTCGGTTGCACCAACTGCCATGGTGTTTTCACGGCAGATACTATGGTGGCTAATTGAGTGTGGTTGGGGCTGATGGACGCCGGCTGGTTTCGGAGACGAGATTAGGCACGCTGGGCGAACTGAAGACTGAAGAGGTCGTCGTCGTACAATGCCGACAGCTAGGAATTTAATCTTCTTGGACCGATATTATCTTATCATGTACACTAACAGTAGCAAGCTTAATTGTGCATAGTGAGTGAGGGGGGCAATGCAGAAAAGTTGTGCTCCAGCCTCATACCGAACAGATACTCGATCCCAGTGAATCTTGTCACTGCCCTTCTCTGAATCTGCCATTGCTGCTAGCTAGGTTGCCGGCTACTCGATCCAGGTGACTCTCTGCTTAGCCCGATGATTAGGTGGATATGTAGGCTTTAGCAGCAAAATGTCTGAAGAAAACCATGTGCTGCGTGCTCAAGCTATGTATGCGCTGTCTGCTCGAGCTGGGGCACAATTCCATTTCCTCTTCAGGACCGCAGTCGTGCTGCCTGCTTACTTGCTTAGCTTTACAGCACAGTGCACAGCCCGCTGCATCCCGGCCGCGAGGAAACCAGCAGCAGCAACAGCAAAAAGTCTCCGACCACCCACGTCCACCTTAGCAGCTGGCGCTGCGAGCAACCGGAAACTACCGATGACTGAATTCACCAAAGAAAACTTCACAAAGTACTTCTCATTTTATAAAGAAATATAAGAGCGTTTAGATCACATCAAAATGATGATCGACATTCATCCGCTGCAGACTGACCGAAAGAATGTCTTGCCACGGCACGCGTCGACTCCCATTATTTTAATCTTTTTCCTATTCCCGGAGTAGCTAGCGTAGAATTCCAATTCACTTGGATCAAGGTGTATGTAGAATGTAGTGGCACGGCAGCAGAGCGGAGAGCATGTGTGTCTGAACCGAGCAGCGTGGCACATGCAGTGTTTGACTTTGTGTTTTCATATATTCAAACTTCAAAATGGAAGTTGCATACATCCCCATCCCCAGCTTGTCTTGTCATTGCTAGCTTGGACGTATTCGCTCGCTT
Source organism: Triticum timopheevii (assembly GCA_963921465.1). Classification (NCBI taxonomy): domain Eukaryota; kingdom Viridiplantae; phylum Streptophyta; class Magnoliopsida; order Poales; family Poaceae; genus Triticum; species Triticum timopheevii. The sequence continues at coordinate 657,501,875 of OY997266.1, forward strand.
GCATGTCGCATGAGGACGTTGTATACATCTGTATTTAGATAAATGTAAGACAAGTAATTTGAGATGGAGATAATACTAGGCCCTGGTTTCAGGTTAGCTAGCACGGCGGGATTATACGTAGTCCTGGCCAACTAGGGCGTCCCTGGTGTGCCAAAACTCTGTCAAAAAGAGTCATCTCATAGCTGAATAAAAACGAGGGGCGCAATCTTGCTCGTGAAGGTAATAAAATTATCCAAGCAGCTTGCAAATGGGCATGCCGTCGGCTGGCACTATGCTATACATGCCTCCTATTGGTGACTTGCGTGTCGGAAAAAGATCAAACGCGCACCCTCGCTCCCTCTGCGCGCACTTTTGGACCGGCCCATGTGCGGGATGGGACGCCCCCAGTATTCTTATTTTCTTATTTAAAATAATTATGTCAAAAAAATTCAAAATTTTAAAGGCATATCCAGGAAATCACAAAATTTTCATGAATTTTAGAAATGTTAGCGTACTCATAAAATGTTCACGAATAATAAAAACATTTCCCCAATTTAAAAAATGTGTATTGAATCAATTTTTTTGCTGATTCATAAATCTTCATGAATTCAAAAATGTCCATGCACTAAAGAGTGGGGACTAAAGCCCCCCCCCCCCCCCCCTCCTTTAGTACCGGTTCGTCACGAACCGGCCCTAAAGTGTCACCACGTGGCATGAGCCAGGCCCGGGTGCATGTAGGACATTAGTACCGGTTGGTAACACCAACCGGTACTAAATGTTTGGGGGGAGGGGGGGTTGGCTTTATTTTCCATTTTATTCTTTTTTGTTTGCTGGTATTTCACAATACTACAAATTGTACACGTTATGCATATATAAATAGATTTTCTCGTACGTAGAACCGCATATATATATATATATATATATATATATATATATATATATATATATATATATATATATATATAATATCATCGAATGTCTCACAACCAACACCACTAACTATTCATACATACACATGTATATACATATACAATTTCTCCTACATGTTGCCTTGGTGCCTTCGGAGCACGATGACAAGTGGTTCATGGGGGCGGTAGCGGGTAATAGTATTCTCCTTTGGGATCTATGATCTGGTCGAGCAAAAATCCGGCTATTTCCTCTTGAAGTGCTAGTATGCGGTCCGCTGGTAGGAGCTTATCCCGCACCTCTCTGAACTGCTAAGAAGGAGATCAATATGCATGTGTATTAGTTCTGTGACAAGATATCGATAATGGTGTGAATAGTATTCTGAGAAACGTACCCAGTCCTGTCTTTGAGATCTGCTCCTTTCGGACGTCATCATGCGAATGTTCTCGTAAACGTAGAATGCACATAAATCATTCCCCGACGCCTGCTTCAGGGCCTTTACAAGAATGGAATTGAGCATGATAATTAATTAATGGTATTGAAACAAGATTTAAAGAGATGGTAGCTAGCTAGTACTAATTAATTACTTACCTTTGGTCGATGCCAAAACAATTTTTTTGGCCATTTGCCTGGAGTCACCTTGATGAACTTTGCCCAAGCCCTGCCCGCCGACAAAGAAAATTAATAAATGGGTTATTAAATAGTTCATATCAGGAAATGACGAACTAATAATAGGCTGAGATATAGTTAATAATGATTGAAATTACCTGTTGACTATCCCCTTCATGATGGTGTAGTCTTTATCTTCTTTAAGTAGTGAGTCCAGTACTTCAACTGTTGCTTTGTCAACTTTAATGACTAACAAGATCCAGTGAAAACTGCATGCGCACACGTTTGCATGTCTTAATTAAGCGGGCATGTGCATAAAATTAATCAACTATTGTAAACCATATACACTTAATTATTAACATCTAGCTTAGTTAGCTAGTAAGCAAAAACAGAATTTGTATTAACTCACAGGAAGTTGTAAGGAAGTAGTATATCTTCATTGGTATTGAGGCGCTTCAAGAACTCTAGCATGCTTTCCTCTACACTTGCTTGAGAAGTTGGAAGATTATATGTGTACTCATTAATGGTATTTGGGTCAATGAACCCAATGCCATAGCGTCCAGATTTTTTTATTTCATACATCTTCATCCTGCATATAATACCACAGAAAAGAATATATAGTGAGGATAATTACATATAATGATTGATCAAAAATTACAGAAAGAAATCACTTACAGACAATAGCAACTGACGATAGATTTGTCGAGTGCGTCTTGATTGTATAACTGAAATAGTTCTGAATACTCAACGCACAGAGCTTTCTCATGAAACTAATGCACCTTCTTGACATTCACCATGAGGGACTCTCGATTGGAAATCTTGGTAATGTTCATGTACCATTGATGCAATTCATACATTCTCGTTGGGAGGTTCTTGACCTTGTCTGGCTCGAGCAAAGGTTGGCCCCGGACATATTTCCGTTTTATTTCCTCCTCTCTAAGTGGAGACATGGGCTCAATTTCGAGGAGTTGTCCAACAGAGATCTTGAGCATTTCAGCCTGCATTATATGCTGATCCGTTATTACCACATCGCCTAGCTGGGGAACTTTAACGGTTTGCCCACAATAATATTAGGCGCGCGGCCTCCTCTAATGTGTTGTTGGCACTAGGGATGGCAACAGGGCCCCATACCCGCCAAACCTTTGGGGATTTCATCTATTAGGGGGTGGGGATGGGCGAAAAACATCCCCATGGGGATATTTACCAAACTACTTTATTCCCCATAGGGTACAATGGGGATGGAGATGATATCCTACTCCCCAGACACAATACCCATCGGGGACCCGGTTAGTAACTGTGATACTGTGGTCAACCTTAAAATATTCACAAACAAACTTGAGAAAACAAAAAAGCTCTCAAAAAACCTTAAATCCTATCTCACATCCTCACCTCAGCTGCCACCATGACCAAGAAGTCAATACGATCTAGATAGGCATTAGCAGGAAAAGGTAAACACCATGTATGTATGTTTATTATAGGGTGTCATATTATGTATATGAGTATTTGTTTATCGGGGTGTGGACCCTAATGTGGCCCCGTTCCCCAGTGGGGCATGGGTATGGGGAAATTTCATCCCAGTCACGTAAACCGGGATGGGGATGGGCTGATAGGGAATAGATGGGGATGGGGATGTTGTAGGTATCCCCATGTGGGATTATCCCCATTGCCATCCCTAGTTGGCACAACAAGCGGGGGGATCGATTGCGCCGCCTGTTCTCCCAGCTGGGGAACGGTTTTCCCGCATTTTTTGCCCGCTGCTTGTTGGCTCGAGCTCGAGCTCGCTTCCTTCTTTATCCATTCCCGATGTAGTTTCCTGATTTGGCGCTCATAGTCCGAGTCAACAGGCTTGGGAGATGGTTCTCTAGCCATACGAATGAAGTGGTCAATCGTTTTCTCAGGCATTTTCTCCTTTGGCGGCGGTGCCAGTTTCGGTCCAAAATGGGCGTCCATTTCGGCCTGCACTATGGCTGCGTTTTGCTCCTCAGTCATGTCGTAAGGCCTCTGAGGAACAGGAGCGAGGCTTGGACCATATTTATATCGCTTGTCTCCGCCTATACTTCTTGAACTACCTCGACTCGTACCGCTACACACCATAACTGCGGCGTGTCTCTTCTGCGATTGCTGAGACGGTGGAGACGGCTGACGTGGCTTAGTTGGAGCAGGAGAAGTGGCCTGATGATGTGCCGGACTTGAAGCAGGAGGTGTGGCCTGACACGGTGCCGGACCTGAAACCAGAGAAGTGGCATGATGCTGTGCCGGACTTGAAACCGGAGGAGTCAGCTCATGCGTTCGGGGACTTGGAGGAGGTGGTGGACTTCGAGGAGGAGACGGCTCGCGCATTCGTGGACTTGGAGGAGAGGGAGTCTGCTGACTCGGTGGCGGACTTCGAGGAGGAGTCGGCAGACGACGTGGTGTCGATGGACTTCGAAAGATGATGCAATCCTTTCTCCATAGGATGATACGATGTATGGCCTCTCCTAGTGTGCGCTCGTCTTCACCTCCAGGAATGTCAAGATGTATCCCCAAATATGGGTCCGCCACTTCATCAACCAAGACATGAGCATAGCCCTCTGGAATCGGGATGCAATGGTAATTGTAAAAGCAACGCCGTCCGCCACCTTCATGGATATGTTCTTCATTTTGGAGTGTAGCTCACAGTTAGCGTTCTCTATGATGTCATCCACAAGGTATGTATCCAGCAGTGTGTCGCCCGGGGCAGAACCAACACTGCTTCTCGGCATGGATGGGACGATGCTATCCAATGCTGGACGATCATCCGCTTGTTGCTGCCGCTGCTGAGACCCCCTTTCCTGGCTAAGTGAGTCGATCTGCTGCTGCTGCTGCTGGAAGTTGAGTGCCAAGTCCGCGTGCCTTGCTTCTAGGCCTTGAAGGCGTTCTGCGTCCTTCTTCCTCTGCTCCTCCTCCAGCTTCCTCTTCTTCTCCTCCTCCATCTTCCTTCTTGCACGGGTCCTGTAGTCCTCGTTCCGTTCTGAAAAGCCCTCATACAAGGGAATAACGTCCTTGCCTCGTGTTCTTCCCGGGTGTTCAGGATTTCGCAGGGCGCACGTAAGCTCGTCGTTCTCTCTGTTGGGCGTGAACACCCCCCTTCGAGCTTCTTCTATTGTGTCAAGTATCTTTTGTTCGGCTCCTTTTAGACTTGCCTTCTTCGAAACCAGGCCTGTCTTCGGGTCCAACGCCCCCCATGCGCATAGAACCAAGTTCTGCACCTGGGGGGCCAGCTCCTAGTAACCGGAGTGACCCCTGCATCCTCCATCTCTTGCTCAGACTTATCCCACTTAGCCATTCCCACCGCGTAGCCGCCTGGACCCGGCCTATGGAACTGCGTCTTTTTTGCGGCATTTGCCTTGTTTTTTATCAACCGTTCCTTAGATAATTATGAATCCTTGAAGGTCACGAAATCGTCCCAGTGTTCTCTTTGCTTCTCCAGTGTTCTCGTGAATTTTGGAGTCTTCCTTTCTGCAGCGAGGTAGTTGGCCCATACAGTTTTCTTGTGGGTGTTGAATGCAATTGCCATCTTCTTAAGAGCAGCGCCCTTGACTTTCTCCACATCTGCTTCAGTGAAATGATCTGGTAGGGTGAAATGTTCCATCAGAGATTCCCAAAGGACTTTTTTGGCTCTGTCGTCGACCCAAGTAACACCTGGACGTTTAGTCTTTGGCTCTTTCCATTCTTGAATGGAGATCGGGAGTTTGTCCTTTACAAGAACTCCGCACTGACGAGTCCACTTGTTCGCAATGTTCTTAGGCGTGAGGGGTTCGCCACTAGGTTTGATGGATTCGATGTTGTACTTTACACCATCCTTCAACAATCTGCCCGGGCCTCGCTTTGTTCTGCTGTCTGTAGAAGCAGATTTGCTCGATCCTGAGGGCTGAAAGAAGAAAGATCGATTCGTTAATATATCTTCAATAAAAAAACATGTGATGATCACCATGATGCCTACTTATATAAATATACCTCGCCGGTAGTCTTTGTTATTTGAAGATCAGCATTGTCTGTGTCATCACAATCATTGTCTGTGTCATCATAATCATAATCATAGTTCATGACTTCATCAACTCGATCGTCGAGATCGAATATCTTTTCATCACCCTCTACGGTATTGTTCAGATATTGGGAGCCGTCATCTGCTTCATTCAGATCATCTATCCTGTTAGGGCTGCGTATGATGTCGAACAATTCCTATTCTCTCTCTCTCTGCCGGTATTGTCCGCCATAGCTTTTACTTAACTAATACAGAAGAAATATAATACAATTTAGTATTCAAATTACAATTCATGGATGCAATCAATAAGGAAAAACTGAATCATATATATAGTACATAATATATGCATCGTCTCGATTAATATATAATCTCGAATACATCATTGTCTTAATATATATAATCTCGAATACATCGTCTCGAATATTATATACCGAATACATCATTGGCTAGGTACCTAATAAAGATCGAGTATTAGAAGAATCTAGGCCACTCGCGGTTCCTGGGGCGCGGGCGGTGGACACCTAAAGAGAAGGAACTGTCACAGGATCATATCTCCGGTCATCTGCCCAAAGAACCTGCCAAGTATTGGAGAACCTAGCGTCCATAGCAGCCATGTAGCGATGGACGTGCTCGTCCTCCTCCCTGACACGGCGACGCACCAGCCTGGTGGCGCCGGCTCCCTCTGCACCGAATGTGGCCCACGCGAACGCCACCAAAGGATATCAGGGTCGACGACGGGACCCGAGGTCGGGTTCCTCACCAAGCAGCGCGCCCCTCCAGGTAGCACCTCCCAGTGCCAGCCCGGCGAAGCCCAGTCCCAGACATGGGCCCTCTGAAGCAGGACGTCGTCGCTAACGGGTCGACGGCGAGGATGCGGGCCGGGCATATCGTCGAGAACAAATACTATATGACCGCAAAAAGTAACATTTTTTAAATGATTGGATTGTGATAACTAAAATTCTATATATATGCAAATTCTAACAATTTGACATTAATCTAATTCATCTAAGTAAAAAACAGAATAATTTCTATAACTAAAAAACAGAATAATTTCTACAACTAAATAATAGAAAAAATTATAACATTTCTATATAACTAACATTTCTAATATTTCTATAACTAAAAAACAGAATAATTTCTAACATTTCTATAACTAAAAAATAGAAAAATTTATAACAAACAAACTAATGTGTGTGTGTGTGTGTGTGTATTGTGCGTGTGTAGTGTGTGTGTGTGTGTGTGTGTGTGTGTGTGTGTGTGTGTGTGTGCGGACATGGCGGCCGGGGCGAGCTCACCGGTGATGCGACGACGGGGCAGCGACGACGGGGCAGGGCGCGGCGACGGGGCGGCCGGGGCGCGGCGACGGGGACGACGGGGACGGGGATGGCCGGGGCGGCGACGTCGACGGGGGCGGCGACGAGGGATGGGGACGGCCGGGGTGGCGACGGCGTTGATCGGGGCAGGACGGCACGACGGAGGGAAGAAACAGAGAGGGAAACTGAATTTTTTCAACTATTGTATATATAGGATGGCCCTTTAGTACCGGTTGGTGCAACCAACCGGTACTAAAGGTCTGTTTTGGCCAGGCCAAGCGGTGGGAGGCGCACCCCTTTAGTACCGGGTGGTGGCACCAACCGGTACTAAAGACCCCCTCTTTAGTACCGGTTGTAGCCACCACCCGGTACTAAAGGGGGTGCGCTGGCGCAGTGCGGTGCGGCAAGTTTAGTCCCACCTCGTGTTGGAAATATGCCCTATTGGCAATAATAAAATGGTTATTATTATATTTCCTTGTTCATGATAATTGTCTATTGTTGATGCTAAAATTGTATTAACTGGAAACCGTAATACATGTGTGAATACATAGACCACAACATGTCCCTAGTGAGCCTCTAGTTGACTAGCTCGTTGATCAATAGATGGTTATTGTTTCTGACCATGGACATTGGATGTCATTTATAATGGGATCACGTCATTAGGAGAATGATGTGATGGACAAGACCCAATCCTAAGCATAGCACAAGATTGTGTAGTTTGTTTGCTAAAAGCTTTTCTAATGTCAAGTATCATTTCCTTAGACCATGAGATTGTGACTCCCGGATACCGCAGGAATGCTTTGGGTGTGCCAAACGTCACAACGTAACTGGGTGGCTATAAAGGTGCACTACGGGTATCTCCGAAAGTGTCTGTTGGGTTGGCACGAATCGAGACTGGGATTTGTCACTCCGTGTGACGGAGAGGTATGTCTAGGCCCACTCGGTAATGCATCATCATACTGAGTTCAATGTGACTACGTAGTTAGTCACGGGATCATGCAATACGAAACGAGTAAAGTGACTTGCCAGTAACGAGATTGAACGAGGTATTGGGATACCGACGATCGGATCTCGGGCAAGTAACGTACCGATTGACAAAGGGAATTATATACGGGATTGCTTGAATCCTCGACATCGTGGTTCATCCGATGAGATCATCATGGAACATGTGGGAGCCAACATGGGTATCCAGATCCCGCTGTTGGTTATTGGCCGGAGAACGTCTCGGTCATGTTTGCATGGTTCCCGAACCCGTAGGGTCTACACACCTAAGGTTCGGTGACGCTAGAGTTGTTATGGGAAATAGTATGTGGTTACCGAAGGTAGTTCAGAGTCCCAGATGTGATCCCGGACGTCACGAGGAGTTTCGAAATGGTCCGGCGGTGAAGATTGATATATTGGACGAAGGGTATTGGAGTCCGAAAGTGTTCCGGGGGTACCAGGCTATGGCCAGCGTGACCGAAAGGTGTTTCGGGAGCCCCGGCAAGTGCTGGAGGGCCTCATGGGCCAAAGGGGAAGGGGCAAACCAGCCCACTAAGGGGTGGTGCGCCCCCCACACCCTTTCCCACGTTATTTGGGGAGGTGGGGCGCCTCCACCTGGCTTGGGAGGCAATCCTATACCTGCTTGGCTTGGGGGGCAAGTCTCCTAGGATTTTCCCTAGGGAGATCCAATCTGCTTGGCCGTCGCCCCCTAGGGGAAACCCTAGGGCGCCTCCCCCTCTCCCCTTGCCCCTATATATAGTGGAGGGGTGGGAGGGCAGCCGCACCTCTCCCCTGGCGCAGCCCTCTCCCTCCTCCAACACCTCCTTCTCCACTATAGTGCTTGGCGAAGCCCTGCTGGAGAACCACGAGCTCCACCACCACCACGCCGTCATGCTGTCGGAGTTCTCCCTCAACTTCTCCTCTCCCCTTGCTGGATCAAGAAGGAGGAGACGTCCCCGGGCTGTACGTGTGTTGAACACGGAGGCGCCGTCCATTCGGCGCTAGATCGGATCTTCTGCGATTTGAATCGCCGCGAGTACGACTCCATCAACCGCGTTCTTGTAACGCTTCCGCTTAGCGATCTTCAAGGGTATGAAGATGCACTCCCTCTCTCTCTCTCTTGTTGCTAGAATTTACATAGATTGATCTTGGTGATGCGTAGAAAATTTTGAATTTCTGCTACGTTCCCCAACACCTCGCTAGTCGAGGGGCTACAGCACTGGTTTATAAGCCCAAGTGCGGTAGCTCTCTCGAGCTCCTCTCCTAAGCAGGCCTACTGGGCCTACCTGTTCTGTTCTACCCTGTGGGCCTACTGGGCCTTTGCGGGCCTGCATCCTGGCCCAACAAAATGTTGTGTTTCTTGTCGTATGCAGGCCGCTTTGGCCCAGGTGGCGGGCTTTTTTATTTTCTTAATTTTTATTCTTTATTTATTTTGTTTCATTTATTTTTGAGTTGTTTTTTGCTGTATTTAGAGTTTCTTTGTGAATATTTTTGCTTTAGGTACAAAAAATTACAAACTTTCTGTTAGTGCCGGTAGTTTTCAAATTTGAATAGTTTAAATTTTGAATTTTTTGAAATTTGTGTGAATCACTAGTTTGTGAATAACTTAACTTTGAAAAAACATTTTTCAGTGATTCTTTTTTCTTATGTTTAATATTAGTGTACTTTATCATTATATTCAATTTGGTAATGCTTAGGTTATTTAAAAAATGAAATGGCTTTGTAACAAATGAGTTTTTTTCGGAAACCCTGATACTTCGAAAGAGATTGTCCATTTTGTACACGAAGTGCATCCAGTTTTTGCCGTAACCCTCTCTACTTTTTTGCACATGCTATGTGGGTGAAACTATGATACCATGCCAACTTTCAACCTTTTCTGAGTTAATTTGAAATGCTTTTCAATTTCAGGGTCATTTAGCCGAAAAAATCAATAAATGCATGAAAGAATTTATTTGCACATAAAATTTCTTCGCGTTTCAAATGCCAAAACACATAACTACCCTAACTATTACAGTGATTCCCTCCTGGGTGTGAAACACAGAAGAAAGTGATGATAGTGAAGCCGATCACATCCCAGATCTTTGGGTGTGAAACTTTTTCTTCGCGTGTGTCCCTTTGCGCCGTAGCCATGGAAAATCTTCATCATTTAACTGGATGCTCGGGTCAATATTCACTGTGAATGCAACAATTTCATCAAACTCTTCATAATCTTCTGACATGTCTGTCTTGTCATCCACTCCCACGATGTTTCTTTTTCCTGAAAGAACTATGTGGCGCTTTGTCTCGTCGTATGATCCATTCGCTTCCTTATCTTTTATTTTTCTCGGCCTGGTAGACATGTCTTTCACATAAAAAACATGCGCCACATCATTGGCTAGGACGAATGGTTCGTCTGCATACGCAAGATTGTTGAGACCCACTGTTGTCATTCCGTACTATGGGTCTTCCGTTACCCCGCCTCGTGTCATATTGACCCATTTGCACCGAAACAAAGGGACCTTCAAATCACCTCCATAGTTAAGTTCCCATATGTCCTCTATGTAACCATAATATGTTTCCTTTCCCGCGTTGGTTGTTGCATCAAAGCGGACACCACTATTTTGGTTGGTGCTCTTCTTATCTTGGGCGATTGTGTAAAATGTATTCCCATTTATCTGGTACCCTTTGAAAGTCATTATATTCAAATATGGTAACTGGGACAGCGAGTACAGGTCATTTTGAATATCGCCATCATTCATGGCACGTTTCTGCAACCAACCGGCGAAAGTCCTCATTTGTTCAATGTAATCCAGTCGTCAGATTTCTCTGGGTGTTTGGAGTGTAGAAAATTCTTGTGTTCCTCCATATACGGAGCCACCAAGGCAGAATTCTGTAGAACTGTGTAGTGTGCTTCAGTGAGAGAATGCCCATCCATACATATTATTTGATCCCCTCCTAGCATTCCTTTTCCATCCAGTCTCCCCTTATGCCGCAATTCAGGAACACCAATCGGCTTAAGGTCAGGAATAAAGTCAATACAAAACTCAATGACCTCCTCATTTTCATGGCCCTTCGAGATGCTTCCTTCTGGCCTAGCACGGTTATGAACATATTTCTTCAAGACTCCCATGAACCTCTCAAAGGGGAACATATTGTGTAGAAATATAGGACCCAAAACGTTAATCTCTTCGCAAAGGTGAACTAGGACATGCGTCATGATGTTGAAGAAGGATGGTTGGAACACCAACTCGAAACTGACAAGACATTGCACCAAATCATTCTGTAACCTTGGTATGATTTCAGGATTGATTACCTTCTGAGAGATTGCATTGAGGAATGAACATAGCTTCACAACGGCTAATCGAACATTTTCCGGTAGAAGCCCCCTCAATGCAACCGGATGCAGTTGCATCATAATCATGTGGCAGTCATGAGACTTTAGGTTCTGGAACTTTTTCTCTGCCATACTTATTATTCCCTTTATATTCGACGAGAAGCCAGACGGTACCTTCATACTGAGCAGGCATTCAAAGAAGATTTCCTTCTCTTCTTTGGTAAGAGCCTAGCTGGCATGACCCTGATGTATGTCGTCTTTTCCGTGCATACGTTGCTGGTCCTCCCGTGCCTCTGGTGTATCTTTTGTCTTCCCATACACGCCCAAGAAGCCAAGCAGGGTCACGCAAAGATTCTTCGTCACGTGCATCACGTCGATTGCAGAACGGACCTCTAGGTCTTTCCAATATGGCAGGTCCCAAAATATAGATTTCTTCTTCCACATGGGTGCGCGTCCGTCAGCGTCCTTCGAAACAAGTTGTCCGCCAGGACCCATTCCAAAGATTACCTTCAAATCCTTGACCATATCATGTACATCAGCACCAGTACGGTGTTGAGGCTTCGTCCGGTGATCCGCCTCACCTTTGAAATGCTTGCCTTTCTTTCTTACGTGATGCCTGCTCGGAAGAAATCGACGATGTCCCAGGTACACATTCTTCCTACAACTCTCCAAATATATACTGTCGGTATCATCCAAATAGTGCGTGCATCCACGGTATCCCTTGTTTGTCTGTCCTGAAAGGTTACTGAGAGCAGGCCAATCATTGATGGTCATGAACAGCAATGCCTTTAGGTCAAATTCTTCCTGTCTGTGCTCATCCCACGCACGTACACCTGTTCCATTCCACAGTTGTAATAGTTCTTCAACTAATGGCCTTAGGTACACATCAATGTTGTTGTCGGGTTGCTTAGGGCCTTGGATGAGCACTGGCATCATAATGAACTTCCGCTTCATGCACAACCAAGGAGGAAGGTTATACAAACATAGAGTCATAGGCCACGTGCTATGGTTGCTGCTCTGCTCCCCAAAAGGATTAATGCCATCTGTGCTTAGACCAAACCATACGTTCCTTGGGTCACCTGCAAACTCCTCCTTGTACTTTCTCTCGATTTTTCTCCACTGCGAATCGTCAGCGGGTACTCTCAACTTTCTGTCTTTCTTACGGTCTTCTCCGTGCCACCGCATCGCCTTCTCATGCTCTTTGTTTTGGAACAAACGTTTCAACCGTGGTATTATAGGAGCATACCACATCACCTTGGCAGGAATCTTCTTCCTGGGGTGCTCGCCCTTGACATCACCAGGCTCATCGCAACTGATCTTATAATGCAATGCACCGCATACCGGGCAAGCGTTCAAATCCTCGTACTCATCGCGGTAGAGGATGCAGTCATTAGGGCATGCATGTATCTTTTGCACCTCTAACCATAGAGGGCAGACAGCCTTCTTTGCTTCATGCATACTCTTGGGCAATTCATTGTCCTTTGGAAGCATATTCTTTATCATTACCAGCAACTTTCCAAATCCCTTGTCAGATACACCATTTTCTGCCTTCCATTGCAGCAATTCCAGTGTGGTGCCCAACTTTTTTTTGTCAGCTTCGTAATTCAGGTACAACAATTTCTTGTGATCCTCTAACATGCGCTGCAACTTCGTCCTCTCTAGATCACTTGCGCAGTTTCTCTTTGCATCGGCAATGGCCCGACCTAGATCATCAGCGGGCTCATGTGATGCCTCTTCTTCAGCTTCTTCCCGCATTGCCGGCTCAGCTTCTTCCCCCATTGTTTTATCATCGTATTCAGGGAACCCATGGCCAGGATAGATGTCGTCATCCTCTTATTCTTCATTGTCTTCCATCATAACCCCTCTTTCTCCGTGCTTGGTCCAAACATTATAGTGGGGCATGAAAGCGGACTCAAATAGGTGGACATGAATGGTTCTTGACGTAGAGTAACTGTGACCATTCTTACAGCCAGCACATGGACAAGGCATAAAACCATCCGCCCTCTTGTTTGCCTCAACGGCAAGCAGAAAAGTATGCACGCCATTAATGAACTCGAGAGAGCATCGGTCATTGATACGTCTCCAACGTATCTATAATTTTTGATTGCTCCATGCTACTTTATCTACTGTTTTGGACTATATTGGGCTTATTATTTTTGGGACTAACCTATTAACCGGAGGCCCAGCCCAGAATTGCTGTTTTTTGCCTATTTCAGTGTTTCAAAGAAACCGAATATCAAACGGAGTCCAAACGGAATGAAACCTTCAGAAATGTGATTTTCTCACCGAACGTGACCCAGGAGACTTGGACCCTACTCCAAGGAACAAAAGAGGCGGTCACGAGGGTGGGGGGCGCCCCCCCCCCCCTAGGGCGTGCCCCCTGCCTCGTGGGCCCCTGTTTCTCCACCGACGTATCCCCAAACGATCAGAACAGGAGCCAAAAACCTAATTCCACTGCCGCAACTTCGTGTATCCACGTGATCCCATCTTGGGGCCTGTTCCGGAGCTCCGCCGGAGGGGGCATCCACCACGGAGGGCTTCTACGTCATCACCATAGCCCCTTCGATGAAGTGTGAGTAGTTTACTTCAGACCTACGGGTCCATAGCTAGTAGCTAGATGCCTTCTTCTCTCTTTTTGGATCTCAATACAATGTTCTCCCCCTCTCTCGTGGAGATCTATTTGATGTAATCTTCTTTTTGCGGTGTGTTTGTTGAGACCGATGAATTGTGGGTTTATGATCCAGCTTATCTATGAATAATATTTAAATCTTGTCTGAATTCTTTTATGTATGATTGGTTATCTTTGCAAGTCTCTTCCAATTATCCGTTTGGTTTGGCCAACTAGATTGGTAGTTCTTGCAATAGGAGAAGTGCTTAGCCTTGGGTTCAATCTTGCGGTGTCCTTACCCAGTGACAGAAAGGGTTGCAAGGCACGTATTGTAATGTTGCCATCGAGGATAACAAGATGGTGTTTTTATCATATTGCATGAATTTATCCCTCTACATCATGTCATCTTGCTTAAGGCGTTACTCTGTTTTTAACTTAATACTCTAGATGTGTCAGGACCCCGACTCAATGCCACATCGATCTAGCATGTAACACTTCATATCTCTTTGCGGCCTCACGCACGGTATCCCCACGGGTGTCGCCTTACCTTCGCCCGGGACCGTTTGCGCCTTTTGGCACACGTATATGATAGTGTCGCTAGCATCCATATGATAAGGAGCCCGGGCTGACATGGCTAGTCGTAAACCCAAAGTGGCACAAACTTACAGGGACAGGCATCCATGACCCAGCATCGAACGTGTCGGTCATCAGCGAGTGAATCCAGGCTGTAGCACTGGGCTAACAGGACTCCGGTATTCATCGCGTGACATTTCCCCGAAGGGACAGACACGGGAACGAAGAAGGACACATGCCGGCCAGCCTAAGTGTTCCGGAGCAGTAGCAAGCTACCAGGGCTCAGTGGAAACACTAGGAGACATTTCCCGGTAAGAGAGGCTACTAAAGATAAACAACTAGATAGTCAGATCCCACACATAGCAATACACATTACACGTACGCATAACATGCAAGTATGTGCTGTACAACATGGCATCACAGCATAACTCAACAACTCATATAGATAAAGGCTCAGAAGAGCCATCATAGCATTTATTGCAAACAGGGGTCACAAGACCCATCATACAGAGCATACAAGCAACAAGCGGAAGCATTACAAGTCTGGGTACAGACATCTACAAAAGGAAAAGGCTGAAGAGCCTGACTATCTACAACATCCGATCAAGATCGTAGCTGAGGTACAAGCTACTTGTCGAAGTCCACGGGAACACTAGTAAGACCGAAGTCTCGCTGCAAAAACATAAATAAAGCACCATGAGTACAAAGCTACTCAGCAAGACTTACATCAGATCCTATCATACATGCATTTGTACCAAGAGGGTAATGTGGGGTTTAGTTGCAGCAAGCCAGCTTTGACTCTGTGGCTATCCTGCTCTACGACTACCAGAACTTCTTTGAGGTGATATGGCGCACACGAGTCCACTAATCACCACTCAATACACTACTATGGATTCATCCCCGTCTCCCTACGAGAAGGCCATCCATAGCACTCACACTCGTCTTGAGCATTTTATAGTATCCACTTTAAGTTGTCTATGTACCATGTAAGCATCCAAGAAGTCCATATCCGCGGACCCGGCTATTCGAATAGATCATGTTAACCCTGCAGGGGTGTACTTCTTCACACACGCTCTCGCCACTTACCGCCACGTACACATCATGTATCTCGGCAACCTTCAAGCGGAAACCTGGCGAGGGTGTCGGCCACGACCTGACTAACCACACAAGACTCTAGCCCAGGTTTATCGCCTATTCGGGTTCTATCCGCAAGGAGATCCGGCCGGGGTGTCGCTCACGGCCCCAAACGATGTGAGCAGGGTTCCCAAGCCCACCATCCGGGTGCCACTCGGTACACCGTGCCACTGTGCCTAGTCTGTCCCAAGCCCACCTGGCCGGGTGCCACTTGGTAGACTACTAACACTACCTACAAACACCAGAAACTAGTTGCGACTCCTGGACAGAGATCAAGTTGGTTAATAAGTCGAGAGGGGCCGAGTTACCGGAACCCAATGTGTGGTAGTATCGAGTCATTGGACGACATACACAGAACTCGGTGCTTAAGGACGGTTCCAGTGAGACAACCCACCATGTACTCCTACATGGCCTCTCACCGCTACCTTTACCAAATCGTGTTCACACACTTCACTCTCAGCATCAGAACATATCGCAAACACTCCAATTCATTCCCAATGAATCAGACCTGACACAACTCTAAGCAATAGCAGGCATAGCATGGTAGGAACACAACATGGCTCAATCAACTCCTACACATGCTAGTGGGTTTCAACTATTTACTGTGGCAAGGACAGGTCATGCAGAGGAATGGGTTCAACTACCGCAGCACAAAATAGCAGATGAATCGTTGTTGTCCTAATGCAATAACTGAGAGCAGGAGCGAGAGTGTAGGATTTTATCGGAATGAACAAGGGGGTTTGCTTGCCTGGTAGATCAACAGAGGAGGCACTGCTTCATAGACAGGTACTCTGGAACGGTCTCCGGAGCAGGACCTATCGAGAAGGAACAGTGTCGGCAATCAATACACAACATATGCAACAATATGATGCATGAACATGGCATGAAGATGTGATGTTGTTTGAGCTAATGCAACTAGTAATCATTTGGTTTGAAGTCCATTTGAACCAAAAGCTCAAATGCAACTCTAAATTAAGTCTCTTAATATGCCATAATGTGTTTCCTCATATTCAGCATGTATAAGTTGGTTTGTCATGCATGAAACTAGTACAGATGGATAGGTTGCATTTTTCTGATAATTTTTCATATATAAATTATTTCAATCTGAGCTACGGTTGAATTGATATGAATTTTTGAAGTTTTGAATATTTTCTGGGATTTCCTGTATAAAAATAATTCCAGAAAATAAATAATTGCGTCAGCATGACGTCAGCACTGCGTCAGCGGTCAACGGCGCTGACCAGGTCAAACCTGACGTGTGGGGTCCACACGTCAGTGTCACAGTTAGTTAACAGGGGGGTTATTTCTAATCTAACTTAGATTAGTGGCGCTGGGGCCCACTGTCAGTGTCAGGGGGGTTAGTTAACGGGTTCAATTAGTTTTAAACTAATCCTAAGCTAAGGATTAGCAGAGCCGGGCCCCACCTGTCATTGACCCACGCGGGTCAAAACTGGTCAACAGGGGGGCTAGACCCGGTCAACCCCACCGGCGTTTAGCCGCCGGCGAGGCCGAACGCGGCGGAGGGGCTCGGGATCGCCGTTCCGGCGACCATTCGGGCGGCGGAGACCACCTACGCGAAGCCCAGGCTCGCGCGCATCCAGTGGGACACGCGGGAGACCGTGGGGGCGCCGGAGCTCACCGGAGCGAAGCTCGGGGCGGCGGCCGGAGTTCGGCCTCGAGCGGGAGCGAGCTACGGGGCACGGCAAGGGCCGGGGTTGGTCGCGTTCGTCTCCTGGAGACGCGCTGACCTCGGTGGCAGGTGCAGGCACGGGCTGCGGTGGCTCTGGCCACGACGGCGAGGAGCTGCGGCGGCGATGGCTTCGGCCGTGGTGGTAGCGACGGCTACGACGCGGGAGCGAGGGGGAGAAGGGAGGGGAAACAGGGAGAGGCTCACGGCGATCACGCAGAGCAGCACAGCGGGCTCGGGGGAGACCTGGTGACGACGAATCGACGGCGACAGACGGCGGAGCCCGAGGAGGAAGACAATGGCGATGGCGAAGATGGAGGCCGTCCGGGCTTGCTTGGCTTGACGAGGAGGTAGAGGAGGTCGTGGCGGAGCTTATGGGCTCTACGGAGGGGCGAGGGGAGGCCGGTGGCCGCGGCAACGGCGTGCGGCGGCGACGGCAGCGCGTCGGGCGCGGGGAGAGGGAGAGGTCCAGGGGAGAAGGGAGAGCGAGAGAGAGTGGAAGAGGACCGGGACGGCGCGTGGCGACGTCCGGGCCATCCAGAGCGACGAGGAGGAGGCAGGCAGGCAGAGAGGGAGGTGGCGTGGCGCGGCGCGGCGGTGCGCGCGTCGGGCACGCGCCCGTGTCCTCCTGGCGAGAGGACAGGGACGACTGGCGTCGGCCAGCTGGCTGGGCCGGCCTGCTGGGCCGCTGGGCTTCCAGGGAGGTAAGCGCCAGGTAAGGTATTTCCCTTTCCTGTTTTCTATCTTTTCTATTTTCTGACATTTGTTTTGATTTAATAATAATACTAAATCATTTTATTTCCTTATGCCAATTTTTTTATAGAAGCTAGTTATATTATTCCAGAGCTCCTTAATAAATGACATAATTTTTGGACATATATTATATATATAGCATTTATGTATCCAAGGCAAAATAATTACTGGATTAATCCAAATGCCCAAAATAAATACCTATGAGCTCCTGAAAATATTGGTTTGATTTTTTTAACTCTGTCCAATATTTTCAGAGGGCAACATGAGCATTTTCTTGGACCCTTTTGGAGAAATTTTTATTTGGGTCATTTCAAAAATGATTCTGAGGGTTTCAACAATCCTCATTTCAAATTTAAATGGAATATAAACATGATGCACAAATGACTAGCTAGTCTAGGTCATACCAGAACTAGGGATGTGACAACTCGCCCCCACTTGAAAGAATCTCGTCCCGAGATTCGGGGGTCGACGGAAAGAAAGCGGGGTACTCCAGTCGAAGACGATCTTCTCGCTCCCAAGTAGCTTCTCTCTCGGAATGATGAGACCACTGAACCTTGAGAAGCTTGATATTATGACGTCGGGTGACACGCTCTGCTTGATCAAGAATGCGAACCGGGTACTCTCGGTATGTGAGGTTGTCTCGGAGATCAAGCGTTTCGTGGTCCACTCCATGGATAGGATCCGAGAAGCAACGCCTGAGTTGAGAGACGTGGAAGACATCATGAACTCGAGAAAGATGTGGGGGTAGTTCCAGCTGGTAGGCAACCTCTCCTCGTTTAGCGAGAATGCGAAAAGGACCAATGTAACGAGGAGCCAACTTGCCCTTGATACCGAAACGATGGGTACCCTTCAAAGGAGTAACCCGAAGGTAAGCTTTGTCGCCAACTTCATAAGTCATATCCTTATGATGACGATCATACTGGCTCTTTTGACGAGACTGGGCTGTTTTTAAATTCTCACGAATGATGCGAACTTGCTCTTCTGCCTCCTGGATCATGTCCGGTCCAAAGAATTGTCTTTCACCGGTTTCTGACCAGTTCAACGGTGTTCGACATCTTCGTCCATAGAGAACCTCAAAAGGAGCTTTCTTGAGACTGGATTGATAGCTATTGTTATAAGCAAACTCGGCGAAAGGAAGACACTTCTCCCAATCCATACCGAATGAGATAACGCAAGCTCTGAGCATGTCTTCGAGAATTTGGTTGACCCGTTCCACCTGACCACTTGATTGAGGGTGGAAAGCTGTACTGAAGGAAAGATGGGTTCCCATGGCAGTTTGGAAACTCTCCCAGAAATGAGAAGTGAAGAGACTACCACGGTCTGAATTGATCTCTAGTGGAACACCATGAAGTGATACTATTCGAGAAATATATAAGTCAGCGAGCTGACTAGCGGTGATACTCTCTCGAACAGGAAGGAAGTGCGCCACTTTGGAGAGACGATCAATGACTACGAAGATAGCATTATTCCCTTTCTTGGTCCTGGGAAAGCCGGTGATGAAGTCCATACCAACTTTATCCCATTTCCATTCGGGAATAGCTAAAGGCTGAAGGGTGCCAGCAGGTCTTTGATGCTCTGCCTTAACGCGACGACAAACGTCACACTTAGCAATGAACTCAGCGATTTCTCTCTTCATCCTAGTCCACCAGAACCTCTGGCGTAGGTCCTGATACATCTTAGTACTACCGGGATGAATCGTGAGAGGAGATTCATGCGCCTCCTTAAGAATCAGTTGTCGAAGATGTTGCTTCTTGGGGACCACCAGACGATTCCCAAAGAAAACAACACCTCGATCATCTATGGAGAAACTACTAGCAACACCCTTGGCAATGTTTCTCTTGATCCGGGTAATCCCCGTATCATGCTTCTGGGCTTCTATGATATGATCTACAAGAGTAGGTTTCGCCACCAAGGTAGAAAGGAATCCGTGAGGAGCAATGTGAAGGTTAAGCTTACAGAATTCCTCATGGAGAAGTGGTTGACCCTGCTGCAACATGAGATTGTTGCAATAGGATTTACGGCTTAGCGCATCAGCCATGACATTAGCTTTGCCTGGGGTGTAGGTAATCCCTAGATCATAATCTGAGATCAACTCCAACCAACGTCTTTGCCTAAGGTTCAGATCTGGTTGGGTGGAGATATACTTGAGACTCTGGTGATCGGTGTAGATCTCGCAACGTTTACCAAGAAGGTAATGTCGCCAGGTCTTGAGTGCATAGACTACGGCTGCAAGCTCCAGATCATGTGTAGGATAATTCTCCTCATGTGGATGCAACTGTCGAGATGCATAGGCAATCACATGACGATCCTGCATAAGAATGCAACCTAGTCCCTGCCGTGAGGCATCGCAGTAGATAACAAAGTCTTTAGTGAAATCCGGTGGCACAAGTATGGGAGCAGAAGTCAGGCGTCTTTTCAGTTCCTGAAAACTGTACTCACACTGTGGGGACCACTCAAACTTTTTATCTTTCTTGAGAAGTTCCGTGAGGGGTTTGGCTACTTTGGAGAAGTTTTCAACAAAGCGGCGACAATAGCTGGCTAGACCAAGGAAACTCCTAACTTGTTTAACGGTTTCAGGTGGAGTCCAATCAAGAACGGCCTTCACTCTCTCGGGATTGATAGCAATGCCCTTACCAGATTACGTGGCCTAGGTAGGTCACTTGTGGCAACCAAAATTCACACTTGGAGAACTTGGCGTAAAGGCGGTGCTCTCTGAGTTTTTCTAATACAAGTCTAAGATGTTCGGCATGCTCTTCCTCGTTCTTCGAGTAAATAAGAATATCATCGAGGTAAACCACGACAAACTTATCTAGGTACTCCATGAAGATCGAGTTCATCAAGCGGGAGAAGGTAGCTGGGGCGTTGGTTAGACCGAAGGACATGACGGTGTACTCGTACTGGCCATAACGAGTGACAAAGGCTGTCTTGGGAATGTCCCCGTTTCTGATCTTGATTTGGTGGTAGCCTAACCTCAAGTCCATCTTGGAGAAGACTGAGGATCCAGCGAGCTGATCATACAGGTCGTTGATCCTGGGGAGCGGATATTTGTTCTTTATCGTGACCAAATTAACGGGACGATAATCTACAACCATCCGGTCCGTACCATCCTTCTTCTTGACGAAGAGGACGGGGCAAGCCCAAGGAGAAGAACTAGGACGGATGAAACCCTTTTGCAAGGACTCATCAAGTTGTTTCTTAAGCTCGGCTAGTTCTAAGGGTGCCATCTTGTAAGGTCTCCTAGAGATTGGAGCGGTTCCTGGAATAAGATCTATGACGAACTCTACATCTCTATCAGGTGGAACACCTGGCAGTTCCTCTGGAAAGACATCCGGAAAGTCACGGACTACCGGGATATCTTCAAGGTCTGGAAGAGGGCTGGCATTAAGAGAATAGAGCTGACGCCTTGCAACTCTAGTGGAGACAGTGACTATCTTGCCGGATGGGTGTGTAAGCTGAACAGACCTGGTATAACAATCAATCTTGGCATAATGGGCTGTCATCCAGTCCATACCCAAGATGATGTTAATATCTGTAGACTTGAGGGCTATAAGTGATGCAAGGAATACAAGTCTGTCTACAAGGATTTCGTTACCATGGCTTACACTAGAAGTTTGCCATTTGGAACCAGGAGTTTGAATGACTAGTGGAGAGGGCATATCACAAAATGACATGTTGTGCAAGTTAGCATAGCTTTCAGAAATGAAGGAGTGAGACGCTCCAGTATCGAACAAAACCGATGCTGGGTGACAATTGACAAGGAGTGTACCAAGAACGACATCTGGATCATCATGAGCGTCTTTAGCTGAGACGTGATGCACACGTCCACGTTCAGTGGGAGCTGACTTGACATTGATCATCTTGCATGATGGCTTAACGCAGCCAACAGTCTTCTCGGGCTGGGGTGGAGCATAACTAGTCTGAGAGCAGTCACGTGCATAGTGTCCTGGCTTCCCGCATGTGAAGCAAGTCCCTGAAGTTGGACATGGACCCGCACTGACAAGCGGTCTACCAGTAGGCCTGGGTGGAACATACTGCTGAGCTGGGGAAGGCACCACAAAGGATGGTCTTGGTGAACATCCGGAAGGAAGAGCGGAGTTTGGAACCCAAATCCGGCGCTTCTGAGAACTAAAACCGGAGGAAGATCCCAAATCACGGGTGTGCTTACGAGACTCCTCGTAAGTGAGCTGAGCTGTCTCTGCATTGATTGCCTTGTTCACAAGAGCTTGGAATGTATCACAATGATGCAAGTGGAGATCACGACGCAACTTGGGGTTGAGACCCTTCCGGAACCTAGCTTGCTTCTTGGCGTCCGTGAACACCTCTTCTGTGGCATAACGGGCGAGGTTCTCAAACTCTCTGCTGTAAGCATCAACAGCCATCTTATTCTGGGTGAAACTACAGAACTCTTCTCTCTTGCGATCGATGAGGGCCTGAGGAATGTGATGCTCGCGAAAAGCCTCAGTGAAATCCCTCCAGGTAGGAATCTGACCAGCTGGAAGCATAGCCTCATAGTTCTGCCACCAAAGACTAGCAGGACCTTCCAGGTGATATGCAGCATAGGTGACCTTGTCATCTTCAGCTACGTTCGCAGAACGGAGCTTGTGTGTGATACTAGGGAGCCAGTCATCTGCATCGAGCGGCTCGATGGAATGATGAAAGGTAGGTGGGTGCAAGCGAATGAAATCATGAATGGTTGCAGACCCTTTGAACCGATGTGCGGTGTTCTCCTCGATACATGCCAACAAGCGGTTAGACTCACGCTTGTTTCTCTCCATCTCTAACATGAACTCTGTCAACGAAGGCTGGTCGGGAGGATCCTCATCCCTACCATCTCCGTGGTTCTGACTACGAGCAATAGAACTTCGCTTAGCTGATGACATCCTGAGAAATGAAGCCAAGGACGGAATCAGCATCAACTATGGGCTATAGAATGTAGGACAAGGAAATTAGTAACTCTCGAACTCCTAGGGCAATTCCGGCAGCATAACGGCAGTAAAATGCTCAGAATGAGACATCCTGCTAAAATGGGGTAGTAACATACTCAACATCATCACTCTAGGTTCTGAGATCATACTAAACAGGCTACACCGGAAGTACTCGAAGCTGGGGTATGACTCTGATCAACAATTCCTATGGGACTACGGAGTAGTAACACGTGATCCTGATAGACGGAAGAGAAAGCCTAGTTCCTTAACCCCGCAGGAAAGATAGGATGACTCGGATCAGAAGGCCATGAGGTATAAGGAGTAAAAAGAGCCTTACGTTCCTTACCACAATCAATTCCCTTACATAACTAAAGAATTTCTAGACTCAACTTCGACCAGTTTGGCTTGGTAATCCTACAGGCAGTCAAGCTCTGATACCAAAGCTGTCAGGACCCCGACTCAATGCCACATCGATCTAGCATGTAACACTTCATATCTCTTTGCGGCCTCACGCACGGTATCCCCACGGGTGTCGCCTTACCTTCGCCCGGGACCGTTTGCGCCTTTTGGCACACGTATATGATAGTGTCGCTAGCATCCATATGATAAGGAGCCCGGGCTGACATGGCTAGTCGTAAACCCAAAGTGGCACAAACTTACAGGGACAGGCATCCATGACCCAGCATCGAACGTGTCGGTCATCAGCGAGTGAATCCAGGCTGTAGCACTGGGCTAACAGGACTCCGGTATTCATCGCGTGACATTTCCCCGAAGGGACAGACACAGGAACGAAGAAGGACACATGCCGGCCAGCCTAAGTGTTCCGGAGCAGTAGCAAGCTACCAGGGCTCAGTGGAAACACTAGGAGACATTTCCCGGTAAGAGAGGCTACTAAAGATAAACAACTAGATAGTCAGATCCCACACATAGCAATACACATTACACGTACGCATAACATGCAAGTATGTGCTGTACAACATGGCATCACAGCATAACTCAACAACTCATATAGATAAAGGCTCAGAAGAGCCATCATAGCATTTATTGCAAACAAGGGTCACAAGACCCATCATACAGAGCATACAAGCAACAAGCGGAAGCATTACAAGTCTGGGTACAGACATCTACAAAAGGAAAAGGCTGAAGAGCCTGACTATCTACAACATCCGATCAAGATCGTAGCTGAGGTACAAGCTACTTGTCGAAGTCCACGGGAACACTAGTAAGACCGAAGTCTCGCTGCAAAAACATAAATAAAGCACCATGAGTACAAAGGTACTCAGCAAGACTTACATCAGATCCTATCATACATGCATTTGTACCAAGAGGGTAATGTGGGGTTTAGTTGCAGCAAGCCAGCTTTGACTCTGTGGCTATCCTGCTCTACGACTACCAGAACTTCTTTGAGGTGATATGGCGCACACGAGTCCACTAATCACCACTCAATACACTACTATGGATTCATCCCCGTCTCCCTACGAGAAGGCCATCCATAGCACTCACACTCGTCTTGAGCATTTTATAGTATCCACTTTAAGTTGTCTATGTACCATGTAAGCATCCAAGAAGTCCATATCCGCGGACCCGGCTATTCGAATAGATCATGTTAACCCTGCAGGGGTGTACTTCTTCACACACGCTCTCGCCACTTACCGCCACGTACACATCATGTATCTCGGCAACCTTCAAGCGGAAACCTGGCGAGGGTGTCGGCCACGACCTGACTAACCACACAAGACTCTAGCCCAGGTTTATCGCCTATTCGGGTTCTATCCGCAAGGAGATCCGGCCGGGGTGTCGCTCACGGCCCCAAACGATGTGAGCAGGGTTCCCAAGCCCACCATCCGGGTGCCACTCGGTACACCGTGCCACTGTGCCTAGTCTGTCCCAAGCCCACCTGGCCGGGTGCCACTTGGTAGACTACTAACACTACCTACAAACACCAGAAACTAGTTGCGACTCCTGGACAGAGATCAAGTTGGTTAATAAGTCGAGAGGGGCCGAGTTACCGGAACCCAATGTGTGGTAGTATCGAGTCATTGGACGACATACACAGAACTCGGTGCTTAAGGACGGTTCCAGTGAGACAACCCACCATGTACTCCTACATGGCCTCTCACCGCTACCTTTACCAAATCGTGTTCACACACTTCACTCTCAGCATCAGAACATATCGCAAACACTCCAATTCATTCCCAATGAGTCAGACCTGACACAACTCTAAGCAATAGCAGACATAGCATGGTAGGAACACAACATGGCTCAATCAACTCCTACACATGCTAGTGGGTTTCAACTATTTACTGTGGCAAGGACAGGTCATGCAGAGGAATGGGTTCAACTACCGCAGCACAAAATAGCAGATGAATCGTTGTTGTCCTAATGCAATAACTGAGAGCAGGAGCGAGAGTGTAGGATTTTATCGGAATGAACAAGGGGGTTTGCTTGCCTGGTAGATCAACAGAGGAGGCACTGCTTCATAGACAGGTACTCTGGAACGGTCTCCGGAGCAGGACCTATCGAGAAGGAACAGTGTCGGCAATCAATACACAACATATGCAACAATATGATGCATGAACATGGCATGAAGATGTGATGTTGTTTGAGCTAATGCAACTAGTAATCATTTGGTTTGAAGTCCATTTGAACCAAAAGCTCAAATGCAACTCTAAATTAAGTCTCTTAATATGCCATAATGTGTTTCCTCATATTCAGCATGTATAAGTTGGTTTGTCATGCATGAAACTAGTACAGATGGATAGGTTGCATTTTTCTGATAATTTTTCATATATAAATTATTTCAATCTGAGCTACGGTTGAATTGATATGAATTTTTGAAGTTTTGAATATTTTCTGGGATTTCCTGTATAAAAATAATTCCAGAAAATAAATAATTGCGTCAGCATGACGTCAGCACTGCGTCAGCGGTCAACGGCGCTGACCAGGTCAAACCTGACGTGTGGGGTCCACACGTCAGTGTCACAGTTAGTTAACAGGGGGGTTATTTCTAATCTAACTTAGATTAGTGGCGCTGGGGCCCACTGTCAGTGTCAGGGGGGTTAGTTAACGGGTTCAATTAGTTTTAAACTAATCCTAAGCTAAGGATTAGCAGAGCCGGGCCCCACCTGTCATTGACCCACGCGGGTCAAAACTGGTCAACAGGGGGGCTAGACCCGGTCAACCCCACCGGCGTTTAGCCGCCGGCGAGGCCGAACGCGGCGGAGGGGCTCGGGATCGCCGTTCCGGCGACCATTCGGGCGGCGGAGACCACCTACGCGAAGCCCAGGCTCGCGCGCATCCAGTGGGACACGCGGGAGACCGTGGGGGCGCCGGAGCTCACCGGAGCGAAGCTCGGGGCGGCGGCCGGAGTTCGGCCTCGAGCGGGAGCGAGCTACGGGGCACGGCAAGGGCCGGGGTTGGTCGCGTTCGTCTCCTGGAGATGCGCTGACCTCGGTGGCAGGTGCAGGCACGGGCTGCGGTGGCTCTGGCCACGACGGCGAGGAGCTGCGGCGGCGATGGCTTCGGCCGTGGTGGTAGCGACGGCTACGACGTGGGAGCGAGGGGGAGAAGGGAGGGGAAACAGGGAGAGGCTCACGGCGATCACGCAGAGCAGCACAGCGGGCTCGGGGGAGACCTGGTGACGACGAATCGACGGCGACGGACGGCGGAGCCCGAGGAGGAAGACAATGGCGATGGCGAAGATGGAGGCCGTCCGGGCTTGCTTGGCTTGACGAGGAGGTAGAGGAGGTCGTGGCGGAGCTTATGGGCTCTACGGAGGGGCGAGGGGAGGCCGGTGGCCGCGGCAACGGCGTGTGGCGGCGACGGCAGCGCGTCGGGCGCGGGGAGAGGGAGAGGTCCAGGGGAGAAGGGAGAGCGAGAGAGAGTGGAAGAGGACCGGGACGGCGCGTGGCGACGTCCGGGCCATCCAGAGCGACGAGGAGGAGGCAGGCAGGCAGAGAGGGAGGTGGCGTGGCGCGGCGCGGCGGTGCGCGCGTCGGGCACGCGCCCGTGTCCTCCTGGCGAGAGGACAGGGACGACTGGCGTCGGCCAGCTGGCTGGGCCGGCCTGCTGGGCCGCTGGGCTTCCAGGGAGGTAAGCGCCAGGTAAGGTATTTCCCTTTCCTGTTTTCTATCTTTTCTATTTTCTGACATTTGTTTTGATTTAATAATAATACTAAATCATTTTATTTCCTTATGCCAATTTTTTTATAGAAGCTAGTTATATTATTCCAGAGCTCCTTAATAAATGACATAATTTTTGGACATATATTATATATATAGCATTTATATATCCAAGGCAAAATAATTACTGGATTAATCCAAATGCCCAAAATAAATACCTATGAGCTCCTGAAAATATTGGTTTGATTTTTTTAACTCTGTCCAATATTTTCAGAGGGCAACATGAGCATTTTCTTGGACCCTTTTGGAGAAATTTTTATTTGGGTCATTTCAAAACTGATTCTGAGGGTTTCAACAATCCTCATTTCAAATTTAAATGGAATATAAACATGATGCACAAATGACTAGCTAGTCTAGGTCATACCAGAACTAGGGATGTGACAAGATGCATGCTGGATTGCGGTCGACGAGTGGAGTAATAGTAGTAGATGCAGAATCGTTTCGGTCTACTTGTGTCGGACGTGATGCCTATATACATGATCATACCTAGATATACTCATAACTATGCTCAATTCTGTCAATTGCTCAACAGTAATTTGTTCACCCACCGTAGAATACTTATGTTCTTGAGAGAAGCCACTAGTGAAACCTATGGCCCCCGGGTCTATTCTCATCATATCAATCTCCATCACTTTTATACTTGCTTTGTTTTTACTTTGCCTTTTACTTTTTACTTTGCATCTCTATACCAAAAATACCAAAAATATTATTTATCATCTCTATCAGATCTCACGCTCGTAAGTGACCGTGAAGGGATTGACAACCCCTAATCGCGTTGGTTGCGAGGAGCTATCGTTTTGTGCAGGTACGAGGGATTTGTGTGTGGCCTCCTACTGGATTAATACCTTGGTTCTCAAAAACTGAGGGAAATACTTACGCCACTTTGCTGCATCATCCTCTCCTCTTCGGGGAAATCCAACGCAGTGCTCAAGAGGTAGCAGTCATCATACATCCATTGTCGGCTCATCTTCATTACACAACACCGAATAGACCAAATTAATACAAGTTCATATATAAAGTTCATACATTAAGTTCATATACAACACTTAATTAAATGCAACATACAAATAACTCTCCAGCTAAAGAATTTAAATGCAACAACAAATGCGATCAAGATCGCAACTAAGTTAACAATTGATCCAAGAGCATAATTAAGGAAATATGCCCTAGAGGCAATAATAAAGTTATTATTTATTTCCTCATATCATGATAAATGTTTATTATTCATGCTAGAATTGTATTAACCGGAAACATGATACATGTGTGAATACATAGACAAACACATAGTCACTAGTATGCCTCTACTTGACTAGCTCATTAATCAAAGATGGTTATGTTTCCTGACCATAGACATGTGTTGTCATTTGATTAATGGGATCACATCATTAGGAGAATGATGTGATTGACATGACCCATTCTGTTAGCCTAGCACTTGATCATTTAGTATACTGCTATTGCTTTCTTCATGACTTATACAAAGTTCCTACAACTATGAGATTGTGCAACTCCCGTTTACCGGAAGAACACTTTGTGTGCTACCAAACGTCGCAACGTAACTGGGTGATTATAAAGGTGCTCTACAGGTGTTTCTGAAGGTACATGATGGGTTGGCATAATTCGAGATTAGGATTTGTCACTCCGATTGTCGGAGAGGTATCTCTGGGCCCTCTCGGTAATACTCATCACCTAAGCCTTGCAAGCATGTAACTAATGAGTTAGTTATGAGATGACGTATTACGGAACGAGTAAAGAGACTTGCCGGTAACGAGATTGAACTAGGTATTGGATACCGACGATCAAATCTCGGACGAGTAACATACCGATGACAAAGGGAACAAAGTATGTTGTTATGCGGTTTGACCGATAAAGATCTTCGTAGAATATGTAGGAACCAATATGGGCATCCAGGTCCCGCTATTGGTTATTGACCGAGAATGGTTTTAGGTCATGTCTACATAGTTCTCGAACCCGTAGCGTCCGCACGCTTAACGTTTCGATGACCGTTTTATTATGAGTTTATAAGTTTTGATGTACCGAAGTTTGTTCGGAGTCCCGGATGTGATCACGGACATGACGAGGAGTCTCGGAATGGTCGAGACATAAATATTGATATATTGGACGACTATATTCGGACACCGAAAAGGTTCCGGGAGTTTTCGGAGAAAACCGGAGTGCCGGGGGGGTTACCGGAACCCCCCGGGAGAGTTAATGGGCCACATGGGCCTAGGTGGGAAGAGAGAGGGGCGGCCAGGGTGGGCCGCGCGCCCCCTCTCCCTCTGGTCCGAATTGGACTAGGAGGGGGGGGGGCGGCGCCCCCCTTTCCTTCCCCCCTCTCCCCCTTCCTTCCCCCTCCTAGTAGGAGTAGGAAAGGAGGAATCCTACTCCTACTAGGAGGAGGATTCCTCCTCCCTTGGCGCGCCCAAAGGGGCCGGCCGGCCTCCCCCCTTCCTCCTTTATATACGGGGGCAGGGGGCACCCCATAGACACACAAGTTGATCTACGGATCGTTCCTTAGCCGTGTGCGGTGCCCCCTTCCACCATATTCCACCTTGGTCATATCGTCGCGGAGTTTAGGCGAAGCCCTGCGCCGGTAGAACATCATCATCGTCACCACGCCGTCGTGCTGACGGAACTCATCTCCGGAGCCTTTGCTGGATCGGAGGGCTGGAGATCGTCATCGAGCTGAATGTGTGCTGAAATCGGAGGCTCCGTACGTTCGGTGCTTGGATCGGTCGGATCGTGAAGACGTACGACTACATCAACTGCGTTGTGCTAATGCTTCCGCTTACGGTCTACGAGGGTACGTGGACGGACACTCTCCCCTCTCATTGCTATATCATCACCATGATCTTGCGTGTGCGTAGGAAATTTTTTGAAATTACTACATTCCCCAACAGTGGCATCTGAGCCTAGGTTTTATGCGTTGATGTTATATGCACGAGTAGAACACAAGTGAGTTGTGGACGATATAAGTCATACTACCTACCACCATGTCATACTTTGGTTCAGCGGTATTGTGAGATGAAGCGGCCCGGACCGACATTACGCGTACGCTTACGCGAGACTGGTTTCACCGTTACGAGCACTCGTGCTTAAAGGTGGCTGGCGGGTGTCTGTCTCTCTCACTTTAGTTGAACCAAGTGTGACTACGCCCGGTCCGTGCGAAGGTTAAAACGGAGTCTATTTGACAAACTATCGTTGTGGTTTTGATGCGTAGGTGAGAATGGTTCTTGCTAAGCCCGTAGCAGCCACGTAAAATTTGCAACAACAAAGTAGAGGACGTCTAACTTGTTTTTGCAGGGCATGTTGTGATGTGATATGGTCAAGACGTGATGCTATATTTTATTGTATGAGATGATCATGTTTTGTAACCGAAGTTATCGGCAACTGGTAGGAGCCATATGGTTGTCGCTTTATTGTATGAAATACAAACGCCCTGTAATTGCTTTACTTTATCACTAAGCGGTAGCGATAGTCGTAGAAGCAATAGATGGCGTAACGACAACGATGCTACGATGGAGATCAAGGTGTCGCGCCGGTGACGATGGTGATCATGACGGTGCTTCGAAGATGGATATCACAAGCACAAGATGATGATGGCCATATCATATCACTTATATTGATTGCATGTGATGTTTATCCTTTATGCATCTTATCTTGCTTTGATTGACGGTAGCATTTTAAGATGATCTCTCACTAAAATAATCAAGTAGTGTTCTCCCTGAGTATGCACCGTTGCCAAAGTTCATCGTGCCGAGACACCACGTGATGATTGGGTGTGATAAGCTCTACGTCCATCTACAACGGGTGCAAGCCAGTTTTGCACACGCAGAATACTCAGGTTAAACTTGACGAGCCTAGCATATGCAGATATGGCCTCGGAACACGGAGACCGAAAGGTCGATCGTGAATCATATAGTAGATATGATCAACATAGTGATGTTCACCATTGAAAACTACTCCATCTCACGTGATGATCGGTTATGGTTTAGTTGATTTGGATCACGTGATCACTTAGATGACTAGAGAGATGTCTGTCTAAGTGGGAGTTCTTAAGTAATATGATTAATTGAACTTAAATTTATCATGAACTTAGTACCTGATAGTATCTTGCTTGTCTATGTTTGTTTGTAGATAGATGGCTCGTGCTGTTGTTCCGTTGAATTTTAATGCGTTCCTTGAGAAAGCAAAGTTGAAAGATGATGGTAGCAATTACACGGACTGGGTCCGTAACCTGAGGATTATCCTCATTGCTGCACAGAAGAGTTACGTCCTGGAAGCACCGCTGGGTGCCAGGCCTGCTGCTGATGCAACTGACGACGTTAAGAACGTCTGGCAGAGCAAAGCTGATGACTACTCTATAGTTCAGTGTGCCATGCTTTACGGCTTGGAACCGGGTCTTCAACGTCGTTTTGAACGTCATGGAGCATATGAGATGTTCCAGGAGTTGAAGTTAATATTTCAAGCAAATGCCCGGATTGAGAGATATGAAGTCTCCAATAAGTTCTACAGCTGCAAGATGGAGGAGAATAGTTCTGTCAGTGAACACATACTCAGAATGTCTGGGTATAACAATCACTTGATTCAACTGGGAGTTAATCTTCCTGATGGTAGTGTCATTGACAGAATTCTCCAATCACTGCCACCAAGCTACGAGAGCTTCGTGATGAACTATAATATGCAAGGGATGAACAAGACTATTCCCGAGCTCTTCGCGATGCTGAAAGCCGCGGAGGTAGAAATCAAGAAGGAGCATCAAGTGTTGATGGTCAACAAGACCATTAGTTTCAAGAAGAAGGGCAAAGGGAAGAAGAAGGGGAACTTCAAGAAGAACAGCAAGCAAGTTGCTTCTCAAGAGAAGAAACCCAAGTCTGGACCTAAGCCTGAAATTGAGTGCTTCTACTGCAAGCAGACTGGACACTGGAAGCGGAACTGCCCCAAGTATTTGGCGGATAAGAAGGATGGCAAAGTGAGCAAAGGTATATGTGATATACATGTTATTGATGTGTACCTAACTAGAGCTCATAGTAGCACCTAGGTATTTGATACTGGTTCTATTGCTAATATTTGCAACTCGAAACAGGGACTACGGAATAAGCGAGCACTGGCCAAGGACGAGGTGACGATGCGCGTGGGAAATGGTTCCAAAGTCGATGTGATCGCGGTCGGCACGCTACCTCTACATCTACCTTCGGGATTAGTCTTAGACCTGAATAATTGTTATTTGGTGCCAGCGTTGAGCATGAACATTATATCTGGATCTTGTTTAATGCGAGACGGTTATTCATTTAAATCAGAGAATAATGGTTGTTCTATTTATATGAGTAATATCTTTTATGGTCATGCACCCTTGAAGAGTGGTCTATTTTTATTGAATCTCGATAGTAGTGATACACATATTCATAATGTTGAAGCCAAAAGATGCAGAGTTGATAATGATAGTGCAACTTATTTGTGGCACTGCCGTTCAGGTCATATCGGTGTAAAACGCATGAAGAAACTCCATACTGATGGACTTCTGGAATCACTTGATTATGAATCACTTGGTACTTGCGAACCGTGCCTCATGGGCAAGATGACTAAAACACCGTTCTCCAGAACTATGGAGAGAGCAACAAATTTGTTGGAAATCATACATACAGATGTATGTGGTCCGATGAATGTTGAGGCTCGTGGCGGATATCGTTATTTTCTCACCTTCACAGATGATTTGAGCAGATATGGGTATATCTACTTGATGAAGCACAAGTCTGAAACATTTGAAAAGTTCAAAGAATTTCAGAGTGAAGTGGAAAATCATCGTAACACGAAAATAAAGTTTCTACGATCTGATTGTGGAGGAGAATATTTGAGTTACGAGTTTGGTTTACATTTGAAATAATGCGGAATAGTTTCGCAACTCACACCACCCGGAACACCACAACGAAATGGTGTGTCCGAACGTCGTAATCATACTTTACTTGATATGGTGCGATCTATGATGTCTCTTACCGATTTACCGCTATCGTTTTGGGGTTATGCTTTAGAGACGGCCGCATTCACGTTAAATAGGGCACCATCTAAATCCGTTGAGACGACGCCTTATGAACTGTGGTTTGGCAAGAAACCAAAGTTGTCGTTTCTTAAAGTTTGGGGCTGCGATGCTTATGTGAAGAAACTTCAACCAGATAAGCTCGAACCCAAATCGGAGAAATGTGTCTTCATAGGATACCCAAAAAAAGACTGTTGGGTACACCTTCTATCACAGATCCGAAGGCAAGACACTCGTTGCTAAGAATGGATCCTTTCTAGAGAAGGAGTTTCTCTCGAAAGAAGTGAGTGGGAGGAAAGTAGAACTTGATGAGATAACTGTATCTACTCCCTTATTGGAAGGTAGTTCATCACGAGAACCGGTTCCTGTGACGACTACACCAATTAGTGAGGAAGCTAATGATATTGATCATGAAACTTCAGATCAAATTTCTGCTGAACCTCGTAGGTCTACCAGAGTAAGATCCGCACCAGAGTGGTACGGTAATCCTATTCTGGAAGTCATGGTACTTGACCATGATGAACCTACGAACTATGAGGAAGCGATGATGAGCCCAGATTCCACAAAATGGCTAGAGGCCATGAAATCTAAGATGGGATCCATGTATGAAAACAAAGTATGGACTTTGGTTGACTTGCCCGATGATCGGCAAGCCATTAAGAATAAATGGATCTTTAAGAAGAAGACTGACGCTGATGGTAATGTTACTGTCTATAAAGCTTGACTTGTTGCGAAAGATTTTCGACAAGTTCAAGGGGTTGACTACGATGAGACATTCTCACCCTTAGCGATGCTTAAGTCTGTCCGAATCATGTTGGCTATTGCTCCATTTCATGATTATGAAATTTGGCAAATGGATGTCAAGACTGCATTCTTGAATGGATTTCTAGAAGAAGAGTTGTATATGATGCAGTCGGAAGGTTTTGTTGATCCAAAAGGAGCTGACAAAGTGTGCAAACTCCAGCGTTCCATTTATGGACTGGTGCAAGCATCTCGGAGTTGGAATAAACGCTTTGATAGTGTAATCAAAGCATATGGTTTTATACAAAATTTTGGAGAAGCATGTATTTACAAGAAAGTGAGTGGGAGCTCTGTAGCATTTCTAGTTTTATATGTTGATGACATATTATTAATTGGAAATGATATAGAATTTCTGGATAGCATAAAAGGATACTTGAATAAAAGTTTTTCAATGAAAGACCTCGGTGAAGCTGCTTACATATTGGGCATCAAGATCTATAGAGATAGATCAAGACGCTTAATAGGACTTTCACAAAGCACATACCTTGACAAAATTTTGAAAAAGTTCAAAATGGATCAGGCAAAGAAAGGATTCTTGCTTGTGCTACAAGGTGTGAAGTTGAGTCAAACTCAATGTCCGACCACAGCAGAAGATAGAGAGAAAATGAAAAATGTTCCCTATGCTTCAGCCATAGGCTCTATCATGTATGCAATGCTTTGTAATAGACCTGACGTATGCTTAGCAATAAGTTTGGCAGGAAGGTACCAAAGTAATCCAGGAGTGGATCACTGGACAGCGGTCAAGAACATCCTGAAATACCTGAAAAGGACTAAGGATATGTTTCTCGTATATGGAGGTGACAAAGAGCTAGTCATAAATGGTTACGTCGATGCAAGCTTTGACACTGATCCGGACGATTCTAAATCGCAAACCAGATACGTGTTTTTATTAAACGGTGGAGCTATAAGTTGGTGCAGTTCTAAACAAAGCGTCGTGGTGGGATCTACATGTGAAGCGGAGTACATAGCTGCTTCTGAAGTAGCGAATGAAAGAGTCTGGATGAAGGAGTTCATTTCCGATCTAGGTGTCATACCTAGTACATCGGGACCAATGAAGATTTTCTGTGACAATACTGGTGCAATTGCCCTGGCAAAGGAATCCAGATTTCACAAGAGGACCAAGCACATCAAGAGACGCTTCAATTCCATTCGGGACCAAGTCCAAGTGGGAGACATAGAGATTTGCAAGATACATACGGATCTAAATGTTGCAGACCCGTTGACTAAGCCTCTCTCACGAGCAAAACATGATCAGCACCAAGACTCCATGGGTGTTAGAATCATTACTATGTAATCTAGATTATTGACTCTAGTGCAAGTGGGAGACTGAAGGAAATATGCCCTAGAGGCAATAATAAAGTTATTATTTATTTCGTCATATCATGATAAATGTTTATTATTCATGCTAGAATTGTATTAACCGGAAACATGATAAATGTGTGAATACATAGACAAACACATAGTCACTAGTATGCCTCTACTTGACTAGCTCATTAATCAAAGATGGTTATGTTTCCTGACCATAGACATGAGTTGTCATTTGATTAACGGGATCACATCATTAGGAGAATGATGTGATTGACATGACCCATTCTGTTAGCCTAGCACTTGATCGTTTAGTATACTGCTATTGCTTTCTTCATGACTTATACAAAGTTCCTACAACTATGAGATTGTGCAACTCCCATTTACCGGAAGAACACTTTGTGTGCTACCAAACGTCGCAACGTAACTGGGTGATTATAAAGGTGCTCTACAGGTGTTTCCGAAGGTACATGTTGGGTTGGCATAATTCGAGATTAGGATTTGTCACTCCGATTGTCGGAGAGGTATCTCTGGGCCCTCTCGGTAATACTCATCACCTAAGCCTTGCAAGCATGTAACTAATGAGTTAGTTATGAGATGACGTATTACGGAACGAGTAAAGAGACTTGCCGGTAACGAGATTGAACTAGGTATTGGATACCGACGATCAAATCTCGGACGAGTAACATACCGATGACAAAGGGAACAAAGTATGTTGTTATGCGGTTTGACCGATAAAGATCTTCGTAGAATATGTAGGAACCAATATGGGCACCCAGGTCCCGCTATTGGTTATTGACCGAGAATGGTTTTAGGTCATGTCTACATAGTTCTCGAACCCGTAGGGTCTACACGCTTAACGTTTCGATGACAGTTTTATTATGAGTTTAAAAGTTTTGATGTACCGAAGTTCGTTCGGAGTCCCGGATGTGATCGCGGACATGACGAGGAGTCTCGGAATGGTCGAGACATAAAGATTGATATATTGGACGACTATATTCGGACACCGGAAATGTTCCGGGAGTTTTCGGAGAAAACCGGAGTGCCGGGGGGGGGGGGGGGGGGGGTTACCGGGACCCCCCGGGAGAGTTAATGGGCCACATGGGCCTAGGTGGGAAGAGAGAGGGGCGGCCAGGGTGGGCCGCGCGCCCCATCTCCCTCTGGTCCGAATTGGAATAGGACGGGGGGGGGGGGGGGGAGGGGGGCGGCGCCCCCCTTTCCTTCCCCCCTCCCCCCCTTCCTTCCCCCTCCTAGTAGGAGTAGGAAAGGAGGAATCCTACTCCTACTAGGAGGAGGATTCCTCCTCCCTTGGCGCGCCCAAAGGGGCCGGCCGGCCTCCCCCCTCCCTCCTTTATATACGGGGGCAGGGGGCACCCCATAGACACACAAGTTGATCTACGGATCGTTCCTTAGCCGTGTGCGGTGCCCCCTTCCACCATATTCCACCTCGGTCATATCGTCGCGCAGTTTAGGCGAAGCCCTGCGCCGGTAGAACATCATCATCGTCACCACGCCGTCGTGCTGACGGAACTCATCTCCGAAGCCTTTGCTGGATCGGAGGGCCGGAGATCGTCATCGAGCTGAACGTGTGCTGAACTCGGAGGCTCCGTACGTTCGGTGCTTGGATCGGTCGGATCGTGAAGACGTACGACTACATCAACTGCATTGTGCTAACGCTTCCGCTTACGGTCTACGAGGATACGTGGACGGACACTCTCCCCTCTCGTTGCTATATCATCACCATGATCTTGCGTGTGCGTAGGAAATTTTTTGAAATTACTACGTTCCCCAACACATAATGATACCAAGCCACACTATCAATGGCATATTTTCTAATCTTTCTAATCTTCAACCGCATTTTCTCCATCTTGATCTTGTGATCATCGACGACATCGGCAACATGCAACTCCAATTCCATCTTCTCCGCCTCAATTCTTTTCAATTTTTGTTTCAAATACTCGTTTTCTCTTTCAACTAAATTTAACCTCTCGACAATAGGGTTGGTTGGAATTTCCGGTTCACATACCTCCTAGATAAAAATATCTATGTCAACTTGATGGGCATAATTTGTCATAAACACGAAATGCAACAACTAGTTTTAAAAGAGAATATACCACATCCGAATCATAACAAGGACGAGGGCCGACGGGGACGGATATCAAAATCATGGCACTATGTATAACAAACAACGTACGGGTAAGATAATTATACGAGTAACTATATATCCAAATCACACAAACATCAATTTGGTAATGTAAAACATTCATGAACAAGAGCCTCACCACAAGGTGGTGCCGGCGACGGGACGGTGCGGGCGATCGACGGTGGTTACGATGGAGATTCAGAAGGCACTAAGTAAACCACACTTACATATGCAAACTAAGTGTTATTTTTGACCTCAAATTGCATATAAATCAAATACTAGCACATATAATTCCTCCCAAATTACTAAACTCATAAATTAATCACTATACAAAGCATTGCAAGAGCTAATCTAGCAATGAGAGATGAAAGGACAAAGTTGCTAACCTTTGTGATCATTTGAATGGATGGGGGCCTTCAAATCTTGACAAATTTTGGGCAAAATTTGTAATGAGCTCGAGGAAGAGAGGGGAAGAAGAGAGGAAGTGAGGGGAAAGTGGAAGAACAGAGCGAGCTCGGGTGGACGAAGGGTTTATGTGAACCGGTACTAAAGGTGCTGGAGGGGCCCCAGACTGACAACATCCTGCCACCACTTTCTTTAATTCCGGTTCGTGGCACGAACCGGTGCTAAAGGTTCGCCACGAACCGGTACTAATGAGAGCGGCCGGCTAGCCGTTGGAACTAATGTGTCTCAGATTTGGCCCTTTTTCTACTAGTGATGTATTGTAAAAAAAATGTCATAAAAAATAAGAGTTGTTGAATTTCAAAAGTTGTGACAATTTTTTTTAGAACATATTTGCCGATTAAAATTAAATATGCACAATTTAAAAATGGAAAATTTTAAATAATATTCACTAATAGGAAAAATATTAATGATTTATTTTGTCACAAATTTGTCATGAATGTTCGCAAATTTGAAATATATTTGTGATTTCAAATAAAGGACCACGAATTCAAAACAATGTCAAGATTTGAAAATATATTCACGATTCAGAAAATGTCCATAATTTGAAAGATGTCAAAAATGCAAAATAAAGAAACAGAAATTAAAAAGCTAAAAAGGAAAGATAAAGTAAAAAGTAAAGAAAAAGGAAAATGAAAACTGAAAGAAAATTTCGAACATGAAAAAATAAATATAAAAAAGGAAAAATATAGAAGATGAAAAAAAAGAAAAGGAAGAAACACAGTGAAATAAAATTAAAACTGGTCTGGGAGTCTCCCGTATAGCTTTCTTGGGCCGGCCTACTTGGACGTAAGAACTAATCGAGCGGCTTTCTAAATGGACCATAGCTAACGAGGTCGGAGACTAGAATCTGGTCGCGCCGATACTTCAGCATCACATCAAAACAAGAACTCGGGCACGAACTGCGGCTTGCTCCAACCCAACTCACATACGCGAGCAGTCATATCCAGACTACACTATATACGAATTCAAGTCGCAAACAACGAACAACATCTAAGGCCATGTGGCCATTGTTTTCTCATGCACAACTCTATCACTGTGTCCAGGTCACAATCACCGGCCACCCGCCTTGCGAGTACCGCCACCTCTTCAAAAAAGTCGGCTGGATCACATCCCTCCGGAACCGTTGTGATGGTCTTCGTTGTGCATATATCCAGACATCGGCCATTCAAGTGCGCATGTAGGAATTACGCACCTTCAAAGGCCATAGAGTCCAGCCACATGCAAGACGCACGTGGCACATACGCACCAAGTCCATTAGAGCATGCAGACGCACGTCAACTTCCTCCGGGCTCCACAACGTCCTGGAAACCCAACTCCAAGTTTAATATAGATCGGAGGGAGTAGTACTTTACAAGATGTGGTAAGCCAATCTGAAGTTTCTTATTATACAGTTCCTGCAAAGACAAAAGCAAAAGGCTTGGAAATTTTCTGCCTTTGAATATATTAACATGTCGATCTTTCTGTGCACATAGAGTATCTCCTCTTTCGGTGAGAAGAGATCCTTGTTTGTTCTATGCGAACGTCTATGATGTGCACATTGTTCTGAGAAATTTGGTCTTCCCTTGCTCTATATGATGAAGTTCTAACAGAGTTATCAATCAAGTTCTATCTAGTCAGGCTTTTCTAGACATCATATAGTAATCCACATATCACATTGGCTAAAGTAAATAGTATAGTTGTAATCTTCGTTTGCAAATTTTAGTAATAGTACTGTTGTATAGTTAGGATTTAATTCTCTATTAGTCAACACTTACCAAAATAGTAGGAAACAAAGTGGGATATATGACAATTACTAGTAAGATGCCCGTGCTACGCTACGTGTCACATAAAATTAGGTGGATTTAATTTATA
This sequence comes from Triticum timopheevii, assembly GCA_963921465.1. Taxonomy (NCBI): domain Eukaryota; kingdom Viridiplantae; phylum Streptophyta; class Magnoliopsida; order Poales; family Poaceae; genus Triticum; species Triticum timopheevii. The sequence continues at coordinate 657,541,436 of OY997266.1, forward strand.
GTCAGAAACCCATATGTTGCTATACACAATAACAAATGCACGGATACATTGATTGAAGCAATGTTATATTGTTTACCTCGCGAGAAGACCTCCCTACTCACCTTTCTCATTGCTCATTGTATCATGTATCGAGGGGGCGTTGCTCATTGTATCATGTATCGAGGGGGCGGAGCATGCAGCAAATTAAAAATCCATCCACACCATTGTGGGAACTTGCGACAACTACTAACTTAATCTTTCGACCCTAGTCCAATTGGTTATATTATCGGTGTTCTGGGAACAGGGGTCCCCAAACTTGCCTGCCTGCGGCCCATGGCGTGGCTATGCTGGCAGGCCTGTACGGCCCATGTTCATCGACAAGGCATTCAAGACCCTCACGAGGGCTAAGCCTCACGAGGCGGACGACGCAAGACCTCCTCAGGAGCTGCCACGCCAGGCAGGCTCACGAGGAGCGGAGATATCAAGGCGGGGCAAACCTCGCGAGGCTCTCATGACGTGAGCCGTGACGATCAAGATCAGGCGGGCGCCAGGCGGGCGCCAAAGTGCGCAGCGTCCTTGTTTCCTATTTGTTGCCAAGGCGGCAAGCGCAGGCGCGGAGTACCGAGGCATCAGGCAAAGGTTTCCATATCGGTGCAACAAGACCAGGACTGGAAGGACGGCAGGACGGAGGTCACCGTGGAGCCCAAGACGGCGTCACCGCCAGGGCCTTTTGCAGGCGAAGACCACTTTTGTCAGGATAGCTTGTACTAGATGTCCTCTTTCAAATTGCCCGCCGTTGTTGGCTCCCTTCCCGCTCAATATTTGGGAAGAGGACCAGGGCCTATATAAGTAGAACTAGCCACCACCATTGGGACAACTGATCTTGGATCGGATCCACTCCATCCACACGCTCGCACAAGAACACCTCAACCTTAGGAGGTTGTTCTTCCCCTTGTACTGTTCATCATAAGCCCCAGAGGCAATCCACCCACCACCACACTGGATTAGGGTATTACACCACAACGGTGGCCCGAACCAGTATAAACCTTGTGCCTCTGTGTGTTTCAAGTTCGTCGAGTTCATCCGCGAGATCTTAGCAAGCTAGGGCGTAGATCGGTAGGAGGGAAAGAACTTCGCGCGCACCCCAGAGTTCGAACCTTAAGGGTTTTGCCGGAACCCGTGATCCGACATTTGGCGCGCCAGTTAGGGGTGCGTCGTAGCTTCCTTTCCGTCGATCCGTCGCTCCACCACTTCGTCGTCTTCATGGCGGATGCTCGCCGCGCTCGAGCTGAGCGCAGGGCTGTCCTCACCGCCCGCGTTGCTCAGTTGGCTCCCGTCGGCGGGCCACCTCGTCGTTCTCCGTCTCCTGCCGCCAACGCCGCCACAGGCCCGGCGGGGAACGAGCAGCAAGCATCCTCGCTGCATCCATCGGTTCGGCAGGGCGGCCGCACCGCCACTCCATCACTGACCCCGGCCGGTTCTTCGTCCCACACACGTCGCGCTCCCATGGACGCGCAGGCCACGCTCCTCAGGGCGAACTAGTTCCTGCGCTACCACCCGGTAGACGACCTCTATGAGGACTGGCTCGACCGTGTCGCCGAGCTCATCCGCGCCGCAGGGGGCTCCCCGGCGCCGTCCCACTCTCTGCCTTGCCCTCCACCAGCCACGGGCCACACGGCCCATGGAGCACCTCCACCACCTCCTCCCCAAGACGGTGCCTTGGCACCAAGGTACGCGGCCCCACGGCATGATCCGCCACGCCCGGTGCCCGCGCGCGAAGAAAGAAGCTGCCAAGAAGTCCCTCGGCCGTGAGGAGCTGCACCTGCGCTTCCCGTGCCGCCTTGCCAAGACCGCGCGCTGCCTGCAGTGGCGGCACGCGGGCCTCATCAAGACCAAGCTCCACCTCCAAGACAGGCCCCGGCGACCATGGCCGGCTGCCGCGCCTTCACCCCCGAGCTGCGTAGCGTCACCTGGCCTGGAAAGTTCAAGCCGGATGTGCCTCCTCACTACGACAGCACCGCCGACCCCGCGGAGTTCTTGCAGCTCTACGAGCTGAGCATCGAGGCGTTCAGCGGCGAAGAGAAAGTAATGGCTAACTGGTTCCCTATGGCACTCAAAGACGATGCCCGTTCGTGGCTCCTGAACCTGCCACATGGCACCATCTCTTCCTGGGACGAGATGCGCGACCGCTTCATCACCAACTTCCAGGGCATGCGCGACCGTCCGCCGGCCGCGGGTGACCTGCGCCGCATCAAGCAACAACCAGGGGAGACCCTCCAGAAGTATATCCAGCGCTTCAACAGCACACGCCTCAAGATCCCCAAGGTCACCGACGAAGCTATCATCTTCATGTTCTCTGACGGCGTCCGCGACATCAAGATGAAGGAGGAGCTGGCTATCCACGAGGAGATGTGCACATCTCAAGAGCTGTTCAACCTGGCAACCAAGTGCGCAAGAGCTGAGGAGGGGCGCCTCTCCCTTCTCGAGTTGCCAGCCGCGGGCACAGAGGAGAAGAAGGCCAAGGCCAAGGACGTGAGGCGCAAGGAAGGAGCCGTGCTCGCGGTGGAGCCGGACACCAAGCGAGGCAGAGATCAGCCCGAGTCATCCAAGAGCAGCAGGCCTTTCTGCGCCTTCCACAACCTGAACACCCATAACACCAGCGATTGTCAAGAACTCAGAGCCATTCACAAAGGACGCTTCGGTCGACGCCCCGAGCGCAGTGACCGGGGCTACGACCGAGGAGGAGGGCGTGGAGGTAGACGCTGGGACGACTGTGGCCCGCGCCAAGAGTGGCGCTACAGGCCTCGTGAGGACCGCTGGCAGGATCATCCTCGCGAGGGCGCCTGGAGGGACCAGCCTCGTGAGGATCATCCTCAGGGCAACGCCGGTCTTCCCCCGCTGCCGCCACCACTAAGAAGGAATGACGACCATCATCAAGACGAGGGGGGCTGGGGGCTTCCAGGAGCCGCGTGCAATCGCCTGCATCTTGGGCGGAGCCCAGGCCCCAGCCTCGCAGCTTATCTTCAAACAGTTTGCTCGTGAGTTGAACGCAGTCCTCCCCAAGCTCGAGGCTACACGCCCGCTCAGGTGGTCCCAGTGTGCCATCACCTTCAACTCAGCGGATCAACTCAAGTGCGCATCCACCGCTGGCGCTCTCCCAATGCTGTGTTCACCAGTCACCAACAACGTGCAAGTTACCAAGACCCTCATCGATGGCGGCGCAGGGCTCAACGTCCTGTCCATCGACACGTTCGACAACCTCCAAGTCCTGTATGAGCAGCTTCAGCCCACCAAGCCCTTCTCAGGAGTGACCGACAGCTCCACCACACCGATAGGGCAGGTCCGCCTCCCTGTCACCTTCGGAGAACGCAAGAACTACCGCACCGAGCTCATTGACTTCGACATCGCGCACATCCGTCTACCATACAACGTCATCCTTGGGTATCCAGCCCTGGCCAAGTTCATGGCGGTGACCCACCACGGCTACAACGTCCTCAAGATGCTGGGAAGCAGCGGAATCATCACGTTCCCATGTGAAGAAAGAGACGTGGTGTGCTCCCTCAAGCGCGCCTTCCAAGCTGCAACAATTGATGACCCCAACAACAAGGGCGAGGGCCCTAGAGGCCCTCCCAAGAAGAAGAAGCAGCTGCACCGTGCAGGATCTCAGGAGGATGGTGTCGCGACTGGGACCTCGTCAGGATCAGCGCCCGCTTTAGGGGCGCCTCCCTTCATCGCATAGGAAGGCGCGCCCAGCGCCCTCCTCGTGTAGGGCTCAGTGGATTTCTCCTTGATGGCCTCAGACCTTAACCACATCACGAGGGAGGCACTTGGGCACCACTTGGAGGCGTGCTTCACGGCACGTTTCCCTCAAGAGGACACAGGGCAAGAAGCGCCCACCACTCAGGAGTTCATCACCAAGATCACTCAGAAACTGCAAGACGCTAGGGCCATGCGCGGCGACCGCCGCTCACAAGGCGCAGCTCCCCATCCAGGCAAGGATGCTGGGCTACGTGTCTGCGTCAACGTCCCAGGGCTCAACAGGGCCGCATCTTAGGAGATCTTCTGGCCTTCGCGCGTGGGCCGCTGCGAGGGTCCACCACGCAGCTACGTTCGCATGCCTTTTGGCTTGCCGAGCGTATCGTTCGTCTACCAGCGCAACCTGCGGTGCATCCTGGCGGCTCAGGAGGCCAGGCGCCACGCCGCCCTGGCAGAGATGGAGACGGTCCTCAGGGAACCACCTGAGACCCTAGAGCCTCCCGAGGCTCAGGGTCCCATTGGCTCGTGAGGAGCCACCCCTTCGCCGCGTGCCTTCAGCTCCATCAACTCTCCTTCGTCGACAGAACCAGGTGACATTTTCCAAGTTCGTTTAGCTGGGAGCGCCCCTCGGGCTGCATTATTCCCAGGCTGCGTGGGTCCGTCCCTGTGGCATGTATCCCTTTTGCTCATGTCTTTAGTTTACCCTGTTAGGGGCGCCCCTCGGGCTGCATCATCCCCAAGCCGCTCGGGCCTAACCCAGTGGAAAGTATCTTTCTACATTTACTAGAGCTGACTTGCCTTCCATGCTTAGTCTACCAATGATATTCACCTGCTCGATCGTCGCCTCCCACGGGGCCTCCTCACAATGGCACGGCGCTGGTGCATGGGTCCGTCCCTACCGCGTCGATAAACCTGAGCAGTCGAGCTCTGGCTCGCGGCATGCCCTGCGCACGTCACCTCATCAGACCCTTAGTGCCTTCGCCTCTTCGTGGAACAACCAGCGACAGGCTGGCAACCATAACGGCAAACCGGTTTTCCCCTCATGTTGGTTCACAAGGATCTCACGAGGAGAGTAGCAGGCGGTGCTACGAGTTCCCTTCTTTCCTGTGCAATCCGCTTGCGCGTTAAAAGGGGGGCTCCTGAGCATCGTGACTCAGGAGCTCTTACTGGCTGTCCAGCCCTCACCCCATGGCCTTGACCACGGCATCGTGGCCTGGCATACCAGCGGCGGCTGAGCTTGCTCGAGGGCCGGGACCTGAGGACGTAGAGCACTAAGGAGAACTTGGGGAGAGGGAAGACTCGTATGGGCCCAGCCTAGCTACACTACGGATGCTAGCGCGGGCCTAGCGCGTCACAAGAAATCAATTTGGGATCGGCAAGATAAGTCTCTCATTCAGATTGGCTACCCGTTGGAGCCTAAGGGTCACGCTCGCCGCAGCCCTGTTACGGCCACGTCGCCTCCCTTTCTTGCCTTACCATGGCCGCTTGAGTGCTAAAGGGGACCTCTTGAGCATCGCGCGTCAGGGGCTCTTACTGGACCTCGGGCCGCTCACCTCCTGGCCTTGACCACGGCACGCGACCTGGCATACCAGCGACGGCTGAAGCCCGCCTGGGGACGGGGACCTGTCAGCGTAAAGCAACAAGCCATCGCGAGGTTGGAAAGGGAAGACCGAGCCTCAACATGACATGTGTTTGCAAATTTTCATAACAAGGATAGTATCAACAGAAGACATTACAGACCCTTTACACACCCCCATGGGGTACTTCCCGATTCTTCGCAGGAGATAAAAGATGAGGACCTAAGGAGATCCTATCTACACCCTCACGTGCCTGGTGCCATCATCAACAGTGGGCCACGGGAGGCCGACGCCAATCCCATCCAGATCAGCGACGGCGGCGGCCGGACGCCGCAGCCCCGCTCAGAGCGCGGCGAGAGCTCGGGGGGATGTAGCTGTCGTCGCTCGTCTCCGGAGTCTCGTAGGGCTCGGGAGAACCGCTGGACCCCCAAGGGCTGCTGCTGGAGTAGCCACGAGTGGAGCGCGAATCATCCCGGCGCTCCCCTCCAGGGTAGCACTCCAGGATAAGCCACGAGTGAAGACCACTTTTGTTAGAATAGCTTGTACTAGCTGTCCCCTTTCAAATTGCCCGCCGTTGTTGGCTCCCATCCCGCTCAATATTGGGAAGAGGACCAGGGCCTATATAAGTAGAACTAGCCACCACCATAGGGACAACTGATCTTGGATCGGATCCACTCCATCCACACGCTCGCACAAGAACACCTCAACCTCAGGAGGCTGTTCTTCCCCTTGTAATGTTCATCATTAGCCCCAGAGGCAATCCACCCACCACCACACTGGATTAGGGTATTACACCACAACGGTGGCCCGAACGAGTATAAACCTTGTGTCTCTGTGTGTTGCGAGTTCGTCGAGTTCGTTCGCGAGTTCTTAGCGAGCTAGGGCATAGATCGGTAGGACGGAAAGAACTTTGTGTGCACCCCAGAGTTCGAACCTTAAAGGTTTTGCCAGAACCCGTGATCCGACATATACCTATCCTGATCCGCCACCCACCCATGTCACGCGTATGTCATCTCTATATGCAATACATTTAGACAAAAGGAAAAAACAGCGAACAACACTTGAAGTGCATTTTGTATCGAGCAGAAAACAAAATGTACAGAAGAAGATGCTTTGAAATCATGTGTATATAGAACGGGCGAGTGCACATGTGCGTACATACACAAAATTAGTACTAGACCTCTTGTGACTCCAGGTCGTATGCAACAGAGACAATCTTTCCCTAATAATAAAGCACGGATTGACTCCGTGGGTTCACCGGCACAATATGCTTCTTCCCGTGATTTTACACTTTCAGTTTGAATTTAAAACATATTTAAGGTGGTACTAAAGGTCTTTGTGGTTTTTTACAATTGACTGTTTTTAAGTGGCGAACAGATAAAACGTTTCGTTCCGATAGAAAAAGAAAAGGCCATGGAATCGAACCCACCAACCAGAACACGAGATGACACATGCCATACCAACACCCCAATAGTCCACGTTAACAGAAAGACTAGAATACTTCCATATGAGGTACAAATTCTGTTCCGAGGCCCAGCTTTTAGGTTGTTCCGTTTTTAAATGAAAGAAGTATACAAATCACCCCCAAATCCACTCTTTGGGATACATAACCCCCTAAACTCAAAACCGGGACAAATAACACCCTGAAATTACTAAAACCGGGTTAATAACCCCCTTGAGTGGTTTCTGTCTAATCTAGAGTGGTTTTTGTCCCCCATGATGCTAATTACGCGCCATTAGTCAGTTGCCTCTCTTTCCTTTATCACCTCACCCCCTTCCTCTCTTTCTTTCTTCATCAGAGCATCATCGTGTCCAGAATCACCTCTCCTCTTTCTCTCACTAGGGCGCTGTCCGCCGTCGCCGCCGTCCCCGTCCGCCCTCGCCGCCATCATCTGTCGCTTGCCCGTCGTTGAAGGAACGAAACCATGTGTCCAAGTGCGTGTGCCTCCATCTCCGTTGCTGCTCTGCTTCACTTCTGGTGTCGTTCGTCGGCGGAATCGCGAGCTCATACAAGTGGCAGCGGCTCGCTCACACCCTCAGGTGAAAACTCAAGATTTTCTTCCCCGACTCGCCTTCCACCCCCCGCGCCCTCGGCCGCCACTAGCTATATCCCGGCGCCGCCCGCCGCCCTTCACCGCTAGATAGCCATTCCCCGCTGGAAAAACAGCAAAGGTTCACCGCGGCAGCCCCTCCAACAGCAGCTGGGCGTTTCCGGCTGCGGAGGGGCAATTTAGCGACGAGTGCATGCCAACCGGGCGCAAGGTGTTCGGTGATTTGCCTGCCTCGGCGATGAACTCAGATGACGAGGAAGCGCTCGCCGCGCTGCTAGAGGAGGAAGCCTAGGCCGACGTCCAGGAAGAAGAGCATCTGATGGTGCTCAGCGCCCTCGCCCAGCTGCTGGCGAGCAATGAAAAGCCGCGGCGAGGTGGCTCCGTCTCGAAGGCTACTGCATGCTCTACTCCGACTACTTCGCCGATGCTCCACTTCACGGTGACAAAACATTTCGGCGCCGTTATCGAATGAGCTGAAAGCTCTTCCTCAGAATTGTGAATTCCATCTGGGAGTTTGACAACTACTTCAAGTGCAATATAGATTGCACCGGTAAACTTGGATTCACCTCGATCCATAAGTGCACGACAGCGATGAGGATGCTTGCATACGGAGCTCCCGGTGATTCACTCAACGACTATGGGCGCATGGCCGAGTCCACCAGCATAGAGTGCTTCTACAAGTTCTGTCGGGCAGTGGTGGCAGTGTTTGGACAACAATACTTGAGAACACCCAATGCGGAAGACACTGCTTGGATCCTAGCACAAAATGCAGCAAGAGGATTTCCTGGAAAGCTTGGAAGCATCGACTGCATGCATTGGAAATGGAAGAATTGCCCATTTGCTTGGCAGGGGATGTACAAAGGCGCCAAAGGCGGTTGCAGTGTGGTACTTGAGGCAGTGGCCACAAAGGACCTCTGGATTTGGCACTCCTTCTTTGGTATGTCAGGAACTCACAATGACATCAACGTGCTGCAGTGCTCTCCTGTCTTTGCCAAGCTTGTTGAAGGTCATTCTCCTCCGGTGAACTTCGATATCAATGGGCGGCACTACAACAAGGGGTACTATCTAGCTGATGGCATCTATCCGAGATGGTGGACATTTGTGAAGACGATCTCAAACCCTGTGCCATGAGGCAAGAACGCCTGGTTTGCGAAGATTCAGGAGGCTTGCAGGAAGGATGTCGAGCGAGCATTTGGTGTGCTCCAATTTCGATTTGCTGTTGTCCGGTACCCCGCTCAGACCTGGTCGAAATATCAAATGTGGGATATTATGACTTGCTGTCTCATCTTGCACAACATGATCATCGAGAGCGAGCAAGAAGACCCAGTGTTTGACACTGAACCATACTACAGGCAGGGTCCTCTAGCAGAAGTTGATCACCAGCTACCGGCAACCTGGACTGCCTATCTCAGTACGCATCAGGAGATCCGAGACCCACAGGTGCATCATCAACTGCAGAAAGATCTGACTGAGCACCAATGGAGGCTCAAGGGGGACGCCGGGCGCGACGTGTGATGAAATATGAGTTTTTATTTGTTGAACTATATAATTTATACTGAACTATTTGTTGTTGTACTATTTTGTTGAAGTATTTGATTTTTCTGTGATGAAATATGTTATAAGAAAAAATTTACATTGATAACAGAACGCCGAGCCACGGCGAACCACGCCGAATATGGGCCTATTTTCGCCAATATGGGCCCTTTATTCGCCGAAATGGGGCTGAAAAGTGGGCCAATTTTGATGCCTGGGGGCGAGCTAGGGGCGACGACTGGGCGCAAAACCGCCCCCAGCACTGATTGTGTCGCCGGCTCGCCCCCAGGGGGCGATTTTTATGCGTCCTGGAGGGGCCAACGGCTGGAGATGCTCTAATAATAACTAGTGTAAATTTTATACTTTGCCAAGGATTTATAATATGTTTATAGAGAGTTTATTTTAAAAACAATTATATGAATTTTCTTTTTGAAGTATAGAGTTGTAACATTTGATTGTTTTTCAAATGCATAAACAAGCTAAATATTGAAATTTTGGTATGTTTCAACACGGTTAATGCATTCTCTATGGTCGCATCTTTTGGGAAGTTAAAAAATACATTTTGTGTAACATGTTTTTTTACTTGTGTAACATATTAATCTAACAATTGTTGTGCTATTTCAAAAAATAAATCTAATATATCTTTTAAAGAAAAGAGGTGTTTTCATCAAGATCTGGTATGCTGGTGTGAAGCAACAATGGCTCAAGTTACCTTCATAAAAATTAGTAAATGCACAAACATGGATATGCTGGTTTGAACGAATGCAAAACACCAGGGTATTTTTACATTTACCCCCCTAGCTGCGCAAATGAGCTGCCTATAAAAGAGACGAGGATCTAGATCCGAACCACACCATCCTCCCTTCGCGAGCATTCATCGGAGCGCATCTGACAAAAATCCATTCCATCATGGACAGTCGTTGCGACTCCTCCTCTCGCGCCCCCAGCCCTCAGCCTGGAGATTGGGGGAGATGCTCCATCCCGCATAGCGAGCTAGTGATGCTCCAAACCAAGGGATTTCTTCCCCCGGCCTTCATGGTTCCGGTTCGAGCCGGACTCACCACTTATAAGGGCGGAAAGCAAGCGGAGAGCGTCCCCAGTCCCTCCAAAGGAGAGCGGGTATGCCTTATCCCTTATCTGATGAGAGGGCTCGGATTTCCAATTCATCGGTTTCTCCGGGGGCTCCTGGAGTTCTACGGCCTCCAGTTGCACAATCTTACGCCTGCCTCCATTTTGCACATTGCGGCCTTCGTGGCCCTTTGCAAGCTGTTTTTGGGCATCGAGGCTCATTTTGCACTGTGGAAGAGGTTGTTCTGCCTCGTACCCCATTCTCAGGAGGGGTCGATATATCAAGTGGGCGGAGCCGAACTATGGCGCATCGCCGGGACCGGATATCTATCCGGAACCCCAAAGAAGGCGTCCGAAGACTAGCCTTCGGAATGGTTTTATATAGAAGATCTTCCCCTGCCGGACCCTGTTCGGATCAGCCTCCCGGAGTTCAACAATGCTCCTTTGAAGAAACGCCTAAGCTGGCGTCCACGGAGCCCTCAGAGGGAGAATGACAGGGACGTCCTTTACCTGATGAGCTGAATAAGGTTGTTGGCTCATTCCGGACTGACCATGATCGGGGTCATGGACACATGCATTATGCGGGGGGTGCGGCCGCTCCAGTATAGAGGCCACCCCATGTGGGATTTCAACAGGGAGGATGATGCTACCCGTCATGGCCGTAAGGGGCCGGGGTCGGTCACCGATCTGATGATGATCTTGTCCACATTGTACAAGGGAGAAGAGGAAGAATTTCTCCGCGTCAATCCATAGGACGGATTTTCTATGAACAATCCTCCAAGCTGGGTAAGCGGACATTTATTTTTGCCTATCCGAACCATACTCCCATAGTCAAGTATCTCATTTTGTGATTTCGGCGCAGGAACTGCGCCGGGCCATAAAGGATATAAACAGCCCGCCTCCACAACCCGAGGATCCGGAACGGTTCCTCGATCCGGCCTCCCAAGAGGATCCGGACAAATCGGTGGAGTTGATTGATGGGGTATTTCACCAACTGAGCATCGATACTGCCTTGGTCGCCATTACGGCCGATTACCCCGAAATATTTCCAGCCTCGCAGGTAACTGAGACCGAAGTCCCAACACTTTGATAATGACCCATCCGTGCTTATTTTTGATCACCGTATACCAATGGTGTTTTTCAGGGGGTGCCCTCGAGGCGGAAGGCCGAGCCTACGCCGGTTAGCCAACAAGGGGCAGCACGGCCCAACAGGCTAAAAAGAAGTGCGGTACGGATCAAAACGCCGGCGCAACGGTATGGCGTGTCACCATATTCCCAGGTTTGATTCCCGGAAGGAATACTAACGCTCGTGCTCTCTTCAGGAAAAAGAGCGCTCGCCGAACTTTATCCAGAGAGGTTGCCAATCGAGCCTCCGCCAGCCAAGCTCCAAAGCCAGGCCCAGAAGTGGAGGCGAACACGAGGCGTGCGTCGGATGCTCCTCCAACAGAGGAAGCCGACAGATTGTCCGCCACCAACTCCGAGGTGGAGAGTGCCATGAATCACAGGTGCCGCCAGGCAGTTCTTCATGACACATGTTTCTCCCAAGAGCCATTGAATGATTTCAATTCGGGAGATGCGCACCTCCGTGCCGCTCAATATGGTCTAGCCAGAGCTACGGAGCAATATGTAAAAGATATACGGGTGAGGAAATTTGACAGTTATATATGACAGTAGCCCCCGAGACTTGAAATAGCTAGAATAACTGATTTAAGGATCATTTATCATGCATGATCTTATAGAAAAGAATACCCAACTGTCCCAGGAGCTGGAGGAGTGCAAAGCCCAATTGGAGGCCGCACTAGCCGCGACGGGGGAAGCCAAAGAGACCCCCTCTGGTAATATATCCTTCAAAAGATAAGTAGTTTATGAAGTGCGGCGTGTGTATAAGTCAGACAATAACATTGCAGATGGCGCCGGGATAGATCCGGACAGGCAACAGCTCTTGCGCCAGTTAAAGGCCGGCGAGAATGTGCTTACAAGGGTGAGGCAATAGAAAAATAATCTCCAAGATGCCAACACCCAGCTGGGTGAGGAACTAAAGGATGTTCGTGCCCAGCTGTCTGACTCCGTTAAGGAGAATCAGCGGCTTCGACGCAGCATTTTTAGTAAGTGCTTGAACGAACTTTTGAAAAAGAATTCGGCGAGGAAGTCAAATAACAGAGTTATGTCTGTAGGTATGCTCATAGGTCGTCCTGCGGAGGAAATGCCCGGTTCTACGGGTGACCTTCTTCCCGAGCTACTGCAACTGCACGAACGAGTTCGACAGGTGATGAAAGGCGTAGCCCAGGCCTTGTGGCCATCTATATCCCTGCCCAAAGGCCTTGGAGAGCTTGCCGAGAGGCTTCAGGGAGTGTGGCGGCGCTTCCGATTATGGAAGATATCGGCCTGCCGTCAAGGCGCCAGGGAGGCCTGGGCCATGGTGAAGACGCGGTACACGAAGGCTGACCCAAACCACATGGCCGAGGTCGGACCTGTGGGGCCCGACGGAAAGGAGATCCCTGTAAGCTTAGTATACGGCCAAGTAGAATTGGCCGCAAAGTATTCCCAGCAGGACTGTAAACTAGAAAGCCTATTAGATGGCATTGAAGAGGAATACAGTCAGTCAAGTTGACTATGTAATTTAAGATGACAAGTAAAATGCCTTCTAGCTGGATTGTAGATCGTTTGTCATAGCGGACCTTTTCGCTTCAACCTCGGGACCCAATAGTTCGGAGTGTGTCCGAATACCCTCGCGGTTATATAAGAACCAGGGCATGCATGGTGACCAGGCATAGGTGTCATTTGTGCTTTATCAGACAAGTGCCCAACTAGTTATGTTATATTACATGGTTAGTAAGAAACATCTTCCAGGGAGAATAGTTCGGTTAGGGGTTCCTTTCCCTGGGAGGCATGCCCTAAAGTGCATGTCCGGACTGCGAAAAAAGCAGAAAAACATCTGGGGGCTGATAAATAAATAGGTAAGAAATCGCCTTTTAGTTCACCGACTGAATATTCCCTTAAGAACGCTAGCTTTCGGCTTCACCCAGTCTGAGGTACACATCCGGCTGACCTGGCAGTAACAATCGCAGAGATGCTCCCTTTACTACCTAGCCGAACAATCGGGAACATAGGGGTAAGCACAGGAGCCAGGCAACCCAGCTTGGCCAAAACTTAAGTCATATCGATGCATATAATGGTGAATAAAAGGTACATGCGGAAGTGTGACACATGTGTTGGGCATGAAGCCCGTATAAATAAGCTTCTGTTAAAGAAGCCCCCAGGTATGACGAGCGCGGATAGCACATCAAGTGTGTGCGAACAATGCGCAAACGAGCCTTCAAAGGCTGCAAGAGAAAGGAGGGAGAAGGAGAGAAATATAAGACAGCTATTGTGTAAAATATAGACGGAGGAAGGAGACGAACTCAGAATCCAGCGCTAGGCGTAGAATCTTCGGAGACGGGCTGCATTCCATGGGTTCGGCTCGAGTCGGTTATCTGATGCATTTCGCAGACGGAACGCTCCGCCGGTCAGGACTTGGTCGATGATGAAGGGACCTTCCCATTTGGGCTTGAGTTTGTCCTTTTTCTTGTCCGGCAGGCGTAGAACTAATTCGCCAACATTATAAGTTTTGGCCCGTACTTCTCTGCTTTAATATCTTCGAGCTTGCTGTTGATAGAATGCGAAATGGGCCTTTGCCACATCACGCTCCTCCTCCAAGGCGTCCAAACTGTCCTGCCGATCGAGCTCGGCTTCTCTTTCCTCATACATGCGCACGCGAGGTGAGTCATGAATTTGTCGCAGGGTAGAACTACCTCTGCACCGTATACCATAAAGAATGGTGTGAATCCGGTAGTGCGATTCAGCGTGGTCCGCAGCCCCTAGAGTACGGAGTCAAGATCCTCTAGCCATTGCGTGTTAGATTCCATGAGGGACCGCAGTAGTCTCGGTTTAATGCCGCTCATGATTAGATCATTTGCTCGCTCGACTTGACTGTTAGTTTGAGGGTGATAGACTGAAGCATAGTCGAGCTTGATGCCCATGTTTTTGCACCAGAGTTTGACCTCGTCGGCCATGAAGTTCGTGCTGTTATCAGTGATGATGCTATGGGGGACGCCGTAACGGTGTATGACCCCTGATATGAAGTGTATCACCGGTCCGGATTCGGCCGTCTTATCAGGCTTGGCCTCTATCCATTTGGTGAATTTATCCACCATGACCAATAGGTATTTTTGCTTGTGGGTTCCTCCTTTAAGGGGTCCAACCATGTCAAGCCCCCAGACCGCGAACGGCCAGGTGATGGGTATAGTTTTGAGGGCGGTGCGTGGCATGTGGCTTTGGTTAGCAAAGAGCTGGCAACCGACGCATCGTTGGACTAAGTCCTGAGCATCTGCCCGGGCCGTTGGCCAATAAAATCATGTACGGAAGGCCTTGCCAACAAGGGCCCGGGCTGCGGTGTGGTGCCCGCCGAGTCCGGCATGAATTTCAGCCAGAAGATTCCGCCCTTCCTCTTCGGAGATACACCTTTGAAGGACTCTGGTTGTGCTTTTCTTATAAAGCTCTCCCTCATGGACCTTATAGGCTTTAGATCGCCGCACTATGCAACGGGCCTCGTTTTGGTCCTCGGGAAGTTCCTGCCTGGTTAGGTAGGCTAGGAATGATTCCGTCCACGGGGCAATGACTGCCATTATTACGTGGGCTGAGGATGTTACTTCGTTGGCAGAACCACCGATTATGTCAGAGTGTTCGGTGTCGAGCAGTGCGGTTGGGTCCGGGTTGTTATTTCCGGACTTCCCTTCCCATAGTACGGATGGCTTGAACAGCCTCTCTAGGCAGATGTTGGGGGGGCGGCATCATGCTTTGCGCCAATACATGCCAATACATGTGCTGCCTGGTTGTTATCTCGGGCTATGTGGTGAAATCCGAGCCCTTCAAACCGAGCTGACATTTCTAGGACGGCGTTGCAATAAGCTGCCATTTTCGGATCCTTGGCATCGAAGTCACCATTTATTTGGGATATCACGAGGTTCGAATCCCCGCGCACCTCTAGGCCTTTAATGCCCATGGAGACTGCCATCCAGAGGCCGTGTAGAAGGGCCTCGTTGTCGGTGTCAAAACCGGCGGATCTCGGGTAGGGGGTCCCGAACTGTGCGTCTAGGCGGATGGTAACAGGAGACGAGGGACACGATGTTTTACCCAGGTTCGGGCCCTCTCGATGGAGGTAAAACCCTACGTCCTGCTTGATTAATATTGATGATATGGGTAGTACAAGAGTGGATCTACCACGAGATCAAGGAGGCTAAACCCTAGAAGCTAGCCTATGGTATGATTGTTGTCATGTATGTTGTGACCTACGGACTAAAGCCCTCCGGTTTATATAGACACCGGAGGAGGCTAGGGTTACACAGAGTCGGTTACAATGGTAGGAGATCTACATATCCGTATTGCCAAGCTTGCCTTCCACGCCAAGGAAAGTCCCATCCTGACACGGGACGGAGTCTTCAATCTTGTATCTTCGTAGTCTTGGAGTCTGGCGGACGATGATAGTCCGGCTGTCCGGACACCCCCTAGTCCAGGACTCCCTCAGTAGCCCCCGAACCAGGCTTCAATGACGATAAGTCCAGCGCGTTTATAATCTTCGGTGTTGCAAGGCGGGTTCTCCCTTCAAATTCCATGTACCTGCCGAACAGTGTCCGGCTTCATCTTAAATACTGTGTTCCTCGGCTTCTACGCCAAATAATGACCGTTTTCCACGCGTCGCACGAATGCGAAAAGCCAGGGTATCTTTTACATTTCACCCCCTAGTTGTGCGAGTCGTCCTCCTACAAAAGAGGCAAAAATCCAGATCCAGACCACACCATCTTCCTCCCGCGAATACTTCATCGGAGCGCCTTTGACCTAAAAATCCATTCCATCATGGACTGTCGACGCGGCTCTTCTTCTCGCGCTCCCAGCCCACCGCCAGGGGATTGGAGGAGGTGCTCTGTTCTGCACAACGAGCTTGTGAAGCTCCAAGCGGGGGGATATCTCCCTCCAGCCTTCATGGTCCCGGTTCGAGCCGGGCTGGTCACTTATCAAGGTGGGAGGCAAGCGGAGGCTACCCCAAGCCCCAATAAAGGGGAGCGAGTATGCTTCGTCCCCTATCTGATAAGGGGACTCGGATTCCCAATACATCCGTTCCTCCGCGGGCTCCTGGAGTTCTGCGGACTCCAGCTTCACCACCTCAAGCCCGCCTCTGTCCTGCATATCGCGGGCTATGTAGCTCTTTGCAAGCTGTTCCTGGGCATCGAGCCCCATTTTGCATTGTGGAAGAGGCTGTTCTGCCTCGTACCCCGTTCTCACGAGGGGTCCATATATCAAGTGGGCAGCGCCGAAATTTGGCGCATCACCGGGACCGGATACCCATCCGGTACCCCCAAGAAGGCGTCCGAATACTGGCGTTCAGAGTGGTTTTACATAGGAGACGCCCTGCTGCCGGACCCAATCCGGATTGGCCTCCCGGAGTTTAGTACTGCTCCTCTGAAGAAACGCCTCAGCTGGCGCCCACGGAGCCCCCGTTTGGAGGAAGACAAGAGCGTCCATTACTTGATGGGCCGAATAAGATTGCTGGCTCATTCTGGGTTGACCATGATTGGAGTCATGGCGATATGCGTCATGCGGGGGGTACAGCCACTGCAATACAGAGGCCACCCTATGTGGGATTTCAACGGGGAAGACGATGCTACCCGTCATGGCCGCAAAGGGCCGGATTCGACCGAGGACCTGGTGAAGGTCCTGTCCAGTCTGTACAAGGGGGAGAAGGAGGACTTCCTTCGAACGAACCCTTTGAATGGGTTTTCCATGAACAACCCTAGAGGATGGGTAAGCGAAGACCTTTAAGGGCTCAACCCATGCTTTCGAAGTTTAGGCTTCTTACATTATGTCTTCGGCGCAGGATCTATGCCGGACTGTGGAGGACATGGCAAGTCCTGCTCCACAACCCAAGGATCCGGAAAGATCCCTAGATCCGGCCTCCGAAGGGGATCCGAACATCGAGGTGGAGCTGATTGACGGGGTGTTTCACCAGCTCAGCATAGACAATGCTTTGGTTGCCATTACGGCGGACTACCCCGGACTGTGTACGGCTTCCCAGGTGACCGCGACCGAAGTCCGGACACCATTATCTCTTCCCTGCCCATTTCTAACCTTCGCGAACGACGGTATTTTGCAGGAAGCGCCTTCACGGCGGGAAGCCGAGCCCGCGGCGGCTGACCTACAAAGGTCAGTCCAGACCAATAGGCGGAAAAGGATCGCGGTGCGGACAGAAACGTCGCCGCAAAGGTATAGCTCATTTTTGAATTTTCAGAGCAACGTTCCTAGGAAGCGTCTGAGTGCTCATGATCTTTATAGGAGAAAAAACGCTCGCCGGACTACGGGCGCGGACGTTGCTGATCCAACCCACACCTGCCAGGCTCCAGCGCCCGGCCTGGAGGGGGAGGCAAGCGCAAGACGCGGGCCGGATCCTTCTCCAACGGAGGATACCGACAGACTGTCCGCCACCAAGTCTGAGGTGGAGAGCGCCATGAACGATAGGCGCCGCCGGACAGTATTTCGTGAAGCATGCTTCTCCCCTGAGGCATTAGACGCCTTTAACGCAGGGGACGCGCATCTCTGTGCCGCTCAAGATGGTTTTACTAGAGCCACGGAGCAATATGCGAAAGACATGCGGGTAAAGGAATTTTAATGGTTATATATACCAGTAGCCCCCGAGACTTAAAGTAGTTATGTTAACTGATTTAAGGATCATTTGAAAATGCAGGCTCTTACCGAGAAGAATGCCCAGCTGTCTCGGGAGCTACAAGATTGCAAGGCCCAACTTGAGGCCGCACTTGCTGCCACAGGAGGAGACGCAGAGACCCCTCCTGGTAACACATTTTTATTAATAAATATAAGCGCTGTGCGGCATGCGCGCGAGTCTAATAATGACATTGCAGGTGCCGCCGGACAAGATCCGGACAGGCAAGCATTGCTGCGCCAGCTAAAGGCCGGCGAGTGTGTGCTGAATAGGGTGCAGCAAGAAAGGAACAGGCTCCAGGATGCCAACGCCAAGCTCGGAGAAGAGCTGAAAGGCACTCGAGCCGAGCTGTCCGGCTCCGTTAAGGAGAATCAGCAGCTTCGTCGCGGCATTTATAGTAAGTGCTTGAGCGGACTCCTTTTAAAAGAAGAGTTCGGCGAAGAAGCAAATTGACATAGTATGTCTTGTAGGTATACTCACAGGTCGCCCGGCCGAGGAGATGCCCATATCAACGGGTGATCAACTTCCCGAGCTGTTGCAACTGCTCGAACGAGTTTGGCAGGCAATGAGCGGCGTCGTCCAGGCTTTATGGCCAGCCCTCTCCCTACCCGAGGGCCTTGGGGAGCTTTCGGAGAAGCTTCAGGGAGTGCGGCAGCGCTTCCGTTTGTGGAAGATTTCGGCTTGCCGTCAAGGTGCCAGGGAGGCTTGGGCCATGGTGAAGACGCGTTACAAGAAGGCGGATCCCAACCACATGGCCGAAGTTGGACCGGTGGGGCCCGATGGGAAGGAGATCCCTGTGAGTTTAGTATACAGCCAAGTAGAGTTGGCTGCTAAATTTTCCCAACGGGACTGTAAGTTAGACAGCCTATTAGACGGGATTGAGGAGGAATACAATCAGTTGGCTGCTAAATTTTCCCAACGGGACTGTAAATTAGACAGCCTGTTAGACGGGATTGAGGAGGAATACAATCAGTAAATTTGACAATGTATGTTATCCTTTAAAGTGACATTTGAAATGCCTTCTAGCCGGATTGTAGATCGTTTGTCTTTGCCGACCTTTTCGCTTCGACCTCGGGACCCTAGAGTCCGGAGTGTGTCCGAATACCTTTTTGGTTAAGAAACAACCGTGGTATGCATGGAGACCAGGCGTAGGGGTCATTAGTGCTTTATCAGACAGGTGCCCAACTAGTTATGTTATATTACATGGTTAGTAAGAAACATCTTCCAGGAAGAATAGTTCCGTTAAGGGTTCCTTTCCCTGGGAGGCATGCCCTAAAGTGCATGTCCGGACTGCAAAGAAAGCAGTAAAACATCTGGGGGCAGATAGATAAATAGGTAAAAAGTCATCTTTTAAGTCACCGACCGAATATTCCCTTAAGAACGCTAGCTTTCGGCTTCACCCAGTCTGAGGTACACATCCGGCTGACCCGGCAGTAACAATCGCAGAGGTGCTCCCTTTACCTCCTAGCCGAACAATCGGGAACGTAGGGGTAAGCACAGGAGCCAGGCAACCCAGCTTGGCCAAAACTTAAGTCATATCGATGCATATAATGGCGAGTAAAAGGTACATGTGGAAGCTTGACACATGTGCTGGGTATGAAACCCGTGTAATTGAGCTTCTGTAAAAGAAGCCCCCAGGAATAATGAGTGCGGATGGCACATCATGCGTATGCAAAAATGCAAAAATAGGCCCGCAAGGGCTTTTGAATAAAAAAGCATGAAAAGAGAAACAAAAGACAGCCGAAGTGTAAAAATTTGGTCGGGGGAAGGGGACGAACTCTTAGTCCGGCGCTAGGCGTAGAATCGTCGGAGGCGGGCTTCGTTCCATGGGTTCGGCTCGAGTCGGTTATCCGATGCATTTCTTAGACGGTATGCTCCGCCGGTCAGGACTTGACCGATAATGAAGGGGCCCTCCCATTTGGGCTTGAGATTGTCCTTTTTCTTCTCCGGCAGGCGTAGAACTAGTTCACCAACGTTGTAAGTCTTGGCCCGTACTTCTCTACTTTGATATCTTTGGGCCAGCTGCTGATAGAATGCGGAACGAGCCTTCGCGACGTCACGTTCTTCCTCAAATGTGTCCAAGCTGTCCTGCCGATCAAGCTCGGCCTCTCTTTCTTCATACATGCGCACTCGAGGTGAGTCATGGATAATGTCGCAGGGCAGGACTGCCTCTGCGCCGTAGACCATAAAAAATGGTGTGAATCCGGTAGTACGGTTAGGCGTTGTCCGCAGCCCCCAGAGTACGGAGTCGAGCTTCTCGACCCATTGTGTGTCGGATTTAGTAAGTGACCTCACTAGTCTGGGTTTAATGCCGCTCACTATTAGACCATTTGCTTGTTCCACTTGACCGTTGGTTTGAGGATGATAAACTGAAGCGTAGTCGAGCTTGATGCCCATATTTTTGCACCATGACTTAACCTCGTCGGCTGTGAAGTTCGTGCCGTTGTCGGTGATGATGCTGTGGGGGACTCCGTAACGGTGTACTACCCCTGATATAAAGTCTATCACTGGTCCGGACTCTGCGGTTTTGACCGGTTTGTCCTCTATCCATTTGGTGAATTTATCCACCATGACCAATAGGTACCTTTGCTTGTGGGTTCCCCCTTTAAGGGGTCCAACCATATCAATCCCCCAGACCGCGAACGGCCAGGTAATGGGTATGGTTTTGAGGGCGGTGGGCGGCATATGGCTCTGATTAGCAAAGAGCTGACAACCAACGCATCGCTGGACTAAGTCCTGCGCGTCTGCCCGGGCCGTCGGCCAATAAAATCCTGTACATAATGCCTTTCCTACAAGGGCCCGGGTTGCTGCGTGGTGTCTGCCTAGTCCGGCATGAATTTCATCCAGGAGGTTTTGCCCTTCCTCTTCGGAGATACACCTTTGAAGGACTCCGGTTGTACTTTTCTTATAAAGTTCTCCCTCATGGACCTTGTAGGCTTTCGATTGCCGGACTATGCAGTGGGCCTCGTTTTGGTCTTCGGGAAGTTCCTGCCTAAGTAAGTAGGCTAGGAAAGGTTCTGTCCATGCGGTGATTACTGCCATTATGACGTGGGCTGAAGGTGTTATGTCATCTGCTGAATCACCGATTGGTGCGGTTTTTTCCGGTTTGTCACTACCGGGCTCCTCTTCCCATAGTACGGATGGCTTGAAGAGCCGTTCTAGGAAGATATTTGGAGGGACAGCATCACGTTTTGCCCCGATGCGTGCCAGTACATCGGCCGCTTGGTTATTATCTCGGGCTATGTGATGGAATTCGAGTCCTTCAAACCGAGCTGACATTTTTAAGACAGCGTTGCGATATGCTGCCATTTTCGGATCCTTGGCGTCAAAGTCTCCATTTATTTGGGATATTGCAAGGTTTGAATCCCCGCTCACCTCTAGGCGTTGAATGCCCATGGAAACTGCCATCCGGAGACCATGTAACAGGGCCTCGTATTCGGCTGCGTTGTTGGAGTCGGTGTACATTATTTGAAGTACGTACTGGACTGTGTCCCCTGTTGGGGACATCAATACGACGCCAGCCCCCAGTCCGGCCAACATTTTAGAGCCGTCAAAATGCATAACCCAATTGGAGTATGCGCCGTACTCTTTAGGGAGCTCGGCTTTGGTCCATTCGGCGACGAAGTCAGCCAAGACTTGCGACTTTATAGCTCGCCGAGGTTTGTAAGTTATATCTTATGGTAAGAGCTCAATGGCCCATTTTGCGATCTTGCCTGTTGCGTCGCGGTTATTTATAATGTCATTGAGTGGTACTTCGGAGGCCACTGTTATTGAACACTCTTGAAAGTAGTGTCGGAGCTTCCGAGACGCCATGAACACCGCATATGCTATCTTCTGATAGTGCGGGTAACGGGATTTGCAGGGGGTTAACACAGTGGATACATAATACACTATTTTTTGAAGAGGGAATTTATGTCCTTTTGTCTCTCGTTCGACGACGAGTACCGCACTTACAACTTTATGTGTTGCCGCGATGTATAACAACATTGGTTCGCCCAGATTGGGCGCGGCCAGGACCGGATTGGTTGCCAATATGGCCTTTATTTCTTCGAGTCCGGCAGTGGCAGCATCCGTCCACTCGAAGTGTTCGGTGCGCCTGAGGAGGCGATAAAGGGGCAACGCCTTTTCTCCTAGACGGGAGATAAAGCGGCTTAGAGCTGCCACACATCCTGTTAATTTTTGTATTTGTTTGAGGTCTTTTGGAATGTCCAACTGTGACAGAGCTCGGATTTTAGCCGGGTTTGCTTCGATTCCTCTACCGGACACGATGAAGCCCAGCAGCTTTCCGGCTGGTACACCGAAAACGCATTTTTCCGGATTCAACTTGATGTCGTATGCTCTGAGGTTGTCGAACGTGTGCCTCAAATCGTCTACTAGAGTTTCGACGTGTTTTGTTTTGACGACTACGTCGTCTACGTACGCCTCGACTGTTTTGCCAATCTGGGTAGCCAGACATGTTTGAATCATGCGCTGATATGTTGCGCCGGCATTTTTAAGTCCGAAGGGCATCGTGTTGAAGCAGAATGGTCCGTAAGGGGTGATGACTGCCGTGGCGGCTTGGTCTGCTTCTGCCATCTTGATTTGATGGTAGCCAGAGTATGCGTCGAGGAAACACAATGAATCGTGCCCTGCGGTAGCATCGATAATTTGGTCGATGCGGGGGAGAGGGAAGGGATCCTTTGGGCAGGCCTTATTGAGGTCTTTAAAATCGACACAAAGGCGCCAGGATTTGTCCTTCTTTGGTACCATAACCATATTTGCTAGCCAATCCGGATGTTTGATATCTTTAGTGAATCCGGCTTCCAATAGTTTGGCTAGCTCTTCTCCCATTGCCTGTCTTTTGGGTTCGGAAAATCGTCGAAGAGCCTGTTTGACTGGCTTGAATCCGTTTAGGATGTTTAGGCTGTGTTCTGCCAACCTGCGTGGGATTCCAGGCATATCCGAAGGATGCCAGGCGAAAATGTCCCAATTTTCCCGAAGGAATTCGCGTAGTGCGGCGTCTACTTCGGGGTTCAATTGTGCCCCAATGGAGGCCGTCTTTGTTGGGTCCGTTGGGTGGACCTGGAATTTTGTTATTTCGTCTGCTGGTTTGAAGGAGGTGGACTTGGATCTTTTATGGAGTATCACATCGTCCCTGTTCACCGTGGAGCACAGCGCGGTGAGTTCTTCTGCCGCTAAGGCTTCGGATAGTGCCTCGAGGGCTAGTGCGGCTGTCTTGTTTTCGGCGCGGAGTGCTATGTCCAGATCACTAACGAGAGTGATTATTCCGCTGGGCCCAGGCATTTTGAGCTTCATGTACCCGTAGTGAGGTACTGCTTGAAAAATTGTGAATGCCTCTCGTCCTAATATGGCGTGATATCCGCAGCTGAACGGGGCTACTTGGAACGTGACTTCTTCGGATCTGTAATTGTCGGCGAGCCGAACACCACATCGAGTGTGATTTTTCCGGTGCAGCGCGCTTCCCGGCTAGGGATTATTCCTCTAAAGGTTGTGCTGCTTCACTCAATACGGCTCCAATCGATTTCCATTTTTCGTAGAGTTTCCTCGTAAATGAGGTTTAGTCCGCTGCCGCCATCCATGAGGACTTTTGTCAGTCGAAAGCCGTCCACTATGGGACTAAGTACCAGTGCAGCTCGCGCTCTGGCTGTTCGGAATTTAGGCTCGTCGCTGGCGTTGAAGGTAATAGCTGTGTCGCTCCATGGATTTGCTGTTGCTACTTGGTAGATTTCGGCGAGTCCGCGGATTGTTCGTTTTCACATATTGTTTGATGCGAAGGTCTCGAAGACTGTTGATACCGTACTGGTATTGTTGGAGTGGTTTTCTGGGGCTAGAAGCTCCTCGCCACTTTTGGCCACCTGCCGTAATATCCAACATGCTTGAAGGCTATGTGTTGGGACGGTTCCCTCTGTACTATGAAGCTTACAGGGTCCATTGAGCCATCCCTCCAGTACGGTTCCGTGCCCCTTATTGGGTTTTTGCTTTTTCTTTTTTGCATATGGGGCCTGAATGTGAGGCGCCCTTTTGTTGTGGACTGGGGCTGGGGCCGGATTATCCCAAAATTGATTTTCGGTTTTCCAGAAACTCTCCATCGCATAGTACTTTCGTACTATGGACGCCAGATCGGCGAAACGTGTAATTTTGCAGCGATCGATGGCGTTCAATATTCCCTTGTCCGTGCAATTATTGCAGAAGATTGAGATTGCGTTTTCCTCTCGGCAGTCCTTTATCCTGTCTATAACCAGGAGGAATCTGGCCCGGTAGTGGTGTACTGTTTCAGCGGGCTCTTGCCGTATTAGAGATAGATCGCATATGTCTAGGCGGGTGGGTGGACTGAAGTCCGGATCCCTGCCCATCTTGGGGCTCAAAGGCTGAGGGGTTTCCGAATTTGGAAGCTTCGTTTGCTGGACACAATCCAGCGAGTCCGGAGCGATGCATGATTTTAAGTTCAATGCTCGATCGAAGCCCGTCCCTCCGCGGAAATCCGGCGTGGAGGGTTCGGGAATCCGGACATGAATAGTTTTCAATACAGGCAAAGAGTTGCCGTATTGCTCCTCTACCACTTCGACGTGGTGGGTGGCCTGGGGAGAGTTAATCTCTCTCAGATCGGTTTTAAGCCCAATCTGGTTGTAGTCCGTAGCGACTCCCAGGGCGGCGATGCGATCCAAGAGCTTGTTAACAGAAGAGAGCTCTATTGGATCCAACTGTTCGGCAGCTTTCGGGCTGACGCGAAGATTGCTTCTGACGACTTGAGAAGTCATTGTCGAAGCGGCGGCTGGACAGGTGGTCATAAGAAAACCACCTAGCCGGATAGTTTGGCCGGCGGCCAAGGCCCCTTCGGCGAAAACACCATCTTTGAAGACGGGTGGAGGCATCCGCCCTATCGGTGACGACACAGAGGAACTCTCAATGAAAGCACCAATGTCGGTGTCAAAACCGGCGGATCTCGGGTAGGGGGTCCCGAACTGTGCGTCTAGGCGGATGGTAACAGGAGACGAGGGACACGATGTTTTACCCAGTTTCGGGCCCTCTCGATGGAGGTAAAACCCTACGTCCTGCTTGATTAATATTGATGATATGGGTAGTACAAGAGTGGATCTACCACGAGATCAAGGAGGCTAAACCCTAGAAGCTAGCCTATGGTATGATTGTTGTAATGTATGTTGTGTCCTACGGACTAAAGCCCTCCGGTTTATATAGACACCAGAGCAGGCTAGGGTTACACAGAGTCGGTTACAATGGTAGGAGATCTACAAATCCGTATCGCCAAGCTTGCCTTCCACGCCAAGGAAAGTCCCATCCGGACACGGGACGGAGTCTTCAATCTTGTATCTTCGTAGTCTTGGAGTCCGGCGGACGATGATAGTCCGGCTGTCCGGACACCCCCTAGTCCAGGACTCCCTCACTCGTATTCAGCTGCGTTGTTGGAGTCCGTATACATTATCTAGAGTACGTATTGAACTATACCACCGGTTGGGATGTCAGAACGACGCCAGCCCCCAGACCAGCCAACATTTTGGAGCCGTCGAAGTGCATGATCCAGTTGGAATATGCGCCGTACTCTTTAGGGAGTTCGGCTTCGGTCCATTCGGCGACGAAGTCGGCCAAAACTTGCGACTTAATGGCCCACCGTGGCTTATAGGTTATGTCGAACGGGAGGAGCTCAATGGCCCATTTGGCAATCCGGCCCGTCGCATTGCGGTTGTTTATAATATCATTAAGAGGTACTTCAGAGGCTACTGTTATAGAACACTCTTGAAAGTAGTGTCGCAGCTTCCGGGATGCCATGAACACCATGTACGCTATCTTTTGATAATAAGGGTACCGTGACATGCATGGAGTTAGGACAGTGGACAGGTAATAAACTGGTTTTTGAAGGGGGAACTTGTGTCCGTCCGTTTCTCGTTCGACAACGAGCACCGCGCTTACAACTTCATGAGTTGCCGCAATATATAATAGCATTGGTTCGGCCATGTTGGGCGCGGCCAGGACCGGGTTTTTTGCCAATATGTCTTTTATTTCTTCGAGTCCGGCCGTGGCGGCATCCGTCCACTCGAAGTATTCGGTGCGTCGGAGGAGGCGATAAAGGGGTAATGCCTTTTCTCCCAAACGGGAGATAAAGCGGCTTAGAGCCGCCACACATCCAGTCAATTTTTGTATTTGTTTGAGGTCTTTTGGGATATCCATTTGTGACAGAGCTCGGATCTTGGCTGGGTTTGCTTCAATTCCTCTACCGGATACAATGAAGCCTAAGAGCTTTCCGGCTGGTACACCTATCGGTGTCAAAACCGGCGGATCTCGGGTAGGGGGTCCCGAACTGTGCATCTAGGCGGATGGTAACAGGAGACAAGGGACACGATGTTTTTACCCAGGTTTGGGCCCTCTCGATGGAGGTAAAACCCTACTCCTGCTTGATTAATATTGATGATATGGGTAGTACAAGAGTAGATCTACCACGAGATCAGAGAGGCTAAACCCTAGAAGCTAGCCTATGGTATGATTGTTGTTCGTCCTACAGACTAAAACCCTCCGGTTTATATAGACACCAAAGAGGGTTAGGGTTACACAGAGTCGGTTACAATGGTAGGAGATCTACGTATCCGTATCGCCAAGCTTGCCTTCCACGCCAAGGAAAGTCCCATCCGGACACGGGAGAAGTCTTCAATCTTGTATCTTCATAGTCCAGGAGTCCGGCCAAAGGCTATAGTCCGGCTATCCGAACACCCCCTAATCCGGGACTCCCTCAGTAGCCCCTGAACCAGGCTTCAATGACGACGAGTCCGGCACGCATATTGTCTTCGGCATTGCAAGGCGGGTTCCTCCTCCGAAGATTTTGAACACAATGACAGTGTCCGGCTCTGCAAAACAAGTTCCACATACCACCGTAGAGAGAATAATCTTTACACAAATCTGCTGACGTATTCCGCGGCGTGACATCACACCACGGCCAAGCCTTTATTCGAATCGTTTTTACTGTCCCACCTCAGTGCGTTTAGCGAGGCGGTTTCCTTGGCACGTCTTGTCAAATCGGAGATCGTGCCCCCTTATTCCGGGATTCTCATCAATACGGGCGTGGGTAACCCAACCGCGCCCATTGGCATGCCTCCTCTATCAAAGGCGAGTCCCAAACGGTCACGGGGAGGGCTCTTGGTATTCAACCTCCTTATAAAGAGACCAAGGCCCCGCTCCTTTCTTTCAATCTCAATCAAATCCGCCCCTCGCCTCGAGTTCCAACACCCAAAGCTCCTGATTCGGGCGCTTCGGACCTTTGATGATGTTCGGCTCCGACCTGCAAGGCCGGTGGATGCCTTCCTCTGTCACAGAAGAAGACGTGCTAAAGCTGAGAGACGCCAAGTATCTAACCGGCAAAATTTCGCACCGGCTGCCTGCCCAAGGGCAGGTTATTCCCACTCCTGAGCCTGGTGAAAGCGTAGTGTTCATGTCTCACTTCCTTCGGGGGTTAGGCTTCCCGACGGACCCCTTCGTGAGGGGGCTCATGTTTTATTATGGGCTGGAATTTCATGACTTGGATCCGGAGTCCATCCTCCACATCTCATCGTTCATTGTCATATGCGAAGCCTTCCTCCGCATTACCCCTCACTTCGGATTGTGGCTCAAGACCTTAAAAGTGGAGCCGAAGATGATCAAGGGGCAGCAGGCAGAGTGCGGAGGGGCTGTTATAAGCAAGAATGCTGACGCTCCATGGCCCGAGGGCTCCTTTCAAGGGGAGCTCAGTCTGTGGCAACAAGAGTGGTTTTATATCATAGCTCCCAGGGGCACCAAATGGGTGGCGCCACCTGCCTTCCGCTCGGGTCCCCCGCCGCGGCTGGCGTCATGGGTCAACAAAGGGCTTGACTGGGGGCCGTCCAAGGACGTGCCCTTGTTGCAGGGCCGTATTCGAGACCTCCTAGAGAGAGAGAGAGTTCAATCTGGTCGTAGTAGCGCAGGTCATGCCGATTCATCGCGTCCTGCCCTGTAAACGTCGCCCCCTCTGCCTGTGGGAGTTCAATCCGGAGGGACCATGAGTTCTCCATCATTTTATGGGCGCGACGCCCGTGGAGATGTACCAACTGTTCTTCGGATCACAAAGAATGTGTCTGGACTTGACCGAGGATGTAGGTCTGAGCTGCAATCGCTCGGATACTCAAGTAAGTAGTCCTGTACCTGGACATGCTATCCGTATATTTATCATAAACTTGCCCTTAAAAGAGGTGTCCCTTGAACAGGAGTGGATAGCAAAAGCAAAACTGATAAGGTGTCCGGCCCCCCTCCCTGAGACCACGCTGGATCCCGTATTAACCAGGTTGTTGAAGGTTGTGCCTTTGGAAGAAGGCAAAGGGGGGAATAGGGAAGCTACTGCCTCCGCGAAGGAGGTTATCAAGAAAGGGGGGATCGAAAATCCCTCCATCCTGGGGGAGAAGAGGACCGCTTCTGAAGATCCAGAGACCAAGGCCTCAAAACGGGGGAAGAAATCTTCGCCAGAGGGTCCCGTGCCGGGAGATGCCCCGGCTGCACTATTTCCCCAAGGAGATCAGCCCTCCAACGAGCCGTAAGTAGAGAATGGAGTTTTACAATAAGGGATATCCCTGTTTTATTTCTGAAGACAATCGAAACTTTACCTTGTAGTTCGGATCTCAGCCCTTCTCAGCAGAGCTCGTCTTCGGGGGATCTTCGTCTAGAGATGACGGAGAGCGAAACGCCTCCGCCTGTCGTACCGTCATGCAAGGCGTGCGACCCTGAGGTGTCATCGCGGAGGGTTTCTCCGAATCCGGCGGGGCCGGAAGGCGGCCGTGTGTCCCCTCGAAGCCCTCCGCATCCGGCCTTCAAAAAAGGCCATCGGACGAGTCCGGCACCAACTGGTGTACGGTCGGAGGAGTTGAAGGATCTGCTCGGGCGAGCATCTATCTCAGAAGATCACCGTGTGTTAATGGGTACGGTGATTGAAAGGATTTCATCCGCTAGGAGCGGATTGCACGAAGCCGTCAGAAGTTTACTGACGGGGTTTGAGGTACGCAAAATGATGTACCTTCTGACAGTTTTGCATACTAGAATGCGCCCTGTATAGATAGTAGCCCCTGAGACTCGGTACGTTGTCAAAAGTGACAACGGGCCGAGGATCATAATCTCAGTTATAATATGTCGCCTTTCCTATGTAGGTGGCGGAGCGTCCGGTGGCCAGCCGGACTGATGAATTTGCCGAACTGAAGCGGCAACTTGACATGGCGGATGCGGACATCGCGCTTGTCAATAAGCGGCTTGATGAGTCACAGGGTATGCAACTTCTCCGCGGACACCTGGTAAAGGAGCTTAATGTTCGTGCCTTACAACATGTATGCTTGATGCAGATGGTGCCACTTCCGTGGAGAGCCTGCGGGCGGAGCTCGCCCGAGCCAAGGAACAGGCCAGAAAAAGTGATGCGGCTGCCATAAAGGCGGCTGAAGAGCTAAAAGCCAAACAGGCTGCTCACTGCCGAAGTAAGAAAGAAATGGCGGAGATGGCCGTAAAGTTGAAGAATGCTACCGACCGCTGCGAGCTTCTTGAAAAAGAAGGTCAAGCGGAGCAAGAGGGCCAGAAAAAGGCCACCACCAAGGCCAAGGATGCGCGCTCTATGATGAGAGCTATGAAGAGGAGCTACGTCAGGCCGGAGATATCGCGGTTGGAAAGCCTTTTCTGCTGCAGAGGAAATTCACGGATCCTAAATATGCTCAGTTGGACCGGCTGTGAGGTGCGGAGGATGCTTATCTGGACTTGGCGGCGAGCGCCGCGGATGCGGTCGAGTACTTCCAAGGCCAAAAGGATCGCAAAATGGAAGAGCTATTTTGGTCGCAGTTCTGTGATCCAGAGCGTCCGCTTCCCTTAGCCGATCGCTTGGCCGAATGGGCGGAGCTGAATAGGTTGTCCGGCCTTGCCATGAATGATGTCGTGACTCATTTGTGGCCGAAAAGGCCCGAGCCGAGGAGTTATTTTGGCTTGGTGCAACAGTTCCTTGGTGCGGGGCCGCATATCGATGCAATGAGGCGGTCAGCATGCATAGAGGGTGCGCGGATGGCTCTTGCCTGTGTCAAGACATACTGGGCGGAGATGAAGGCCACCGATGTTGCATCCCCCGATTCGGACGGAAGCCGAGTACCTGTTGAGCACTATTTTGAGGAAGTCCTGCAAGGCGCTCGTTTAATAGAGACACAATGCTCGAAGGATATTATGTTCTAATGACATGTATGATTTGTGAAAAAATGTTTCAATAGAATATAAGAGCTTTTTATACTCGTGCATTCAAGTATTAAAATACCTCTTGTGCGGCCGTTAATGTATATGTGTATATAACCTGAAAGATGGCAGTCTTCGGCTTCAGCCCCCACGCACATAATGCGGGGGTGGTTGCAAAAAGGCGCATTTTCACACTTAATCCAATGTCTTGGTCCTGTAAAGGAGGTGACAGCGTAGCAAACTAGGCAACCGGACTATAATGCTTTATCACTTTCACTTAGCCATAGGAGTTCGATGGTGGGGCTACTATATAGCCCCTAGGGGCACCGCGCTCTCCCGAATTCGGGGCTCATATGTGCCTGACCGGGAAACGGTCCTTCGTTAATGCGGAGGAATTCTAAGCATTCCGGTGGGTCATCGAGTGGTTGACCAGTCTCACGCTATATCATGACAGTCAGTTTTCGGCTTTCTCTACTGAGGTGCTCACCTGGCCGAACCGGGGCACAATCGCAGTAGTTCTCCTGGTGCCGCGTTAGCCGATAGAACGGAACGTAAGGCAGCAAAACACAGGAGCCGGGCTGATGCATTCGGAGCTGATGCATATAAGGCCTAACTCGAGACGCCGAACACTCCCTAAGGTATTCGGTCTTTATGAAAACGGGCCGAACAACGCCCTTGGTAACAAGCCCCTGGTGTCCAGGTATGCACAAAATTCTGACGCGGCCGATGCCAAAACGCCAGCCTCCTCCTCGGTTATAGCAAGAAACCGGGGGATGTGTGTCAACAAGAGACAGTAAAAAAGGTTTACGCAGGGTCTTAATCTTAAAAGAATCCTTGAAACGGGTCCCTACTGCACGTCTACGCCTATGTCTCCGTTGTGCCGTATCCTGGACGGGTGTAGCACGGTGTTCATCTATAAAAGAGAGGAACTTAGTTGAAAAAAGATCGTGCGAAAAATGTACTTTATATTACATAAACAGAGTACGATTCAAAGAATGAATAAAATTGAGCTTTATTGTCTCTTGTTGTACATGCATGGAGCCCCTTGTACTGGGGTATGCGGCTAGTAGGCCTTTATATGTTTACGCCGGACTCGTCTAGCCGTGTCCGGGTTCCGAACGACCTGTTCAGGTGCTTTGATTAACGGAGTCGGATTAGTGTGTGACTGTCAAGGCAGTCTCACGTTCTTCCATGCTCGAGTAACACTTGATACTTCCTTTTAATGAGATGATGCCGCGTAGACCGGGCATTTTAAGTGTAAGAGATGCATAATGCGGTATTGCGTTAAAGCGGGCGAAAGCTTCACGTCCCAATAGTGCTTGATAGCTACTTTTGAATGGGGCGATGTGGAAGGTTAACTTTTCACGGCGGAGGTTGTCGGATGAGCCGAACACAACTTCTAGCGGTAGGGAGCCCGTACAATGGGCATATAGGCCTGGCATTACCCCTTTGAAGGAAGTGTTGCTATGGCAAATTTTGGTTGGGTCTATCCCCATTTTGTGGATTGTGTCCTGATATAGCAGGTTTAGATCGCTACCGCCGTCCATTAGGACTTGTGTAAATTGGAGTCCATCGATTATAGGATCTAATATCAAGGCAGTCCATCCTGCGTTCCGGATACTTCCGGAGTAATCCTGATGGTTTAAGGTGATTGGTTTTGACAACCAGTGTCGGGACTCCGCTGGTATAGACCATGTGGCGTGTATTTCTATGGGCGCCGCTCTGTTTTTCCCTTTTGTCACTTGAGGTGAGTTTACAGTTTTGACTTCTTGTGGGAAATTCTTTTGTTTTCCGGTGCTTTGCTTGCGGGGTTCGTCATCGTCCTCGCTTGGTGTGTCGAGCCCCTTGTGTTCGGCGTTGAGTTTGCCGGACTACTTGAAGACCCAACAATCTCTGTGGGTATGGTTTGCAGGCTTCCCGGGAGTACTATGGATTTGGCATATTTTGTCCAAGATTTTGTTTAAGTTAGATAGCTCGTCGCTGTTATCCTTAAGGGGCAGTTTTTTATGATTCTGCCGAGAGCTTTTGAATCCGGCATTGACTGCCGTGCTCTTCAGGCTGTTTCCCTTGGTCCGGCGCTGGTCCTTGCTGCATTGTGGTTTCCCACTTCCATCCCTGACTTCGGATGTACTTGGGTCGCTGGTACTGCATCTTGCCAGCCAACTATCCTCTCCCACGCAAAAGCAGGTCATGAGGCTTGTTAATGCAGCCATTGTTCTCGGCTTTTCCCGGCCCAGGTGTCTGGCGAGCCATTCGTCTTGGACGTTGTGTTTGAAAGCTGATAAGGCTTCAGCGTCCGGACAGTCGACTATTTGGTTCTTTTTGGTGAGGAACCTGTTCCAGAATTTGTGGGCTGACTCTCCGGGTTGTTGAATTATGTGACTTAAATCGTCTGCATCCGGAGGGCGGACATAAGTCCCTTGAAAATTTGCCCGAAAAGCATCCTCGAGCTCTTCCCAACTTCCAATGGTATTTTCAGGGAGGCTTTTGAGCCAATGCCGGGCTGGCCCTTTGAGCTTGAGGGGTAAGTATTTTATGGCATGGAGATCATCCCCTCTAGACATGTGTATGTGGAGGATGTAATCCTCAATCCAGACTCCAGGGTCTGTTGTTCCGTCGTATGCCTCTATGTTTACGGGCTTAAATCCCACTGGAAATTTGTAATCCGGCACCTCATCGGTGAAACATAGGGGGTGTGCGACACCCCTATATTTGGGTGTGCCGTGATGTTCGGATATTTGGTGTGTTGCATTGCTTACTAGAGCTTGCTTTCTTAGCCCATAGATAGACCTAACTGGGCCATCCTTTTGAATCCTTATGCGGATCGCGTGCCGAATTGTGTGCGGTGCCGCTTGCCGCTCTATGTTTGCCATGTGGTTGTCTATCCGACCGGGCGGCCTCTTTGTTCTTTGATTGCGGGGGCTCTATGGACTCCTCATCAAATTCGGGCAGTAGTTTGCGCTTCGGGTAGCTCTTTGTTTGGCGACTGTCACCGTATTTGTCTGTGGTGTTGAGTACTTTGCTCCATCTGATTCTGAGTGCATCTTCCGCTGTTCTGAGCTTCTGCTTCTACTTTTTTAGGCTACGCGCAGTGGCGACGAGCCTTTTGTGGAGGTTCTTCTGCTCCAACAACTTGTCTAGCGTGAGATCGTCCGGATTGTTATCTTCTCCGGGGACGGGTTGTTTATCCAAGTTGTCCTGCTTGGACGGTTGCTCGATAGCATGTTCATCGTCCACCGGTTTGCCCTGCTCTATGGCTGGGTCTATATGGCTGTCGTCTTTGTCGAGGCAGGACTTTGGGCGGCGCTTACGTCGCCGTTTTGACTGCTTTTCGAGGGATTTATCCTTCGTAGCGTCTCGTTGTTCCTCGTCGTCGC
This sequence comes from Triticum timopheevii, assembly GCA_963921465.1. NCBI lineage: Eukaryota > Viridiplantae > Streptophyta > Magnoliopsida > Poales > Poaceae > Triticum > Triticum timopheevii. The sequence goes on from OY997266.1 coordinate 657,574,731, forward strand.
TTCCTTTAGGTGTATCCACCATGTATACATCGCGAGATGAGGTGGCTGTCCAGTACCCTGTAGGTGCTGGTTCATAGTTATCTCCTACATCGTCGTCCATACCGTCGATGTCTTCGGAGTCGAAATCGAGCACGTCGTTTAAACTTTCGACGGTGGCTATGAAGTGGGTGGTGGGTGGGCGTCGAATTTCTTCGTCGTCCGCATCCCAACCTTGTTGACCGTAGTCCGGCCAGGGTTCTCCTAATAAAGAGAGAGATTTTAGTGAATTCAGGATGTCGCCAAAGGGCGAGTGCTGAAAGATGTCCGCGACAGTGAAGTCCATAATCGGCGCCCGATCGGATTCGATTAGCAGGGGCGCGGAAGGTTCGGAGTCCGGAGAGGAGTCCGGCACCTTGGAGTTACGAGCTTCGCAAAGGACAGGGATGATGTTCGGCTCAATCAACATAGAGATCGTAGCCCCCGAGGTGGTGTCCAACCACTCGTCCTCGATCGGCGAAGTCGGCTCCAAGCTAAGGGTTGGAGCGGACACTGGATGCGGCCTCCAGGGCACTGTTCGGCGGTAGAGCTAGATCATGCCCATCGAGACAGTGCGGCGCGCTTGGATGTGGCTCGAATCCATCGAAGATCAAGTCTCCGCGGATATCGGCCGTGTAGTTCAAACTCCCAAATCTGACCTGATGGCCAGGGGCATAGCTTTTGATCTGATCCAGATGGCCAAGTGTCGGTGTCAAAACTGGCGGATCTCGGGTAGGGGGTCCTGAACTATGCGTCTAGGCGGATGGTAACAGGAGACAAGGGACACGATGTTTTACCCAGGTTCGGGCCCTCTTGATGGAGGTAAAACCCTACGTCCTGCTCGATTAATATTGATGATATGGGTAGTACAAGAGTGGATCTACCACGAGATCAAGGAGGCTAAACCCTAAAGCTAGCCTATGGTATGATTGTTGTAATGTATGTTGTCCTACGGACTAAAGACCTCCGGTTTATATAGACACCGGAGGAGGCTAGGGTTACACAGAGTCGGTTACAATGGTAGGAGATCTACATATCCGTATCGCCAAGCTTGCCTTCCACGCCAAGGAAAGTCCCATCCGGACACGGGACGGAGTCTTCAATCTTGTATCTTCGTAGTCTTGGAGTCCGGCGGATAATGATAGTCCGGCTGTCCGGACACCCCCTAGTCCAGGACTCCCTCAGTAGCCCCTGAACCAGGCTTCAATGACGATAAGTCCGGCGCGCATAATGTTCGGCATTGCAAGCCGGGGTTCCTCCCTTGAATAATCCAGAGAAGATCATGAACACCAGGATAGTGTCCGGCTCTGCAAAATAAATTCCACATTCCACCGTAGAGAGAATAAAATGTACACTAGTCCAATCTGCTGACGTATTATGCGGCGTGACATCACACCGCTACCAAGCCTTTGTTTGAATCGTTTTTTACTATACCACCTCAGCACGTTTAGCGAAGCAGTTTCCTTGGCACGTCTTGTCGAAGCAGAGATCGTGTTCCCCTTATTCCGGGATTCTCATCAATACGTGCGTGGGTAACCCAACCGTGCCCGTCCCCACGCCTCCTCCATCGAAGGTGAATCCCGAACGGTCACGGAGACGACCCTTGGTATTTTTCCCCTTTATAAGAGGACCAAGGACCGTTCCTTTTCTTCAATCTCGCATCGAATCTCCTTCTCGCTCCTAGTTCCAGCACCCAGAGCCCCAGATTCGAGCGCTTCGGATTCTCAACCATGTCCGGCTCCGACCTTCATGGTCGGTGGATGCCCTCCTCCGTCACAGAGGAGGACGTGTCGAAGCTGCGGGAGGCCAAGTACCTGTCCTACGAGATTTCGCACAGGTTGCCTGCCCAAGTGCAAGCCGTGCCCGCCCCCGAGCCCGGTGAGTACGTTGTCTTTGTACCCCACCTCTGTCGGGGTTTAGGCTTCCCGACGGACCCCTTCGTGAGAGGGCTCATGTTCTACTACGGGCTGGATTTTCACGATTTGGCTCCGGAGTCCATCCTCCATATCTCCGCATTCATTATCGTCTGCGAGGCCTTCCTCCGCGTCACCCCCCACTTCGGCCTATGGCTGAAAACCTTCAATGTGGAGCCGAAGATGATCGGGGGGCGTCAAGCGGAGTGCGGCGGGGCGGCCATAAGCATAAGGGCCGATGCCCCGTGGCCTGAGGGTTCCTTCCAAAAGGAACTTGGACTGTGGCAACAGGAGTGGTTCTATATCACCGCTCCGAAGGGCAGCAAGCAAAAGCCGCCGCCTTCATTCCGCCCGGGACCTCCACGCCGACTGATGTCGTGGGTCAACCAAGGGCTTAATTGGGGGACGTCCGAAGACTTGCCCTCATTGCAGGGCCGGATTCGAGACCTCCAAGCGAGGGAGATCAATCTGGTCGTGGTGATGCAGGTAATGCTAACCAGGCGTCTCCTGCCCTGCAAACGCTGTACTCTCCGTCTATGGGAGTTCAACCCGAAGGGACCTCGAATTCTCCAACACTTCATGGGTGCAACACCTGTGGAGATGTACAGGTTGTTCTTCGGACCGCAGGTGGCGTGTCTGGAATTGACTGAGGACGCAGGCCTAAGCCGCAATCGCCCGGATACTCAGGTAAATAGCTCAGAGTCCGGACATTTTATTTATCTGCTTTTCTAGGGTTCGCCTCCTGACCCATAACTTTTCACAGGAGTGGGTAGCGCGATCGAAGCTGATAAGGTGTCCGGCTCCCCTCCCAGAGACCGCACTGGAGCCCGTGCTGGTCAGAATGTTGGAGGTCGCGCCCGTAAAAGGGCCCGATGGGAAAGATGAAGGAGCTATTACTTCGCCCAAAGGAGCGTCTGAAGAGGGGGGAATCAAAAACCCCTCCTTCCAGGGGGTGAAGAGGACCGCCTCCGAAGATCCGGAGGCCAAAGCCGCTAAACGGGGGAAGAGATCTTCACCAGGGGGTCCAGCGTCCGGGGAGAATCCGGACGTACAATCATCACCAAAGGATCAGCCCTCCAACGAGCCGTGAGTATGAAAAGGGGAGTTCATTAATAAGAAAATACCTCCATTTATGCTTCTGTGGGTGACCGAAATTTTTATTTTGCAGTTCGGATTTGCAGCCTTCGCAGATGAGTTCGTCTTCGGGGGACCTTCTTCCAGAGATGATGGAGAGCGAAACGCCCCCGTCTGTTGCGCCGTCAGATAGGGCAGCTGAGCCTGAAGTATCGTCACGGAGGGTGTCCCCGAGTCCGGAGGGGCCGGGGAGTTCGGCGCCTGCTAGTGTCCGGCCGGGAGAACTGAAGAATCTTCTGGAGAGGGCGTCCATCTCAGAAGATCACCGTGCGTTGATACGTATGGTGATTGGAAGGATTTCGTCCGCCAAGAGCGGATTGCGTGATGCCGCTATGAGTTTGCTGGCGGGATTTGAGGTATGCGAAAATGACGCACCTGTTTTTTTTGGCCGTTTTGCACATAAAAGTGCGCCCTGTATAGGTAGTAGCCCCTAAGACTCGGTAGGTTGTCGAAAGCGACAGCGTGCCGAGGATCAAAATCGCAAGTAATGAATGTCGCCGTTCCTATGCAGGTGGCGGATAGTCCGAGGGCTAGCCAGACTAGTGGGGTTGCCGAGTTAATGCGGCAACTTGACGTGGCGGATGCGGACATCGCACTTGTCAACCGGCGACTTGACGAGTCGCAAGGTAAATGAGTTCTCCACAGTCGCTTTATTAAGGGGGTCAAAGCCCTCCTCTAATAAATTAAATGCTGTTATACAGACGGTGCTGCTGGTGTGGAGAGCCTTCGGGCCGAACTTGCTCAAGCTAAGGAGCAAGCCCGAAGGAGTGACGCGGCTGCCTCGAGGGCGGCCGAGGAGTTGAAAGCCGGAAGGGCTGCACACTGCCTAAGCAGGGAAGAGGTGGCCGAATTGGCCGTGAAAGTGAAAGATGCTGCCGACCGCAATGAGGCTCTTGAAAAGGAGCGCTTATCGGAGCAGGAAGACCTGAGGAAGGCCACCGCCGAGGCCAAGGATGCCCGCTCTGCAATGCGGGCCATGAAGGAGGAGCTGCGCCAGGCCGGAGATATCGTGGCTGGCAGGCCTTTTCTGCTGCGTCGCCGGTTTATGGATCAAAAGTATGCTCAATTTGATCGGCTGTGGAGTCCGGAGGATCCGTATATGGACTTAGCGGCAAGTGCGGCTGATGCCGTGAGCACTTTCGGAGCCAGAAGGATCACAAGACGGAAGAGCTATTTTGGTCTCAATTCCATAGTCCGGATCGCTCACTTCCGTTGACCGACCGGTTGGCCGAATGGGCCGAGCTAAATAGATTGTCCGGACTTGCCATGACTGACATCGTGGCTCATGTCTGGCCAGAGAGGCCAAAGGCGACGAGCTACTTCGGCTTACTGCAGCAATTCCTTGGAGCGGTGCCGCATAGCAAGGAGATGAAGCGGTCGGCCTGCATCGAAGGCGCGCGGATGGCTCTTGCCCGCGTGAAGGCGCATTGGACAGAGATGGATGCCACCGCTGTTGCCGCCCAGGGTTCGGATGAAAGCCGGCTCCCCGCCGAGCACTATTTCAGGGAAGTTATGCATGGTGCTCGTGTAATAGAGTCGCAGTGCTCAAAAAATGTCACGTTCAAATGAACGTTTTAGCTTGTAAAACGATGATTATGCTATAACTGCTTTTTATACTTGTGCGTCCCAAGTAGTAAAACTTCTCCTATGCAGCCGTTTACGTATACATTTGTATAACCTGAAAGATTGCAGTCTTCGGCTTCAGCCCCCATGCACAAGGTGCGGGGGTGTTCGCAAAAATAGCACGTGTTCACACTTAATCCGACGTCTCGGTCCTGTTTAGGAGGTGGTAGCGTAGCAAACAAGGCAATCCGGACTATAATGCTTTATCACTTTCACTTAGCCAGTGGAGTTCGAGGGTGGGGCTACGATATAGCCCCTGGGGGCACCGCACTTCTCCGATTTCGGGGCGCGTGTGTGCCTGACCGGGAAACGGTCCTTCGTCAAAGCGGAGAATTCTAAACATTCCGGTAGTAGATCGAGTGGTTGACCAGTCTCTCGCTATATCATGACAGTCAGTTTTCGGCTTTCTCTACTGAGGTGCTCGCCCAGCCGAACTGGGGCACAATCGCAGTAGTTCTCCTGGTGCCGCGTTAGCCGATGATACGGAACGTAAGGCAGCAAAACACAGGAGCCGGGCAAACCCAACATTTGACCAAAGACATGATTCGAAGCTGATGCATATAATGCCTAACTCGAGACGCCGAACACTCCCTAAGGTGTTCGGTCTTTATGATAATGGGCAGAATAATGCCCTAAGCCCCTAGTGTCTAGGTACGGGCATGGTCTTCTGACGCGGCCGATGCCAAAACGTCAGGCTCCGCTTTGGTTATAGGAAGAAACCAAGGGAGAATAACAACAAGAGACAGTAAAAAAGGTTTACGTGGGGTCTTAATCTGAAAAGAATCCTCGCAACGGGTCCCTACTGCACGTCTGCGCCTGTGTCTCCGTTGTGCCGTTATCCTGGACGGGTATGCATGTTGTTCATCTGTAAAAAGAGAGGAACGCTTAGTTTGAAAACAATTCGTGCGGAAAAAAGGTATGTGTGAAAGAACAAATATGAATAAGCAAAGCGGGGTTTGAATGAACCCGCGGTTGTTTGTGCGCGCAGCCCCTTGTGAAGGGGTGTGCGGCTAGGGAGCCCGTAGCCTACTGATGCCGGACTCGTCTATCCGTGTCCGGGGTCTTTGAGTGACCCTCGCACTGAGATGATGCCACGCGCACCGGGCATCTTGAGTGTAAGAGACGCGTAATGTGGTATGGCGTTGAAACGGACAAAAGCCTTTCGTCCCAAGAGTGCTTGATATCCACTTTTAAATGGGACGATATGAAAAATTAGTTTTTCGCGCCGAAAGTTGTTCGGTGATCCGAACACGACTTCTAGTAATAGGGAGCTTGTGCACTTGGCATAAGGGCCTGTCGTCACTCCTTTGAAGGAAGTGCGGCTGTGTCGAATTTTGGTGGGGTCTATCCCCATCTTGCGGATTGTGCTTGAATATAGCAGGTTTAAGTCGCTGCCTCCGTCCATTAGGACTTTAGTAAATTGTAATTCGTCGATTATGGGATTCAATATCAGGGCAGTCCATCCCGTGTTTCGAACGCTTCTGGAATAGTCCAGGTGGTCGAAAGTGATTGGTTTTGATATCCAATCTCTATGGTCTGCTGGGTTGGACCGCGCGAGGCTCTTTTTAGGAAGTGCCGCACTATTTTTCCGTATTATCACATGAAGTGAGTTTACTGCTTTGACCTCTTGTGGGAAAGTCTTTTGTTTTCTGGTGCTCTACTGGTGGGGTTTATCATCTTCGCTTGACGCGTCGAGCCCCTTGTGTTCGGCGTTTAGTCGGCCGGACTGTCTGAAAACCCAACAGTCTCGATGGGTATGGTTTGCAGGCCTTCCGGGGGTACTGTGGATTTGACATATCCGACCCAAAATCTTGTTTAAGTTGGACAGCTCATCGCCGTCATCCTTAAGAGGCGGTGTTTTGTTGTTTGGCCGCGAGCTTTTGAATCCGGCATTAACTGCCGTGCTCTTTGGGCTTTTCTCTTGATTCCGGCGCTGCTCTGTTCTGCGCCGTGATTTTCCGTTTCCATCTCTTATCTCGGATATACTTGGGTCGCTGGTGCTGCATCTTGCTAGCCAGCTATCCTCTCCCGCACAGAAGCAGGTCATGAGGCTTGTTAGCGCGGACATTGTCCTCGGTTTCTCTTGGCCGAGGTGTCTGGCAAGCCATTCGTCTCGGACATTGTATTTAAAAGCTGCTAAGGCTTCGGCGTCCGGACAGTCGACTATTTGGTTCTTTTTAGTGAGGAACCTGTTCCAGAATTTGCGCACTGACTCTCCGGGCTGTTGAGTTATGTGACTTAGATCATCTGCATCCGGAGGGCGGACATAAGTCCCCTGAAAATTTGCTCTAAACGCGTCCTCGAGCTCTTCCCAACTTCCCACAGTGTTTTCTGGGAGGCCTTTAAGCCAATGACGGGCTGGGCCTTTGAGCTTGAGGGGTAGGTATTTTATGGCGTGGAGATCATTTCCTCTGGCCATGTGTATATGTAGTATATAATCTTCTATCCAGACTCCAGGGTCTGTTGTTCCATCGTAGGCCTCTATGTTTATTGGTTGAAATCCTGCTGGGAATTCATGGTCCAGCACCTCATTGGTGAAACATAGTGGGTGTGCGGCGCCCCTGTATTTGGGTGTGCCGCTATCTTTGGACACTTGACGTGTTGCCTTGCTTCTTGGGGCCTTCTTCTTTGGCCCGTAGATGGACCTGGCTGGGCCATCTGTCCTTCCAAGTTCAGTGGTTGGTTTATGTGTGGCGCCGCTTTCAGAATTTGGCCTGTCATCCGGCCGTCTATCCGACCAGGCAGCCTCTTTCTTTTTTGACTGTGGGGGCTCTATGGCCTCCTCGTCGAATTCTGGTAGCAGCTTGCGCTTCGGGTAGCTCTTTGATTGGTGGCCATTGCCGTATTTATCCGCGGTTTTGAGTACTTTGCTCCACCTCATTCTGAGTGTGTCTTCCACTGTTTTGAGCTTCCGCTTTTCCTTCTTCAAGCTTCTTCCAGTGTTGACGAGTCTTTTCCGAAGGTTTTTACCTTCCGGCGGCGTGTCCGGCGTGAGATCGTCCGAACCGTCGTTTTCGCCGGCCCTGGACTGATTATCTGACTCGTCCTGTTCGGACGGTTGCTTATCTGTATGTTCGTCGTCCACTTTTGTGCCCTGCTATATTGCGGGGTCCTTAGGAGCGTTGTTGTTGTCGAGGCGGGGCTTAGGGCGGCGTCTGCGCCGCCGTTTTGGTTCTTTATCGGCGGGGTTATCTTCTGCCGCGGCCCGTTGGTCCTCGTTATCGCTCTCTTTTGGGGTATCCACCATGTATATGTCGTATGACGAGGTGGTCCTCGCGTGCCCTATAGGCGCTGTTTCTTGTTCGTCTCCGGCGTCGTCGTCTATACCGTCGATGTCTTCGGAGCCGTAGTCTAGCATGTCGGTTAGATCGTCGAAAGTGGCTACAAAGTGGGTGGTGGGTGGGCTCTGAATTTCTTCGTCGTCCGTATCCCGACCGTCCCGGCCATAGTCCAGCCAGGACTCTCCCGATAACGAGAGATGCTTTAGTGAATTTAGGATGTCGCCCAAGGGCGAGTGTTGGAAGATGTCCGCGGCGGTGAATTCCATGACCGGCGCCCAATCCGAATTGATTGGTAGGGGCGTGGGAGGTTCGGAGTCCGTCAAGGAGTCCGGCGCCTCGGAATCACGAGTTTTGTGGGGGACAAGATTAGTGTTTGGCTCCATCGCCATGGAAGTTGAAGCCCCCGAGGCGGTGTCTATCCACCGATCCTTTATCTGGGCAATCGGCTCCGGACTAATGGCCGGAGCGGATTCGTGTGCGGCCACCAAGGCACTGTTCGGCGGCAGAGCTAGGTCATGCCCATCGCAACAGTGCGGCGCGCTTGGCTGTGGCTCGAGTCCATCGAGGATCAAGTCTCCGCGGACATCGGCTGTGAAGTTTAGGCTTCCGAATCTAACCTGACGGCCAGGGGCGTAGCTTTCGATCTGCTCCAGATGGCCAAGCGAATTAGCCCGCAGTGCGAAGCCGCCGAATACGAAGATCTGTCCGAGGAGAAAAGTCTCACCCTGGATAGCATCGTTGGTTGCAGATGCCATCAAGCCTATCGGTGACGACATAGAGGAACTCTCAATGAAAGCACCAATGTCGGTGTCAAAACCGGCGGATCTTGGGTAGGGGGTCCCGAACTGTGCGTCTAGGCGGATGGTAACAGGAGACGAGGGACACGATGTTTTACCCAGGTTCGGGCCCTCTTGATGGAGGTAAAACCCTACGTCCTGCTCAATTAATATTGATGATATGGGTAGTACAAGAGTGGATCTACCACGAGATCAAGGAGGCTAAACCCTAAAGCTAGCCTATGATATGATTGTTGTAATGTATGTTGTCCTACGGACTAAAGCCCTCCGGTTTATATAGACACCGGAGGAGGCTAGGGTTACACAGAGTCGGTTACAATGGTAGGAGATCTACATATCCGTATCGCCAAGCTTGCCTTCCATGCCAAGGAAAGTCCCATCCGGACACGGGACGGAGTCTTCAATCTTGTATCTTCGTAGTCTTGGAGTCCGGCGGATAATGATAGTCCGGCTGTCCGGACACCCCCTAGTCCAGGACTCCCTCACCAAGTGAATTGGCCCGCAGTGCAAAGCTGCCGAATACGAAGATCTGTCCGGGGAGAAAAGTCTCACCCTGGACCGCGTCGTTGTTGATGATCGATGGAGCCATCGGGCCTAAAGATGATGACACAAAGGAACTCTCAATGAAAGCACCAATGTCGGTGTCAAAACCGGCAGATCTCGGGTAGGGGGTCCCGAACTGTGCGTCTAGGCGGATGGTAACAGGAGACAAGGGACACGAAGTTTTTACCCAGGTTCGGGCCCTCTCGATGGAGGTAAAACCCTACTCCTGCTTGATTAATATTGATGATATGGGTAGTACAAGAGTAGATCTACCACGAGATCAGAGTGTCTAAACCCTAGAAGCTAGCCTATGGTATGATTGTTGTTCGTCCTACGGACTAAAACCCTCCAGTTTATATAGACACCGAAGAGGGTTAGGGTTACACAGAGTCGGTTACAATGGTAGGAGATCTACGTATCCGTATCGCCAAGCTTGCCTTCCATGCCAAGGGAAGTCCCATCCGAACACGGGACGAAGTCTTCAATCTTGTATCTTCATAGTCCAGGAGTCCGGCCAAAGGCTATAGTCCGGCTATCCGGACACTCCCTAATCCGGGACTCCCTCAACGCCGAAAACGCATTTTTCCGGGTTGAGATTGATGTCATATTTTCGGAGATTATCGAATGTGAGCCTCAAGTCGTCTACTAGAGTTTCGACGTGCTTGGTTTTGACGACCACATCGTGTACGTATGCCTCCATTGTTTTGCCGATCTGGTTTGCCAGACATGTCTGAATCATGCGCTGATATGTTGCGCCGGCGTTTTTGAGCCCAAAGGGCATTGTGTTGAAGCAGAATGGGCCATATGGGGTGATGAATGCTGTTGCGGCTTGGTCGGGCTGTGCCATCTTAATTTGATGGTAGCCGGAGTATGCGTCAAGGAAGCACAATGAATCGTGTCCTGCGGTAGCGTCAATGATTTGGTCAATGCGAGGGAGGGGGAAGGGATCCTTTGGGCAAGCCTTGTTAAGGTCCTTGAAATCGATGCATAGGCGCCAGGATTTGTCCTTCTTTGGTACCATCACCAGGTTTGCTAGCCAGTCCGGATGTTTTATATCTCTGATGAATCCGGCGTCCAATAGTTTGGCTAGCTCTTCTCCCATGGCCTGTCTCTTGGGTTCAAAAAACACCGAAGAGCTTGTTTGACTGGCTTGAATCCTTTTAGGATGTTTAGGCTGTGCTCGGCCAGCCGGCGTGGGATTCCTGGCATGTCTGAAGGGTGCCAGGCAAAAATGTCCCATTTTTCGCATAGGAATTCTCGTAGTGCGGCATCTACATCAGGGTTTAATTGTGCCCCGATGGAGGCCGTTTTTGTAGGGTCCGTTGGATGGACTTGGAATTTGACTATTTCGTCCACCGGCTTAAAGGAGGTGGACTTGGATCTCTTATCGAGTATCACATCGTCCCTGTTCACCGTGGAGCGCATCGCGGTCAGTTCCTCGGCCGCTAGGGCTTAGGATAGTGCCTCAAGGGCCAGTGCGGCTGTCTTATTTTCGGTGTGGAGTGCTATGTCCGGGTCACTAGCAAGGGTGATGATTCCATTGGGCCCGGGAATTTTGAGCTTCATGTACCCGTAATGGGGTATAGCTTGAAAAATTGTGAATGCCTCTCGCCCTAATAGAGCGTGGTATCCGCTGCTGAACGGGGCCACTTGGAACGTGACCTCCTCGGACCTGTAATTTTCTGGCGTCCCGAACACCACATCTAGTGTGATTTTTCCTGTGCAGCATGCTTCCCGACTGGGGATTATTCCTCTAAAGGTTGTGCTGCTTCGCTCAATGCGGCTCCAGTCTATTTCCATTTTTCGGAGGGTTTCCTCGTAAATGAGGTTCAATCCGCTGCTGCCGTCCATGAGTACCTTGGTAAGGCGAAAGCCGTCCACTATTGGACTGAGGACCAATGCGGCTGGTGCTCGGGCTGTTCAGAATTTAGGTTCGTCACTGGCATTAAAGGTGATAGCCGTGTCACTCCATGGGTTTATTGTTTCTACTTGGTAGACTTCGGCAAGGCTGCGGAGTGTTTGTTTCCGCATATTATTTGATGCGAAAGTCTTGAAGACTGTTAATATCGTACTGGTGTCTCTGGGCAGGTACTCTGGAGTTAGAAGCTCCTCGCCATTTTTGGCCACCTGCCGTAGTATCCAACATGCTCTAAGGCTATGAGTTGGAGTGGCGCCCTCTGTACTATGAACCTTACAGGGTCCACTGAGCCATCCCTCCAGTACGGTTCCATGCCCTGTAGAGGGTTTTTGCTTTTTGGTGTTTAACACAGGTGCCTGACGATGATGCACCCTTTTATTTTGGACTGGGGTTATATTCAGGGCCGGATTGTCCCAAAATTTGATTTCGGTTTTCCAGGCGCTTTCCATTGCACAGTACTTTCGCACTATGGACGCCAAGTCAGCGAAGCGTGAAATTTCACGATGACTTACAGCGTTGAGGATTCCCTTGTCCGTGCAATTATTGCAGAAGAATGAAATTGCATCCTCCTCACAGCAATCCTTTATCATGTTCATGACCAGGAGGAATCTGGCCCAGTAATGGTGTACTGTTTCTGCGGGCTCTTGCCGGATTTGGGATAGATCGCTTATGTTTGGGTGGGCGGGTGGAATTAAATTCGGAACCCCGTCCAATCTAAGACTCATGGGCCAAGAAGTTTTCGAACTTGGAAGCTTAGGTTCTTGGAGGTTGTCCAATGAATCTGCCCCACTGCCTGAGTTTAGGTTCGGGTCTTGTGACGTCTTCCCTTCCGTGGGTATCCGGCTTGGAGGGATCGGGAATCCAGACATAGCTAGTCCTTAAGATAGATGAGGGATCGCCGCATTGTTCCTCCACCACAGCAACGTGATGGGTGACCTGGGGAGAGTTAATCTCTCTCAGATCTGGTTTAGGCCCAATCTGATCGTAGTCTGTAGCGACTCCCAGGGCGGCGATGCGATCCAAGAGCTCGTTTAAGGAAGAGAGCTCCATCGTATCTAACTGCTCGGCGAGTTCCGAGTTAACGTGAAGATTGCTTTCGATGACCTGAGAAGTCATCATCGGCGCGGCGGCCGAACAGGCGGCCATAAGAAAACCGCCTAGCCGGAGGGTTTGGCCGATGGCCAAAGCTCCTTTAGCAACAGTGTCGTCTTTAAAGACAGGATGAGGCATCCTTCCTGATGGCGACGACACAAAGAAACTCTCAATGAAAGCACCAATGTCGGTGTCAAAACCGGCGGATCTCGGGTAGGGGGTCCCGAACTGTGCGTCTAGGCGGATGGTAACAAGAGACAAGGGACACGATATTTTTACCCAGGTTCGGGCCCTCTCGATGGAGGTAAAACCCTACTCCTGCTTGATTAATATTGATGATATGGGTAGTACAAGAGTAGATCTACCACGAGATCAGAGAGGCTAAACCCTAGAAGCTAGCCTATGGTATGATTGTTGTCTGTCCTACGGACTAAAACCCTCCGGTTTATATAGGCACCGAAGAGGGTTAGGGTTACACAGAGTCGGTTACAATGGTAGGAGATCTACATATCCGTAACGCCATGCTTGCCTTCCACGCCAAGGAAAGTCCCATCCGGACACGGGACGAAGTCTTCAATCTTGTATCTTCATAGTCCAGGAGTCCGGCCAAAGGTGATAGTTCGGCTATCCGGACACCCCCTAATCCGGGACTCCCTCACAAAGGCTGGACACATGAAAAGTTGATATACAGGCCGGCCTGGTGCAAGTCCAACAGAAGGTGCACACTTTGTAGTGTATCCAGACACGGACGCTATTTATCGCATTAAGCGACCGCGTAGGGATGTCTCACTAAAGGTTTCTCCAGCCCACACGTCGTATTGGGCCAGCCCATTCGAACAAGGGTAGAAGGTAAAAATACCTACGTCTCGCTGAAGGTTTCTCCATCCTGCACATCATAATGGGCCAGCCCATTCAGAATAGGGTAGCAAGTAAAACCCAAATCCTAAAAAGTACACGCGCACCAACTAACACAAACGGGCAGCCGCTTCCTGGCCGCACGATCGCGCCAGCGATCGCGCCCGGATGCTCCACTTGCCACCTGGTCTGGATTGGCCCCGCACCGCGGTCGTGGGCAGTTTGTCCATATCCAGACGTGGGGAGGCCCACCTGTAAGTGATAGAGGAGGGGGTAGTGGGGGTCGTGGGCGGCGGTTTTGAAATCAGTGCCTGAAATCCCTCGCCCGCGGCGTGCTTTCTCCCCATTCCATCTTCGGCTTTCTTCTCGTCAGCCTCTCCGCCGAACAGGCGTCATACGGGGGAGTGCGGCGGAGTGCTCAGGCCGGCGGCGGCTTGTGGGTAGTTCTCCGTGCGGGGGATCGCTGCTGCTCCTCGCCGTCGGAGGTATGCTCGCCTGCGACTTCTCCATAATTCTCCTCCCTCTCTCTATCTTCGCGGGGCGCGGATGGTACCGAAATGTGAGGGGAATTCTCTCTAGGGTTCGGGAACGGTGCGAACTACCCCCGCTTATACTCGATTTTGGTCATGTTGAGTTCGCTTCTCCTCTCTGGTAGCACGCACCCAACGGTGGTCGGGATCTACAAGGACGCGTAGTTCACGGCACGGGGTGGCTGGCTAGGGTCAACGTGTAGTTGGCCAGGGCACGCGGTAGTTGTTAGGTAGCAGGGGATGCATGTCCACGGCTCCTGTTGCGCGATTTTAGGGCGATTTGGCTGTTTAGTTCCTATTCCCTTCAATTTTGCAGGGGTTTGAGATCTGTTCATGATTCTTAGTCATTCTACAAGTTGTATTAGATGTGCGCAATGTTGTGTGCAATGCATTGGCTGATTTGTAGTTGTTCAGAGATGTAGGTTGTTAGTTGCACAAAATTCTCCCCAGTTAGCTGCATCTATATAGTACTTGGCTGTCCATATGCCCTGCAGTTGCAGCAGTTGTCTTGGTCAGTTGGCTCACTGTTTGTACTATTGGTTGTATATACGGTGTTCAGTTGCACAAGTTGCCTGCTCAGTTGGCTACATCATTTTTACTAGTTGGCTGTTCATATGTTATACACTTGTGATAGTTGCCCTACTTAGTTGGCTTGTTGCCCCCCCCCCCCCCCCCCCGTACTGCGTGCAACTATGGAGTCTTGTTTGTGCAATTTAGCACCAATGCTCGCCAGTTTTCCAATATAGTCTACCGAATCTGGCAGCCTTGTGGTGGATGTGGTGGTTCATGTGTTTTTCTCCCGCTGTGTGTAACTAGGGCCCTTTGATTGTGCAAATTAGTACCAATGCTTGCCAATTTTCCAATACAGTATTCTCAATCTGCAAGTCTTGTTGTCAATGTGGTTGTTTTCATGTGTTTCCCCCTCATGTGTGCAACTAGGGACCCTTATTTTTTTGCAAATTAGTACTAATGGTTGCTAATTTTTCAATATAGTATACCCAATTGTTTTGCTGTATATTTGGCTTTTGCATTTCTTGCTTTGTTCCAGTTGTACAAGTTATCATAATGAGCTTGTTGCCTTTAGTTAACTATTTTCTGCCTAGTTATTACTTGCCACAGTTAAAGTTAGTTGGCTTATATGTTTTCCAGTTTGCGCAATGTTTACTGCCCAGTTGGCTGCATCATTGTAGTAGTTGGTTGTCCACATGTTCTTTGGTTTTTTGCACTATGTGTCATGCTTATGTGTAGAGGTATGCAGATCAAAGCACCCTTCTATGATTTCTCTAGTTTGTTTGCGCATCTTCTAACTATTTTGTTGTTTTCCCCCCTGCAGGGCAAAAATGGTTATAATAGGAGGAGATGCGGATGGCAATGAAGATGATGTATTTTTTCACTTTTTCTGTGTTTTTGAGTTATTTTCAACTTATGCACGTATGCTAATGTCCTTTTTTCATGTTTTCCTTTTTGTTGCTTAATCGGCGTTCTGGAAGTCAGTCGCTTCGCCAGAACTCAAAGCGTGCTGCTAATCGCCAGCCACGACCTGCGCGGAGTGTTCAATAGGGTGAGGAAGATGAGGTAAGTGGCATGCTGATAACAAGCCCCTTTCTTTTTGGTTTTGTTTGGGTCATATAACATTTTTTGTTTTTTCCCATGCTCATGTTTTTTTATTTTTTCTTAGGATGCTGATCAATTTCGTGTTGTAAAGCGGACTAGGCGTGCAACACTTGGAAAGGGAGCTGAGTCATCTTCTAGGGTAAGTAAATTATTGAATATAAGTGTTTCTCGCTTTTTAGATGCTGATGAAATTATGCAGTCGTTGGCACCACTATTTTTGTTTTTAGTTGGTCAATAACAACCTTGTAGTTGACATCTCTGGTCATCTTGATCTAAATACAGTTGACATTAGTTGGCATCTTGTAGTTGACAAGTTGGCATCTTATAGTTGACATCACTAGTCAATTTGTTGTGCAGGCAGCAGTTGTTGGAGGAGCTGTCGCATCTTCCGCAGCAGATGCTGAGGTATGTTTTTTGTGTGTTTATGGGCTATTGAACAGTTCCTTGCAAACCTTTTTTTACTTGCTGTTATCTTGTTGCAATATCATTTCTTATCGTTGCACATTGTAGGATCGAAAGTATGTCTAGAGGGGGGGTGTTTAGACTACTTGACCAAATAAAACTTATCCTTTTCCCAATTTTAGTTCTTGGCAGATTTTAGCAACTTTGGACAAGTCAAGCAATCTTAACACAATTCAAGCAAGCATGCAAAGAGTATATGAGCAGCGGAAAGTAAAGCATGCAACTTGCAAGAATGTAAAGGGATGGGTTTGGAGGATTCAAACGCAATAGGAGACACGGATGTTTTTGTCGTGGTTCCGTAGGTGGTTCTATCGTACATCCACATTGATGGAGACTTCAAACCACGAACGGTAACGGCTGCGTGAGTCCACGGAAGGCTCCACCCACGAAGGGTCCACGAAGAAGCAACCTTGTCTATCCCACCATGGCCGTCGCCCACGAAGGACTTGCCTCACTAGCGGTATATCTTCATGAAGTAGGCGGTCTCCTTGCCCATACAAACTCCTTGGTTCAACTCCACAATCTTGTCGGAGGCTCCCAAGTGACACCTAGCCAATCTAGGAGACACCACTCTCCAAGAAGTAACAAATGGTGTGTTGATGATGAACTCCTTGCTCTTGTGCTTCAAATGATAGTCTCCCCAACACTCAACTCTCTCTCACAGGATATGGATTTGGTGGAAATAAGATTTAAGTGGAAAGCAACTTGGGGAAGGCTAGAGATCAAGATTCATATGGTAAGAATGGAATATCTTGGCCTCAACACAAGTGTAGGTAGTTCTCTCTCAGAAAAGGTAAGTTGGAAGTGTAGGTTCGTTCTGATGGCTCTCTCCACGAATGAAGAGGACGTGGAGGGGTATATATAGCCTCCACACAAAATCTAACCGTTACACACAACTTGCCGATCTTGGTGGGAGCGAATTGATAAACTCGGTCAGACCGATTCAGCAAATCTAGTGACCGTTAGGATTTTCGGTGGGACCAACATGCAACTCGGTAGGACCGATATGGTTAGGGTTAGGGCATAACGTAATCTCGGTGAGACCGATTACACAAACTCGGTGAGTCCGATTTTGGTAATAAGCTAACCAGAGAGTTGGTCAGGTAAACTCGGTGGGACCGTTTCGCTCATTTCGGTGAGACCGAAATGTTACAGAAAAGAAACAGAGAGTTTACATTGCAATCTCGGTGGGACCGATCGCTCATCTCGGTGGGACCGAAACGTTACAAAAGGAAACAGAGAGATTACAATCCCATCTCAGTGAGACCGAGATCCCTATCGGTGAGACCGATTTGCCTAGGATTTGTGGCAGTGGCTATGACATCTGAACTCGGTGGCGCCGGATAGAAAGAATCGGTGGGGCCGAGTTTGACTTTTGGTTTAGGTCATATGTGGATGTGAGAAAGTAGTTGAGGGCTTTGGAGCATATCACTAAGCCTTTTGATCAAGAGCCTCATTAAGCAACACCTCATCCCTCCTTGATAGTATTGGCTTTTCCTATGGACTCAGTGTGATCTTGGATCACTAAAATAGAAAATGTATAGTCTTGAGCTTTGAGCTTGAGCCAATCCTTTTGTACTTAGCATTTTGAGGGGTCCACTTTTCTCATCCATGCCATGCCAATCATTGAGCTTTCCTGAAATATTAATCTTGAAATAGCATTATCTCAATGAGCTATATGTTGTTAGGAATTACCAAACCACCTAGGGATAGTTGCACTTTCAATCTCCCCCTGTCGGTGTCAAAACCGGCGGATCTCGGGTAAGGGGTCCCGAACTATGCATCTAGGCGGATGGTAACAGGAGACAAGGGACACGATGTTTTACCCAGGTTTGGGCCCTCTCGATGGAGGTAAAACCCTACGTCCTGCTTGATAAATATTGATGATATGGGTAGTACAAGAGTGGATCTACCACGAGATCAAGGAGGCTAAACCCTAAAGCTAGCCTATGGTATGATTGTTGTAATGTATGTTGTCCTACGGACTAAAGCCCTCCGGTTTATATAGACACCGGAGGAGGCTAGGGTTACACAGAGTCGGTTACAATGGTAGGAGATCTACATATCCGTATCGCCAAGCTTGCCTTCCACGCCAAGGAAAGTCCCATCCGGACACGGGACGGAGTCTTCAATCTTGTGTCTTCGTAGTCTTGGAGTCCGGCGGACGATGATAGTCCGGCTGTCCGGACACCCCCTAGTCCAGGACTCCCTCAGTAGCCCCCGAACCAGGCTTCAATGACGATAAGTCCAGTGCGTATATAGTCTTCGGCGTTGCAAGGCGGGTTCTCCCTTCAAGTTCCATGTACCTGCCGAACAGTGTCCGGCTTCATCATAAATACTGTGTTTCTTGGCTTCTACACCCAATAATGGCCTTCTTCCACGCGTCGCCCGAATGCGAAAAGCCAGGGTGTCTTTTATGTTTCACCCCCTAGTCGTGCGAGTCATCCGCCTACAAAAGAGGCAAAAATCTAGATCCAAACCACACCATCTTCCTCCCGCGAATACTTCATCGGAGCGCCCTCTACCTAAAAATCCATTCCATCATGGACCGTCGACGCGGCTCCTCTTCTCGCGCTCCCAGCCCACCGCCAGGGGATTGGAGGAGGTGCTCTGTTCCACACAACGAGCTAGTGAAGCTCCAAGCGGGGGGATATCTCCCTCCGGCCTTCATGGTCCCGGTTCGAGCCGGGCTGGTCACCTACCAAGGTGGGAGGCAAGCGGAGGCTACCCCAAGTCCCAATAAAGGGGAGCGGGTGCTTCGTCCCTTATCTGATAAGGGGACTCGGATTCCCAATACATCCATTTCTCCGCGGGCTCCTGGAGTTCTACGGACTCCAGCTCCACCACCTTACGCCCGCCTCTGTCCTGCATATCGCGGGCTACGTAGCTCTTTGCGAGCTATTCCTGGGCATCGGGCCCCATTTTGCATTGTGGAAGAGGCTGTTCTGCCTCGTACCCCGTTCTCACGAGGGGTCCATATATCAAGTGGGCGGCGCCAAAATATGGCGCATTGCCGGGACCGGATACCCATCCGGTACTCCCAAGAAGGCGTACGAAGACTGGCCCTCGGAGTGGTTTTACATAGGAGACGCTCCGCTGCCGGACCCACAGAGTTTAGTGCTGCTCCTCTGAAGAAACGCCTCAGCTGGCGCCCACAGAGCCCCCGACTGGAGGAAGACAAGAGCGTCCATTACTTGATGGGCCGAATAAGATTACTGGCCCATTCCAGGTTGACCATGATTGGACTCATGGCGACATGTATCATGCGGGGGGTACAGCCATTGCAATACAGAGGCCACCCCATGTGGGATTTCAACGGGGAAGACGATGCCACCCGTCATGGCCGCGAAGGGCCGGATTCGACCGAGGATCTGGTGCAGATCCTGTCCAGCCTGTACAAGGGGGAGAAGGATGACTTCCTTTGAACAAACCCTTTGAATGGGTTTTCCATGAACAACCCTAGAGGCTGGGTAAGCGAACACTTTTAAGGGCTCAACCCATGCTTTCGAAGTTTAGGCTTCTTATATTATGTCTTCGGCGCAGGATCTACGCCGGACTGTGGAGGACATGGTAAGTCCCGCTCTACAACCCGAGGATCCAGAAAGATCCCTGGATCCGGCCTCCGAAGAGGATCCGGACATCAAGGTGGAGCTGATCGACGGGGTGTTTCACCAGCTCAGCATGGACAATGCCTTGGTCGCCATTACAGCGGACTACCCCGGACTGTATCCGGCTTCCCAGGTGACTGTGACCGAGGTCCAGACACCATTATCTCTTCCTTGCCCATTTCTGACCTTCGCGAACGATGGTGTTTTAGAGGAAGTGCCTTCAAGGCGGGAAGCCGAGCCCGCGGCGGCTGACCAACAAAGGTCAGTCCGGACCGGCAGGCGGAAAAGGAGCGCGGCACGGACTGAAACATCGCCGCAAGGGTATAGCTCGTATTTAAATTTTCAGAGCAACGTTCCTAGGAAGCGTCTAAGTGCTCATGATCTTTATAGGAGAAAAAGCGCTCGCCGGACTGCGGGCGCGGAAGTTGCCGATCCAACCTATACCGGCCAGGCTCTAGCGCCCGGCATGGAGGGGGAGGCAAGTGCAAGACGCGGGTCGGATCCTCCTCCAACGGAGGACACCGACAGAGTGTCCGCCACCAAGTCTGAGGTGGAGAGCTCCATGAACCATAGGCGCCGCCGGACAGTATTTCGTGAAGCGTGATTCTCCTCTGAGGCATTGGACGCCTTTAACGCAGGGGACGCGCACCTCCGTGCCGCTCAAGATGGTTTTACCAGAGCCACGGAGCAGTATGTGAAAGACATACGGGTAAGGGAATTTTAATGGTTATATATACCAGTAACCCCCGAGACTTAAAGTAGTTATGTTAACTGATTTAAGGATCATTTGAAACGCAGGCTCTTACCGAGAAGAATGCCCAGCTGTCTCAGGAGCTGCAAGAATGTAAGGCCCAACTTGAGGCCGCACTTGCTGCCGCAGGAGGAGACGCAGAGACCCCTCCTGGTAACACATTTTTATTAATAAATATAAGCGCTGTGCGGCGTGCGCGCCAGTCTAATAGTGACATTGCAGGTGCCGCCGGACAAGATCCGGACAGGCAAGAATTACTGCGCCAGCTAAAGGCCGGCGAGAGGGTGCTGAATAGGGTGCAGCAAGAAAGGAACAAGCTCCAGGATGCCAACGCCAAGCTCGGAGAAGAGCTGAAAGGCGCTCGAGCCGGGCTGTCCAGCTCCGTTAAGGAGAATCAGCGGCTTCGTCGCGGCATTTATAGTAAGTGCTTGAGCGGACTCCTTTGAAAAGAAGAGTTCGGCGAGGAAGTAAATTGACATAATATGTCTTGTAGGTATACTCACAGGTCGCCCTGCGGAGGAGATGCCCATATCAACGGGTGATCAACTTCCCGAGCTGTTGCAACTGCTCGAACGAGTTCGGCAGGCAATGAGCGGCGTTGTCCAGGCTTTATGGCCAGCCCTCTCCCTACCCGAGGGCCTTGGGGAGCTTGCGGAGAAGCTTCAGGGAGTGCGGCAGCGCTTCCGTTTGTGGAAGATTTCGGCTTGCCGTCAAGGTGCCAGGGAGGCTTGGGCCATGGTGAAGACGCGTTACAAGAAGGCGGATCCCAACCACATGGCCGAAGTTGGACCGGTGGGGCCCGATGGGAAGGAGATCCCTGTGAGTTTAGTATACAGCCAAGTAGAGTTGGCTGCTAAATTTTCCCAACGGGACTGTAAGTTAGACAGCCTATTAGACGGGATTGAGGAGGAATACAATCAGTAAATTTGAAATGCCTTCTAGCCGGATTATAGATCGTTTGTCTTTGCCGACCTTTTCGCTTCAACCTCGGGACCCTAGAGTCCGGAGTGTGTCCGAATACCTTTTTGGTTAAGAAACAACCGTGGTATGCATGGAGACCAGGCGTAGGGGTCATTAGTGCTTTATCAGACAAGTGCCCAACTAGTTATGTTATATTACATGGTTAGTAAGAAACATCTTCCCGGGAGAATAGTTCCATTAAGGGTTCCTTTCCCTGGGAGGCATGCCCTAAAGTGCAAGTCCGGACTACGAAAAAAGCAGAAAAACATCTGGGGGCGGATAAATGAGTAGGTAGAAAATCATCTTTTAAGTCACCGACCGAATATTCCCTTAAGAACACTAGCTTTCGGCTTCACCCAGTCTGAGGTACACATCCGGCTGACCTGGCAGTAACAATCGCAGAGGTGCTCCCTTTACCTCCTAGCCGAACAATCGGGAACGTAGGGGTAAGCACAGGAGCCAGGCAACCCAGCTTGGCCAAAACTTAAGTCATATCGATGCATATAATGGTGAGTAAAAGGTACATGTGGAAGCTTGACACATGTGCTGGGCATGAAACCCTTATAATTGAGCTTCTGGAAAAGAAGCCCCTAGGTATAATGAGTGCGGATGGCACATCAAGTGTATGCGAACAATGCGAAAGTAGGCCCTTAGGGGCTTTTTAGTAAAAAGGTTATCAGAGGAAAGAGAAACAAAAGACAGCCGAAGTGTAAAAATTTGAATGGAGGAAGGGGACGAACTCTTAGTCCGGCGCTAGGCATAGAATCTTCGGAGGCGGGCTGCGTTCCATGGGTTTGGCTCGAGTCGGTTATCCGACGCATTTCGAAGACGGTACGCTCCGCCGGTCAGGACTTGATCGATAATGAAGGGGCCCTCCCATTTGGGCTTGAGCTTGTCCTTTTTCTTGTCCGGCAGGCGTAGAACTAGTTCACCAACGTTGTAAGTCTTGGCCCGTACTTCTCTGCTTTGATATCTTCAGGCCTGCTGCTGATAAAATGCGAAACGAGCCTTGGCGACGTCGCGTTCTTCCTCCAATGTGTCCAAGCTGTCCTGCCGATCCAGCTCGGCTTCTCTTTCTTCGTACATGCGCACTCGAGGTGAGTCATGAATTATGTCGCAGGGCAGGACTGCCTCTGCGCCGTATACCATAAAAAATGGTGTGAATCCGGTAGTACGGTTAGGCGTTGTCCGCAGCCCCCAGAGTACGGAGTCGAGCTCCTCAACCCAGTGCGTGTCAAATTTAGTAAGTGATCGCACTAGTCTGGGTTTAATGCCGCTCATTATTAGACCATTCGCTCGTTCCACTTGACCGTTGGTTTGAGGGTGATAGACTGAAGCATAGTCGAGCTTCATGCCCATATTTTTGCACCATGACTTAACCTCGTCGGCCGTGAAGTTCATGCCGTTGTCGGTGATGATGCTGTGGGGGACACCATAACGGTGTACAACCCCGGATATAAAGTCTATCACTGGTCTGGACTCTGCCGTTTTGACCGGTTTGGCCTCTATCCATTTGGTGAATTTATCCACCATGACCAATAGATACCTTTGCTTGTGGGTTCCCCCTTTAAGGGGTCCAACCATATCAAGCCCCCAGACCGCGAACGGGCAGGTAATGGGTATAGTTTTGAGGGCGGTGGGTGGCATATGGCTCTGATTAGAAAAGAGCTGACAACCGACGCATCGCTGGACTAAGTCCTGGGCATCTGCCCGGGCCGTCGGCCAATAAAATCCTGTACAGAATGCCTTTCCTACAAGGGTCCGGGCTGCTGCATGGTGTCCTCCTAGTCCGGCATGAATTTCAGCCAGGAGGTTTCGCCCTTCCTCTTCGGAGATACACCTTTGAAGGACTCCGGTTGTACTTTTCTTATAAAGTTCTCCCTCATGGACCTTGTAGGCTTTCGATCGCCAGACTATGCAGCGGGCCTCATTTTGGTCTTCGGGAAGTTCCTGTCTGAGCAAATAGGCTAGGAAAGGTTCTGTCCACGGGGCGATTACCGCCATTATGTCGTGGGCTGAAGGTGTTATGTCATCGGCTGAATCGCCGGTTGGCGCGGTTGTTTCCGGTTTGTCATATCCGGACTCCTCTTCCCATAGTACGGATGGCTTGAAGAGCCGCTCCAGGAAGATATTTGGAGGGACAGCATCACGTTTTGCACCGATGCGTGCCAGTACGTCGGCCGCTTGGTTATTATCTCGGGCTATGTGATGGAATTCAAGTCCTTCGAACCGAGCTGACATTTTTAAGACAGCATTGTGATATGCTACCATTTTCGGATCCTTGGCATCGAAATCTCCATTTATTTGGGATATTGCAAGGTTTGAATCCCCGCGCACCTCTAGGCGTTGAATGCCCATGGAGATTGCCATTCGGAGACCGTGTAAAAGGGCCTCGTATTCGGCTGCGTTGCTGGAGTCCGTGTACATTATTTGAAGTACGTATTGGACTGTGTCCCCGGTTGGGGACGTCAAGACGACGCCAGCCCCCAGTCCGGCCAACATTTTAGAGCCGTCGAAGTGCATAATCCAATTGGAGTATGTGCCGTACTCTTTAGGGAGTTCGGCTTTGGTCCATTCGGTGACAAAGTCAGCCAAAACTTGCGACTTCATAGCTCGCTGAGGTTTGTAAGTTATATCGAATGGTAAGAGCTCAATTGCCCATTTTGCAATCCTGCCCGTTGCGTCGCGGTTATTTATAATGTCATAGAGTGGTACTTCAGAGGCCACTGTTATCGAACACTCTTGAAAGTAGTGTCAGAGCTTCCGGGATGCCATGAACACCGCATACGCTATCTTCTGATAGTGTGGGTAACGGGACTTGCAGGGGGTTAACACAGTGGATACATAATAGACTGGTTTTTGAAGAGGGAATTTGTGCCCTTCTGTCTCTCGTTCGACGACGAGTACCGCGCTTACAACTTGATGCGTTGCTGCGATGTATAACAACATTGGTTCGCCCAGATTGGGCGCAGCCAGGACCGGATTTGTTGCCAGTATGGCCTTTATTTCTTCGAGTTCGGAAGTGGCAGCATCCGTCCACTCGAAGTGTTCAGTGCGCCTGAGGAGGCGATAGAGGGGCAATGCCTTTTCTCCTAGACGGGAGATAAAGCGGCTTAGAGCTGCCACGCATCCTGTTAATTTTTGTATTTGTTTGAGGTCTTTTGGAATGTCCAACTGTGACAGAGCTCGGATTTTAGCCGGGTTTGCTTCAATTCCTCTACCGGATACGATGAAGCCCAGCAGCTTTCCGGCTGGTACGCCGAAAACACATTTTTCCGGATTTAGCTTGATGTCATATGCTCTGAGGTTGTCGAACGTGAGCCTTAAATCGTCTACTAGAGTTTCGACGTGTTTTGTTTTGACGACTACATCGTCTACGTATGCCTCGACTGTTTTGCCGATCTGGGTAGCCAGACATGTTTGAATCATGCGCTGATATGTTGCGCCGGCGTTTTTAAGTCCGAAGGGCATCGAGTTGAAGCAGAATGGTCCGTATGGAGTGATGAATGCCGTTGCGGCTTGGTCTGCTTCCGCCATCTTGATTTGATGGTAGCCAGAGTATGCGTCGAGGAAGCACAACGAATCGTGCCCTACGGTAACATCGATAATTTGGTCGATGTGGGGGAGAGGGAAGGGATCCTTTGGGCAAGCCTTATTGAGGTCTTTAAAATCGACACAGAGGCGCCAGGATTTGTCCTTCTTTGGTACCATTACTAGATTTGCTAGCCAATCCGGATGTTTGATATCTCTGATGAATCCGGCTTCCAATAGTTTGGCTACCTCTTCTCCATTGCCTGTCTTTTGGGTTCGGAAAATCGTCGAAGAGCCTGTTCGACTGGCTTAAATCCTTTTAGGATGTTTAGGCTGTGTTCTGCCAACCTGCGTGGGATTCCGGGCATATCCGAAGGATGCCAGGCGAAAATGTCCCAATTTTCCCGAAGGAATTCGCGCAGTGCGGCGTCTACTTCGGGGTTCAGTTGTGCCCCAATGGAGGTTGTCTTTGTTGGGTCCGTTGGATGGACCTGGAATTTTATTATTTCATCTGCTGGTTTGAAGGTGGTGGACTTGGATCTTTTATCGAGTATCACATCGTCCCTGTTCACCGTAGAGCGCAGCGCGGTGAGTTCTTCTGCTGCTAAGGCTTCGGATAGTGCCTCCAGGGCTAGTGCGGCTGTCTTGTTTTCGGCGCGGAGTGCTATGTCCAGATCACTAGCGAGAGTGATTATTCCGCCGGGCCCAGGCATTTTGAGCTTCATGTACCCGTAATGAGGTACTGCTTGAAAAATTGTGAATGCCTCTCGTCCTAATATAGCGTGATATCCGCTGTTGAACGGGGCCACTTGGAACGTGACTTCTTCGGATCTGCAATTGTCCGGCGAGCCGAACACCACATCGAGTGTGATTTTTCCGGTGCAGCGCGCTTCCCGGCTAGGGATTATTCCTCTGAAGGTTGTGCTGCTTCGCTCAATACGGCTCCAGTCTATTTCCATTTTTTGAAGAGTTTCCTCGTAGATGAGGTTTAATCCGCTACCGCCATCCATGAGGACCTTTGTAAGTCGAAAGCCGTCCACTATGGGACTAAGCACCAGTGCGGCTGGTGCTCAAGCTGTTCGGAATTTAGGTTCGTCGCTGGCGTTGAAGGTAATAGCTGTGTCGCTCCATGGATTTGCCGTTGCTACTTGGTAGACTTCGGCGAGGCCGCGGATCGTTCGTTTTCGCATATTGTTTGATGCGAAGGTCTCGAAGACTGTTGATACCGTACCGGTATTGTTGGAGTGGTTTTCCGGGGCTAGAAGCTCCTCGCCACTTTTGGCCACCTGCCGTAATATCCAACATGCTCGAAGGCTATGTGTTGGGACGGCTCCCACTGTACTATGAAGCTTACAGGGTCCATTGAGCCATCCCTCCAGTACGGTTCCATGCCCTTTATGGGTTTTTTGCTTTTTGGTTTTTGCATCTGGGGCCTGAGTGTGATGCACCCTTTTGTTGCGGACTGGGGTTGTGTTTGGGGCCGGATTATCCCAAAATTGGTTTTCGGTTTTCCGGAAACTCTCCATAGCACAGTACTTTCGTACTATGGACGCCAGATCGGCGAGGCGTATAATTTTACGATGGCCGATGGCGTTCAATATTCCCTTGTCTGTGCAATTATTGCAAAAGATTGAGATTGCGTTTTCCTCTCGGCAGTCCTTTATCCTGTCCATAACCAGGAGGAATCTGGCCCAGTAGTGATGTACTGTTTCAGCGGGCTCTTGCCGTATTAAAGATAGATCGCATATGTCTGGGCGGGTGGGTGGACTAAAATCCGGATCCCTGCCCATCTTGGGGCTTAAAGGCCGAGGAGTTTCCGAATTCGGAAGCTTGGATTGCTGGACACGATACAGCAAGTCCGGAACGATGCATGATTTTAAGTTCAATGCTCGATCAAAGTCCGTCCCTCCGCGGAAATCCGGCATGGAGGGTTCGGGAATCCGGACGTGACTAGTTTTCAATATAGGCGAAGAGTCGCCGCATTGCTCCTCTACCACTGCGACGTGGTGGGTGGCCTGGGGAGAGTTAATCTCTCTCAGATCGGTTTTGAACCCAATCTGATTGTAGTCTGTAGCGACTCCCAGGGTGGCGATGCGATCCAAGAGCTCGTTAACAGACGAGAGCTCTATTGGATCCAACTGCTCGGCGGATTCCGAGCCGACACGAAGATTGCTTTTGACGACTTGAGAAGTCATTGTCGAAGCAGTGGCCGGACAGGCGGTCATAAGAAAACCACCTAGCCGGATAGTTTGGCCAGCGGCCACGGCCCCTTTGGCGAAAATACCGTCTTTGAAGACGGGTGGAGGCATCCTTCCTATCGGTGACGACACAGAGGAACTCTCAATGAAAGCACCAATGTCGGTGTCAAAACCGGCGGATCTCGGGTAGGGGGTCCCGAACTGTGCGTCTAGGCGGATGGTAACAGGAGACAAGGGACACGATGTTTTACCCAGGTTCGGGCCCTCTCGATGGAGGTAAAACCCTACGTCCTGCTTGATTAATATTGATGATATGGGTAGTACAAGAGTGGATCTACCACGAGATCAAGGAGGCTAAACCCTAAAGCTAGCATATGGTATGATTGTTGTAATGTATGTTGTCCTATGGACTAAAGCCCTCCGGTTTATATAGACACCGGAGGAGGCTAGTGTTACACAGAGTCGGTTACAATGGTAGGAGATCTACATATCCGTATCGCCAAGCTTGCCTTCCACGCCAAGGAAAGTCCCATCCGGACACGGGACAAAGTCTTCAATCTTGTGTCTTCGTAGTCTTGGAGTCCGGCGGACGATGATAGTCCGGCTGTCTGGACACCCCCTAGTCCAGGACTCCCTCACCCCCTTTTTGGTAATTTATTACAACATATAGACCAAAGCTTCGACAAATGATAATAAGAGTGAAAAACATTGTCTCTTTGAGAAGTATGTGAAAAGCTTTGAGAAGTATGTGAAAAGCAAGAGCTCCCCCTAAATTTGTGCATAGTTTAAGATTTGCTTTGGACTGCAAATGCACAATGAGTTAGGATCATGGGTTACTCTTCCATGTCACATACATCTTGGTGGAGTGCTCAAAATGATAATAATTAAATACATGCACTCATCACCAAGCAAAGTGAATGATCATATGGGGATATAAAAGGATAATGTCATCCAATAAGCATTAAGGTAGCATATGATCAAACACATGATCATCCAAGTATCACACAAAAGCATAAAGTATCTCAAACAAGAAAATAACAAAGTTCAACCACCAAAAATCAAGAGAGAACAAAGATCAACACTCTCGCTCGAAGCCTATGATCTATACATTTTCTCCCCCTTTGGCAACAAGTTACCAAAAAGTTCATAAAAATGCATAGTGCTAGATCGACTCTCAGGCTTGGTCTTCAGGTGGTGGTGTAGATAAAACTCCAAGGACGAAGGCATCAGTTGATGTAGATGGAGCTGGTGGAGTGGGTGCTGGAGCTGGTGGCACTGAAGTTGTAGCTGGTGCAGATGAATTTTCTCTGGTGTCTGTAACTAGCACTGCAGTAGATCTCTGTCCTCTCGGCACTCTAGCAAAAGCATCAGTGGTAGACTTGCCCTTCTTCTCCTGCACTTCATCCTGAAGTTGCTCAACAACTGACTGTATCTCAGTGACCTTCACATCTAAATCATAGAACTTCTGCTCCATGATCCTCTCCAAGCTCTCCTGGTTTTGAGTCAGGGTGCCAATCCTTTCTTAATCCTCAGAGTGGAGGCAATCAAGTAGCCAAGATGATCTTGCTTGCTCTTCAGAAGATACTGAGATGCCTTATCAATGGTTGGCATCTTTGCAGCCTTTTCAGTACTTGCCTTCTCCTTCTTTGATTGTGCTTGCACAGAAGATGGTTCATTCTCATCCATTACCACAGTGTTGTCCTCAATGTCTGGGTAGATGGGCATATGATCCTTGTCCAAGAAATATGTGACAATGCCCATCTTGGAGTTGATTAGCTCCTGGATCTGTGGGGCATTCCCACAACTTCTCTTCTGATCTGCAGCTGTTCTCTTTATAGTTTCCATAATTAGGCTCATGACTTTGAACTTTTGAGGCACATCAAATATGCGAAGCAGCTTAATTGCATGGCCTCTGATCATCTTGTGATCACCTGACTTGGCAATAGAGTGTGCCTGAGGATCCAGTTGATTGTTGGCAAACCTGACAGAAGGTAATGTACTGATCCAAATTTGTGTGTCTCAAGAGCAACATCTGGGATCTCTCTATACATATGTGTCATGGTGTTGTGATCCTTCTTCTTCTTGGCATAGACATCCAAGTCATCTTCATTCTCCTCAGGAGAATTGATCAATTTTGCCCATTCTTCAACTGTTGACTAGTACCTAGTACCTTCAGACATCCAGACAATCCTTCCATCTGGGTAGAAATGGGCTGTGGAGTAGAACTGCATAATAAGCTCATCATTCCACTTTGTGAGCTTCTGCCCAACAAAATCCTCTACTCCACAAGACTTGAAACTATCATAGACTCCAGGATAGTGTTCTTCATTTTCCCTGATGTACTCCCAGTCCACCCAGCTCATATCACAGACTATAGGCTTCTTGTCAAGCAACATTGTCTCATAGAAGTTCTATTGTTCCTTTGTATGGAACCTGTAGTCCACATCAGTTCTTCTCCTGACTGCATAGGGATCAGTCAATCTCCACTGTCTGAGTCCTGCATCCTTCCTGAGCTTCATGTCCTCAGCTACTGGATGAGCATCATTGTGATCTAGAATTTTGGGCTTCAACTTCCTCAAGACATGTGACTCATCTCTTCTTCTTCTATAGCAGCTTCAGGCACTGGGGCCTTGTTCTTCTCTGCAGCTGGAATATTCCTTGTACTCCTCTTGGATGTAGCTTTGGGTTTTGGAGCAGCTGTCTTGGGAGCTTCTTTGGGCTTAGATGGAGCAACTCCTGATCTTATAGCATCTCCCATAAGCTTTTGAGCTTTAGGTGCTGGTGCAGGAACCTCTTCCTCTTCATCTTCCATCATTGAGGGCTTCCCAATTACTCTGTCCATGGTCTTCTTGACCCTTTTTTTCCTTTTCTTCTCTACCACAACCTGTTCTTTGGGTGCAGATCCCAAAGTTTCTTGAGTGGATGTTCTGGCCTTTGACATAGGAACTCTCTTGGAAGGAACCTATGCCTTCATTCCTGGCTTAGTGGCAGCAACTGTGCTATATTCCTTTTTCAGAACTTTCTTCTTTGAGATGGCCTCATCCTCATCAGCCACATAGTCCTCATCCTCAGAATCGGAGGTTCTCTTCTTTCTGGCCCTAGTGGCTGCCTTAGACAAGTTGCTGGGTGTACTCCTGCTTCCATCATCATAGCTGTTAGAGGGACTAGTGCCCTCACTCATGTGAACTTGCTCCTTAGACTTGTTCTGACTGTCACTCTGATCTGACATGATGCAAACACTGACAGCTGACCCTGTGAATAGATATAGATGAGATAGATTGGATGAGCATCACAAAGTGCAGAGGTTTTTGCAAAAGAATGAGTCAAAAACTTCGTTTTAGTTTTCCACAAAAAGCATTTCGGATCTACCAATTTGAAAACTCTATGATAACAAAGCAGCTTTTGGAACCTAAACTAGTGAACTCGGTCAGACCGAGTCACAGTTTGGTGGCACCGAGACTGCTAGGGTTTCACAAAGAATTGAACTCGGTCACACCGATTTGTAATTCTAAGTCAGACCGAGAATCACATGTGCAATGGCCTTAGCCAAATCGGTGGAACCGATTTCAACACCTCAGTTGGTCCGAGATGATTTCGGCAGAAACCTAACCCTAAATTTTCAATCCACAACTAAACTACGGAGTGATTTTGCTGGATAGAGTGATCTCAATCGTGGCAAGATACATGGCAAAATAATGTGCTAGGAATCGGAGTGGGATTAGCACAAAGATCAAGTCCATACCCTAAGTGCAGCAATGGACCTGCTACGGCAGCAACGGCGGAGACGATTTCCGTTGACGGCGGCAGAAACCAGCGGCGAGTGGCAGCTGGTGATGAGGAGGACGATCCGGAGACCCAGGGATGCAGAGCAGGCTGAGCGCGGGCGAAGGGGTTCGGAGAATTTTCCAAATTTTGGCCCGGGGATATATATATAGCCTGACCCTGTCGGTGTGACCGAGTGGAACAACTCGGTGGCACCGAGATGCATAATTGCAACCAGTTACTGCAACTCGGTGTGACCGAAAAGTTCAAATCGGTTGCACCGAGATTGAAAACCTAGATCGACTTAGTGATCTCGGTATGACCGAAATGGATGAATCGGCCAGACCAAAACACACAAAGAAGTTTTGGAAGTTTAAGTCTATGAAGAATCGGGGACTCCGAGTGCTCCTCACACAGAGTGGTTCGAATCTGACTTGATCAAACTTTGTGATGTAGCATGAATAGAGTTTGAGACAAGAAAAGCATAGATAGCTAGAGAAGGTTCTTAGGCATTCTTGTCCATCCACTTGGCAAAAGAAAAAGGAACCAAACAATCAAAACAACAAGTGGATGTCCTCGAATGAGTAAATTATTCAACCAACTTGCTCACACAATAAAATGGCAAATGAAATATGTGGCAAAGCATGCACAACCAATTCTAGCATCTATCAAGCAATTGGCGATGACTGGGTCATCTATATATGAGTATATTGACTTAGGAGTCAAATGAGAACATTTGATCATAGGTCATACTCATCGTTTAAGCACAACTGGGGTTACCACTTTTACATAAAGTGTCATTGTGTTCACACCATTAGAGTTGCTTTAGCTCAATTCTTAGAGTAAAGCTCCCCCTAGATGTGAGATCCCCCCTAAGAGGGATGAACTAACCTTGGGTTTTGTCGATGATGACTTCATGTAGGTGTTGAAGATGTGGATGCTCAATGTTGATGTAGATCATTTGGAGCAATCCTTTGGAGTGAGTTGCACTTTCAATACCTACACGGGTTAGTCCCACAAGGAACAAACAAGGATATCCATAGACATAGAGTGATGCACACACAAGATGATGTCTATGAAAGCATTTGGTTACCTTGTCCCTTGTCTTAACAACAAGAGGGTTTCTAACTCCTTGAACTAGTGCAAGATGTGGAAGTTGATTGCACTTGTTCTTGCCAAAATGATAAGAGTGAAGTATGTTGGTGGAGTCACCCTCAGGAACTCTCTAGTTATTCTTCTTCGAGATCCACATCATCTTGATGGGAATCCTTGGAGTTGTAGTCGTACTTGATGAAGTAGAACTTGATGTAGTCTTGGGAACCCACTTGACCAAGGCCTTAGGAGCTTCTTCAAATGCATTAATCTCTTCTTGAAGCTTATCCTTGCCTTTTTGCTTGTGGTCTTGTGGTGGAAGATCATCTTGAGCTTGTGTCCCTTTGAAGGAAGTAGGATCATACTTCTCTTGTTGAGGAACAAACTTCGTCTTGGGGTATTGATCTTCTTCCCACTCAACTCCATTGGCATTGAACTTTCCTTCAAAACCAACACCTTGGTTCTTCCGGTGCCTTCCTTGCTTGCGTACAATTTCCTCGAATTGCTTACTCCCGGCAAGGCTCTTGTAAACACCTTTCTCTATAATTCCCTTCAATAAGCTATTTTCTTGCTCAAGTGTAACTTGGCTAAGAGAATCATTAGTGGAATCAAGAGAACTACTAGAAGCAACAACATTGGATTTAGCATGATTATTGTTACTACCAGAGGAAGAATCTTTCTTGTTCTTGTTACTAGTCTTGACTTGAGGCATGTAAGTGGATAAGAGTAAACGCTTGGCAATGTAAGAAGAACTTTTCTTGCGAAGATCATCATTGATTGCCTTTAAGAACTCATGCTCTTGCTCAAGGTTGAGCTTTTCAAAACGTCATTTCTCATGAGTCCTTAAAAGTTCTCGATGATCTCCTAAGATAGTTTTATGAGCTAACTTAAGAGTGTTTAGTTCTTTAGTTAGAAACTCAATCTTCTCCTTATCATTGTCATTCATTTTATCTTGATTAGCATGATTAATTGACATTTCATCATAGTATTCATCACTAGAGTTGTCAACAAGTAAATCATCATCACCTAACAAGTCATCTTCATCACTATTGAAATCAACATACTCGGGGTGTGATACCTTTGGTCCTTTAGCCATGAAGCATCTTCCAGGTCCTTCATTTGGTGAATCAAATATGTCGTAGGAGTTGGTTGACACAAGTGCTAGACCGGCAACACCTTCATCTTGAGTATATTCGGAGTCGGAGTGATAGCTTCTCTCGGAGTGATTGTCGGAGTCGGAGCCGGATACCCATTCACCAACATGAGCTTCATGTCTTCGTTTTGTGTAGCTCCTTGATGACTTGTCCTTCCTTTCCGAGTCCTTGCTTCTCCGGGATGTTCTTTGTTCATAACGATCATCTCTACTCCTTCTCTCTCTTGATGGTGATTCTTCTCTTCTACTTGTTTTTGGAGAATCATCTCTTCTCTTGTAGGGTGTCGTACACTCATTGGAATAGTGTCTGGGTCTTCCACAATTGTAGCAATTTCGCTCTCGACTAGAAGATCTTTTGTCATTGTAAGACCTTGACTTGGAACTTCTCTCTTTGCTTCTACTCTTGTAGAACTTGTTGAAGTTCTTCACCATTAGGCTCAATTCTTCATTGAAGGTTTGTTTTTCACTTGATGATGTGGGAGCTTCACATGAGGCTTTGTAAGCACCACTTGACTTGTTATGGAGCTCCTCCTTATCCTTGAGTGAAATCTCATGAGAAAAAATTCTTCCAATGACTTTCGTTGGCTTGAGATGTTTGTAATTTGGCATCATTTGGATCAATGTGCATACGGTATCATATTTTCCGTCCAAAGCTCTTAGGATTTTCTTGATGATGAATTTGTCGGTCATCTCTTCACTTCCTAAGCCGGCGATCTCATTTGTGATAAGAGCAAGCCTAGAGTACATTTCAGCGACACCTTCACCATCCTTCATTTTGAACTTGTCAAGCTGACTTTGAAGCACATCCAACTTGGATTCCTTGACGGAGTCGGTACCTTTGTGCATATCAATCAAAGTATCCCAAATTTCCTTTGCATTCTCAAGACGGCTGATTTTGTTGAATTCTTTGGGGCACAATCCGTTGAAGAGGATATCACAAGCTTGAGCATTGTATTGTAGCATCTTCAACTCTTCCGCGGTAGCTTCACGGTTCGGTTCTCTCCCCTCAAAGAATTCACCTTGCAAGCCAATACACACAATAGCCCATACGACGGGGTTATGTCCAACAATATGCATTTCCATCTTATGCTTCCAACTAGCAAAATTAGTACCATCAAAATAAGGACCTCTATGGTGGTAATTTCCCTCGCTAGATGCCATACTCTCCTAGATTGTGAAACCAAGGCTATGACTACCAAAAGCTATGGAAATCAAAGCAAATGGAGACCAAAGCTCTGATACCACTTGTAGGATCGAAAGTATGTCTAGAGGGGGATGATTAGACTACTTGACCAAATAAAACTTATCCTTTTCCCAATCTTAGTTCTTGGCAGATTTTAGCAATTTTGGACAAGTCAAGCAATCTTAACACAATTCAAGCAAGCACGCAAAGAGTATATGAGCAGCGGAAAGTAAAGCATGCAACTTGCAAGAATGTAAAGGGAAGGGTTTGGAGGATTCAAACGCAATAGGAGACATGGATGTTTTTGTCGTGGTTCCGATAGGTGGTGCTATCGTACATCCACATTGATGGAGACTTCAACCCACGAAGGGTAACGGCTGTGCAAGTCCACGGAGGGCTCCACCCACGAAGGGTCCACGAAGAAGCAACCTTGTCTATCCCACCATGGTCGTAGCCCACGAAGGACTTGCCTCACTAGCGGTAGATCTTCACGAAGTAGGCGATCTCCTTTCCCTTACAAACTCCTTGGTTCAACTCCACAATCTTGTCGGAGGCTCCCAAGTGACACCTAGCTAATCTAGGAGACACCACTGTCCAAGAAGTAACAAACGTGTGTTGATGATGAACTCCTTGCTCTTGTGCTTCAAATGATAGTCTCCCCAACACTCAACTCTCTCTCACAGGATATGGATTTGGTGGAAAGAAAATTTGAGTGGAAAGCAACTTGGGGAAGGCTAGAGATCAAGATTCATATGGTAAGATTGGAATATCTTGGCCTCAACACAAGTGTAGGTGGTTCTCTCTCAAAAAAGGTAAGTTGGAAGTGTAGGTTCATTCTGATGGCTCTCTCCACGAATGAAGTGGAGGTGGAGGGGTATATATAGCCTCAACACAAAATCTAACCGTTACACACAACTTGCCAATCTCGGTGGGACCGAATTGATAAACTCAGTCGGACCGATTCAGCAACTCTAGTGACCGTTAGGATTTTCGGTGGGACCGACATGCAACTCGGTAGGACCGATATGGTTAGGGTTAGGGCATAACGTAATCTCGGTGAGACCGATTACACAAACTCGGTGAGACCGATTTTGGTAATAAGCTAACCAGAGAGTTGGTCAGGTAAACTCGGTGGAACTAATTCGCTCATTTTGGTGAGACCGAAATGTTACGAAAGGGAAACAGAGAGTTTACATTGCAATCTCGGTGGGACCGATCTCTCATCTCGGTGGGACCAAAACGTTACGAAGGGAAACAGAGAGATTACAATCCCATCTTGGTGAGACCGATGTCCCTATCGGTGAGACCAATTTGCCTAGGGTTTGTGGCAGTGGCTATGACATATGAACTCGGTGGCGCCGGATAGAAAGAATCGGTGGGGCCGAGTTTGACTTTTGGTTTAGGTCATATGTGGATGTGAGAAAGTAGTTGAGGGCTTTGGAGCATATCACTAAGCATTTTGAGCAAGAGCCTCATTAAGCAACACCTCATCCCTCCTTGATAGTATTGGCTTTTCCTATGGACTCAATGTGATCTTGGATCACTAAAATAGAAAATGTAGAGTCTTGAGCTTTGAGCTTGAGCCAATCCTTTTGTCCTTAGCATTTTGAGGGGTCCACTTTTCTCATCCATTCCATGCCAATCATTGAGCTTTCCTGAAATATTAATCTTGAAATAGCATTAGCTCAATGAGTTATATGTTGTTAGGAATTACCAAAACCACCTAGGGATAGTTGCACTTTCAATCCCCTAGAACTTTTTGTAGTTGTCAGTTCTAGTATATTTTCTTAGGTTTTTTGCAGGTTGCACACTGGTAGTCTTCAGTTGTCATCATGAGCTTTATTAGTTGTACAAAAACATCATATTAGTTGGCATGATCCATTTTATGAATATATAGTTTTTTGCAATACAGATCCAAATGATGATTGCTAGTTTTTTTTCATTCCTGTTTTTTCTCTTGTGTTTAATGTTTCCTTAATGTTTTTTATTTTCTCATCAACAGGCCAGCGGTGAAGGAGTTGAGGTGGCTGCAGGGGAAGATGTGGAGCGACCATCACAAGCGGGCAGGATAAGGGCATCACCAGCGCGGTTTGCAAATTTCAATGACTCTCTATCCCCACCGCAGAAGTCTGAGCTAGTGTCGAGGTTGTTCGGGGGTCTGTTGAACTTATCAGACACACTTCCAGCGAACCTCACTAAGTTCCTGGTGCAGTCCTACCAACTAGAGAGCTCTAAAATGGTTTTCCCAGGAAGGGGAAGGATCTGTGTCGATGCTGACAGTGTTCACAGGGTATTTGATCTCCCAAACAGGGGTTAAAAAGTCAGATATTTAGTTGACAAGGATGCTACTAGGAGATTCAGAGAGGCTTTCAACATAACTGGAAATTCTCATCCCCAGATCACTACATGGCGCAAGATGATTCAGGACATGGGTGGAAGAATGGATGACACATTCTTTATGGCCTGGTTTGCGGTTGCCTTCAGCACTTTTCTAGCACCAACCACGGCCCTGAAGCTCAGCCCAAAGTGCTATAGACTTGTGCTAGATCATGAAATGCTCAAGAACACAAACATCTGCCTCTTTGTAGCAGAACACATAAATAAAGCTTTCCGGAACATGGACCAGGAGAAGCAAACCATCTGCTTCTGCTTGGATCACTTGATGGTTAGTTAAAACGACCACCTCCATGTGTTCTTCTTCTTTTGTGCAGTTATAGTTTGCTGAAATACTCCTCATAATAACTGAACTTGGCTTTTCCTTTTGTTGGGTCTGGTGCAGATACTATACCTTGATGCGCTCGTCCATGATATCCTAGTAAGCAACTGCGCGATATGAGCGAATGCTTGGGATAGTATTCTAATTGCCAAGGTGATCAAGAAGGACACGGTCTCCCCTGGTGAGTTCTTCTTTTTGTTTTGTTCCAATAGTGTCTTCTTTTTTATGTTCTTTTGATGTCTGGTCACTTTTTTGGAAATTGCAGAAAAAACTGTCATCAGTTGGCACAACAATGCATGTAGTTGCACGGCTTGTAGCTTTAAGTTTGGCATCTGCACACATGTTCATTTTTAATTGGCACACCATCTATTTTAAGTTGCACAGTTTTACTTATCTTGTTGCACAGATGTGTGACATCAGTTGGTAGAAACTTTTTTTAGGTGCCATGTGGGTTGCACAATTTTTGTGTCTTTGTTCAGTTGCATATATCTAGAATCGAATTGTCTACCCAATATCTTTGTTGTAGTTGCACAGGTTATAATGTTTGGTTTTGTTCAACACACAAATCTATTTTGATAACCTTGTTCTTTTCTTCTTCTCTTTTTTACATCAGCTTAAAGAGGAGTATAGAGGCATGGAGCAGACACCACTTTTTGGTGGTATTTTGCAAGCTGAAGCATTCGTGGCATCCAAGTTACCAATAACCTACAATCCGCATGTTACTCCTTTGCATACAGAAGTTTGTATCAGTTACCAACATTTTCTTTTGGCTGGGATGTATGTTCAGTTGCACATGTATGCCTTTTTAGTTGCGAGAATACAGGATTCAGTTGGCTGGGATGTATGTTCAGTTGCACATATAAGCTTTTGTAGTTGCACATGTTCTTTGGACAGTCAATGTGTTCGTTTGGAACCAATGACATCAACTTGGCAGAATGCATGTTTTAGTTTGGGCACAATGCATGTGTAGTTGGCTAGAATCATGTTTTTAGTTGGCCCAAAAATGTGTCTTAGTCGGGTTGCTTAACACATCATGGTCAATTACAGACATTTTCCTTTTAAAAAAAAAATTCTAACCGAATCAGTACTGAATCTTTTTTTTGTGTTGATGCAGAAAAAGGAAAAGATTGCCAAAGTGGTTAATGACCTGTGCAAGGTTGTAACTGAATAGGTTGGCACCTTTATTAAAGCAGTTGCCAAGATCAATGATGAGGAGCCGGATATTGATCCTTACGTACAGCAGCCATCAATGGGGACCGGGACGTCACGCGGTGCTCCAAAAAGAAAAAGATGGAGTTCAACTATACAAGAAGAGGAAGAAGAGTTTGTTGAGGAGGAGTCAGAAGAAGATGAGGAAATGGAAGCAGTGATAGATGTTGACGATGACGAGGACACAGATGCGGATGAATCGGATGAGGAGGACAAGGAGGAGGATGATAAAGAAGAAGATGCAGAGGAGGAGGAGGACGAGAAAGAAGAGGAGGACAAAGAAGAAGAGGACAAAGGACAGGAGGAGGACAAGGAAGAAGATAGTGAGGCAGAGGAGGAGGAAGAAGAAGATGAGGCCAAAGAGGGGGACAGGGACAAAGGTGCAGCAGTTGATGGCAGTGAGGGGGGAGAAGACAAAGGTGAAGTAGTTGATGGCAGTGAGGGGGAAGAAGACGACGATGAAGAAGACGAGGATGGTGATGGTGATGATCAAGGGGGATCCAATGGAGGCAGTGACAACAGCGATGATGATGATGATGATGATGATGACAACGCCCCTAGTTCTGGTGGTACAAGAGGCAACACATCCAGGAGGACTAGCACTTCTGCCACCCCTGCCAGCAGCAGCAATTCATTGAGAAGCAGGAGCACACTACAGATGTTGGTTGACAAAACTTGCTGGAAAGACAAGGATTTGCCAAAGTCAAAGAAAAATGACGAAGCAGAGTCTCAGGGCAGCATTGATATGTTCAAGCTCTGCAACTTGAAGCCAGCTTTGCCAACCACCTTTCTCGTGCCAGACTTTAGCGACAAAGAGATGTGTGAGAAGATCAACTTTGCCATTGATCAGAGCTTGTTCTTATCAAGTAACGCTGAAAAGAATCAAACTGACATGGAGGAAGCAGGAAAGGGTCTTGACTGGGTTCATTCAAAGAAAAAATACAAGGAATACTTGAAGCAGCTTCCAGATCTAAGCTCTAGCAAGAGCAACGCAGCATCCGTTTCAAATCCTCACATGGTCCAGAAGCGCAAAGTAGTTTCAATGAAGAAGAATCTGCAACTGCCTCAAACCAAGGAGAAGATGGTGAGTGCAGATGCTGAAATAAATGTGGTCAAGAAAGCTGTGGTTCAAACTGATATGCCAACTATAGTGAGCAGAGCCAACCAGCATCACAGGAGTTCAACAGATCAAGGGGAAGACTCCTCTTTCAGTGGTCCCACCTAAACCACCTAAGCAGCAAAAGATTGTCAAGTTTGCAAAGGGCATACAGGGGGAACAGGGAACAAAAGGTGTGGTGTTCAGAGATGAGAAAGAACTGCGCGCCGCAGCTATTGATGCAGGGGTGCCAAGTTCTGCTAGGTTGCTGCCAACTCAGACTGGAAAGATGCCAACTACAAATACCAATGTGCCAACTAATGCGTTAGTTAGCAGCGTATTCACACTCAAAACCACCCCTGCTTCTTAGGAAGGCACCACTGCAACTGCAAGCCCCAAGGTGCCAACTCATATAGATACTACAATGCCAAAGATGAAAGGAGGTGATCAAACTGCCAAAGTGTCGTCCCCAAGAGCTAGCACACAGCAGCCAAGCAAGCCTGCATCACCAAGAGCTGACTTTCAGCACTCATTAACACAAGAGGAGGTGTTCAACATTGTAAGTAGGTGCAAGCCTCCAAGGCCGCCAACTACAACACTATTGCGAACCAAGTCAGCGAATGATGCACCCGTGTATGCGCCGCAAGGAGATGCCCTAGGCCTTAAACCCATAAGCAGATCAAACTCTTGCATCTATCATGGCGACGGGTTCTGCGATGCACCATCTTTTGACCTCGGCATAGATGGTGATGCTCCAGCACCTGCTCCAGCAGCAGAAACAGCGCGAGCCGGTGCGGTTGCCATAGATGAGGGTGAGTTGGACCCAGCAACTGTGAATGAAGGACGCGTTGCTGCTGATGCTGGCAAGGCAATAGCTCAAGAGCTAGATGTTGGATCACCAGACAATTGCCACACCCCGATATGACAGAACCAGAAGTTGGCACGAGCAGTTCTTCAGGACCACCTGTTGCACGAAGACAAAGGAGGGTGATAAGGCCCGTAGGATCTCAAAGGTCTCCATTCATTGACTACAACAAGAAGAAAATGTTCAGCTCCAATGAGGCAGTCAACAAGCTTTACGCTGCCCTCATGTATTGGGTCAAGCATCACCCAAGAGCAAATGATGAGCTTACCAGGTAAACCAACTCCCTACAGCCTACATACATATCTATAATATCTAAATAGTTCATCCCCACTATCCTATTTCTTTCGACATGTAGCCTATCCACCTCATCACATATGCCCCACACATGCCAAATCAGAAAAAATAAACAATTCATGTGATATAATTGTTAGTTAGTGCTACGCAGTAATCCTGGGGTCGTTTGCTCTTCGTCTTCTATACACAAGGAGGCAGTCCTCATATTTGTTTCCGAAGAATTGAGGATACATCGTAAGTCAAACCGATGGGCCTCGCTGTCCCATGCTCTTCACCTCCCCATCCTCCCCGTACACATTCTCTTGCCCATTTGCTTGATCTCCCTCGCCACGAAGCTCTGCATGTTTCTGCAGTAGCCATCTACCGAGGTTGTACTCACCATCCATCGCCAAATAAGATCGATGGAATTGTGCCATGTTGTCCTCATCGTTCGCTGTCATTCAGGACAGCCGCCGCCGCCTCCGACTGATAAGGATTGAGTTTCACCTCCAGTGTTCGTCGTCAGGCGGCGCAGCCCACTGCCCTCCATGGCTCCAGTCCCCTGGCCAGATCCGTCGCCGAGAGGAGAAGAACATGCATCAGGATGTCACCGTAAGCTGCAGCATCGACGTGCCCGACCCCGGCCACCTCAACGTGTGATGAATCCACCTCCTCAAGGGCAACCTCCACCACCACCCTGCTGCATGGAAGTGACGATGACGCCGGCCCTCCTACGACTTCCCCTGGCCCCGCTAAGTTGCCCTTTAAACAATGGAGTGGCATCGCTCCCATGATCCCATCTCTCCAACATCAGGTTGGTGTTTGTTCATCCATGACTATATACAGATACATCTATTCAGTCTTTTTTCTGCAACCATTTATACACAGCAAATGGCAACTTTGTCCAGGAAATACTCTGTCCCAAATTGCATTTATCTCATTGACGGATAAATGATGGGAGACTTATTTACCTTTTAAATGAGAATATAGCAGCTAAATGCCTGAAACTTCAGAACTGATGTGGGTTTGAGAATGTATAAATTTAGACATATTTGAAGGATACGAAGACTAATGAATTATGTGTCTTCCCTCTTCTTCTCATGTTTCCAGAGTGCCCAGAATGATAAGGAGCTATGTGGGGATTTTGATACAGCCATGTAGATGTGGGGATTGCATTGTCAGAGATCATGAGGGAGAGGGTAGAGCTTAGTTATAGAGAGGTATGAATCAAGGTACATGTCTATAATGTACATCCAGTGAACCTATGGTTCATGCCCAGGTATGACAGGGAAGTAACATGTGCAGCGAACGGAAGAAAAAATTGCTTTAGTCCAAAAGCAGCACAACGAAAGCGTGCTAGCCCCGCGGCATGGCAGTTTAAGGCGGACGGTAGCATAAAGAAACTGGAGAATCAGTAGATGGATACCCCGCAAAAAAAAGAATCAGTAGATGGATAAAGTTTATGAAGGATAATATCAACATTCTAGGAGGTCTCTGTCTCTCTTCTTTTACATTTTTGTTTCATTTTCCTTTTTTTCATTACGTAATTTTAGTTTATTAGTGCTAATCAAAGTTTAAAAATTGAATTAATATTTTGAGACATCATGGTAAACATAGATCACTCAAATTGAATTGATATTTCGTTTATATATGGTATTGCTCTTTCTCCGTTTTCTTCTGTTATGATCACTATGGTCTACAAGACATTAACCATGCATTTTTCCTTATGTATTTTTTTGAGTTTTCATATCATTCTGTAAAAGGTTGAAATAAACATATATTTATATATTCCTTTAATGGTTTTACTATTTCTGACTCTGTATCATCATTGTATATAATGTTATAAATTCCCGCCGCAGCGCGCGGGGTTTCCAATTGCACAGTACCACCCACTTAGTTGCACAGCAAGCAGAGTATGTTGCATAGAACAATTCTTTTAGTTGCACACTGATCTGTTTTAATTTCATACACATTTTTTTTGTTGCTGTGACCCTTTGAGCTAACTTGTCTTTCTGGGAAAAAAAATCAGCCCTAAGATAATCAGGTATGGTACTTTCTACATTTCTTTAAAGGAGTTAGTTGATTCCATGAAGCCGGTTCAATCTTACACATCATGGATAACTTACCAGAAGGGTCAAAGAAGCTCGTTATGCCACTGAGGTTTTCTGTAAGTTTTTTCAAAACCTTTTTCCCCTCTTCTTTTTCGGTAGCACATTTTTTACCAATTCAGGGAGTCCTTTCATCTAGTAAGGAGTTTTAGGCGTCCTTATAATCTCTGCAGAGCAATTTACAGCAAGGGATCTACAATGTGAATGAGATAAACAAGAAGTTTGATTACAAGAACCTTCTCGACAAGCAAGACTTGGTGAGTGCTGTTCCCACATGATCCATCTCTTTAGTTGGCACCCATAACATGTTCAGTTGCACATGACACATCTGTTAGTTGGCAAATACTTTCTGGCAACCTGTTTTAACTTCACCAAGACTTTTACTGTTTTTCTTAGCTACAGCGTGTATCTATGTCTGAAATCGTTACCGCGTGCAGGTCATGCTGCTAGTGCTTGAGTGCGATGATG
The DNA here is from genome assembly GCA_963921465.1 of Triticum timopheevii. Classification (NCBI taxonomy): domain Eukaryota; kingdom Viridiplantae; phylum Streptophyta; class Magnoliopsida; order Poales; family Poaceae; genus Triticum; species Triticum timopheevii. Next base: position 657,617,481 of record OY997266.1, read on the forward strand.
TAAATGATAAAGAGGGAGGGACGCATTATTAGGTCTTCAATGTCAACTTGAGGGACGGACGCTTCGAAGTTCTTCATTCAAACAGGAAGCTGGACAACATTGAGATGATGAACACCGCCTCTACCATCGCGGGGGCAGTACGCCACCTATGGAGGAAGCATTACCCAAAGTTCAGCATTGAGCACTTCCAGATTATTAACATTGACGTACCGAAGCAGCTCGGCAAGTAAGACATTAAGCATGGCATTCTTCTTAGTTTCTATTATCATTTTGTAGTTTTTACATTTTTCTAATTGTGCAATCTTTAGTTTCTTAAGACACAAACTAGTCTGCAATCTGTTTTTCATTTTTATGAGTTTCTCATGGATTATCTAGTCAGTTTGCATAGTGCCACATAAGTAGTTGCACAGTGGCACATAAGCAGTTGCATAGTAGAACATCAGGAGTTGCACAGTGGCACATAAGCAGTTGCACAGAGTGCATTATCTTTATTGGTTTTATTTTTCTATGGCAAATTTTATTTTTTTGCCCACTGCAGCAATGAGTGTGGGCTGTTCGCACTGCTTACCGCCACTGAGTGGAACGGTAGTCAACTGCCCAACTACGAACCCAAGGAAGTACTCAACATCAGGAAGAAGCTGTCATATGATTGGGTCACCAGTCCGCACAACTCCGCCCCATGGAGGAAGTTGCTCAGATACGACAATGACTAGGTTAGTACACTTTTTCTTTCTCTGTCCCATGGAGGAAGTTGCTGGTTTTGCACAATTTTTTAGCAGATTTTGTAGTTGCACACTAGTAGTAATTCCGTTCGCAACTCAATATCATCACTTTTGTTGACACATTAGGAGCACTGGACATATAATTGTTCAACAACTAAATATTTAACCAGTTGCCAACAAAGGCACAAATAAAAACCTTTTTTTACAAAGTGCATGAACTAATTCAAGGAGCATAAATTAGATAAGAGAAAGCATAGATGCTCAAAAACCATCATTCTTTTCCTTTTTTGTCGCAAAGTTACAAACGATGAAAGAGAATCACAGCATCCTAAGTGGACACACACCAGCAGTGTGCTCTGTAAATTGGCACTGGCTGCATTTATTTTTTTCTTTGGGTGTAGCTCCAGCGCCGATTTGTACCGTCGACTCTTTGCCCTACCCTTTGTAGTAGACCTTGGAGGATCCCTGGGCACAAAATCATCAGAGGCTTGCGGCCTCCAACGGGGTAGTAGGACCATCACGAGGTTGTGTTCGATCACCTGTGTAATAATCATATAAAAAGTTTAGTTTTTTTATGCAACCAACACTGATGTTCTCTGCAACCACACACCCCATATGTGCAACTAACTGGTTGTTGTGTGCGAGTTAAGTTAAAAGAACACCTGTAGTAGCACGGCCCGTCATGGTACTTGGATTGTAATCACCTATGGGCAGAACGGGAAAAACAAGTTAGTTTTTTATCTTCATGCTCAAACTAAGATAGCGCACACAACTAGGTAGCCTGTTCTGTGCAACTGGGCACTATGATGTGTGCAACTGAAGTCACACACCTAGTTCCATTTGGAGTTGGGGAAGGTAATTACGTGGGTGATGAGCCCACTGAGTACTGCCTGTAGTTCCATTGGGAGGAGCACGCGAGGCACTGCTTGTAGGGCCAGGAGGGGGAGGAGGTGGCGGAGCATGCTGTGTAGGGCTAGGAGGTGGAGGAGGTCCTCGAGGGTTGCCATCACCTATAGCCAGAACAGGACAAACAAGTTAGTTGTGTTATCTTGATGCTCGAACTAGCACAGCGTGCGCAACTAGGTGGCCTGTTCTGTGCAACTGGGCAGCATGAGGTGTGCAACTAAAGTTACACACCTAGTTAGATGGGGAGTTGGGGCAGGTAATTACCTGGATGATGAGCCCCCTGAGTACTGCCTATAGGTCCAATGGGAGGAGCACGCGGGGCACTGCTTGTTGGGCCAGGCGGGGGAGGAGGTGGCGGAGCATGCCGCGTAGGGCCTGGAGGTGGAGGAGGTCCTCGAGGATTGCCATCATCTGATGGCCCCGTAGCAGGAGCTGTTTTTTTCTTTTTCTTGGACTTGTTCAGGTCGCCAATCTCGGTACGTGCTCCGCGCATATGCTTGTATACAATGGCCTGTGCTGCATCAGAGCCACTCGCAAACTTGGCTTGTTTCCAAAAATCGAATATCATGTTTCTCTCTGTTATCTGCTTCTTTGATTGAGGAGGCATTTCATCCGGTTGATCATATCCGGTCCCTGGCGCACTAGGGACAACAGTAGGTGTCCACCATCTTAGCATGTACCTTTCCGGTATGACATCAACTCCAAGATGGGTGAACACCTTGAGTATGTGGCAACAGAGCATGTCGTCCTTGTCCATTTTGTAGCACTCAAACAAATAGGAACCCTCCTCCACCCTTGCCTGCACCAAGTAGTTTCGAGAACCAAATTTGGCAACAAATTCCTAGTTTGGTCTGAGCTCAAAAAGGTCAGCACCAACCTGGAACGCATTATAACGTCCAATCAGCTCAAACTCTTCTCTGAACTTACGGTAAAGGTCCCTAGTGTAGGTTTTATAAGCTTGCCTCTCTATTGGGAAGTTCGACCATAGCTCAATCTCTAGGTGTTCTGTTATGTAATCATTGCAGCCTTCCTTGGCAAGGATGTGGTTCTGAATTTTTTCATATTGCTTGACCGAGTTCAGCAATGAGTTGTGTGGGTTCACGTATCTTTTTAGGACGGCGTTGAACCCCTCACTACGCTGTGTAGACTGTAGGAAGGGGAAGAACCTGTGTTTGAAGTAGCATGGCACCCAAGTTGAGCAGTATTCGTATAACTTCTCAAAGTGCGTGTGTGTCATAGCCTCATACTTCATCATTAACCCAGCCCAATTCTGCTCAAACTCGTCTATAGTGAAGCTGAAGTCAACACAGTAGTTGAAATCATCAGAGAGCCCTGGATTCCGGCATAGCAGCCAACCAACTTTTTCTTGAGCCTTTTTCATGATGTGCCATGAACAACAGCGGTGCACGGTGGTTGGAAAGATGCTCTGTATTGACTGCCTCATTGCACCATCCTGATCGGTGATGAAGTTGTCAGGAGGTTTGCCATCCATAGCCTCTAGGAATGCTCCGAAGACCCAATCAAAGCTCGATGCCAACTCCTGCCTCACAAACGTGCAACCCAGCATGAAAGATTGGCCATGTCGGTTTATTCCGATGAAGGGCGTGAACGGCTTATTGTACATGTTGGTCATGTAGGTGGTGTCAAACAATATGCAATCGTGGTACGCCTCCGCATAAGCTTTTCGAGTTGAGCCATCCACCCAAAATATGTTGACAACTCTGTCCTCTTCATCATATTTCACCTTATAGAAGAAGTCTGGATCGTTTTTTGTATATCCTTGAAGTACGCAATTGTCTCAATCAGGTCACCTTCCTTTGTGTCATCTCGACGGAAACTTGTACACAAATTTGTTGTTGCCTTTGCTCCGAACGGCACTATCATCTCAGATCCATAGAACTCTGTCATTACATGCATCATACGTCATGCATAATACAAAAAGAAACAATATACATCTTATTAGTCGGACGAATGCACATATCCAACTGCACAATAATACGATATGTGTTGGCACAGAAGATAGTTGCAGGAAATGGACAACCAGCTGCACCTTTTAAAAAACACTTGCACCTTGCACACAGGATATTATGTATTTACACAGTGAAGGTAATCTAGTTGCACATGAACATTATGTAGTTGCACAGTGAAGGTAATCTAGTTGCACACTTAAGGCATTTTAGTTGCACACCGGTACCATAACAGTTGCACACTGGACTGCCTAGAGGGAAACTTAATTCTGTAAGGGATATAGAAACACACCTGTAGTCAAGTTACAGTTATACAAGATGCGCAAAAACTCCTTTTCATCAGGAGAGATGCCTTGGTGGGATCTCAAGTATTTGGACAACGAAGGTTTGTTCACCAGCGGATGATTGTGTTCACGAACAAAGTGCGTCACTTGCCATCGCCCATCTATCAACTTCACCAACATTTTTTCCTTGCATTGAGTCTGCTTTATTGTCTCGCGTTTATGCTTCTTCTTTTTCTTACTAGTACCAGCCTCCTCTTCAGCAAATGTTGAAGGTCCATCTTCCATCTCCTCATCACTGTCAATAGGTTTTGGATCTGGTATAGGGTCCAGGACAGGAGGAGCCTCAGCTCCTCCATCATCAGCTTTGGGCTTCTTGAACTTGTTGCAGCAAAACTGTTGTTTTACCAATACATTTGTGTGGGGTGTCCGCCTAGAGATGTTCATTTTTATAGAGAAACCCATCCGTAGGGCATAGCTGTTGTAGTGATCCTTAGCAATTTGAAGGGTGTCAAACCTCATGCCAACATAGGGTTCCATCGGCTGAGAACCAGCCTCATCTTCTCCTTCTTCACCTTCCACAACATCGTCAACAGCACCAGCTCCAAGCTTAGTCCTGGTTGGACCACGAACATTTGCCGCGGTGCCCGTGTCATCAAGAGTATGGCTCTCTGACTGCAAAGACACCACTACAGGGGCACCACGCGTTGATGACTGCCCTGCCACATTGTCATGTTCCATAGGGTTAGGCCCACGACTTGTCTGCGTGTAGTAAACAGAGCGCCCATTTTCTGTCCAATTCCCATGCGGTATGCTGCGTTGTTGCTCATCCATATCATGAGGAAGCTCATTTAGATCAGGAGGCAACTCATTCAGATCAAGCATTTTTTTCCTTTTTCTGGCTGCCGCCACACATCCACTGCATATATAAAAACAAAGAAGGAAGTGATGTCAAGTTTTTTAATCATCAAAGAGTGTTTCAAACAACCTAAAAACTTAGTAAATAACAAATTGCACACCATTTTATGACAATCTTAGTTCAAAAAGCAACATGTCTATAGCTGAAACATTTATTATAACAGGTATGTATTTTTTTGCACACACTTGTTATGTTAGTTGCACAGTTTGCAGTAAATAGTTGGAAAGAAGATGACTTTTTTTAGTACAGAGTTTTTTTGACTTTTTTCCTCCGTTTGTCGCAATGATCTGCAGGTTTTCTGTTGGCAAGGATCTGATTCAAATTTTTCTGCACATAATTTGGACACAATTTGATGCTACACTTTGAGATGGAAAATCCAGGTGAAAGAAGAAAGAAGAATTGGATGACAGACTATAGACATTTCTGTTTTTACTTCCGGTATATTTGAACATATTTTTACACTATAGCTCTGCAGTAGGTGTGCTACCAGAATATATGTGTGGGACAAGTTTATATGCGTGACTACTTTAATATGGCTTCAATAGCCTTGTTTATTTTCTCTGTTCCACAATTTGCTGGAGAGTAGTTGCTATTGATCATTGTGTGGCTTTCACAAAAGTTCGTGTGTTTGTTTTAGCTGTCGTACTGCAGATTTTTGGTTTTGGCTAGATTAGTTCTTTCAGTTGGCCAGCATGCATGTTTAGTTTTACAATCAATGTTTCAGTTGGCTAGAATAGATCTTTCAATTTCCAAGGATGCATACATCAGTTTGGCCAACATGCATATTCAGTTGCACAGTCAATGTGTTCAGTTTGGCTATAATAGATGTTTTCAGTTTCCTAGTATGCATACATTAGTTAGCCAGCATGCATGTCCAATTGCACAGTCAATTTTGTGCAGTTGGCTAGAATAGATGTTACAATTGGCCAGTATGCATATATTAGTTGGCCATCATGCATGTCCAGTTGCACAGTCAACGTGTGCAGTTGACTAGAATGGATGTTTCAGTTGGCCACGATACATACATTAGTTGGCCAGCATGCATGTCCAGTTGCAAAGTCAACGTGTGCAGTTGGCTAGAATAGATGTTACAATTGGCCACGATACATATATCAGTTTGGCCAGCATGCATGCTCAGTTGGCTAGAACCATGTTTAGTTGGCCAAAAAATATGTCTTAGTTGCCTGGGAGGGAGGAGAAACTTGGCTGGCATGCATGTTTGATAACATGTTCAGTTTTTTATCTCAAATCATGTTTAGTTGCCTGGGGGTGGGGAGGTGGGGGGAGGGGGGAGGGCCTGGTGTCATGTTGACAATGAGGTAATGTGGTGGATCCACTCCTTTTTTGAAGCAGTTTTTTCCATGGATTTGCTGATAGATCCATGGAGAAGGGGGTTTACAGATGCAGATGCAGTACAAGAAGCGGGAGGGGGGACTGAAGAGGGGTAGAAGTGATTACTTGCCTGATGTTGCTGCCTGGTATGGCTATGATCACCGTGCCCTTAGATCTATTTCTTGAAGCAGTTTTTCTTCTACTTTTTGGGCTGCAATGGCGGCTGTACAGGAGGAGGAAGAAGGGCCTTGGATACCCTCCTTTTCGTGAAGAAGAAGAAGGCACCATGGTGCGCGTGGGGGCGAGCGGGCGTGGGAGGGCTGGGTAGGTACAGCTGGCCACGTGGGAGCGTGGGAAGGACTTTTCTTTCCTTCTGTTTGCGCCTATCGCGACTGGCAGCTCGATCGCGTGGGTTGGGTGGTCGATTTCCTTTTCTGGAGCGAGGGGCGGCAAGGGACAGGGACTTACCTTTTCTGGCAGGCCGCCCGATTGCACTAGTGGGCAGCCGGCCGCCCACTAGACGCGTCCCAAGTAAAAATACCTAAGAAAAGAGGAGAAGGAGGGCTCGATCCCTAGTCCCCGAGAACAACTCGCGCGTTTCTAACCACACCACCTAGTTCCCATACATAGTTAGTTGCAGGAGCGTGATACGTCCATTTTGCATCATGCTTTTATATCGATATTTATTGCATTATGGGCTGTTATTACACGTTATTTCACAATACTTATGCCTATTCTCTCTTATTTTACAAGGTTTACATAAGGAGGGAGAATGCCGGCAGCTAGAATTCTGGGTTGGAAAAGGAGCAAATATTAGAGACCTATTCTGCACAACTCCAAAAGTCCTGAAACTCCACGGAATATCTTACAATAAATAATAAAAAAATCCTCGCCAAAGATGAAGGCCAGGGGGCCCACACCCTATCCACGAGGGTGGGGGGCGCGCCCCCCCTCCTAGGGCGCGCCCCCCTACCTCATGGGCCCCCGGTGGCCCTCCAATGCCCATCTTCTGCTATATGAGGTCTTTCGTCGAGAAAAAATTCAGAAGCGACCTTTCAGGACAAAACTCCGCCGCCACGAGGCGGAACCTTGGCGGAACCAATCTAGGGCTCCGGCAGAGCTGTTCTACCGGGGACACTTCCCTCCGGGAGGGGGCAATAATCGTCATAATCATCACCAACGCTCCTCTCATCAGGAGAGGGGAATCTCCATCAACATCTTCACAAGCACCATCTCCTCTCAAAACCCTAGTTCATCTCTTGTATCCAATTCTTGTCTCCAAGTCCGGGATTGGTACTAGTAGGTTGCTAGTAGTGTTGATTACTCCTTGTAGTTGATGCTAGTTGGTTTATTTGGTGGAAGATCATATGTTTAGATCCTATATGCAGAGCCGACCCACAGATATACGGGGCCTAGGGACAAGATAAGAACAAGGGACCCTTCTTGACAAGCAAAAGCTCAGTTGTTCTTCGGAACCAAAGTAAATATGGAGTACATAGCATATATTGGTGATCTTGGTCTCTAAGACTGAGAATACTACTACTATTTCTCCATCATGATAGTAATGAACCAAGATAGCGCCAGAAAAGATAAATTTCCTAATTGTTAGTGGACACATCTTTCTTTTTGGCAAAACAAATAGCCTTGTCAAAACTGGTTGCAACTTAAAACATTTGTATTTCTATGAAATATAAAACTATTGCCTGAACTTACATTTGTTTCTGGATCATCCCCGATCTACCATGTTCTTCACTCCAAAATTGTTTACCCAAAGAATAACTATCCTGCATAAGTCATAGTAAAGCAAAGCACACTGAGTATTTCATGTTTATATACTATCAAAACATGTTAATACAGGGATCAAAAGCACCTGGAAACCGATTCATGTGGATGTAGGTGGCTTATCCGTACACCGCAGCACTCAACACGAACAAAAAGACACGCCTGAAGTGCCTAAATTTTCTCCCTTCTCCTAATCTCCTTCCTGAGGAGTCTCTCACATTTGGATCCAATGAAAAGCAGAACAAGACACATGCAGATGTAATGGATGTGCGATCTGGAATCGTCTGTGCCGGAACGCAGAGCTATTATTCAATCTTTGAATTGAGGAACAAGATTAGAATGAAAGAAGATGAATAGAACATGTACCATCTCGGTCTCTCCAAAGTCCAGTTGGGGAGCGAGCAAAAGCGTTGAGAGAGGAAGGAGAGTTGGTTGAGGAATAAGTTCACGCCATAGCTTTCCATTAATGGCCGGCCGCGACGTTGGGAGCGAAGAGGCACGGGAGTGGCAGCGCCGTTCTTGGAGTCCGTGATTTGGGTGAGTAGAGGAGTCGCTGGTCCTTGATTCCTTCGTGCGGTTTGCCTGATGGGCTGTTCCTTGGTCCTTCTTTTTTTTGTTTATTTTTTCATTGGGCTAAGGGAGATTATGCTACTTACGACTACCTGGACCGGGGCCCCTGACTCCCGGGGGCCCAGGGCGGGCGCCCCGTTTGCCCGGCCTATGGGCCGGGCCTGCCTATATGCATATTAATACCCCTCTGATTATGAACATGAATATGCTTTGTGAGTAGTTACGTTTGTTCCTGAGGACATGGTAGAAGTCTTGCTATTAGTGGTCATGTGAATTTGGTATTCGTTCGATATTTTGATGAGATGTATGTTATCTAGCCTATAGTGGTGTTATGTGAACGTCGACTACATAACACTTCACCATTATTTGGGCCTAGAGGAAGGCATTGGGAAGTAATAAGTAGATGATGGGTTTCTAGAGTGACAGAAGCTTAAACCCTAGTTTATGCGTTGCTTCGTAAGGGGCTGATTTGGATCCATATGTTTCATGCTATGGTTAGGTTTACCTTAATACTTTTGTTGTAGTTGCGGATGCTTGCAATAGAGGTTAATAATAAGTGGGATGCTTGTTCAAGTAAGAACAGCACCCAAGCACTGGTCCACCCACATAGTAAATTATCAAAGTACCGAACGCGAATCATATGAACGTGATGAAAACTAGCTTGACGATATTCCCATGTGTCCTCGGGAGCGCTTTTCCTATTATAAGAGTTTGTCCAGGCTTGTCCTTTGCTACAAAAAGGATTGGGCCACCTTTCTGCAGTTTATTTACTTTCATTACTTGTTACCCGTTACAAATTACCTTATCACGAAACTATTTGTTACTGATAATTTCAGTGCTTGCAGAGAATACCTTACTGAAAACCGCTTATCATTTCCTTCTGCTCCTCGTTGGGTTCGACACTCTTACTTATCGAAAGGACTACGATTGATCCCCTATACTTGTAGGTCATCAAGACTCTTTTCTGGCGCCATTGCCGGGGAGTGAAGCGCCTTTGGTAGGTGGAATTTGGTAAGGAAAAATTTATATAGTGTGCTGAAATTTACTGTCACTTGTTACTATGGAAAGTAATCCTCTGAGGGGCTTGTTCGGGGTATCTTCACCCCGTCCAGTAGAGCAAAGAGTTGCTCCTCAACCTACTGAACCTACTGAACCTATTGAAAATGAAACCCCTTTTGAAGTTCCTTCGGGTATGATGGAAAAACTGCTAGTTAATACTTTTGTAGGAGATGGAACAAAGCAACCCGATGAGCACCTAATATATGTGGATGAAGTTTGTGGACTATTTAAGCTTGCAGGTATACCCGATGATGTTGTTAAGAAGAAGGTCTTCCCTTTATCTTTGAAGGGAGATGCATTGACATGGTATAGGCTATGTGATGATACGAGATCATGGAACTACAAAAGACTGAAATTGGAATTTCATCAAAAATATTATCCTATGCATCTTGTTCATTGTGATCACAATTACATATATAATTTTTGGCCTCGCAAAGGAGAAAGCATCGCTCAAGCTTGGGGGAGGCTTAAATCAATGTTATATTCATGCCCCAATCATGAGCTCCCAAGAGAAATAATTATTCAAAGTTTTTATGCTCGGCTTTCTAATAATAATCAAACCATGCTCGATACTTCTTGTGCCGGCTCTTTTATGATGAAGACTATTGAATTCAGATGGAATTTATTGGATAGAATTAAATGCAATTCTGAAGATTGGGACCTCGACGAAGGTAAGGAGTCAGGTATGACACCTAAGTTTGATTGTGTTAAATATTTTATGGATACCGATATTTTTCATAAGTTTAGCACTAAATATGGACTTGACTCTGAGATAGTAGCTTCTTTCTATGAATCTTTTGCTACTTATGTTGATCTCCCCAAGGAGAACTGGTTTAAATATCATCCTCCCATAGAAGTAAAAGTAGCTGCACCTATTAAAGTTGAAGATAAGACTGTCACTTATAATGATCCTATTGTTCCTACCTCTTATGTTGAGAAACCACCTTTCCCTATTAGAATAAAGGATCATGCTAAAGCTTCAACTGTGGTTCGTAAAAGCAATATTAGAACTTATACACCTCCTAAGCAAGTCAAAGTAGAACCTAATATTGCAATTGTTAAAGATCTCTTATCTGATAATATTGATGGGCATGTTATTCAATTCTGTGGTGAATCTGCTAGAATTGCAAAACCTAGCGCTAAAGATAAACATAGACCTGTGGTAGTCGTGCCTATTATTCGTGTTAAAATAGGAGATCATTGTTATCATGGCTTATGTGATATGGGTGCTAGTGCTAGTGTTATACCTTATGACTTGTATAAAGAAATTAAGCATGAAATTGCACCTGCTGAGTTAGAAGATATTGATGTCACAATTAAACTTGCCAATAGAGATACCATATCGCCAGTGGGAATTGTTAGAGATGTTGAAGTCTTGTGTGGGAAAATCAAATATCCTGCTGATTTTCTTGTTCTAAGTTCCCCACAAGATAGCTTTTGTCCAATTATATTTGGTAGACCCTTCTTAAATACTGTCAATGCTAAGATAGACTTCAAAAAGAATGTTGTTACTATTGGCTTGGATGATATGACTCATGAGTTTAATTTCTCTAAATTTAGTAAACAACACCGTGAAGAAGAATTGCCTAGTAAGGATGAAATTATTGGTCTTGCTTCTATTGCCGTACCTCCTAGTGATCCTCTAGAACATTATTTTCTAGACCATGAAAATGATGTGTTTATGAATGAAAGAAGGGAAATAGATGAAGTATTCTTTAAACAGGAACCTATTTTGAAACATAATTTGCCTGTTGAAATCCTAGGGGATCCTCCTCCACCCAAGGGTGATCCGGTGTTTGAGCTTAAACCGTTGCCTGATAATCTTAAATATGCTTATCTTGATGAAAAGAAAATATATCCTGTTATTATTAGTGCTAACCTTTCAGAGCATGAAGAAGAAAGATTATTGGAAACTCTGAAGAAGCACCATGCTACTATTGGATATACTCTTGATGATCTTAAGGGCATTAGTCCCACTCTATGTCAACATAAAATAGATTTGGAAGAAGATGCCAAACCGGTGCGTGATCATCAACGGAGGCTTAATCCTAAGATGAAAGAAGTGGTAAGAAAAGAAATACTAAAGCTTCTTGAGGCAGGTATAATTTACCCCGTTGCTGATAGTCAGTGGGTAAGTCCTGTTCATTGTGTCCCTAAGAAGGGAGGTGTTACTGTTGTTCCTAATGATAAAGATGAATTGATCCCACAAAAAATTATTACAAGTTATAGGATGGTAATTGATTTCCGCAAATTAAATAAAGCTACTAAGAAAGATCATTACCCTTACCTTATATTGATCAAATGCTAGAAAGATTATGCAAACATACACATTATTGCTTTCTTGATGGTTATTCTGGTTTCTCTCAAATACCTGTGTCGGCTAAAGATCAATCAAAGACTACTTTTACATGCCCTTTTGGTACTTTTGCTTATAGACGTATGCCTTTGGGTTTATGTAATGCACCTGCTACCTTCCAAAGATGCATGATGGCTATATTCTCTGACTTTTGTGAAAAGGTTTGTGAGGTTTTCATGGACGACTTTTCCGTCTATGGATCCTCTTTTGATGATTGCTTGAGAAATCTTGATCGAGTTTTGCAGAGATGTGAAGAAACTAATCTTGTCTTGAATTGGGAAAAGTGCCACTTTATGGTTAATGAAGGTATTGTCTTGGGGCATAAAGTTTCTGAAAGAGGTATTGAAGTTGATAAAGCCAAGGTTGATGCTATTGAAAAGATGCCATGTCCCAAGGACATCAAAGGTATAAGAAGTTCCCTTGGTCATGCCGGATTTTATAGGAGGTTCATTAAGGACTTCTCAAAAATTTCTTGGCCTCTGACTAATTTATTACAAAAAGATATACCATTTGTCTTTGATGATGATTGTGTAGAAGCATTTGAAATACTTAAGAAAGCATTGATCTCTGCACCTATTGTTCAGCCACCTGATTGGAATTTACCTTTTGAAATTATGTGTGATGCCAGTGATTATGCTGTAGGTGCTGTTCTAGGGCAAAGAGTTGATAAGAAATTAAATGTTATCCATTATGCTAGTAAAACTTTAGACAATGCTCAAAGAAATTATGCTACTACTGAAAAAGAATTTTTAGCAGTTGTATTTGCATGTGATAAGTTCAGACTTTATATTGTTGATTCTAAAGTAACTATTCACACTGATCATGCTGCTATTAAATATCTTATGGAAAAGAAAGATGCTAAACCTAGACTTATTAGATGGGTTCTCTTGCTACAAGAATTTGATTTGCATATTGTTGATAGAAAGGGAGCTGAGAACCCCGTTGCAGACAACTTGTCTAGGTTAGAAAATGTTCTTGATGACCCACTACCTATTGATGATAGCTTTCCTGATGAGCAATTAAATGTCATAAATACTTCGGTATGCTGATTATGCTAATTACATTGTTGCTAAATTTATACCACCTAGTTTCACATACCAGCAAAAGAAAAAGTTTTTCTATGATTTGAGACATTACTTTTGGGATGACCCACATCTTTATAAAGAAGGAGTAGAAGGTGTTATTAGACGTTGTGTACCTGAGCATGAACAGGAACAGATCTTACGCAAGTGTCACTCCGAAGCCTATGGAGGACACCACGCTGGAGATAGAACTGCACATAAGGTATTGCAATCCGGTTTTTATTGGCCTACTCTCTTCAAGGATGCCCGTAAGTTTGTCTTGTCTTGTGATGAATGTCAAAGAATTGGTAATATTAGTAGACGTCAAGAAATGCCTATGAATTATTCACTTGTTATTGAACCTTTTGATGTTTGGGGCTTTGATTATATGGGACTCTTTCCTGCCTCTAATGGATATACACATATTTTAGTTGCCGTTGATTACTTTACTAAGTGGGTAGAAGCTATTCCAACTAGTAGTGCTGATCATAACACCTCTATTAAAATGCTTAAAGAAGTTATTTTTCTGAGGTTTGGAGTCCCTAGATATTTAATGACTGATGGTGGTTCACATTTTATTCATGGTGCTTTCCATAAAATGCTTGCTAAGTATGATGTTAATCATAGAATTGCATCTCCATATCACCCGCAGTCTAGTGGTCAAGTAGAATTGAGTAATAGAGAACTCAAATTAATTTTGCAAAAGACTGTCAATAGGTCTAGAAATAATTGGTCCAAGAAACTTGATGATGCATTATGGGCTTATAGAACTGCATATAAAAATCCTATGGGTATGTCTCCATATAAAATGGTTTATGGAAAAGCATGTCATTTACCTCTCGAACTAGAACACAAGGCTTATTGGGATATTAAAGAGCTCAACTATGATTTCAAACTTGCCGGAGAGAAGAGGTTATTTTATATTAGCTCACTTGATGAATGGAGAACCCAAGCTTATGAAAATGCCAAGTTGTTTAAAGAAAAAGTTAAAAGATGGCATGAAAAAAGGATACAAAAGCGTGAGTTTAATGTAGGTGATTATGTATTGCTATACAACTCTCGTTTAAGATTTTTTGCAGGAAAACTTTTCTCTAAATGGGAAGGCCCTTACGTTATCGAGGAGGTCTATCGTTCCGGTGCCATAAAAATCAACAACTTCGAAGGCACAAATCCGAAGGTGGTAAACGGTCAAAGAATCAAACATTATATCTCAGGTAATCCCATAAATGTTGAAGCCAATGTTATTGAAACCGTAACCCCGGAGGAATACATAAGGGACACTTTCCAGAACGTTTCAGACTCCGAAAAGGAATAGGTATGTGGTACGGTAAGTAAACCGACTCCAAAACTATTTTTAAGGCAAAATTTCTCCGTTTTGGAATATTTAGAAAAATAGAAAAATAAGTAGCAGTCCGGGAAGGACATGAGGGCCCCACGAGGGTGGAGGGCGCGCCCTACCCCCTGGGCGCGCCCCCTACCTCGTGGGCACCTCGTGTGCCTTCCGGACTCCGTTTTCTTGGTCGGTAAAAATTCATTATATACTCTTCCGAAGGTTTTGACTACTGTATCACGCAAATATCCTTTGTTCTTGTTTCAAGCTGTCCTACTGCATATTAGATCAACATGTCGTCTCAAGACTCAGAGGAGGATTGCCCGGTTTCTTACCGGCCGTTAGATAAAAACATATTCAAGGATACCTATCCGTATATATGGTACCCAGATGAGGAAGTTGAAGATGAACCAGTTCCCCCTCGCTTCAAGCAAGAAAGCAAAGAGGCATTATGCAAAAGGATAATAAAGCTTGAGATAGACAATGATGAGTTGAGGATTGATAATTTCACCCTCAGAAGCAAGTTGGAGAAAGAGAAGGGCAAACCCACTTCTTCATCACCTCCACCTTCTTCACCAACAAAGGAGACATAATCACATGGGTATGGGCACTCCCCTTGGCAACTGCCAAGCTTGGGGGAGGTTCCCCGGTATCATATCACAACGACATCTCCTATCTTTATCGTTTTTCTTAGTTCGATCCTATTAGTAGTATCTTGGTCTAGTAGAATAAAGTTTATGGCATGACCTAGTTTTGAGTTTTTGCTTTATGATCTCTCTATGTAATCGAGTCCGTGAGCTATATAATAAAGATTTTGAGTCAAGGGCTTGATTGTTTTGCCATGATCTTGAGTGAGTAAAGAAAGAAAAAGAATAAAAAGAAACAAAGAGTTCATATTGATCTTATCAAGAGTAACGACTTCACATAGAAAGAGTATGATAATTAAAATTTGTTGGGAGTTGGCAAACATAGCTTTGGTCATCGTTGCAATTAATAGGAAGTAATAAGGAAAGAGAGGTTTCACATATAGATATACTATTATTGACATTTTTTATGATTGTGAGCACTCATTAAAATATGACATGCTAAAGAGTTGATGTTGGACAAGGAAGACAACGTAATGAGTTATGTTTTCTTATATCTGAGATAAAGTATGTTGTCATAGATCTCCCAACATGTTGAGCTTGCCTTTCCCCCTCACGCTAGCCAAATTATCAGCACCAAGTAGAGATACTACTTGTGCTTCCAAAAACCCTTAAACCAGTTTTGCCATGAGAGTCCACCATATCTACCTATGGATTGAGTAAGATCCTTCAAGTAAGTTGTCATCGGTGCAAAGAAATAAAAATTGCTCTCTAAATATGTATGATTGATTGGTGTGGGGAAATAAGCTTTATACGATCTTGTGATATGGAAGAAATAAAAGCGACGGACTGCATAATAAAGGTTCATATCACAAGGGGCAATATAAAGTGACGTTCTTTCGCATTAAGATTTTGTGCATCCAACCATAAAAGCGCATGGCAACCTCTGCTTCCCTCTGCAAAGGGCCTATCTTTTATTATTATCCTCTACCTTATGCAAGAGTCATGGTGATCTTCACCTTTCCTTTTTACATTTTATCCTTTGGCAAGCACAGTGTGTTGGAAAGATCCTGATTAATATATCTAATTGGATGTAGGAGGCATGAGTTATTATTGTTGACATTACCCTTGAGGTAAAAGGTTGGGAGCGAAACTATAAGCCCTATCTTTCTCTGTGTCCGATTAAAACTCCGTAACCACAAGTATCGCGTGAGTGTTAGCAATTATGAAAGACTAAATGATAGTTGAGTATGTGGACTTGCTATTAAGCTCTGACATAGACTCTTTCTGATGTTATGATAAATTGCAATTGCTACAATGACTGAGATTATAGTTTGTTGGTTCTCAATAAAGTTTATGATTCGTACTCTGCATTGTGAATGGATTATTACTTGAACATAAGTAATCATATGACATTTCCTATATATGTTGCTGTTATGAGAATAATCATGATGCCTTCATGTCCGTATTTTATTTTTATCGACGCCTCTACCTCTAAACATGGGGACATATTTATCGTTATCGGCTTTCGCTTTAGGACAAGCGAGGTCTAAGCTTGGGGGAGTTGATACGTCCATTTTGCATCATGATTTTATATCGATATTTATTGCATTATGGGCTGTTATTACACGTTATTTCACAATACTTATGCCTATTCTCTCTTATTTTACAAGGTTTACATAAGGAGGGAGAATGCCGGGAGCTGGAATTCTGGGCTAGAAAAGGAGCAAATATTAGAGACCTATTCTGCACAACTCCAAAAATCCTGAAACTCCACGGAATATCTTACGATAAATAATAAAAAAAATCCTTGCCAAAGATGAAGGCCAGGGGGCCCACACCCTGTCCACGAGGGTGGGGGGCGCGCCCCCTCCTAGGGCGCGATCCCCTACCTCGTGGGCCCCCTGGTGGCCCTCCGATGCCCATCTTCTGCTATATGAGGTCTTTCGTCGAGAGAAAAATCAGATGCAACCTTTCGGGACGAAACTCCGCCGCCACAAGGCAGAATCAATCTAGGGCTCCGGCAGAGCTATTCTGTTGGGGACACTTCCCTCCGGGAGGGGGAAATCATCGTCATGATCATCACCAACGCTCCTCTCATCGGGAGAGGGCAATCTCCATCAACATCTTCACCAGCACCATCTCCTCTCAAAACCCTAGTTCATCTCTTGTATCCAATTCTTGTCTCCAAGTCCGGGATTGGTACTAGTAGGTTGCTAGTAGTGTTATTACTCCTTGTAGTTGATGCTAGTTGGTTTATTTGGTGGAAGATCATATGTTCAGATCATATATGCATATTAATACCCCACTGATTATGAACATGAATATGCTTTGTGAGTAGTTACGTTTGTTCCTGAGGACATGGGAGAAGTCTTGCTATTAGTAGTCATGTGAATTTGGTATTCGTTCGATATTTTGATGAGATGTATGTTGTCTAGCCTCTAGTGGTGTTATGTGAACGTCGACTACATAGCACTTCACCATTATTTGGGCCTAGAGGAAGGCATTGGGAAGTAATAAGTAGATGATGGGTTGCTAGAGTGACAGAAGCTTAAACCCTAGTTTATGTGTTGCTTCGTAATGGGCTGATTTGGATCCATATGTTTCATGCTATGGTTAGGTTTACCTTAATACTTTTGTTGTAGTTGCGGATGCTTGCAATAGAGGTTAATCATAAGTGGGATGCTTGTTCAAGTAAGAATAGCACCCAAGCACTGGTCCACCCACATACTAAATTATCAAAGTACCGAACGTGAATCATATGAACGTGATGAAAACTAGCTTGACGATATTCCCATGTGTCCTCGGGAGCGCTTTTCCTATTATAAGAGTTTGTCTAGGCTTGTCCTTTGCTACAAAAAGGATTGGGCCACCTTGCTGCAGTTTATTTACTTTCATTACTTGTTACCCGTTACAAATTACCTTATCACGAAACTATCTTTTACTGATAATTTCAGTGCTTGCAGAGAATACCTTACTAAAAACCGCTTATCATTTCCTTCTGCTCCTCGTTGGGTTCGACACTCTTACTTATCGAAAGGACTACGATAGATCCCCTATACTTGTGGGTCATCAGAGCGCGTCCTACTTGAGTTGATTCAAGCCATTTTTGATCGTTTTCTTTTGTTTCTTTTCTTTTTCTTCTACATTTTCCATTCTTTTTTGCATTTTTTCTTCGTTGTTTTTTTATTTCCTTTTTCTTTTGGTTCTTTTTTCGTGTTTTTGTTCTTTCGGTTATTATTCTAAGTTTTTTGTATATGTCGAAAAAGATTTTTCTAATGCATGCCTAACATTTTTCCAATACAAATTAAACAATTTTGTAATAATAATCAACATTTTCTGTGCACATTTTTTAACATATTTTAAATGCTTGATTAATATTTCTCCCAAAACAAGATTAACATTTTCTAATACCTGGTCAACATTTTTATATATTTTAAACATTTTATTTAAAATGATTGATTAACATTTTTCAAATGAAAAGATTAATAGTTTTTTGAATACATTATCAACATTTTTTCTATACACATTTAACATTTTCCAAATGTTTAATTAACATTTTACAAATACTTGTTCAACATTTTTTCTGAAGGCTTCATTAATATTTTTTCAAATACTTGTCCAACATTCTCCAAATACTTATTCAACATTTTTCATGTACTTGTTCAACATTTTTCAAATACTCCCTCAACATTTTTAATTATTTATTCATCATTTTTCAAATACTTGTTCAACATTTTTAATACTTACTCAACATTTTCAAATACTTCTTCAACATTTATACTCGTTCAACATTTTCTAGTACTTATTTAACATTTTTTCAAATACTTGTTCAACATTTTTAAAACGTTTTCAACATTTTCAAATACTTGTTCAACATTTTTTTCAATTTCTTGTTCAATAATTTTTATTAAATATTCAACATTTTTCAAATACTTGTTCAACATTTTTAATACTTATTTAATATTTTCCAATATTCTAATGTATATATTTAGAATATTCTGAAGTATACACAAAAGTACACAAAAGAGGAAAACAGAAAACAGAGGTCAGAAGGAAAGAAAATAGAAAAAGAAGGCCGGAGCTTCCTGCATGGCTGGGCCGCAGCCCATGTTGAGCTCCTCCGACGCGAGAGGTCCGCTCCTGTCTCACTGACCGCGAGGAATAGGGGCGTCCGTATCCGGCCCGTGGAGCGCGAAATAATGGGAACTCATATTTGGCACATTTAGGATCAAATAGATTGCATGATACACAAGGAAGCGCAACTAGGCAGACACATTTGCGAGCAGTTAATTGAGCACTTCACTGTAGTAGCGATTTGTTGTGTTTATCGATGGGTTTTCTCATAGGTCACAAAAGCAAAGGTTCTCTGAAAACATGAACATTTTTTTTTGAAAATACAAACAATTTTCGGAAATAGTGAGCAATTATTGAAATTTCAATACATTTTTTCAAATAAAACATCTTTTGGAATTCAGACTTTGTTTTGAAAATAATGTACATTCTTTTCAAATTATGAACTATTTTTAAAAATTATTAAATTTTTTTGTAAGTCATGTTTTTTGAAATTACATTTTTCGGGGAAATATTATTTTTATAAATTACCATTTTTTTGGAAATCTAAAAAATAATTTTATCATTTTGAAAAACTAAAATGAGAATAAAAAACAAAAGGATAGATTTTTTTTGAGACAACCTCGCGAAGCTTTTTATTAATTCGTCACAATGTTTACAGGGACGGATGGTAGATTTCCCGGGTGGCCTAACCACACATGGCGACCAGCACCAAGAGATAAAGCATGCTTCACTAAGTTGTGAGCTTCATAATTTGAGCTCGTACTTTCATGACTAAAAAAACAGAAATCAAAAAGCGAGGAGTGGTCTATTATTTCATGTACCACTGCACCATAGCTTGCCGAGTTGTCCATCTTCAAATCTTGTACTACCACTTTGCAATCCGATGCAACCTCAATCTTCCGCATCTTCAGCCAGTGCCAAAGCTTCTCTGATGGCGAGGGCCTCCAAAGTCGCCGGATCATCAATGTGACTAAAAGAGAGCGTTGAAGCACCCATGAACCTCCCAGTGTCATCTCTACAAATCGCACCAACAGCACCAAAGCCACTTCTGGAGACTGCAGCGTCTATGTTCAATTTTGCATTACGAGTCATTGGGGCCAACCACGACTGACGAGCCATCGGCGCCTGCCTTACCACAGAACTCGCTCCGGTTCTGGTATTGACAATCTGCAGCTCAGCAAGATATACTGAACATACACTAGTAGAAAAAAAGGCTTTTAGTCCCGGTTCATAAGGGCCTTTAGTCCCGGTTCTGGAACCGGGACTAAAGGGTCGTTACTAAAGCCTCCCCTTTTAGTCCCGGTTCTTACACGAACCGGGACTAAAGGCTCTCCACGTGGCCGCTGCCTGGAGGTCCACCTTTAGTCCCGGTTGCTAACACAAACCGGTACTAAAGAAAATTTTATGATTTTTTAAAAAAAAAAATCGAAAATTTGTTTTTGGAATTTTTTTTATTTTTAAGTTTCTGAATTATTTTAACCTCTCATCTCTAATCACCCCTCACCCCTCATCACTGCTCAATTTAACCTCCAGTCACCCCTCATCATCTAACTTCCCGAACAGTCACCCATCCTCTCACTACTCCAGCATGAGCACGCTTAACTTTCGGGTTCTATTCTCCCTCATTTTCAAATCTACACTTGTTGTTTTCCTGACAATAGTAAGATGTCAATCCTATTAACCTCAGGAATTTAGCTTGAGCATGAAGTCACACATTTCACTGTTTGAGTTTGAAACT
This sequence comes from Triticum timopheevii, assembly GCA_963921465.1. NCBI lineage: Eukaryota > Viridiplantae > Streptophyta > Magnoliopsida > Poales > Poaceae > Triticum > Triticum timopheevii. The sequence goes on from OY997266.1 coordinate 657,638,165, forward strand.
ATTGTTCTAAAAAATAACACTAATATTTAGTAACAGTAATATTTCTTGAATAACTAGTTTGACCATTGTTTGACCACAGTTTGACCATAGTTTGACCAGATTTGACCAAAATTCAAAAAAACTGAAATAATTATTTAGTAACACTAATATTCTTGAATAATTATTTAGTAACACTAATACTTCTTGAAACTAGTAAGTTTGAAATTTTTTGAATTTTTTTACCTCCAGATCTTAAAAGCCCCGTAACTTTTTTCTGTTAGGTTTTTGAGGATTTTGAAAATGTTTAACGGGGTTCCCCCAGTTAAATTCGGATGTAACTTTTCGAGTAGATGATTTTTCATATAAAAAACTTTTTCATCCGAGTTAGTATGCAAAAGTTTATATTTTTCATATAAAAAACATGTATCTTCCGTGGACATATGCCGGTGTTTCAAGACGGTCCCTGTTAGCATTGATTGTCATGCAAGACGCCATAAGAAAACCTTCAGTTTTGAGGGTACCCGAATGCGCCAGATCATGGACCATTTACTAGTTTCATTTACATCATATGACGTACCACCACTACCATCTAGCTGTGCTTCATGAGTGTGCTTGATCCGCAAAATCATTCGGTAAGCTGACCGTACAGTAAAAAGTCCTCGGGCCTCCTCATGCCACGCCCAAAAGTCTTGGACGTGACGAGTGCATACCGGGATCCGAAGTATCGCCTCTGCATCAACCTGTGCGAAAACAGCCCGGACTAGATCCTCATTCCAGGATGCCGTGGTACGATCAATTAGTTGAGCAACTCTTGCTGGAGCATTAGGCGCCGGGGCGGTAAAAGGCTGCTTTGAGCTGTTTCTCAGTATCCAGTTATCAAGCAAAACATTCGTCGACTCACCATCCCCAATTCTCTGAATGAGACTAAGGGAGTCTTGGACTAGGGGGTGTCCGGACAGCCGGACTATCAGTGTCCACCGGACTCCAAGACTACGAAGATACAAGATTGAAGACTCCGTCCCGTGTCCGGATGGGACTTTCCTTGGCGTGGAAGGCAAGCTTGGCGATACGGATATGTAGATCTCCTACCATTGTAACCGACTCTGTGTAACCCTAGCCCTCTCCGGTGTCTATATAAACCGGAGGGTTTTAGTCCGTAGGACATAACATCCATTACAACAATCCAACCATAGGCTAGCTTCTAGGGTTTAGCCTCCTTGATCTCGTGGTAGATCCACTCTTGTAATACACATCATCAATATTAATCAAGCAGGACGTAGGGTTTTACCTCCATCAAGAGGGCCCGAACCTGGGTAAAACATCGTGTCCCTTGTCTCCTGTTACCATCCGCCTAGACGCACAGTTCGGGACCCCCTACCTGAGATCCGCTGGTTTTGACACCGACATTGGTGCTCTCGTTGAGAGTTCCTCTGTGTCGTCACCCATAGGCTCGATGGCTTCTTCAATCAACAACAACGCCGTCCAGGGTGAGACTTTTCTCCCCGGACAGATCTTCGTATTCGGCGGCTTCGCTCTGCAGGCTAATTCACTTGGCCATCTGGAGCAGATCGAAAGCTACGCCCCTGGCCGTCAGGTCAGATTTGGAAGCCTAAACTTCACGGCGGACATCCGCGGAGACTTGATCTTCGATGGATCCGATCCGTAACCGAGCGTGCCGCACTGTCACGATGGGCATGATCTAACTCTGCCGCCGGACAGCACCTTGGAGGCCGCACACGAATCCGCTCCGACCCATAGTCCGGAGCCGACCGCGCAGATCGAGGACGGATGGTTGGACACCTCCTCGGGAGCTGCGACTTCCATGGTGATGGAGCTGAACACTGACCTTGTTCCCTATAAAGCTCATGACTCCGAGGTGCCGGACTCCCTGCCGGACTCTGGACCTCCGGCGCCCCTGCCAATCGAATCCGATTGGGCGCCGATCATGGATTTCACCGCTGCTGACATCTTTCAGCACTCACCCTTTGGCGACATCTTAAATTCGCTGAAGCATCTCTAGCTATCCGGAGAGCCCTGGCCGGATTATGCCCAGGATGGTTGGGACGCGGACGACGAAGAAATTCAAGACCCACCCACCACCCACTTTGTAGCCACTGTCGACGATCTAACCAACATGCTAGACTATGACTCCGAAGACATCGACGGTATGGACGACGATGCTGGAGACGAACAAGAACTAGCGCCTACAGGGCACTGGAAGACCACCTCGTCTTATGACATATACATGGTGGACACCCCAAAAGATGGGGACGGCGAAGAAGCAGCGGAGGCAGATTCCTTAAAGAAACAGCCCAAGCGCCGGCGTCAGCGGCGCCGCTCTAAATCCCGCCACAGCAAAAATGGAGATTCTGGCACAGGAGATAATAACACCCCAAAAAGTGCCGAAGACAATCCCCTCCAGCAAGATTCAGCGCAGGAGGATGCAGAAGCAAGCCCTCACGAGAGAGCGGCAGACGAAGAGGTCGAGGATGATAATTACATACCTCCCTCCGAAGATGAGGCAAGCCTCAACGATGATGAATTCGTCGTGCCCGAGGATCCCGTCGAACAGGAGCGTTTCAAACGCAGGCTAATGGCCACAGCAAATAGCCTAAAGAAAAGGCAGCAGCAGCTTCAAGCTGATCAAGACCTGCTGGCCGACAGATGGACCGAGGTCCTCGCGGCCGAAGAGTATGAATTTGAACGCCCCTCCAAAAGCTACCCAAAACGCAAGTTGCTCCCCCGATTAGAGGAGGAAGCATACATACCTTCATCAACAGCGCACAATACGGCCGACCGACCACCCCGTGGTCGCAACAGAGAGGCATCCAGGCCTTCCATCAAGACCGTACCCTGGCATCGCTCGAAAAGTACGAAGCCACGAGGGAACGCGCCGGACTTGCGGGACATATTGGAAGATAAGGCAAGACAATCCAGATCTATCTATGGATCACGTGGGCGCCCCACGACCCATGACGAATACCGTCGAGCCGGATACAACAACTCCGGCCGGGCCGAACACAGCAGACAACGCTCCCTGGAGCTACGTCGTGATATTGCTCAATACAGAGGCGCCGCACACCCGCTATGCTTCACTGACGAAGTAATGGATCATCAAATCCCCGAAGGGTTTAAACCCGTAAACATCGAACCCTACGATGGCACGACAGACCCCGCGGTTTGGATTGAAGATTATCTCCTTCACATCCATATGGCCCGCGGCGACGATCTCCATGCCATCAAGTACCTCCCGCTCAAGCTTAAAGGACCAGCTCGGCATTGGCTTAACAGCCTGCCCGCAGAGTCAATTGGGTGTTGGGAGGACCTGGAAGCCGCATTCCTCGACAACTTCCAGGGCACATATGTGCGGCCACCAAACGCCGATGACCTAAGCCACATAATCCAGCAGCCAGACGAATCGGCCAGGCAATTCTGGACACGGTTCCTAACAAAGAAAAATCAAATCGTCGACTGTTCGGATGCAGAAGCCCTCGGAGCCTTCAAACATAACATCCGCGACGAATGGCTAGCCCGGCACCTAGGAAAGGAAAAGCCGAAATCCATGGCAGCCCTAACATCATTAATGACCCGCTTCTGTGCGGGAGAGGATAGCTGGCTAGCTCGCAGCAACAACCTCAGTAAAAATGCTGGTAGTCCGGACACTAAGGACCACAATGGCAGGTCGCGTCGAAGCAAAAATAAACGCCGCGTTAACGGCGACGACAAGGAGGATACGGTAGTTAACGCTGGATTCCGAGGCTCTAAACCCGGTCAGCGGAAGAAGACATTCAAAAGAACCACTCCGGGTCCGTCCAATTTGGACCGAATACTCGACCGCTCATGCCAGATACATGGCACCCCCGAAAAGCCAGCTAATCACACCAACAGACATTGTTGGGTATTCAAGCAGGCAGGCAAGTTAATTGCCGAAAACAATGACAAGGGGCTGCACAACGACGATGAGGAAGAGACCTGACCGCCGAACAGTAGAGGACAGAAGGGCTTCCCCCCACAAGTGCGGATGGTAAACATGATATACGCAACCCATATACCCAAGAGGGAGCGGAAGCGTGCACTAAGGGACGTATATGTGATGGAGCTAGTCGCCCCTAAGTTCAATCCATGGTCCTCTTGCCCGATCACTTTCGATCGAAGAGACCATTCGACCAGTATCCGCCATGGCGGATTCGCCGCATTGGTTTTAGACCCAATCGTCGATGGATTTCACCTCACAAGAGTCCTGATGGACGGTGGCAGTAGCCTGAACCTGCTTTATTAGGATACAGTGCGCAAGATGGGCATAGACCCATCAAGGATTAAACCGACAAACACGACCTTCAAGGGCGTCATACCAGATGTTGAGGCCAATTGTACAGGCTTAGTCACACTGGAAGTGGTCTTCGGATCCCCGGACAATTTCTGGAGCAAGGAGTTAATCTTCGACATAGTCCCGTTCCGCAGCGGCTATCACGCTCTGCTCGGATGAACCGCGTTCGCAAAGTTCAACGCGGTGCCGCATTACGCATACCTAAAGCTCAAGATGCCAGGCCCTCGAGGAGTCATCACGGTCAACGGAAATACGGAACGCTCCCTCCGAACGGAGGAACATACAGCGGCTCTCGCGGCAGAAGTACAGAGCAGCCTTTTAAGGCAATTTTCGAGTCCGGCCGTTAAACGGCCGAACACGGCCAAACACGCCCGGAGCAACATCAATCAAGACCACCTGGCACGTTCCGAGCACGCGTAGCAATGCGGCCCCAACCCCAGCCCTCGCATGATTGCAAGACCAACCCTCCGCGTACATCATTACGCTCTGGAGATACCATGGGCCTAGGGGGAGGGGCACGACCACAAGAGACCCAGAGTGCGGCTCGACCATACCAGGGGCTCACAAGTGTGTCACTCTTTTTTTTATTATTATTTTCCTTATTTGTATACACAGGACTCCGTTCACCAGAGGCCGTGTCCGGCGGTGAACCCGCCGAACTCACGATGCAACAGCCAGGGAGGGAAGAAGGCTGCGACGAACACTCAGGTGGTCTCCATTACGAGCATTAAATTTGATTATATACACCAGTCCGCAGCCCACCCCTGGAGGAGGACATGTTTAATTAGTCCAATCCCTTGCTTACCGCACTATTTGTACCATTCCGCACTCATAGCAGAATCCCTTGAATAAATAATGCAGCACTTTTTGCCTGTTATTGCATTACTTTACATATATGTTCACTAATGACATCTTGCACCCGTATATTTTGGTACGGCCGAATACACCAGGGGCTTATGTTCCCCGCATTATGGTGTGATAAGTCCGAACACTTTCACAAGTGCGGCACCCCGAACTTATAGCATTATATGAATCGGCTCCGAATCATGTCTTGGGTCAATAGTTGGGTTTGCCCGGCTCCCACGTTTTGGTACCTTACGTTCCGTTCTGTCGGCTAAGGTGGCACTGGGAGAACCACTGCGATTGCGCCCCGGTTGAGCTGGGTGAGCGCCTCAGTGGAGAAAGCTAAAACTAACTGTCATGATAAGGTGAGAGACTGGTCGCTGTTCGAGAGGTCTTTTCGAGTCCTTAAAGACTTATGCCGCGTCAAGCGAAGAACCGGATAATGTCCGGCCAAGGCGTGGATAGCGCCCCGAACTCGGTCTTCCGAATACTAGGGCCTTCGCCGAAATTTAAAATTATAGAATTCTATGGCTAAGTGAGAGTGTTCAAGCATTATAAGTCCGGTTGCCTTGTTTGTTGTGTTGAGCGCCTCCCTAGATGGACCCAAAAATGGGAACAAGAGTGCTCAAATTTATCCCGAACACCCCAGCACTCGTGGCTTGGGGGCTGAAGCCGACGACTTGCCATCTCTCAGATTTTATAAACGGCCGCACAGAAGGTAATATTTTAAATCAAACAAGCGTTGCTTAGCTCATATGAACAAAGTTTTCAGCGCACAGGATAATACATAGCGAGTTTACTCAATGATTACATCTTTGGGGCACTCATCCGCAATCTTGCAGGCACCCTTCAGGACAGTCTTATAGTACATCTCGGGCGTACGATACTCCTTGCCCGCTGGTGGCGCGTCAGTGATGAGCCTTTTCGCATCCAGCTTGCCCCAGTGCACCTTTGCGCGGGCAAGGGCCCGACGAGCACCTTCAATACAGGCGGAGCGCTTGATGACCTCCACCCAGGGGCACGCATCCACCAGCCGCCGCACGAGGCCGAAGTAGCTCCCAGGCATGGCCTCTCCAGGCCACAGCCGGACTATGAGGCCCTTCATGGCCTCCTCCGCCACCTTGTGGAGCTCGACCAGCTGCTTCAGTTGGTCGCTAGGGGGCACCGGATGGCCGGCCTCAGCGTACTGAGACCAGAAGACCTTCTCCGTTGAGCTCCCCTCCTCACCACGGTAGAATGCGGTGGCATCGGATACACTGCGAGGCAGATCTGCAAACGCCCCTGGAGAGCTCCGATTTCGGGTAAGTGTCAGGTAGTTTACATTAACATGCTTGCTTTGCATGAAAAATGCCTTACCCGCCGCTATTTTCTTCACATCTTCAACTTCCTGAAGGGCCTTACGGGCCTCGGCCTTGGCAGACTTGGCACTTTCGAGAGCCGAGGCGAGCTCGGACTCTCGAGTCTTTGAGTCGTGCTCCAAACTCTCATGCTTGTCCATGAGAGCCTGGAGCTCTTGCCGCACCTCCGCCACCCGCGCCTCCTGCTTCTCTCGCTCTGCCCGTTCCGCGGCTGCATTGCGTTCGGCCGCGGACACAGCCTCCTTCAGGGTTGCCACCTCGTTCGTGGCCCCTGCAGTACCCATGTTATCCTTGTTATTTTTATTGCAACCTAAATCCTTTTTTGTGAGGTAACTATTCAAAGTGGTGTTACTCACCTTCTTTGTCCTCGAGCTGCTTCTTGGCACGGCCGAGCTCTTGCTCGGACCGCTCGAGATCCTGCTTTAATGCACCGACCTCCGCAGTCAGTGCGGCAGAGGTCAGCAGCGCAGCCTGCAAACCCATATTGACATACTTTTTAACAACCCTGCGTATATCTTATTAGATCCTCAGTCCGGCTTTTCTTTCCGAACACCGAACCGAGCATCAGGGGCTACTGTCTATGCGGTATTATATTACATAATTTCAACTTCTTACCTCAAAGCCTGTTAGAAGGCTACTGCAGGCTTCGGTCAGCCCGCTCTTGGCGAGCTGAACCTTCTGAATCACCGCACTCATGATAGTGCGGTGTTCTTCCTCGATGGAAGCGCCTTTGAGCGCCTCCAACAAGTTGTCCGGCGCCTCCGGTTGGACGGGGGCCGCCGGTGTCACGGTCTTGCCCTTCTTGCGAAGGGGCCGCCTGCCGGACTCTGGAACCACTACAGGTTCCGGCGTAGAGTCCGGCGCAAAGTCCAGGAGGCTGCCTTGCGGCGCCTCCGGAGCCTCCTCCTGATGGGTCCCTTCCCAGGATCCCACCTCGGCATCCTCAGCGGCGCGAGGGGTGGAGGCAGTCGGAATGGAATCCACATCCGACGTAGCCAACGACCCGCTCGACGAAGCAGGAAGATCATCGTCGGCCGGACTGCAGGCAATATGCGGCATTAGAAGGACACTATGTGACACAAAAGAAATTGCAGATCATTCAGGGATCCGGATACTTACGATCTCACCGGAGGCCTGGCCCTTGAGGGCCACTCTTCATCGCCAACGTTGGTGTTGGCGGAGCTGTCCGGGGGAATAGTTCTTCCCCTCTTGGACCCTTCGGCCTCCCCTATTGGGGAGGCCTTCCTCTTTCTCTCTCCCTCCTCTGGGAAAGAGTCTTCTTCCTCCTCCTCATCTTCGGGGGAGGAATCCGCCTCGGAGTCGCCGGACACCTGAAAACGGAACTCTTTCGAGTACCCGTGGCCACCTTTTTGGCCTTCTTCTCCGGCACCACGTGCGGTGCCGGAACCAGCAGCCCCGCTAGACGGGCGTCCACTGGGTCTTCTGGCATGGGAGCCGGGCAGATAAGCTGCTCGGCCTTCTTCATCCATTCCTATCAAAGGAAAAGGGAAATTGAAACCCGCTTAGGGTCGAACTATTAACAACAAGTCTCCCATAAAGGGGTAGAATCACTTACCTCGTCAGTTGGACGCTGCGAGTGAAATCCGCGATCTTCCGTCGCAGATGCGGGGGCTTCGGCGTCCTTAAACAGCACCCTCCAGGCACCTTCGTACGTCGTGTCGAAGATCCCGCTCAACGCCTGGTGCTGTGCCGGATCAAACTCCCACAGGTTGAATGCTCGTTCTTGGCATGGGAGAATCCGGCGGACGAGCATGACTTGGACCACATTGACAAGCCTGAGCTTCTTGCTCACCAGCTTCTGGATACAGGCTTGGAGTCCCGTCAGCTCCTTCGAATTACCCCATAGCAAGCCCTTCTCTTTCCAGGAGGTGAGCTGCACAGGGATACCAGATCTGAACTCGGGGGCCGCCGCCCACTTAGGGTCGCGCGGCTCGGTGATGTAGAACCACCCCGATTGCCACCCCTTGATGGATTCCACGAAGGCCCCTTCGAACCAGAGGACGTTGGGCATCTTGCCCAACATGGCGCCTCCGCACTCCGCCTGCGTGCCCTTCACTACCTTCGGCTTGACATTGAAGGTCTTGAGCCACAAGCCGAAGTGGGGCTGGATGCAGAGGAAGGCCTCACACACGACGATAAACACCGAGATGTTGAGGATGAAGTTCGGCGCCAGATCATGGAAATCCAGGCCGTAGTAGAACATGAGCCCCCGGACAAAGGGGTGAAGTGGAAAACCCAGTCCGCGGAGGAAGTGGGGGAGAAATACGACCCTCTCATGGGCCTGGGGGTGGGGATGAGCTGCCCCTTGTCGGGCAGCCGGTGCGCAATGTCGCCGGAAAGGTATCCGGCGCTGCGCAGCTTGGCGATGTGCTCCTCCTTAACGGTGGAGGCCAACCATTTACCTCCCGCTCCGGACATGGTCGGAGAAGGTTGAGACGAGATGCGCGAACTTGGGCACTGGAGCTCGAGTGCGCGGAGATGGATAAGCAAAGGAGGAAGAAGGCGTAGGTAAAAAGGCGGATCCTTATCCCCTTATATATAGGCGGACGAAGACTATACGTCCCCACCAGCCTGGTAAAACTCGCTTATCTCCCAAGCGCCACCATCAATGGCGCGGTTGGGTTACCCACGTCCGTATTGATGAGAATCCCGGAATAAGGGGAACACGATCTCTGCTTCGACAAGACGTGCCAAGGAAACCGCTTCGCTAAACGCGCTGAGGCGGTATAATAAAAAACGATTCAAGTAAAGGCTTGGTAGTGGTGTGACGTCATGCCGCAAAATACGTCAGCAGATTGAACCTGTGTACATATTATTCTCTCTACGGTGGAATATGGAAATTATTTTTCAGAGCCGGACACTATCCTGGTGTTCACCATCTTCTATGGATTACTCAAAGGAGGAACCCGTCTTGCAATGCTGAACATTATGCGCGCCGGACTCATCGTCATTGAAGCCAGGTTCAGGGGCTACTGAGGGAGTCCTGGACTAGGGGGTGTCCGGACAGCCGGACTATCATCGTCCGCCGGACTCCAAGACTACGAAGATACAAGATTGAAGACTCCGTCCCGTGTCCGGATGGGACTTTCCTTGGCGTGGAAGGCAAGCTTGGCGATACGGATATGTAGATCTCCTACCATTGTAACCGACTCTGTGTAACCCTAGCCCTCTCCGGTGTCTATATAAACCGGAGGGTTTTAGTCCGTAGGACATAACATCCATTACAACAATCATACCATAGGCTAGCTTCTAGGGTTTAGCCTCCTTGATCTCGTGGTAGATCCACTCTTGTAATACACATCATCAATATTAATCAAGCAGGACGTAGAGTTTTACCTCCATCAAGAGGGCCCGAACCTGGGTAAAACATCGTGTCCCTTGTCTCCTGTTACCATCCGCCTAGACGCACAGTTCGGGACCCCCTACCCGAGATCCGCCAGTTTTGACACCGACAGAGACCTTGTGATAGAATATCTCGCCCATCCAAAACAGCAGGCCAAATCTGGGAGGGGTGTGATCCCAGCTCGGCCTGAAGCAACGAACAATCCGGGAAGTAAATTGCCTTGAGAATTCTGGCACTAAGGGAGGTGCCATCAGTCAACGTTCGCCACGCCTGTCTCGCCAACAGTGCAAGGTTGAAAATTTCCATGTCACGGAAACCTAGCCTCCCAAGTGTTTAGGCATAGTCATAGTGTCCCATGCGACCCATGCGGTCTTCCTCTTTCCCTGCTTGGAGCCCCACCAGAACTGTCAGATTTCCCTGCTTGGAGCCCCACCAGAACTGTCGGATGATGGAAGTGATATTTTCACAATCCTCGTGGTAATCTGAAACACGCCATTGAATAGACCGGGATTGCTTGCGCGACAGCTTTAATCAGAACTTCCTTACCAGCTGAGGAGAGTAACTTAGCCATCCACCCCTTAATCTTTTCCCATACACGGTCCCTGAGATATTTGAAAGTACCGTTCTTCGAGTGGCCAACATCAATAGGTATGCCCAGGTAGCGTTCACTCAAAGATTCATTATGGACCTGCAGGTTATTCTTGATGGTTTCTCTAAGTTGTGGGGGACAACCTTTGCCGAAACATATTGACGACTTCTCATTATTTATCCGCTACCCCGATGCTGCACAATATGTATCCAGTAGGTTTGACACCACACTTGATCCTTCCCCACTCGCCTTGAAAAGCAACAGGCTATCATCTGCAAAAAGAAGGTTGTTCACGGTTGGGGCCGTGGGGGCCACATTGATCCCTGGCATAGATGATTGAGAACTTGATTTAAGGAGGCACGAAAGGCCCTCTGCTGCAATCAAGAATAAGTAGGGGGAGATTGGGTCTCCTTGCCGGATACCTCTTGTTGGCTGAAACGACTCAAGTTTTTCTCCGTTGAAGCATACTGAAAATGAAACTGAAGTGACCATGCCCATGACAATATTTATCCAGTGTTGATTAAAACCCAACTTTGTCATAATACCTTTCAGATATGCCCACTCCACTAGGTCATAAGCCTTCATCATGTCCAGCTTTAAAGCGCAATAGCTATTTGCCTTGGACCTAGACCGTTTCATGAAATGCAAACATTCATATGCACATATAATGTTATCAGTGATAAGCCTTCCGGGCACAAAGGCAGATTGTTCCTCAGAGTTAATCTCGGGAAAAATCACTTTGTCTATTGGCAATTACTTTCGAGGCAATCTTATACAAAACATTGCACAAACTGATGGGCTGATATTGCGTAAGTGATGTTGGATTTGATAGAAGCTGGACTTTCCTCACCCTTAACAATTTTAAGAACTATCTTTGTTACTTCATCACCACACACATCCCAGTGTTTTTGATAGAAGTGGGAGGGAAAACCATCCGGCCCCGGGGCTTTGCTCGGGAACATTTGAAACAACGCAATCTTGACCTCCTCCTTTGTGTATTCTGCACATAGACTTGAGTTCATTGCGTCTGTTACTTTCTTTGGCACGTGAGTCAACACCGCTTCCATATCGTGAACTCCCTCGGATAGATATAGGGTCTGGTAAAAACTGTTGGCTAATAATCTTAGCTCCTCCGGATCAGATATTTCCACACCCAGGGAATATTTTAGTGCCTTGATCATATTTTTCTTCCGGCATAAGCTAGCCCGGAGGTGAAAAAACTTAGTGTTCTTGTCCCCCGCTGAAAGGATAGATGGAAAAGAAGGATCCTCACTCTATCTACAAATGCGCCAGTTCATTGATTTGCACGGGGGCTCACCTTTGCGCGATGCAAGGGCTATGTCTCGCCCGCACGCAGAGATTTATCGGTCTCGCCTCTGGTGCGAGGTTAGTGGTTTTTATTTCATTGGACCGGTTCAGTCCGGTTTTAGAAGCTTCAGTGAATTTTTTTCTTTTCTGCTTCTTTGTGTTTTTGTTACCATTTTTGATGGTTTTATTTGGTCTTTCTACTTCTGGTTTTCTTTATTTTTTCCTTTTTCTTTTTCAAATAAATTTTCCTAGTTTGAGATTTTTTAATAAATTTCAAAAAAAATTCAAATAGATGTTGATCCTTGTTTTTGAATGGTATGAAACTTTTTTATATTACGCATTTCTCTTATATTGTATTAATATGTTTTTAAAAGTCCATCAAAATATTTTATGAAATGTGTGAATATGTTTCAAAAATTGTCATGAATATATTCTTTAAAATGTGATGAAGATATTTTTTCAAACTTGTGAACATTTTCTAAAGTGTTAGTTACATTTTTGTTGAATGGTGCAGAGCATTTGTTTAATTACATGAATTTTTTTACATCATATAATTATTTTCTGAAAATGACCCGATTTGTTTTTAACGTGTGAACATTTTTCGACTGTCTTGAATATCATTTGGACTGCTATCACCAATTTTTAAAGTTGCGTGAACTAAATTTATACACTAGTCAATATTTTCTATTGCGGGATGATTTTTTTTCTGAGGAAAATAAAAAAGGAAGTTAAGATAATAAAACAAGAAAAAAATGTTTATAGTAAGCAGAATGCGGCAAATAAGAAAAACCCGGAATAGGATCCACCACCCAAATCCGCATGGGTCAACTTACCGCATAGAGGTATTGAAAAAAAAAAGTTTCCGAAGGGAGACCGGAGGGGAAAGAGAGAGAGAAAGGGACAGAGGGAGGCGAGCATGGCGGCGGTGGATCTGTCGAAGCTGGTGAAGGAGAAGCGGTTCTGGGCCGCCTCCTTCCTCATCGCGTGGGCGGCGGCGCTCCAGGTTACACCTCATCTCCTTCCTTGCTCCCCTTCCCCTCTTCTCCAGAAATCAATCAAGACGGGATCTTTAACCGCGGTGGGAAATGACACTGTTTGCAGGGGCACATGATGTGGGTGCAGCGGCAGGACGCCTTCAAGAACAAGTTCGGCGAGCCCGAAGGCGAAGCCCCCAACAAGGTCACAGAGCAGGGGCAGCCGCCGGCCGACAACAGCCTGGGCGGCGAGCCGGAGAAGGTCACCGCTGACGCCGAGTTCAGATCGACAGATAGATGAGAACAAGATCCACTTTGTCTTTCGTCTTGTCTCCCTACATATCATCCATGTGTAATTAGTGCTACCAGCTGGCTGTGCAAGCTTGATCATCACATAAATAATGTTTGTTGGTTATGGTAGGAGATTTCCGGTGTTCATCACAGCTAAGCTTTACTAGATCTAGTGTCAAAAACGCTCTTATATTATAGTAGTAGGACGGAGAGAGTACATCTCAGTCAGTAGCAGCTTCTCAGTTCTGTCCCACTCACTTACTGACTGAATTGCAATTTCTGATCTGTTTCCTTTTCTGTAACTCCGAGCTGCTGCAATCCCAAAACATACCATCACCGTCTGTTAGGATTTTCAGAAGAAAATCTGGGGACTGTTTCTCTTGTGATGGGGTAGAAGAATCTGTGATTTTGTGGCTGGATCAATTAGACCCTTCCCTGGACCCTGCGCAAGCGGGAGCTACATGCACCAGGTTGCCCTTTTTTTATCAATTAGTAGCTCTGCAGGTGTACGTAGTTACTCTATGTCATGTACAAATTACAGGTATACAGATGGAGCATTTCGCCAGGGGAGCGAGCTGCTGGCGTTACTGCATTTCCAAGGAGATGAATCGAGGTCCCCGTCAGAGAAGGAATTACAAAGAAGTAAAGACAAGCTATCTAATTGCTTTCAGGTTCCACTTCTTCTTAACTCATGCTTATACCCGAGTTCTGGCTTCGTCTCTCATATATGCGATCAGCATTGAAGGTCATTTCTCTTCCTTTCTTTGCTGGAGATGTGCCAACGGCATCAGCTATTGTCCAGCAGTGGTTTAACTTGCGAAATCCCTGTCCGTCAGGTTCTTCAGTACTTGCCTTCCACCTACGATGAGGGCTGGCTTAATCTGTGAAGTGAAAAAGGAGGACCTTCAGTGCTGGCTATGCGTTTGAGTTATGCTCCTGCTCACTCACAGAATGAGTGACAATTTTTCTGAATGGTTTTCTTGTCTGAACTCCAAGCTGCAAATGCCAAAAAGAGGTCATCATCTGTCCAAGAAACCGTGAGTGGCTTTCTGGTGCTGAGTAAGAACCTGCGATCTTGTGAGCAGACTCGTTACCTCCGCAGCAGTATACGGCCTAATGGTGTTATTACTTGCATCTGAAATTACATCTCAGTTAGTAGCTCCCTTCACAGCTCTTCCTGACTCACTGAGTTGCAGTTTGTACACAGCAGCTCTCAGAATTCCACAGAGCTCTCTCTGCATTCCATTATAGCTGTCTTCTGTGTAGGTACTATACTGATGTACACAAGAGCATGGCAACAGGGGATTTGCTGGAGAATCCGGTGATTGCCGCTGATGTCAGGTTCATTAGTCACTGCTCCTTTGTCTATCAAGGACAAGTTCGGTGACCCAGAATCCCCCGGCAACGTCACCAAGCACGAGCAGTCTCCCAATAACAGCCTCGCCGGCAAGCAGGAGAAGCTCACGGTGCTTGTTGCACCTGGTGATGGTGGTGGTGGTGGTAGGAGTTTGTCATGATCTTCATCATGGCTAATTAACGCTTCTCTTAAAGTCTTAATCCTGTAAACATTAACTAATCATCCCCAAGCAGCTTTTCTTGGGCTCACGAATCATCCCAGTTCCCAAAGCTTTGCCTATGCATATTACTCAATCTATGCCAGGAGCTTCCCAGTTCTGTCTCAGGCACTCACTCACTCATTGAATGGATTGCAATATCTTGTTGGCTTTTACTATCATCTCCTCCAAAAACGAACCGACCATTGTAAATCTGGGAGGGTTTTCTAGTCATGACTCATGAGTAAGCAATATTTATCTTGTGATGATGGGAGAAAAGGAGACCATTTAAAGGAAAGAATTCTTTATTTAAGACCGTATTAAATTTCGTTTCCCTATTTGACACCGAAAAACTTTTTCTTTTCTATATAACACTACGTTCTAAATTTTATGCTTTTTATAACACATTGTCCCGCTGTTGGCACATGCACATCGCGTGCCTTGACGCCTGCATACACGCCATGCTTGGCGTCGTCCCGCTGTGTAGCTAACAGCCTCACTCCATTCGCCGCTGTATCTCCTCCTCATAAGCCCATCGTGTCAAGGAATACAAACAGTGTGTGAGACTATGAGTTCGGCTGCTCAACTTGGCACTAGCAAACCAAGCGGGCTGGATTTGTCTTTTTTCATTATATAATCATGTATTAATATTTGGTCACATATCACACGAGGGGCAAAATGGTCTTTTCAAGTGTCATTTAACACCGTTAAGTACCAAAATGGACGGGAGTGTTTTATAGGGCATAAATTTTTGACTCGGTGTTATATAGGGCAGAAAAGATTTTTCAGTGTTAAATAAGGAAAGAAATTTTAAAACGGTGTTAAATAAGGAATTCTCTTTTTAATTAGCTACGCAGTGTAGTAGTTAACCTAGCAGGAGCGCAGCGCGCACATCTTTAACCACTGCCCCTCGTTGTCTACTTTGGCCTGCGCTTGTACAGAACCTTTGCTCTGATGATGAGCTAGGTAGGTACTTACTGTTGGCATTACTGCATTTCAGATCATCTGGAATGAATGACTGAGACATTATCAGATTATACACCTTCTTAGCTCCTGCTTTTTTTCAGTGGAGACTTCATAAATTATGGCCCGACATGTTATTATCAACTTATCATGTGCGCCACCACCACCATCGGTTATGGATCAAAGCGGCTAAGCTAGCTTTATAGATTCTTTTTACTTTCTTACTACCGCATATAGTATGTATCAGAGGCTAGCGCGCTTCGCCGCACCGTTCTTCACATGTGAGATTAACTCTTTTTTCTCTAGTATAGGCTATTGCAGTCGGTTGTTTTGTTTCGGTTTTATCTATGTTGGCTTGGTTTTTAATTATGTTCTGGCAGTGTTTTTATACATTCATAAATCATGTTGGGTTGTTATTGAAGACAATATTTCCTCTAAGAGGAGAGTGGAGTTGTT
Source organism: Triticum timopheevii (assembly GCA_963921465.1). Classification (NCBI taxonomy): domain Eukaryota; kingdom Viridiplantae; phylum Streptophyta; class Magnoliopsida; order Poales; family Poaceae; genus Triticum; species Triticum timopheevii. The sequence continues at coordinate 657,654,170 of OY997266.1, forward strand.
CGATCCGTGACATTGTCCTTATGCATTTTGGCCTCTGTGTCAGCCTATGGTGGTTGTGTGAACCCCTTGCGAGCTCTTTTTCCATGTTCAAACTATGGAACTGTTGTGCTATAATGCTCAAATGAGCCGGCCAATGAAACTCTCGCTCGCTCAGCAAGCTTCTCGGCTACACTCACTCGCTTAGCTTTTTTTTTCCCCACCCACTCCCTCGGAAAAACTGACCATCAATTTTTATTCGAATTTTTTGTTAAATAAAAAAGTTAGTAGATTTTAAAAATCTAGAATTTTAAGAAAGTTACAAATTAGTAAAACCATGAATTTTAAAATCTGTTCACAAATTTTGAAATTACTCCTGGATTTCAAGCAAAGATTCATGATCTAGAAAAAAGGTCAACAAATTTAAAACAATTTATCAACTATCAAATTTGTAAACGTTAGAAATATTCATAAATTTTAGAAGTTCTTGGATTTTTAGAAATATATTAAAGTTTTTTTAAAATTTAATGAATTTAAATAAATATTTATTAATTAAAATTAGAAAAGGCAAAAGTGTTTTTTGAAAAAAAACAGGAAATAACTATTTAAAACTGTGGAAAAGTTAAATGGCGATAGTTCGCTTGATAGGGATATTACCGAACACAGAAAAATATGCGGCTTGTGTGGGAACCGATACCTTTTAGATTTCCCTTTGAACCATTATTGTATAATTGAAGGACACATGGTATGTAAGTGTTTAGAGAGATTTTTCTAGTGTCATTTTTCATTTTAATTTTCTTTATTGTGTTTTTCTCTACATTTCTAGGTGGGTTTCCATCCAAGGAAAAAAGAAGAAAAAAAGAACGGTTCTCCCCTACGTAGATGGTTTCCATCCAAGGCAAAAAGAGACCACCAACCTAGATGTGCACCGCTCAATAAATGGGCTGAAAGAGATCATAGGACCAAACCGGCCTAGTAATACAATGGGCAATAAATGGGCCGACATACAACACGATCCATAAATGGTAAAGGAAGCACCCGAACACTTAAATGGGCCGAAAACCGCTACGAGACAAAAATGACCCTGAGTAAACACGGGCCATAAATAGACCAAAAGCTGTGAGAGGCCAAAAATTGCCCAGAGGCGACACAGGCCGTTAATGGGCCGAAATATACCAGGGACTGTCGAAACCGTCACGCTTCACCGAAAAAATAGCTACTTTTCCCGCCGTTGAGATTATCGTTACCAACCATCTTCATAGTGTTCCTAGGTTGATCGTGTGGCAATTTTTCTTTGTGTAACATGTTCCCCTAGAAATATCACATGGACAAGTGGAGCCTGTAGGTCAGGTTGGGTATTGTTGGAAGGATTATTGGGGATCTTACGAAGCACCATACTTGCAAGCACCAATAAATTTATTGGTCAAGCCCCAATAACCACTTATTGTGGGAGATTTATTGGGAATTTGTTGGAGATGCTGTAATAATGCTACAAACATTAAACATTGACCTCCACGAAGGTTCACTGATGCACTATCAGGAGAAGAAAGAGATGCTCCCTTTGACCCAAAAGGTGTTTCCACTTGTCACGAAGTAGAACACAATTCTGACATGCAAATAACTCAAGTTCATTTCCAGATTTCAAGTTTTGTGAATAATCATAATTTATTTGTCTCCCCATTTTTGTTTCATTATACCAAAAAATAATAAAAACCATAACTATTTGTTGGCACATGATTCATTCCACACACCATGTATTTTGAAACATTTCAACTTTGAAGAGCATGGGCTCTAGCAAAGCAAACAAGTCCATGTTCGGTATGGTTCATCATATATGCATGGACCACCGTGAAGGACGTAAGGTCAACAAGAGAATGAAGTGAATGTTTGGATATCAGACCAAATCCCATGTGTACTAGTGTGGATCAACATGAGCTCAAGTTACTTTTACCGAGAATTTAGCAAATGGGGTAGGCGTCGATAAGGGTGGAAAGTAAAACTGAGTTACAAGGTTATTCAAAGGATGATAGCAATCTTAGATTAATATAGAATGGTTTTAAGTGATAATAGTCACAATGGTCTGAGGAAAACAATACCAAAGCACTGAATGGCAGTGCCTAAAATATTCGAGAGCACTAGCAGATGATGATCCAGATTGAGGGGTAGTTTGAGCAATAAGCAATGCACACCTGAAAAGTTCTATAAATGCTAAGAAAGTTGTAAAAGGATTCTAGAAGATTTGGGGGTATTATACATGACAAACATGTTTGAGAAAAGGGATCTAGAAGAAATCAAGAATAGCCATGAGATATTTTGGAGAATAACCCTAGGATTAGAGAAGATTTTAGAGCTGGATGTTCTACCTCTTGTATGTACAATATTCATGGAATATAAATATTTAGACCTGGTTAATTTAGAGATTCCAAAGTAAACTTTTTATGTTCCGAAGAGATTCTAGAGTTTGATGTTTCATATCTTGGATCTAGAATATCCATGGATTAGAAATATCTGGATCTAGAATAACCATTGATTAGAAATATCTAAAAATTATTACTTCAAATAATTTTATAATAAATATGCAATGTATTAAAGGGTTTAGATGGTTCCACTTTTTATCAATATGGTTGCAGCCCCTCCTACATAAATACGTACACTTATATTATAACTATCGAATAGTTCATATGTTTTGTATATAATAGTTTCCAAATAAGAAGACAATTTTGTAAACTCTCGGTCGCATGAGAATTTATTGGCGCGCAATCAACACCGTAGATTGTTGATCTCAAGTTATGATCTATACAAAATTTAATATTTTATCGAATTCTATGAATAAATACTATTTGTGTTTTTTGCACGGAATGAACACATGTTAGAACATGGTGACCATTTATTAAAATTAAATTTGGCCTGTAAAGTAAATTTCCTAGGTCGACAAATACTACATTCTATTTGAACCAAATTAATAGAATACCAAAATATGACAAGCATTTTCATATTTGTTTCAAACTTTTCGTAAAATTCATGTATAAATAAGGTTCTATCAATCATTAGAGACAGAGAAAGACATATAAGAATGATGTACTTATTATAGTTAGCTCATTGGTAGTTAGCCCTTTTCCAATGGAGACGACAACACAATAGTGTTTTAAATAAAACATTAGATTAGATGATTGTGCTTTACTATGAAAGTATATCAGAATTGTTCCTATTTGATTGACAAGAACTGGAAAAATACATATTTACTTGTCTTTTTTTAATATACTTTTTTTCATAGACATTTAGAAAAAATGAATTGTTTTTCGTTCAATTTTCAAGTGTTGAGCCGATACACGCTATCAGTCCAGTTTTTTTGTATTTCTCTGGTTGAGTTAAGCAAATATATACATTCACAATCCAATGTCATGAAGTATAAGAGGTGAATACAGAAGATGGTGGTGGCTCGGTGAAATACTGATCTATAGAACAAGGACACAATATTTATTTATAGATAAATTATAAGAAAATGATAAAAAACAATCTAATGAAAATTGTTCAATTCATATGAAAAGACTCACTTCAAAAGTTATGCATAGACGATTATAATCCAGATGGACATATCATATGATCCTAACATGGAAGTACTATTGCAAGTTCTATGGGGCTCAAACCTGCCATGGCCAACCTAACTTCTCAGAAAAAATTGAAATCTATTCATGTGCCTTGCCCACGTGCACACAACACTACGACACATGTCAACCCATGTTCGTAGCTCCACCACTGCATGGAAGCACAATTGTGAGATATAACTACACAACTACTATTACAAATTAGTAATCCAAGGATGGATGACTCACGCTTCATTGGTGATTAGCACTTAGCGTGAGAATGACTAATTGCCAAAATATTTTTTAGAGGAATCGACAAAATATGAACGCCTTAGCCAGTTGAGCGGTGATGTAGGCACAGGCCCACGAGTCATGGTATGCCTCCAAAATCCAGAAAAGCTATGTCTTGCTCTTTGCGGACAGAAGGGGTTGTGGCCTACAATGCTTGACCTGATGGATCGACCCAAAAACATTGTCTGTTTTTGATTTTGGGAAGCTTCTACCTACGGTGTGGACTAGTTTTTTGGATCCTTCCGACCAATTTTTTTTTCTGTTTTCTTACCGGTTTTATCGATATTATTATTATTTTTGTTCCATTTTTTTTCTCCTTTTCCCCTTTATAATCCTCTTGGTTTAGTGTACAAAGTATTTTTTGTACTCCCTCCGTTCGGAATTACTCGTCCAAAACATGAGTGTATCTAGATGTATTTTAGTTGTAGATACACCCATTTTTATTCATTTTTGTGACAAGTAATTCCGAACGGAGGGAGTACATGTCATGAACATTTTTTAAGAATAGTACAAACAACCTATATTTTCATAATCCTTTTTCTAATGTGTGAATATTTTTTAAATGACAAAGACATTTTATATGATGGGAACATTCTTCAAATTTTGTAACCCCAACCAGTACCATCTCTTCGTGGGAAATGGTTACGATGGACTTCATAGAAGGGCTTCCTACATCTGTGTGTTACAATTGCATACTAGTGGTTATTGACAAATTGTCAAATTATGGGCATTTCATTCCCCTACAACACCCTTTCACTGCTCAGACAGTTGCTGAAGCCTTCCTGGATTCAGTATACAAACTCCATGGTATGCCATTGTCCATCATTTCTGATCGTGACAAGATACTCACTAGTTTTTTTTTTTGGAAGGAGCTTTTCCAACATACTCAAGGGACACAACTGCATATGAGTTCAGCCCGGGCCTCAGTCCGATGGCCATACCGAGCGCGTCAATCAGCAAATAGAATGCTATATGCGTTGTTTTGTCAGTGCACATCCCTCCAGATGGGCAAAGTGGCTATCCCTCTATGAGTACTGGTATAACACAAATTGGCATTCTTCCATGACCGAAAGTCCTTTTGAGATCATCTTTTGGCATTCTCCAAGGCACTTTCGAATATCACCTGACTGCACAGTTGCTTCAGCTAATCTTTCCGTGTGGCTTGAGCAACGACGGGTGGTTTTTGAGCCTGTCTGACAGCACTTGTTGCGTGCTCAACAACGGATGAAAGCACAAGCAGATAAACAATGCAAGGAAAGAGTCTTTGCCATTGGTGATCAGGTTTTCCTCAAAACTCCAGCCGTATCTTCAATCATTAGTTGCTCCTCGTGCAAATCACAAGTAGGCGCAGGGCCGGCCCTGGGGCATGGGTGGTGGGGCGGCGGCCCAGGGCCCAGGCGGGAGGGGGCCCATGATGTAGTACATATACATACTAATGCCCAGCAAAAAAAATGGTAAAAAAAACGAGATGGGCTAGGGCGCGAGGCCCATGCGATCGATTACGAAGCGTTACGCTAGCGCCAGCGATCGGTACCGGCTGCTAATTTTTTTTTCTTCGTCTGGAGTCTGGACGGTTGGTCTCTTATCTCTTTGTCCTGCCTGCCGCTCGGCGCTCGGCGCCTTGCCGTCTCGGCCGCCGCCGGCTTGCCGCTGCGCGCGCCGCATAGCAGTCCGGTAACCCAAAGTCTGCAACGAGTCAACGAGGTAATCCATGATCCATTCCATCCATCATTTTCTTCAGCCCATATATGTATCCATGATCCATCCATGTTCCTAATGACCTAATCCATCCCCCAGATCCCAATTTGACAATTTTAGTAGTATGTACGTATTCAACTATCCACATGTATGTCTAGGGTTCCAATCATCCGATTATAAATTCTTAATTCTTTGTACCCTCTTTTCTTCATGATTTTAGGACATTATCATGCCATGTTGCCTAAGAAGAAGATGTTGGTGCTGAAAAAAGGAGAAGAAAAAAAATATTATTGCATCAAGAAACGTCCAAAGAAACTTTTTTTGAAGCACTGAAGTATTATTGTTGTCGATGGAGTCAGTTGAATTTGGTTCTTATTTGAGGTAATCATGGCATCTTAGTTTTATTTTGCCATCTTTTTAGTATTATTATTGTCGATGAAGTCGGTTCGAATTTAGTTATATTGTTGTCGATGGAGTCAGTTGAATTATTATAGTCAAATTTGGTTGAAATTTATATAGGGGCCCATGTCACCGAGTTCGCCTGGGGCCTTTGAAAACACAGGGCCGGCCCTGAGTAGGCGTGCAAATTCTTTGGGCCGTATACTGTTCTAGAACGAGTGGGTGAAGTGGCTTATTGTCTGGATCTCCTAGCCACAAGCAAGGTGCATCCTATTTTCCATGTGCCCCTCCTCCGCAAGGTGCTCAAACCAGTGCATCAAGTGCTGTCGTGGCTCCTTTCTCATGAAGACGCTCTGAAGATTCCAGAACAAGTTCTTCAATGCTGCGACATTCTTCGTTGTGGTGATAAGTGATTCATGCATTTCTCCAATGGACAGGTGATTCTGTAGATCTCGCTACCTGGGAGGATTTTGAAGCTGTCAAGCAAAAGTTTCCTTTGCGCCGGCTTGGGGGCAAGGCGTATCTCAACAGGAGGGGATTGTCAGCGGCAAGGCAGGGCAGGAGCGGGAAGGCGCGAGCAATTCAAACCAAAGGCCCACTCGCAAGCCTCGACTACCTTCTTGGCTTGCAGGCCCGGAATGATCTTGAGCCTTGTATGCGTTGTACAATGCATGGTGCTTAGGAGTGGTGCTTGGAGAAATAAACCAAGCTTTTCTTAAGCACCGGTGCTTATTTCTACAGGGTAGACGCTTAATTAGGTGTCTCTCATGTAGAAATAGGCACTGGTACTTCAGAAAAAATCCGGTTTATTTTTTGAAGCACCTTCCTAAGCATCTAGCATTGTACAAGGCCTTGGTAGCTTCCTTGTCCCCTCGTCTATGTGTGTGGATGGCAGAACGGCTAGTAACCGACAGGAAGAAGCTCGTCTCCTTGATCACCTCTCTCATTGTAATTCAAACTCCATTCCAAGGTGAACTAGATCGGGACCTTACACTCCGCAGCAGTGTAGGGCCTAATCGTATCATTACATGCATCTGAAAATTACATCTCGGTCAGTTAGCTCCCTTTCATAGCCCTGGCTGAATCGCTGAGTTGCATTTTCGATAAGAAGCTCTCAGAATTCCAGAGCTGTTACCTTGGCCCTGTGTAGGTACTATGCAAACCCACACAGCAGCACTGTAGCAGGAAATATGCTGCAGATAATTGATGTTTACCGGTTTTTCTGGGTCTGGGTGAATCATCCCAGTTCCCTAAAGCTTTGCTTGTGCTGACTCAATCTCAGCCAGCAGCTTCCAGTCCTGTCCCAGGCACTCACTCTCTGAATGAATTGCAATATCTGTTTGGTTTTTATTGCCTCCTCCCAAAACGGACCGGCCATTGTAAATCTGGGGGTGTTTGCTACGATGAGTACTAAGAAATGTTTATCTTGTGATGATGGGAGAAAAGGCGACCATTTAATTAGCCACGCAGTGTACTTAATCTATGGCCATGGCAGGAGCATTGTTGTCTTGTCTACTTTTGCCTGCGCTTGTACCAATCCTTTTGCTCTGATGATGAGCTAGGTAGGTCCTTACTGCTGGCATTACTGCATTTCAGATCGTCTGGAATGAATGACTAAATTCGTTAAGAAAGACAAGCTCTCATCGTTACCTCCTGCTCTATTTTTATGTTTTTTGCTGGAGACTTCATCATCAGTGCATGTGCCTGGCAAGTTGCTATCACACGCACCACCACCACCTGCTGCTATTCATTACTTCTTGTTGGTTGAGTTGCAGGCAGCACCTAGTAATAGATACTCCCACCGTCCCATAATATAAGACTGTTTTTGACACTTGGGACGGAGGGAGTAGATGCCATGTCACATTACATACCAGATGATACGCGTTGCGGTGGAATTCCTAACATACAGTGTATTTGCGCGTGAGTGGTCTGACAAATTCTTCCCATCAGGTGTCTGGTGGGAAGTGTTTCCCAAAGCTAATTGCAATCCTAGGGAGGTCGCATAGCTGCATGTGCACTACAATAAGTTAGTTGCCTCGCTCGCCATGGACAGAACGCTGGCCAGCGTTTCAACAAGTGCATAATCACAGCGTAAGCAATCTATAATTTTCAGTTCAGGGACCGAAGATCCCATTCAGCCACTTAGTTGCTCACATTTTTGTTCATGATGAAGCACCCGATGTGGATGCGATTTCTTCAGGTGGCAAGAGTTGTACGCGGGCCACTTAGTGCCCCAACGAGATGGAGCTGGACTACAATTTTTTTCCTTCTAAATTTGCCATTTACACACTATAAAATTTTCTAAACTTGGCATTATCTAGAGAACATTTTTTTTTCTTACTATTGCCATCGGACCATGCCAATTTCTAATTTTATATAATTCATGTGTTTTTTGACACTGTACCATGGCAACTTAAATATATATTGCCATGACAACTTAAATCACATGCTAGTTATTATTTTAGAGCATGGAAATTTTATTAATTAGAGCATTGGCATTTATATGTATTTGGATCATAGCAATTTGACCATTTATGTTTTTAGACCATGGTAATTTTTTAATTGGTCATTTCCTTTTCTTCGAAACATAATTTTGTTAATATTTGCCATGTGGCCAATACAAATTTTTCCAATATTTGTCATGTGACGATGATACTATCATTTTTTTTCCTCCATGTGCATTTTTTTGGTATTTGAACCATGGAAAATTTATTGTATGCTAGGTGATTTCCCTGCGCTTTGCGGCGGGGAATTTGAAGATTAATTTCAGATGTATACAAAGAAAATGATCTAAATCAAGAGCTACTAGTTTTTAATGTAGACATATTTCATACTTTACCTGCACTATGTGTAACCAAAGAGTATGCATGGGGGGGGAGGGGGGCGTGCAAAATAGTGTTAGTGGATGGTGACATGGCACATTTGGTGGGGTGGAAGGCCCCATGTTGAGAGGACTTAGTGAGGATCAACTATTTAAGAATAGTAGATACGATGGCAATTTATTGAACATAGCATGGCAAATGTATATTACTCCCTCCATTCCTTTATACTAGGCCATTATGGAAAATATATTTTGCATCTATACAAGGCCACTAACCAATAATCGAGTCAAAAACTAATGATGTTTCTCGTGCTAGCAATTTGTTTAATACTTTCATGCATGTAGTCATAATGACACTGTACTACTTCCTTCTCATTCCTTCCTTGCATGCATGTGAGCGTATTAATGATCGTGGTCAACGAAAAGAAAAGTTGGCTTGCAAATCAGCCATTAAACTTTACCTTGGTACCTATAATTTGAGTTTGTAGCCTTGTATAAGGAAATGGAGGGAGTACATATAGGTGGATTTTCCCCCTGGCATCATGGTTATTTTCTCTCTGCTTTCATATATAAAATATTTGAAAACATAGCTATATTAGCAGTTTATGATGCACTACCATCTTGTACATGCCAAGTTCATAAATTTTATGCCTCTTTCAACAACCTGTGCATGGTAAAACATTATACATTTTCGTCATGGAAAAATCTACAACTTCATAAACTACTTTGTAGGTTCGATTTGCTTTGTTTTTTATGCATTATGTTATACAAAATTTATACTTTATGTCATGGCAAAATGTTATACTCTACAGCATGGCGACTTTGTGTGCATTATTTTTTTGATATACGCAAATTTTCTATGCTCTATGGTATGGCAATTTCACAATATATAAAATTTGCTCGTTGGAATCAAGCTATTGAGGTACGTCTAGAGCGAACGATCGTTGCCTTTTTTTAGAATTGAGCGAACAATCCTTGCTAAGGGAAGCTTCACGCTAATAAGGTACTCCCGCCGATTCTTTTTACTCCACGTATAAGATTTGTGTCAAGTCAAACTTTGTAAACTTTGACCGATTATATATTTAAAAATTTCAACAACTACAACTATGTTTTTGTAATGAATCTAATGACATTGATTTGGTATTGTAAATGTTGATAATTTTTTCTATAAGTTTGATCAAATCATAGATACTTTGACTTCAGACAAAATTTATATGCAGACTAAAAAGGACAGGAGAGAGTACCCTCGTGAGCGAACGATCCTAATTGGCATCCTTAAATATTTCCATTACCTTCTCCTCCTCATATGGGTTTGGGTCGCCAAGTTGGACAACCTCCAGAGTATGTATCTGAATCATGTTTTCGCAAAAAAAAAGTAATTGAACCATGGAAAATATGATCGTTTTGCAAGTACATCAGGTATCTCGGGAGAACAAATCCTTGGTCCTTTCATTATATGTTTAGCACGTATCACTCTGTCTTATAATATAAAAGCGTTTTTTACACTATGTAGTGTCAAAAACACTCTTATATTATGGAATGGAGCAAATAGTTGTTTTGGTGGACGACACCCTCAGGTCTCTGTATCCCCACCGTTGTTCTCCCTCTGGATCCACAAACTGCATTTATTACACGTTGTATTTCCTAATAGAACCCATTATCCCTCGGCGTATATGCATGTTGTATATCCTGGCGGGGCCCTTTCGCAGCTGGCCACTACTGGGACCGTTTTCCTGTTCGAGTTCGCTGGTTCGTGAGATGCACCACGACTTGGTAGATGAGTTGGTACACCACCAGAAATATTGGTCACGCACGCCGAGTTAACAGAAGCGAACACTATTATTTATAATTAAACATTATTGTTTATAATTAATATAAACAGTACTGTTCAAATTATGACAATTAATTATACTTAGGATACCATGGAAAATCATCGTAAGCAGCCAGAATCAAAGTCTAATCCTGTATTAAGCACCTGAGCCACACACAGGATATGAGAGGCACATATTCAGCTGTACCCAGTCCACACGCAGAATATGAGAGGCACATATCCTATGCTAGTGTAAAAAACGTTCTTATATTTTGGGTCGGAGGGAGTAGAATATAATTAGTTCAAATCGAGTAAGGCATTTCGGAGACCGAGCTCCATGGAGCCCTTTATTTTGAAATTTTTAAAATTCATAAATTTCAGTTTCAAAAAATTCTGAAAATAAACACACATGTATGCAAGGATGTAAAGTGCATGTGTGCAAAATTTCAGGATGAAATACCTTGAATTGGGAGCTGCACAAAAAAAAACAAAATCATGAATTTTGAAAATGAACAGTACATATGCTAAAAAGCCCAAGATTTGTCTTTTTTGTGTAGGTCACATTTTACTGTATTTGGACAAGAAAATTTACACACATGTATATTATGTATCTAGATACAGGTGTATTTATTTTCAGAATTTTTTGAAACTAAAAAGTTTGAATTTTGAAGTTTTCAAATAAAGGCCTCCATGGAGCTCGGTCTTCATTTGGCATTTTCGGTTCAAATCATGCTAATTACTAGTTAATTTTTTTAGCCACTGATCGATGGTTAAAACTTAAAAGTCAAGATAACAATGGAAAAACAACGTAGGCAGCAAGGTTCTAATTTTGACAAGGCGTCAGTACATATTCAGTACCTAGCTAGAATATACTAATTAGTTCTAATTAACTCTGTTTATTCAGGGTTAAAAAAAGGATCACTTAATTATCAGCATCACCTGTACAAGACCCAGCACATATCCTCCATCGGATTCCTGCATCACCGTAACTAAGAAATCCCGCAACTGATTTTTGAATGTTTCACCGGCACGACGCGGTAGGTTAGCTGTTCATTCATTGAGATAGTTATTGCGTGCAGGCCACTGCCCACCTCCCCAACCACGTATTATACAGCACATCCTGTTTGTATAACAACGCCAGGACTGTTTGCAATGCCAGCGTGGGCAGCAGCTCGGGGATCGCAAGACTGATATGGCCGGACGAGATACCGGCCTCACAGGTGCTCGTCCGCTGAAAATCAGCTCTGGGAACAGAGGGAGTATTTGTGTTCTTTTAGTTGGAAGGAGGTATTTCTGTCAGCCCCAGCAAAAGATGACATGAGTCCCCTTAAACAAAAAGTGACCTGAATCCCGTACGGCAGCAGTTGGCACGTCTGATGTTGCCGTGTTTCATCCGTGTTCAGACCTATATATACGTCTTGCCGGTCCCGTACTGGTGGTCCATATCCACGCCTTGCCGTCACGGCAATGCACCGCTCTGTTGCCTCATCACGATGGCCCACTCCCGCCTGCAATAAATGCCGACCCCATCATGACGTTGTGCTATTGGTCCACAAAACAGGATCAGGCGAGCTCGTCCGTGCGACGCCAAAACAACTCGCCCCCCAAGCGCGCCGGGTTCGGGCTGGGTCCGCTGGCGCTGTTTCCGGCCCAAGCCGGCGAAAATCAGGCTCCTGGGGGCGCGACTGGGCCGTTTTTTCGGCGCCGGCGCGAAAAAATCGCCTGGGGAGGCCTTCTTGGAGGCGCGGCTGGAGATGCCCTTAAGTGACATCGTTGCATCTGCTCTAAGATAAGTTAATGGGGCTAGCTATTTAGATTTTTACTCCCTCCGGTCTATATTATAGTGCATATAGATTTCTTTTCGAAAGCTGAACTTATAGCCCTGACCAAATTTATAGAAAAAATTATGAATATCTATGATACGAAATATATATATATGTATCATAACGTTTTTAATAATACTTACTTGGTAGTTTAAGTGTTAATATATTTTCCTACAAACTTGATCAAAGTTTACGGAACTTGATTTTTAGAAAAATCTACAAGCACTATATTGTAAAACGGAGGGAGCAGAAGATTTGCTTTATAAACTATATGTTTTATTGGGCTGACTGATCTAAACAACGAGTCAATGGTTAATTAGTGTGGGTCGCCACTTGATGGATAACGATACCACTGGCCAGCAAGATTAATAAAGAAAGAAAAGGACCGCTGGCTAGCCTAAGGCTAGTCATAGTAAAGAGTTAATTAGACTAGTGTTTTATGCATGATACTAGTCTATATTACTATCTTCATAGTGCAAATCTCTCCCATTTTATAAGAATCAGGGAAGAACAGGGCCCCCGCGTCCCTCCCACAGGGGCGACTCGGGCGGCGTAACCCTAGCCCCCCGCTGCCCCTCTCCCCCACCCCTCCTCTCCCTCGTCGGCACCGGAGGTGGCCGCCGGCTCGCCGCTCGACCGCCGGTGAAGGTGGCGGCGAGGATCTGGCCGCCCCGTTCTTCCTCGGGGGGCTTTGGATCCATGGCGGCGGCCTTGGCTGGTGGATCGACCCCGGGTCTGCGGTGACCCGGTGCTCGTTGGTGCTGGCCGTTCTTCCTCGGCCGCGGGGGCGGCGAGGCGGCGGCGGGTGGCGGCTGTGGTCCGGGCGTCTCGGCGGCGCCCGATCCAGATCTGAAGGCCTCGGTCTACTTCAACCAGGGTTGCCTCCGATGGTCCTGCTTTGGGCGGCCTTTGTCGTCAGAGTTGTACCTGTTGGGCGGCTGGAGATGGGAGGTGGCTCCGGAGAAATCCGAGGCCAGCAGTGCTGGCCACGATGGCGGCGACGCCCGAGGGCGCCGTACCCTTCTTGTAGGCGCCGTCCAAGTCGCCTCATTCCCCTCTTCCTTCCACCCAGCTCGTATGCCAGGCGAAAGCCCAAGTCCTTGCCGGATCGAGCGACAGCGGCGCTCCGGACGTCGTCACCCTCTTGGGGGTGTCGTTCGTGGTGAGCTTGGGGTGGATGTGATGCTTTGGTTGCTTGGCGGCGGTTGGTGGCGTGGTCGGAGTTCGTATGGTGGCGGTGCGTTGGCGCTCTGCCGCCTATGTGCTCAGCCTCGGAGTCCTTCTTCCACGGTGCTTGGTCTTCAGCAGCCCTGCCAGACTCTGCGGAGCGGTGCTTCATCCTACTCATTGATGGCGGCATATCTCGGCGGCGTGGCGCAGTGGAGATTCGGCGTTCGATGTGTGGCGATGGACTCGCTCAGGAGGACGAAGCTGTCTGGTGTCGTGGTGATGTCGATGGCTGAGTGGCCAGACAAGGTAGAAGGCTCAATATTTGCTCTGAAGACGAACCTGTGAAGATGGCGGCGACGACACACGAGTGCGTTGAACCGGCTTGTATGCCAGACCCGGTATATGGCTCGGCTGGGGCTTCTTGCTTTTGATGTTAGGGTTAGGTGAGTGGTCTGGATAGTGGCCCAGCTAGCACCCCTTCATCATTTTGATGTTAGGCTTAGATGAGTGGTCTGGGTAGTGGCCCAGCCAGTAAGCTTTCATCATTTGGATAGGAGTAGTGGCATATGTTGCCAAGATGATGGTTTCACTCATATTGTTGTAATACTTTGTAAGGTCCTCGAGAATAATCAATAAAGTGGCCGCATGCATCTCCCAGATGCATAGGCCGAGGGTCATCCTCCTTTTCTAAAAAAAAATCTTCATAGTGCAAAGTATTATAAAAGTAGTTTACCACATATAGTTATATAGGTTGTATACTCATTTTGCCTTGGGTTGAGTTATGTTACCACAAGCACCTCTCTCTTCATTAACTACTTGCCACATAAATAAACATGTAGTGGATTGCGTTATGTTACTATGTAAATTAATTCCACTATGGCCAGCCTAACGTAGGTTCTACGCAACTATGACATACCCACTTTCTGGTTGATAACTACTACCATTTATTTGGATGGACAAAAGTCGTTATCCCTATAGATGGATGGTCAGATTCACCTGGTACTCCGGTGGGTCTAGTGGAGTACCAATCATAGTCGTTTGGAAGATCCAGTGTTTCTGATAATGAAATCCAGAATGTTAACTCGGTGCTCCGTCTTGAATGTAGGAGTTCTTTCATTTCATTATTTGCAATGATTGCAACCAGAAGCTTGGGCGCCTCCACTTACCAATGTCAGTATTAATATATTGTCCGAGGATCTATCTAAGCAATAAAACATTCATGGACATTTTTTTCCCTAGAGAAAGATCAATAACACTTCACTTCATTGTATACTCGAGAAAAAAAAGGTATACTAAAGAAAGGAGTGAAATCATGTCATCGTTATCATATACTCCCTCTATTCCATAACGTAGAGCTTATAGATTTTTTTTGAAATGCCAAACTTTACAATCTTTCACCAAGTTTATAGAGAAAATTATTTATATCTGTAATACCAAATATATATAATATGAAACTAAATCTTGTGGTGAATCTAATGATATATGTTTGGCATTCTAGATGTAAATATTTTCTCCACAAACTCAATCTAAGTTTGCGATGTTTGACTTTAAAAAAAAATCTATATGCACTACATTATGTAACAGAGGGAGTAGTATATAATTATAGAATACCCCACATGTTGTTGTGAGAATTGGTTGATAAAAAAATGGATTGATAACATGATAACCAATTTAAAATACATATGACTTACTATATCTGATTATGTATAGTTGTAACAATATTTATTGAACATAAGTAGAGTAACTGAATGAAAAACATTTCTCCATGTATGGTTGAATGGTTTAGTTGGGTTTTTCCATGCATGATTGCACGTTGGGATGGGCCTTATCTCACTCATAATTGTATGGTGAGGTCACATGCTTGCATGTTAGGATACATAAGTTAACATGGATGACTCTATTAGGTATATAAGGTACACACAACCATTAAGAGCAATTAACATTATTAATGGTAGTACATTTCGAATCAATCGACGACACAATTAACATTATTAATGGTAGTTCATTTCGAATCAATCGACGACACAAACATTAGATTTTAGAATGATTCAGAGAGTGAAAAAACTTAAGGAAAAGCCAAGAGAAAGTACACATGCGGGTGGATGCATCAAAGGTGTAGAGTCGTTGTCATGGATCATCTACTTAGTGAACTCGATGGCCCATGTGTTGGCGTAGATGTAAGTGGTCTTCATTGTGGCAAACCCGGCGCCCTTGGCCAGGGCCTCGAACTCCCTCTCATACCTCTCCCTGCCACCCGGGTTGTGCGCGAGCATGATCATGTCGACATGGAACACCCCCTGCGCCTTAGGCGTGGCTTCCAGGTTCACCGACAGGATGCACTCCACGAGCACCACCTTGCCGTGCGCCGGCAAGGCGTCATAGCAGTTCTTGAGCAGCTTAGCACAGTGCCCGTCGCTCCAGTCGTGAAGGATCCACTTCATGAGGATGGCGTCGCCCGAGGGCACCTTCTGGAACATGTCGCCACCGACGTTGGTCACACCCGGGAACGGCGGCGCCTCGGAGATGACGTGGGGAAGGTCGAAGTTGATACCCTTGATGGAGGGGTAGTGAGCGGTGATGGCGTCCACGGTGGCGTCGACGCCCCCGCCCACATCAACGAGGGTGTTGAGGCCCTCGAAGCCCTTGTAGGACTCGAGGAGCTTCTTGGTGATGATGATGGAATGGTTCTTCATCCCTTCGTTGAAGACGTGGTTGAAGCGTGGGTCCGTGCCGTGGTACTCGAATGCCGACATCCCGTATGCCTTGTTGAACGGGATGCCACCGTCATCAGTACTCCAGCGACTGCGATGACGCTCTCCTATTCGGGGCCTGACTAGGGTTTGAGCTGCCGCACGTACACCTCATCCACTTGGTTCGATTCGCCGCCGGCAAGCAACCCTCTGCTGCCGGCTCCATCCACTCCCCCACCGGCGGCATCCACTCTCCCGCCGTCGTCAGGGCTCGCCGTCGCCATGAAGCACGAAGAGAAAGAGAGACAGAGGAGAGTAGAGTGGGGAAAGGGGGGGAATGAACTGGATAAGGGACCCATGCCGGTTTTGCCCTAACAGCGCCGCCAGACGGCATGAACTCGTGGGCGTTATGCCACGTGATCAAAAATGGCCCCCACCTGTCATAATAGTGCTTAAAATGCCGAATAGAAGGTTAGGTGTTTTCTGCAAGTGATTAGGCGCGAAATCAATGTTTTCTGCAACAAATTCGTAGAAGAGTCTTTTCTGCAACCCTAGGCTTCGATGTGATGGTCTTTTGCAATTCACTCATGATTAATTAGTGCGGAGCACCGCTCGATGGATAACGGTACCACTAGCCAAAAAGATTAAGGAGGAAAAAAAAGACCGCTACCCCTCAAAAAAAAAAAGGCCGCTGGCTAGCATAACGTAGCTTCTACGTAACGCTGACATAACCCACTTCCTGGTTGATAACGACCCTTTATTTGCATGGACAAAAAGTAGATGGATGGTCAGATTCACCTGGTACTCCGGTCGGTCCGGTGGAGTAGCAATCACAGTCGTTTGGAAGATCCGGTGTCTCTGATAATGAAATCCAGAATGGTAACTCGGTGCTCCCTCCATCTTGAATGTAGGAGTTCTTTCGTTTCATTATTTGCAATGATTGCAACCTGAAGCTTGGGTGCCTCCACTTACCAATGCCAGTATTAATATATTACTTGAGGATCTATCTAAGCAATAAAACATTATTATTTGAGTATCTATCTAAGCAATTAAACATTCATGGACATTTTTCTAGACAAAGATCCATAATACTTCACTTCATTGTATACTCAAGAAAAAAATTATACTCAAGAAAGGAGTGAAATCATGTCATCGTTATCCATATAACTATAGGATACCCCACGTGTTGTTGCGAGAAATGGTTGATGAAAATTTAGAATGATAACATGATAATCAAAATTTAAAATGCATATGGCTTGTTATATTTGATTATGTATAGTTGTACTCTGAAAAAATATGTATAGTTGTAACAATATTTATTGAACATAAGTGGAATAACTAAATGGAAACATTTTTCCGTGCATGGTTGAATGGTGTAGTTTTTTCTTTTGCATGCATGATTGCATATTAAGATGGGCTTTATCTCACTCATAATTGTATGGTGAGGAGACATCCTTGTTAAGATAAGTGACTCTAGATATAGATATATAAGATACACACAACCATTTTTCTTCAACAAAAGGTGGATTTTAATACACACAACCATTAAGAGCAATTAACATTATTAATGGTAGTACACTTCGAATCAATCGTACTCGACACAAACATTAGAATTTAGAATTTAGAATGACTCGGAGAATGACAAAATTAAGGAAAAACCAAGAGAAAGTACACATGCAAGTAGATGCATCAGATGGGTGGACGTTGTCATCCATCATCTACTTAGTGAACTCGATGGCCCATGCATTGGCGTAGATGTAAGTGGTCTTCATGGCGGCGAACCCGGCGCCCTTGGCCAGGGCCTCGAACTCCCTCTCGTACCTCTCCCTGCCACCGGGGTTGTGTGCGAGCATGATCATGTCGACATGGAACACCCCCTGCGCCTTAGGCGTGGCTTCCGGGTTCACCGGCAGGATGCACTCCACGAGCACCACCTTGCCGTGCGCCGGCAAGGCGTCGTAGCAGTTCTTGAGCAGCTTGGCGCAGTGCTCGTCACTCCAGTCGTGGAGGATCCACTTCATGAGGATGGCGTCGCCCGAGGGCACCTTCTGGAACATGTCGCCGCCGACATGGGTCACACCCGGGAACGGCGGCGCCTCGGATATGACGTGGGGAAGGTCAAAATTGATGCCCTTGATGGCGGGGTAGTGAGCGGTGATGGCAGCCACGGTGGCGCCGACGCCACCGCCCACGTCGACGAGGGTGTTGAGGCCCTCGAAGCCCTTGTAGAGTTCGAGGAGCTTCTTGGTGATGATGATGGAATGGTTCTTCATCCCTTCGTTGAAGACGCGGTTGAAGCGCGGGTCCGTGCCATGGTACTCGAACGCCGACATCCCGTATGCCTTGTTGAATGGGATGCCACCGTCCAGGACCGCATCCTTGAGATAGTACCTGAAAAATGGTACGGTATGATTCACCCACACATTGGAACATATATGTGTTCTGCTTGCCACATCTTTTGCAACAGGGAAATGCTACTACATGAGGGCAAACTAAGATGAAGAAAGAGGGATGATCGATCTAGCTCACCAGCTCTCCATGAGGACCTTGTCCTGGTTCATGAGCGCCAGCGCCGACATGGAGACGCCGTCCTCGTTGGGGGTGAGGTACTTGCACACGGGCGCGGCGCCGTACCGACGGGAGAGGCGGCCGTCCTTGCCCTCCTCCGTCCTGCAAGACACCACGTTGTACGAGGCCAACAGCCGGAGCATGCGGTCCACCATGTCCGGCGCTTCCGGATTCGCCGCGGACGGGAGCTTGGCAGCCACCTCAGCGGGAGTCAGCAACTTGCCGCCGGCGGCCATCAGGGTCTCGAGGAGTCCCAGCTCGATGGCGTTCTTGAGCGTCATCGGGAGGATGGACGACGAGACGAGCTGGAGAGCGTACATGCACGCATCCTCGTCGGCGCCGGCGGCGATGGAGCCCATCTCTGCTTGCTTCTGCCTCTCCGGAGCCGAGCTGCTGGTACGTAGCGTTGAGTGTGAGCAAGCGACTGAGCGATGACCTACTTTGGAGGGAGGACGGGAAGGGGGTTGGTTTTATGGGGCTTTGGCTCACCAACCACCAGACCACACCAACTGCTTTTTCTTCTTGGTCTTCAGGAAAAGAAGGGGATGGATATGGCACACCGGAAAGTTGTACTCTTACATTATTGTTGTGGTTGTGGTTTATAAGTAGGTTCTGCTTTGATTTCTTCATAATGTTGTGTTTATGTGTACTAGAAACATAACATCCACCCAAATACTGGTTGATGAATCATTGCATAAGATAAAGTGAAGATGGACAACATGTGGTAAATACTTGTACTTCCATGATTTTTTTTTTTTGAGAAATGTACTTCCATGATTGAAGATGTATAAATTTGATGTTTTTTCGTAAAAAAAACATATGTGCAGATAGAATAATCTTGTACTATTTCGATCCCACATTAGTTGCCGCTCAAATGGATATATATATATATATATATATATATATATATATATATATATATATATATATATATCTAGTACGGAAAATACGTCTAGATACATTCATTTCGGTGACAACGGAGGGCGCAATGACATGGCCAAACGCCTTCAATTTCATGGGCTCAAGTTTACACCTTCAATTTCAAGGGCTCAAGTTGTATAAACAACGTTTGGATCTTCATATTTTTCTGATTAGGGAATAACACAATAAATATCGGCTGGGACCGGAAGACAAGGTCGGCCCTAAGATCCTAAGGAAATACTAGAAAGATCTTCCTTCGTTTTTTTATCCGTCCAGGGACCTCCTATATGACGCAGATTGCGACACATAGGCTCGACACATACTGGCCGGCCCACCAACACGGAGCCATTTTTTTTAATGCGCGATATAAGAAAAATCCTGAAAATGGGGAGCTCGCGAGGATTTGGTCTCACCACCTCACACTACCGAGGTGAGTTGGTTGTCACTACAGCCGACGTTTGGTACTGACTACCAAATGCGTGAAACATGAAAGTATCCATAGCAGCGATCATATTTGAATGCATTTTTGAAAAGTATTCTATTTTTTCTTGAACGAAGTATTAACACTTTTGAGATGACAAATCTATTCTAAAAAGGAAAATAATTTATAACATTCAATTATTTTTTGCAAATATGAACAAAATTTTGATTTTCAAATATTTAATCACCAAACCCGAACATTGTTGAAGTCTCAAACAGTGCAAAAAATCAAACAATTTAAAAAAACTATCATTGTTTGAAAATCACGAAATATTTATCAAAAACAGGAGCAATTGTTGAAAAATATGATCAATGTTTAAGATTCAGAACAGTTTTTGACCAACATAGCCTATTTTGAAGTATAGAACAGTTTAAAAATTGAAACAATTTTTGGAAATTCTAAAAATATTTTCAAAAACAAGAATTGTTTTCGAAACTACAATTTCTTTGAAAAACATGAACATTTTTATAAAAAGGGGACATTTTTTGAAACTCAAAAGAAAATTTGGAAAATGCAAAATTTAATTTATCTATGAACATTTTTTGAAATCCCGATAATTTTTTTGTAATTTTTTTAAAAAAATAACCAACAATTTCTGACTTCCGAACAATTTTTGAAAAGCAAGAACATTTTCAGTTTTGTGAAAGAACAAGCGAACGTTCTTTGAATTTTTGGACAAAATTTGAAGACAGAAACTTTATTTAAAGGTTGAGTATTTTATAGGAAAGGATTATTTTGAAATTAATGAAGATTTATCGAAAGTCATGAAAATATTTATTGAAAAAGGAAATTAAACTTAAAAAAGAAATGGGGAATAGAAAATGCAAAAGGAAAAAAAGGAAAAAAACAAACATGAAAAAATAAAAGGAAAAATGAAAAGAAAAAGGATACATGAATTAGGGAAAAAGTAATAAGTAAACAAACTGAAAAACCAGTAAAAATAGGTTCAATAACCTACTAGAAGGTTCCCAAAGTTGGTTAGGAATCTTCCATGAGGTTCTCAAAACGAGATTCTGTCGATCACTCGCTCACGGCTAAAATGGGTCAGCCCAGTTATTTGTCCGCTCCTTCTCTCCTGTGTTTTTCCACTACAACTTGGCGCAATGTTTGTCATATAGGATAACGCGTAGGTTCACCTAAATTATATTTTTAGAGATTTTTTCTATTTGTGGTGGTGCTAATTTTTGGAGACAAGGGCCATACTAGCTTCTCGTCCGTGCTCCATGCTTGGCCTAAAAACCCTGGCCACCAAGTCATAAGAACAGTCTTTCGCTTTCCCTCAGTCCGCCTGTCACCCCGCCATCGTGTTTGGGCCAAAAAAATAATAATCCTGTGGCATATTTTGGGCCGAATAATATCCCACGACCTTTTCTTGGCCAAAAGAATTATAGTTGCGTGGGGACTCGATCTCACGGTCAGCCATGTAGAGTAGAAAGGACAAAACTATTTAGACAATCCCACCTAACCTCTTTACAAAAACTCTCGCCAATTTAAATGCATCCGTGAGTTGCCTACAAAAATGCGGAGCCTCCTTGAGAATCAATAAAAAAATATGTGGATAATTAAATTGGATGCAGAAAAGATCCCATTAATTAAATGAGATTGTGGGCTATGAATTCTATGGCTGGATGGGCTGATTGGAGATAGATGATCCCAATTAAATAAATGGACTCGAAAAGGAATTGAAACTAAAAGAAGGGATAAATGGGCGAGGTAGTTAACCTACATGTCCAGGTGTTTGAATAGTGATTTGAGGGCGCAACGTGTGACATGCGTGGACATAAGTGCATTGAATTTGTTGGCAACATAACATGACGGTGGAGGAGCTTGGCAACTTACCAAACTCACCGCCTTGAGACTGGTCTTTATTTCTTTTGAATCTCATGTTGTAGAAAAAATTAGCCATGTTCATATTATACAATTTGTGCATGCTAGAATGTGTGACCAAACTCATCGCCTTGAGATTTATCACGTTTGTCCTAAATAGATGGACAAGTGACCACCATCGACTATGGTACGAAGAGGAAAAGTGCCAACTCATTAGGGGTGCACGTCAGTTTGATTCTCCCGTTGCAATGCACGGGCATGTTTGCTAGTAGTGTACAAGGTTGGAAATCAATTCCGACTAGGCCTTAGAGCATATCTAGCCTTTCCTCTAAAAAATAATCCCCAAATGCGCCAATAACTTAATTCCTTATATCTGAGGAGTTGAAAAAGTGTGCACCTAGCGCTTCCATTAAACCATAATTCCCTAAGAAGAATTTTGCGTGAAAATTTCCAGGATGTTGGAATGTATGTCGATGTTCACAGACAGAAAGTTTAGATTAAAAAATATTTACTATTTCTTTCTGATTTTAATGTTCATGCAGGTGTATTGAAGCTTGAGAGCAGAAAATCCATGCCCCTGAAAATATGCTATATAAGCTTCACTTCCCATCGACCGTGAATCGAAGTTCTCATATTTCTTAGGAATACGCTACATGATACATGAGAAGAAATAGGAGAAAACATGTATCCATGCATGACGAGTTCGATCAGCCATGATAAATGTTAGACTGATCAAACATGATAAATGTCAGTTCGATCAGCTCCTGCCGAGTCACACGACGGTGACGTGCATCTACCATTGGGCTCAACTAGAGCGATGCAAAGCACGATTTTCTGTTGGGTGCTCGGAGAGAAGAAAAATGAGGCACACGATGCAAATCCATCTGCCTAATCGTGCGGCAGAAGCGAGCAACACCGAAGAGGCCGATGCAGAGCAAAAGAATTTGAATAACCAGCGCAGCAGGGGCAGAGCATAGTGATGACCATACCGGGCCACGGAGAGTACCCCTAATCAGGCCTGTTGTGGCAACTAACAAAACTGGCACTCACACGCATGCTCTCATGGGCCACCAGAAGGTAGCTTCTAGCTCACTCGTTACACGTAATTCAAAAAGATCATGAATTTGAGGAAAGTTCAGAAAATTTGAAAAAAAATGTTTGTTATTTTCAAGGAAAAAGTTTGTGAAAGTAGGGAATTTTTTTCACGAGTTAGGGAAAAGTTCATGAATTTGAGATTCATGAATGTAGCAAAATTTCAAGGATTTAAAAAAAATCATAAATTTGAAAAAAATAGTACATGAAAAATTTCGTAATTTGGAAATTTTTTACAAATTTGAAAAAAAAACATAAAGTTGAAAAAAGTTAACAAGAATTTGAAAAAGTTCATGAACTTAAGAAATTTCACAAATTTGGAAAAGGTTTTACAACTTGAAAATTTTCACGCATTTGAAAAGAAAAAAGAGGAGAGGAAAAAAAGAAAGGAAAACCGAGTACAACCCATGCCAGGAAAAAACAAGAAGGAAAAACACCCCAAAAAACGGTGGAAAACTGTGGGAAAAACTACATGGGCTGGCCTTTTGCCACATATTGCTGAGAGGGGTGTGCGCCGGGTAAGCAAAACTGCCTATAAGTAGCGCTTAAGGCGCTAAATAGGATCTGTGGCAATGGCCCGTTCTTTTTTTCTGCATCTGCTCTTACGATTTTGTACGAACTTTGCCCAATAACAACAGATGACCCATTGAGCAAGCTTCTGGCCCATCCATGGCCCGTTCATCATGTTATTTTCCGAGGAAGAAGGAACAACTCAGCCCACAGGCGAAGCACAAGTACGGCGCCACCCGCTCGGGGAGCAGCTAACTGAGGAGCGCTCGTTCGGGAGCCTCCCCAAAGGTCACTTGGGGTGGGCTGAGAGCGCGTCACTTACGCGCTTTGAGCGCTCCCTCTGAATTTTTTTTTTGGCACATGTTTCCGGCTTTTTAGATGATTTTTTTCCTGATTTTTTTGGCTTTTCGGTTTTTCAAGGATCTTTCTTAGCTTTTCGACAAAAAAATTATTCTTTTCTGCACGAAAAACTCATTTTGTTTCTTTCGTGAGAGGCGGGTTTTGCTTCCGGAGAAGGCACAATAGAAAAATAATGCGTTTCCGTTTTTTTTTGCTTCCGCGAGAGGTACGGTTTTGTTTCCGCGAAAGGCACAGTTCTGCTTCTACGAGAGGCACATGTTTTCCTTAGTGCTTTTAGGAGATATATGTGTGTGTATGCTTGCTTTTGTGGCCTATGCATACGCGTAGCGCTAGTGCCGTGTCTGTGTCCGTGCATGTTTACCGGCAGGGCAAGCAAGCACCAAATGAGAGGTTGTTTGGACTGGACTGGACTAAGCACCAAATGAAAGGTTACTTGGACTGGCCGGAGGAGCTGCCGGTGGCGTGGATCGATATCCATGTCGCCGTCGTGGTCGATGAGCCACCAGCTGCTTAATTAGTTAGCTTGCCCGTAACAGCCAGTTTAGATAGACGATGGTTCGGTTCCATCTCCCGATCGATCGATCCAGTGGAACCGCAGACGCGCTGTGACTGCCCAACAGACAGACTAGTTTGGCACAAGAGCATTTTTATGCCGATCGTACCAGCAAAGTAATCCCCAAGTGTTAACTGCGTCCTGCACCTACGTATTTTTACGCGAAAAGATGCTGCTCAAAGAGAGGTCTCTAGCAGTTCATGTTTTTTCACTTCACTTTCAGTTAGATGTCGATGAAAGCCACTGACTGGATTTCAGTCATTTCACTAGACACAAGAATAATTACATATCATCCGATCAAGATGTTTGAGCAGTCTCAGTAGCACACAACATTTCAAATAAACTTCAAAACATTCTTTGTTTTTCAAATATTTGGTTTAATCCCACCTAAATGAATGTTCAGGTTCGGTCCTTTGGACGAACCGAGCTCGCCGAATGTCAGTTGTAGTCTACTACTCCCTCCGTTCAGAATTACTCGTCCAAGAAATGAATGTATCTAGATGTATTTTAATTGTAGATACATCCATTTTTATCCATTTTTGTGACAAGTAATTCCGAACAGAGGGAGTAGCTAACAAGAGACAAAAGTTAAATTTATTTAACAGAACAAACCATCGGTAACATGTACGATTTTTGTTTGTTTTCCTTTTGATTAAAAGGAGTTTTTTAGTCGATTAAGAAGAGTTTTGAAAATGTGTAACAGCGGGGGTCGAGCGTCATCCAGAGAGGAGGGAGAGGGACACACGCAGCATGGTGACATGACCATGACATCGTGCTGATTTAAGCAAGCGATTTTTGTTGTGAAAAACCAACGCATCCAGCATGTGTTGGTATAGTAAGAGCATCTCCAATAAATGATGTAGATGCAAACATAATCAAATTTTACATCACGAAAGCTCAAAAATGGTGCTCCAACAGATTATGTAGAGGGAAAAATTTACTCCAAGCTCCCTCTAAATGCCCAACCACCGCTGAGTTTTCATTTCCCGCACCCCGGTGTGACTACTGTGCCAGCCACCGTGTCGCCCGCCAGCCGCCGCACGACCCCAAATCGCTTTATTCGACCGCCGCGGCGGCCGCGCCGTCGCCAGCCAGATCCGGCCATCCCACCCCTGTTGCTGCCAGATTCGATACTTTTCCTCCGGTCCATGATCCCAAATTGGCTGATTTGACCGCCACGTCGCCCGATTCGACAGCCCCACAACCTCCGATTGGCCTGCTGCACTTCCTCGAGCCGTCTCCCGCCGCCATGCCTCCTGTGTCAATGCAGCCCCCGCGCTACCGTTATGCTGCTGAAGAAGCCGTCGAAGGGCAAGTACGTCTTGAAGGGTGTGCGGTCTCGCCCCTCCAGCAACTTCAATTGCGAGTTCCAGAGGGGCGGTCGTTGCTACTGACTCAGCACGTATGGTTTCCCTGAAGAGGCCACACGTGTGTACGACGTCCCCATGTGGCATTTCGGCCGGCTAAGGGGCGAGATGAATTGCCTAGAGATCGGAAACCGGGGGCAGGCGGAGTTCATCGGCCTGAAAAATCTGGTCATACGGCTAATGGAAGCGAAGAAGAAGAAGCCGGGGATCCACATTGCTTTCGGCGAGAGTGATGAAATGGTGATGGCGAGATTTGCGCATGAGAATCCCAAGTATGTTCACAACGAGATGTAGTTCTATTTGAAGCATGATGTTGAGAGGAAGAAGAAGTAGGTGAAGAAGGAAGGCGAGGGTAGCCCCTCGACAGTGATCCCCATCGAGTGTGACTCGGAGGAGGAGGAGAAGGAGAAGGAGCTCCACAACTCTGACAAACCCACGACCGACCCATTCTGGAGACAGTTCGTGAGGTATTTCGAGGAGTAGTTTGTCTAGGGTGATGATCAAGTAGGAAAGTATGAAGTGGTATTGGTATGATCTAATTTTTAGTATGAACTATGTTGGTTTTAAGTGAACTTGGTATGTTTAAAATGATCTAACTGTTGCAATTTTACATCATCTATTGGAGCATTATGCCATATTTTATATCATGTGTTGGAGTTGCATGTTTTTGATGATGTAAAAATCATTTTTTAATGATGTAGTATATTTTACTTCAACCATAATTTGATGACATGAAGTATATCATCTATTGGAAATAGCTCCAACTCCTTGCAATCAATTGGACAAACACATCTTGTACGCACGCGAAACGTGTAGTGGAATGTTTTTTTTGTTGATAAAGTGTAGCGGAGTGCGACTTAACTAATTATGATACACTTTATTGTGCTTCTCTCTCAGAGCCTCAGGTGCTACTGAGACTGCTGAGTCACGCCACAACGACATTGCTCATGATGACAACGTCCTTACCTGTTCGATGGTGATACTGTGTGGCATGGAGGCATTTTGCGAACATACGACAATTTTCACCGGTTTGTTCTTACTCCTTCGTAGATTCATATTGATTGTCATTGTCTTAGTATAACTTTCTACTATTGAAGTTGTAAAAGCAACGACGATTAATTTCAATAGGAGGAAGTACTATATTAATGTAAAAGCAATGACCGGAAGTAATCTTCATTAGCCCATGTTTATCAACCCCAAAGCTAAAGAAGCCCATCACATTTACCTGCATGTGTGACATAATGGTATGCCACACGTCTTCTGTTCTTTTGCCCCTATTATGCCTAAGTCTTGGCTCCGCCCTGGTGGAGTCATGTTTATGTCAGAGATGGCCACTACTAGAAAAAGGCATGCTAGTGACGCACCAGTTTTGCTTTCTAATGGCGCACTACTGGTGCGCCACTAGCATCACGCCATTAGAATTAAATTCTAATGGCGCACCACTGGTGCGCCATTAGTATCTGGTGTTCTAATGGCGCACCACGTAGTGCACCATTAGTATTGTCCACAGTGCGCCATTAGTGTGATTATTACAGTGCGCCATTAGTGTCTTGTGTGGTGCGCCACTAGTATCTGGTATACTAATGGCGCATCACATGAAAGTGCGCCGTTAGTAACAATTTTTTTTAATTTTTTTAATTTTTTCTTAATCTCAGGTCACTATTTCACATATGAGATATCCAACACATATATATACAACAAGCATCCATAGAACAATCATATCCAACACACAAGTTTCATCATATATACATACATAGCCAACACATAGTTCCATCGTTACATATTACAAAAGTTTCACATTGTTCATCCAACACCGTTATCCATCAATTCACAAAAGTTTCACATTGATACAAAATAAAAACACAAATGGAAAAGAAGCACTCCATCCACGCAACCTTCCGTGAATTAAATCAAATCTGCAAAATGATAAACAAGAAGTTAGAAGAAGAAGAAGAAGAAGATTAGAAAAATATTAGAAGAAGAAGAACACTAGAAGAATACTAGAAGAAGAAGAACACTAGAAGAATACTAGAAGAAGAAGAAGACTATAAGCTTATTATGTAAACTTGATCATTTTGTGATAACATAAGTAATTTTGGAGCTAACCTATAGGAAACTAAGCATATAAGCTCTAAGTTAGCATATTAAAGCCAACTTAGGTAAAATGAAGCTAGGGACAATGAGTGATGTAGCAAACAACAGATATCATAATGAGATGGGTGAAGGGGAGACCTCTCCTTTTATATACCTGCGTCATAGATGATACTGAAGTCCCAAGTATGATACTGAAGAACTCGGAAGCATCCAACTCGTACTGCGGTGTGGCAGAGCGGCGGTGGCTGCTTTCCCCCATCTCTGATAAGCAGCAGAAGAGACCAATTAGTACCCTTACAACAGATCATAAAACATGCATGAAAATAACCACTCTATATCAAGTTTATCCAAGCAATATCTCTCATTGTGAAAGCAGTGGGCAAAGTAACGGAGAGTAAGCTGGACAACAAGCACAACAAATAAAAAGAAACGGGAATGATAACATGCTGTACTGAAAGTCCAATTGTACTGGACTATAAATTAGGGTAACAATGACACAGAAGATGGGAGCACCTAGTACACATTAGCAAAACAAAAAGGTACCACGCTTAAAAGGAAAGACCTATACAAACTCCTCATATTAATAAGGTTGCTTGAACAAGTGTTATCTATCAATACATTTGGGGATTAGCACTAACAATTCAGAAGACCAAATGCTAACAAGGCAATCAACTAACTTGTTCAGTTACAGAGTAAGCTCATCTGCAGCCCCATCATGATAACCACAAAGAGTAATGTCGACAGACAAACCTTTGGTTAAACAAGGTATGTATGGTCTCAGTTCATCTCTCAATTCACCAACATGACTGATAGGCATGTTAATACATCTACCATATAAACCTTTGGTTCAGAAAAAGTATGCAAACAACATTGCAACCGATGATATCACAATCATAGTGCCATTCTAAACCAATAGCACATTTGATTCAAGGTATGAGGTGGGTCGACCAAACCCTTTTTTTTGGAACAAAGGCTGGGTAATCTAAACCTGACCAAAGCATTAACCCTGCAAACTAGGATTGAAACGACCAACCAAAAAGGTTGAATTAGCTGGTCCCCAAGAATTAGTGTTCTAAATTCCAATTTTGTAGTGCTGACTAGCTTAGCAAGCAATAACTTAAGCTAATGATGTTACTTCCGAAGCATAAAATGAAAGCAAACCCAGTTATCTAACTCAAATCGAACGCAACCTAAGTGAGCAGCACAAAATTCACCGACACGAAGAAACCATGGTTACACTACTGAAATCAGCTACTTTGCCATCTGCCAGCTCTTTGCCGTGGCATGCAATTGTGCTTCCTGGGAGGCTGACCTATTTGGTCAGTTTGCCAACAGTGGCTGACGGCAAAGAGGAAAAAAACTTTGCCTACAGCGGCGGACGGCAAAGAGGAAAAAAAACTTTGCCTACAGCGGCGAACGGCAAAGGCTTGCCGTTAACCACCTAATGGAGTAACAACGCAATTATTGCCGTCAACATTCTTTGCCGTCGGCAGCTGATGGCAAAGGACCCTTTGCCGTCAGCCGCCCGAAGCGGACGGCAATGTAGCTCTTTGCCGTCCCTTACATTGCCGTCCACTTTTGCCGTCCGCGGCCGACGACAAAGACCTTTGCCGTCCGCCATCCATGCCTTTGCCGTCCGCCGTGGCAGATGGCAAAGTAGCAGATTCCTGTAGTGTTAGATCGATACAAAGTACTACATCTTGACCCATGGGTGAGCCTTTTCTTGTTCTCCTTTTTCTTTCTTCTCCTTCCTCCTCCTCCTCTTCTCCTTCTTCCTTTCTTGTTCTGTTTTTCAACTTTCTTCTTATTCTTCTTCCTTTTTTCCTTTTTCCTCTTCTTCTACTTCTTCTTCTTTTTTCAACTTTCTTCTTCTTCTAATTATCTAAACCTAAATCTAGCACTAACCTAAACCAACCACTAACCTAAACCTATCAATAACCTAATTAAACCTAAACAGCAAAGAAAAACAGTAGGAAAAAATAAAAAATGCTCACCTTGGCTCCGGGGGCAGGGGGTGGTGGTGGACGGCCGCGGTTAGGGCAGCGGCGGCGGGCCTGGCTTCAGGGGGCGCGAGGCGGACGCAGGGGGCTGCGGCGAGCCTGGCTCCGGGCGGCGCGGGCGCAGGGGCAGCGGCGAGCCTGGCTCCGGGGGCGGCGCGGGC
Source organism: Triticum timopheevii (assembly GCA_963921465.1). NCBI lineage: Eukaryota > Viridiplantae > Streptophyta > Magnoliopsida > Poales > Poaceae > Triticum > Triticum timopheevii. Next base: position 657,684,366 of record OY997266.1, read on the forward strand.
GCAGGGGCCGACAGGCAGGTGGTGGGGGCGGCAGGGCACCAGGGGGGCCGCCGTTCGGGTGACGGGGCGCCGGGGCGGGGCGCCATTCGGGCGACGGGGTGCCGGGCGGTGGGGCCAGGGGGCGGTGGCGGGTGGCGGCAGCGGTGGCGGGTGGTGGGGCAAGGGGGCGGCGAGGGGAGGGGGGGCGACGGGGCGAGGGGAGGTGGGGCTCGACATTGCTAACATTTTTTTTTTCAAAACTACTAATGGCGCACGGTGGGTGTGGTGCGCCATTACTATGTCAACTAGTAATGGCGCACTATAGAACGGTGCGCCATTAGTAACAATTTTTTTTATTTTTTTTCAAAACTACTAATGGCGCACCAGGCATCAGGTGCGCCATTAGTAACATATTACTAATGGCGCACCAACACATGGTGCGCCATTAGTATATAGTAATGGCGCACCACATGTCTTGTGCGCCATTAATGGACATATCATCTATAGTCCTTTTCCTAGTAGTGGGCGCTCGCACAAGGGGCGAGATCGTGACGCTCGAGTCCTCCTCGTTGCTGTGTTGGCAACGAGCCATGTCTTTCAGGGTGTGTTTGGACTGCGACCAAAGTGCACCCTACCAAAATTTTGGTCATGATCCAAAGATTGGTCTTCGTTTGGATTGTTGCCAACTTTTTGGCATGCCAATGAACTCTAGCCAATTCTAGTTTATTTTTCTTGCCAATGCTGGACAAATCATGGGCAACCAAAATTTTGGCTAGCCAATGCTTTGGCGGGGTAACCTTGGGCATAAACAAAATACACCATCAACCGAGTTGATTGTTGTCTCACCCTCCGAGGATTGCCAACATTTTGGCAGACACTCTGGTCCAAACCTGGTCAACTGGGTAGGTCCTCGCGTGCTGGCCCGTTAGCAAGCATGCCCAGCCCATCATGGGCCTGGCCCGTCATGTGGTTAATTGGGTCATGCCAACCTCTAGCACACATGGGCCGTGCCTAGGTCACGAGGCCAGGCGCGCATGCTGGCACGACACGAACTATTGTTTTCCTTTTTTTTTGAGACAATCTCGCTTAGCTTTATTCAATCTTCAAAATGTTTACAGGAAAGGGAAACTCCCCCGGTTGGCCTAACCAAACATGACGACCAAAACCGAGTCCTAAAGCGTTCCTAGCGAGAGTTTGAGCCTCGAAATTCGAGCTCCTAGACTATTGTTTTCCTGATTTATCTTTATATAGGCCCAAGAAATAGTCCATAAGACCGAAAAGCACGTAGCACGCTAGGCCTAAACTGTAACAGGCCGGCCCATCTATTAAGTGTGTTGAGCCTGGGCCTGGGGACGCGGCCCACGTGGCTTCACATCACGATCCAAGTATAAACATACCTAGGAGGGTCGTGATGCGACTGGCCCATTCAAGCATCGGCAAGGCCGTGCCTAGTGCCTACCCACTAGGATAGGTCTACTTTGGTCGGTATGTTCGGCTTAGAACGGACTTCGGCCTTTCTAACCTGCATGCGTCAATTTGGGCTCTCACGTGATAAGTTGCACCGTTGTCCGATGAAAAGCCATGGTGATCAGCCCAGTTTGTGAGATGTTTTTTTTTTGCAAGTAAACCATTCAATTTTCTTGATGAATTAAACAAATTACATTATATCAAACAAAAGTGAAACAACCAAGATGAAATTAAAGTTACATCAACTATTCCTTAGGTCATTGACTCTAGATCCATCTCTTCATCTCGACTTTTTCTCTATACATCTAGTGTAGAAACAATAGAAGACCAAACCTGTGTTGGGGAACGTAGCAGAAATTCAAAAATTTCCTACGTGTCACCAAGATCTATCTATGGAGAAACCAGCAACGAGGGGAAGGAGAGTGCATCTACATACCCTTGTAGATCGCTAAGCAGAAGCGCTCAAGAGAACGGGGTTGAAGGAGTCGTACTCGTCGTGATCCAAATCACCGGAGATCCTAGTGCCGAACGGACGGCACCTCCGCGTTCAACACACGTACAGCCCGGTGACGTCTCCCATGCCTTGATCCAGCAAGGAGAAAGGGAGAGGTTGAGGAAGACTCCATCTAGCAGCAGCACAACGGCGTGGTGGTGGTGGAGGAGCGTGGCAATCCTGCACGGCTTCGCCAAGCACCGCGAGAGAGGAGGAGTACTTGGGAGAGGGGAGGGCTGCGCCAGAACTTGGGGTGCGGCTGCCCTCCTACCCCTCCACTATTTATAGGTGGGGGAAAGAGGGGGCCAGCCCCCCTAGATCCCATCTAGGGTTGGGGGCGGCGGCCAAGGGGGGAGGAGTGCCTCCCAAGTCAAGTGGAGGCCCTCCCCTTTAGGGTTTCCCCCCTCCCATGCGCATGGGCTTTGGGGGGGCTGGTGCCCCTGGCCCATTAAGGGTAGGGCGCCCTCCTACAGCCCATGCTGCTGTATTGGACGTGGTGGAACAATTTCCGGACCCCTCCGGAATCCTCCGGAACCTTCTCGAAGCTTCCCGGTACAATACCGAAAAAACCAGAACTTTTCCCGGAACCCGAACAACAACTTTCCATATATATAAATCTTTACCTCCGGACCATTCCGGAACTCCTCGTGACGTCCGGGATCTCATCCGGGACTCCGAACAATATTAGGTAACCACATACAAACTTCCTTTATAACCCTAGCGTCATCAAACCTTAAGTGTGTAGACCCTACGGGTTCGGGAACCATGCAGACATGACCGAGACGTTCTCCGGTCAATAACCAACAGCGGGATCTGGATACCCATGTTGGCTCCCACATGTTCCACGATGATCTCATCGGATGTACCACGATGTCAAGGACTCAATCGATCCCGTATACAATTCCCTTTGTCTAACGGTATTGTACTTGCCCGAGATTCGATCGTCGGTATACCGATACCTTGTTCAATCTCGTTACCGGCAAGTCTCTTTACTCGTTCCGTAACACATCATCCCGTGATCAACCCCTTGGTCACATTGTGCACATTATGATGATGTCCTACCGAGTGGGCCCAGAGATACCTCTCCGTTTACACGGAGTGACAAATCCCAGTCTTGATTCGTGCCAACCCAACAGACACTTTCGGAGATACCTGTAGTGCACCTTTATAGCCACCCAGTTACGTTGTGACGTTTGGTACACCCAAAGCATTCCTACGGCATCCGGGAGTTGCACAATCTCATGGTCTAAGGAAATGATACTTGACATTAGAAAAGCTTTAGCATACAAACTATGATCTTTGTGCTAGGCTTAGGATTGGGTCTTGTCCATCACATCATTCTCCTAATGATGTGATCCCGTTATCAACGACATCCAATGTCCATGGTCAGGAAACCGTAACCATCTATTGATCAACGAGCTAGTCAATTAGAGGCTTACTAGGGACATGGTGTTGTCTATGTATCCCCACATGTATCTCAGTTTCCTATCAATACAATTATAGCATGGATAATGAACGATTATCATGAACAAGGAAATATAATAATAACTTATTTATTATTGCCTCTAGGGCATATTTCCAGCAGTCTCCCACTTGCACTAGAGTCAATAATCTAGTTCACATCGTCATGTGATTAACATTCACACGTCACATCGCCATGTGACCAACATCCAAAGAGTTTACTAGTGTCATTAAACTAGTTCACATCATCATGTGATTAAGACTCAATGAATTCTGGGGTTTGATCTTGTTTTGCTTGTGAGAGAGGTTTTAGTCAACGGGTCTGCAACTTTCAGATCCGTATGTACTTCGGAAATCTCTAGGTCATTCTGTAAATGCTGCTTCCACGCTCCACTTGGAGCTATTCCAAATGGTTGCTCCACTATACGTATCCGGTTTACTACTCAGAGTCACTCGGATAGGTGTTAAAGCTTGCATCGACGTAACCCTTTACGCCGAACTCTTTATCACCTCCATAATCGAGAAACATGTCCTTATTTACTCCAAGGACAATTTTGACCGTTGTCCAATGATCCATTCCTGGATCATTCTTGTACCCCTTGACTGACTCATGGCAAGGCACACTTCCGGTGCAGTACACAGCATAGCATATAGAGCCTACGTCTGAAACATAGGGGACAGCCTTCGTCCTTTATCTCTCTTCTACCGTCGTCGAGCTTTAAGTCTTAACTTCATACCTTACAACTCAGGCAAGAACTCCTTCTTGGACTAATCCATCTTGAACACCTTCAAGATCATGTTAAGGTATATGCTCATTTGAAAGTACCATTAAGCGTTTTTGATCTATCCTCATAGATCTTGATGCTCAATGTTCAAGTAGCTTAATCCAGGTTTTCTATTGAAAAACACCTTTCAAATAACCCTATATGCTTTCCAGAAATTCTACATCATTTCTGATCAACAATATGTCAACAACATATACTCATCAGAAATTCTATAGTGCTCCCACTCACTTCTTTGGAAATACAAGTTTCTCATAAACTTTGTATAAATCAAAAATCTTTGATCATCTCATCAAAGCGTACATTCCAACTCCGAGATGCTTGCTCCAGTCCTTAGAAGGATCGCTGGAGCTAGCATACCTTTTAGCATCCTTAGGATCGACAAAACCTTTCTGATTGTATCGCATACAACCTTTCCCTACAAAAACTGGTAAGGAAACTCGTTTTGACATCCATCTTCTAGATTTCTTAAATGCATCTAATGCTAACATGATTCCAACGGACTTAAGCATCACTACGGATGAAAAAATCTCATCGTAGTCAACTTCCTTGAACTTGTGAAAAAAACTCTCCGCCACAAGTCGAGGTTCATAGATGGGGACATTACCGTCCACGTCCGTCTTCTTCTTAAAGATCCATTTATCTCAATGGCTTGCCGATCATCGGGCAAGTCCACCAAAGTCCATGCTTTGTTCTGATACATGGATCCTATCTCGGACTTCGTGGCTTCTAACCATTTGTCGGAATTTGGGCCCACCATTGCTTCTCCATAGCTCGTAGGTTCATTGTTGTCTAGCAACATGACCTCTAATACAGGATTGCGTACCACTCTGAAGTAGTACGCATCCTTGTCACCCTACGAGGTACGTTAGTGACTTGATCCGAAACTTCATGATCACTATCATAAGCTTCTACTTCAATTGGTGTAGGCGCCACAGGAACAACTTCCTGTGCCCTGCTACACACTAGTTGTAGTGACGGTTCAATAACCATATCAAGTCTCCACCATCCTCCCATTCAACTTTTCGAGACAAACTTTTCCTCGAGAAAGGACCCGATTAATGAAACAATCCCTATTGCTTTCGGATCTGAATTAGGAGGTATACCCAACTGTTTTGGGTGTCCTATGAAGATGCATTTTATCCGCTTTGGGTTCGAGCTTATCAACCTGAAACCTTCTTCACATAAGCGTCGCGGCCCCAAAATTTTAAGAAACGACAACTTAGGTTTCTCCAAACCATAGTTCAAATGGTGTCGTCTCAACGGAATTACGTGGTGCCCTATTAAAGTAAGTGCGGTTGTCTCTAATGCCTAACCCATGAACGATATTGGTAATTCGATAAGAGACATCATGGTACGCACCATATCCAATAGGGTGCAACTATGATGTTCGGACACACCATCACGCTATGGTGTTCCAGGCGGTATTAATTGTGAAACAATTTCCACAATGTCTTAATTGCGTGCCAAAGCTCGTAACTCAGATACTCATCTCTATGATCATATCATAGACATTTTATCCTCTTGTCACGACGATCTTCAACTTCACTCTGAAATTACTTGAACCATTCAATAATTCAGACTTGTGTTTCATCAAGTAAATATACTCAACATCTACTCGAATCATCTTGTGAAGTAAGAACATAACGATATTCACTGCATGCCTCAGCACTCATTTGACTGCACACATCAAAATGTGTTACTTCCAACAAGTTGCTACCTTGTTCCATTTTACTGAAAAACGAGGCTTTTTAGTCATGTTGCCCATGTGGTATGATTTGCATATCTCAAGTGATTCAAAATCAAGTGAGTCCAAACGATCCATCTGCATGGAGTTTCTTCATGCGTATACACCAATAGACATGGTTTGCATGTCTCAATTTTTTCAAAACGAGTGAGTCCAAAGATCCATCAACATGGAGCTTCTTCATGCGTTTTACACCAATATGACTTACATGGCAGTTCCACAAGTAAGTGGTACTATCATTACTATCTTATATCTTTTGGCATGAAAATGTGTATCACTACGATCGAGATTCAATAAACCATTCATTTTAGGTGCAAGACCATTGAAGGTATTATTCAAATAAACAAAGTAACAATTATTCTCCATAAATGAATAACCGTATTGCGATAGACATAATCCAATCATGTCTATGCTCAACGCAAACACCAAATGACAATTATTTAGGTTTAATACTAATCTTGATGGTAGAGGGAGCGTGCGATGTTTGATCACATCAAACTTGGAAATACTTCCAACACATATCGTCAGCTCACCTTTAGCTAGTCTCCGTTTATTCCGTAGCTCTTTAATTTCGAGTTACTAACACTTAGCAACCGAACCGGTATCTTAATACCCTGGTGCTACTAGGAGTACTAGTAAAGTACACATTAACATAATGTATATCTAATATACTTCTATCGACCTTGCCAGCCTTCTCATCTACCAAGTATCTAGGGTAATTCTGCTCTAGTGGTTCTTCCCGTTATTACAGAAGCACTTAGTCTCGGTTTTGGGTTCAACCTTGGGTTTCTTCACTAGAGCAGCAACTGATTTGCCGTTTCATGAAGTATCCCTTCTTGCCCTTGCCCTTCTTGGAACTAGTGGTTTCACCAACCATCAACAATTGATGCTCCTTCTTGATTTCTACCTTCGCGGTGTCAAACATCGCGAATACCTCAAGGATCATCATATCTATCCCTGATATGTTATAGTTCATCACGAAGCTCTAGCAGCTTGGTGGCAATGACTTTGGAGAGACATCACTATCTCTGGAAGATCAACTCCCACTCGATTGAAGTGATTGTCGCATTTAGACAATCTGAGCACAAGCTCAACCATTGAGCTTTTCTCCCTTAGTTTGCAGGCTAAGAAAATCGTTGGAGGTCTCATACCTCTTGACATGGGCACGAGCCTGAAATCCCAATTTCAGCCCTCGAAACATCTCATATGTTCCGCGACGTTTCAAAAACATCTTTGGTGCCTCAACTCTAAACCGTTTGGGGTTCGCAACATCCACAAACGACGTTTGGGGTTCAGCACACTGAGCGGTGCATTAAGGACATAAGCTTTCTATTGTCCGCATAATCGCTACTGTCAGATTTCAACTATATTTTCTCTAGGAACATATCTAAACAGTGGAACTAAAGCGCGAGATTACGACATAATTTGCAAAGATCTTTTGACTATGTTCAGGATAATTAAGTTCATCTTATGAACTCCCACTTAGATAGAAATCCCTCTAGTCATCTAAGTGGTTACATGATCCGAGTCAACTAGGCCGTGTCCGATCATCACGTGAGACGGACTAGTCATCATCGGTGAACATCTTCATGTTGATCGTATCTACTATACGACTCATGCTCGACCTTTCGGTCTCTTGTGTTCCGAGGCCATGTCTGTACATGCTAGGCTCGTCAAGTCAACCTAAGTGTTTCGCGTGTGTAAATCTGGCTTACACCCGTTGTATGTGAACGTAAGAATCTATCACACCCGATCATCACGTGGTGCTTCGAAACGACGAACTTTCGCAACGGTGCACAGTTAGGGGGAACACTTTCTTGAAATTTTAATGAGGGATCATCTTATTTACTACCGTCGTTCTAAGCAAATAAGATGCATAAACATGATAAACATCACATGCAATCAAAAAGTGACATGATATGGCCAATATCATATTGCTCCTTTTGATCTCCATCTTCGGGGCTCCATGATCAGCATTGTCACCGGTATGACACCATGATCTCCATCATCATGATCTCCATCATCGTGTCTTCATCAAGTTGTCTCGCCAACTATTACTTCTACTACTATGGCTAACGGTTTAGCAATAAAGTAAAGTAATTACATGGCGTTGTTCAATGACACGCAGGTCATACAATAAATTAAGACAACTCCTATGGCTCCTGCCGGTTGTCATACTCATCGACATGCAAGTCATGATTCCTATTACAAGAACATGATCAATCCCATACATCACATATCATTCAGCACATTCTTCTTGGCCATATCACATCACATAGCATACCCTGCAAAAACAAGTTAGACGTCCTCTAATTGTTGTTTGCATGTTTTACGTGGCTGCTATGGGTTTCTAGCAAGAACCTTTCTTATCTACGCAAAACCACAACGTGATATGCAAATTGCTATTTACCCTTCGTAAGGACCCTTTTCATCGAATCCGTTCCGACTAAAGTGGGAGAGACTGGCACCCGCTAGCCACCTTATGCACCAAGTGCATGTCAGTCGGTGGAACCTGTCTCACGTAAGTGTACGTGTAAGGTCGGTCCGGGCCACTTCATCCCACAATACCGTCAAAACAAGATTGGACTAGTAACGGTAAGCATATTGAACAAAATCAACGCCCACAACTACTTTGTGTTCTACTCGTGCAAAGAAGCTACGCAATAGACCTAGCTCATGATGCCACTGTTGGGGAACGTAGCAGAAATTCAAAATTTTCCTACGTGTCACCAAGATCTATCTATGGAGAAACTGAAGGAAATATGCCCTAGAGGCAATAATAAAGTTATTATTTATTTCCTCATATCATGATAAATGTTTATTATTCATGCTAGAATTGTATTAACCAGAAACATGATACATGTGTGAATACATAGACAAACACATAGTCACTAGTATGCCTCTACTTGACTAGCTCATTAATCAAAGATGGTTATGTTTCCTGACCATAGACATGTGTTGTCATTTGATTAATGGGATCACATCATTAGGAGAATGATGTGGTTGACATGACCCATTCCATTAGCCTAGCACTTGATCGTTTAGTATACTGCTATTGCTTTCTTCATGACTTATACAAAGTTCCTACAACTATGAGATTGTGCAACTCCCGTTTACCGGAAGAACACTTTGTGTGCTACCAAACGTCGCAACGTAACTGGGTGATTATAAAGGTGCTCTACAGGTGTTTCCGAAGGTACATGTTGAGTTGGCATAATTCGAGATTAGGATTTGTCACTCCGATCATCGGAGAGGTATCTCTGGGCCCTCTCGGTAATACTCATCACCTAAGCCTTGCAAGCATGTAACTAATGAGTTAGTTATGAGATGACGTATTACGGAACGAGTAAAGAGACTTGTCGGTAACGAGATTGAACTAGGTATTGGATACCGACGATCAAATCTCGGGCAAGTAACATACCGATGACAAAGGGAACAAAGTATGTTGTTATGCGGTTTGACCGATAAAGATCTTCGTAGAATATGTAGGAACCAGTATGGGCATCCAGGTCCCGCTATTGGTTATTGACTGAGAATGGTTTTAGGTCATGTCTACATAGTTCTCGAACCCGTAGGGTCCGCACGCTTAACGTTTCGATGATAGTTTTATTATGAGTTTATAATTTTTGATGTACCGAAGTTTGTTTGGAGTCCCGAATGTGATCAAGGACATGACGAGGAGTCTCGGAATGGTCGAGACATAAAGATTGATATATTGGACGACTATATTCGGACACCGGAAAGGTTCCGGGAGTTTTCGGAGAAAACCAGAGTGCCGGGGGGGGGGGGGGGGTTACCGGAACCCCCCGAGAGAGTTAATGGGCCACATGGGCCTAGGTGGGAAGAGAGAGGGGCGGCCAGGGTGGGCCATGCGCCCCCTCTCCCTCTGGTCCGAATTGGACTAGGAGGGGGGGGGGGCGGCGCCCCCCTTTCCTTCCCCCTCTCTCCCCCTTCCTTCCCCTCCTAGTAGGAGTAGGAAAGGAGGAATCCTACTCCTACTAGGAGGAGGATTCCTCCTCCCTTGGCGCGCCCAAAGGGGCCGGCCGGCCTCCCCCCTCCCTCCTTTATATACGGGGGCAGGGGGCACCCCATAGACACACAAGTTGATCTACGGATCGTTCCTTAGCCGTGTGCGGTGCCCCCTTCCACCATATTCCACCTCGGTCATATCATCGCGAAGCTTAGGCGAAGCCTTGCGCCGGTAGTACATCAAGATCGTCACCACGCCGTTGTGCTGACGGAACTCTCCCTCGACACTCGGCTGGATCGGAGTTCGAGGGACGTCATCGAGCTGAACGTGTGCTGAACTTGGAGGCTCCATACGTTCGGTGCTTGGATCGGTCGGATCGTGAAGACGTACGACTACATCAACCGCGTTGTGCTAACGCTTCCACTTACAGTCTACGAGGGTACGTGGACGAACACTCTCCCCTCTCGTTGCTATATCATCACCATGATCTTGCGTGTGCGTAGGAAATTTTTTGAAATTACTGCGTTCCCCAACAGTGGCATCCGAGCCTAGGTTTTATGCGTTGATGTTATATGCACGAGTAGAACACAAGTGAGTTGTGGAGATATAAGTCATACTGCCTACCAGCATGTCATACTTTGGTTCAGCGGTATTGTGAGATGAAGCGGCCCGGATCGACATTACGCGTACGCTTACGCGAGACTGGTTTCACCGTTACGAGCACTTGTGCTTAAAGGTGGCTGGCGGGTGTCTGTCTCTCTCACTTTAGTTGAACCGAGTGTGGCTACGCCCGGTCCTTGTGAAGGTTAAAATGGAGTCTATTTGACAAACTATCGTTGTGGTTTTGATGCGCAGGTAAGAACGGTTCTTGCTAAGCCCGTAGCAGCCACGTAAAATTTGCAACAACAAAGTAGAGGACGTCTAACTTGTTTTTGCAGGGCATGTTGTGATGTGATATGGTCAAGACGTGATGCTATATTTTATTGTATGAGATGATCATGTTTTGTAACCGAAGTTATCGGCAACTGGCAGGAGCCATATGGTTGTCACTTTATTGTATGAAATGCAAACGCCCTGTAATTGCTTTACTTTATCACTAAGCGGTAGCGATAGTCGTAGAAGCAATAGATGGCATAACGACAACGATGCTACGATGGAGATCAAGGTGTCGCGCCGGTGACGATGGTGATCATGACGGTGCTTCGAAGATGGAGATCACAAGCACAAGATGATGATGGCCATATCATATCACTTATATTGATTGCATGTGATGTTTATCCTTTATGCATCTTATCTTGCTTTGTTTGACTGTAGCATTTTAAGATGATCTCTCACTAAAATTATCAAGAAGTGTTCTCCCTGAGTATGCACCGTTGCCAAAGTTCGTCGTGCCGAGACACCACGTGATGATCGGGTGTGATAAGCTCTACGTCCATCTACAACGGGTGCAAGCCAGTTTTGCACATGCAGAATACTCAGGTTAAACTTGACGAGCCTAGCATATGCAGATATGGCCTCGGAACACAGAGACCGAAAGGTCGAGCGTGAATCATATAGTAGATATGATCAACATAGTGATGTTCACCATTGAAAACTACTCCATCTCACGTGATGATCGGTTATGGTTTAGTTGATTTGGATCATGTGATCACTTAGATGACTAGAGAGATGTCTTTCTAAGTGGGAGTTCTTAAGTAATATGATTAATTGAACTTAAATTTATCATGAACTTAGTACCTGATAGTATCTTGCTTGTCTATGTTTGTTTGTAGATAGATGGCTCGTGCTGTTGTTCCATTGAATTTTAATGTGTTCCTTGAGAAAGCAAAGTTGAAAGATGATGGTAGCAATTACACGGACTGGGTCCGTAACCTGAGGATTATCCTCATTGCTGCACAGAAGAATTACGTCCTGGAAGCACCGCTGGGTGCCAGGCCTGCTGCTGATGCAACTGACGACGTTAAGAACGTCTGGCAGAGCAAAGCTGATGACTACTCTATAGTTCAGTGTGCCATGCTTTATGGCTTGGAACCGGGTCTTCAACGACGTTTTGAACGTCATGGAGCATATGAGATGTTCCAGGAGTTGAAGTTAATATTTCAAGCAAATGCCCGGATTGAGAGATATGAAGTCTCCAATAAGTTCTACAGCTGCAAGATGGAGGAGAATAGTTCTGTCAGTGAACACATACTCAGAATGTATGGGTATAACAATCACTTGATTCAACTGGGAGTTAATCTTCCTGATGATAGTGTCATTGACAGAATTCTCCAATCACTGCCACCAAGCTACAAGAGCTTTGTGATGAACTATAATATGCAAGGGATGAACAAGACTATTCCCGAGCTCTTCGTGATGCTGAAAGCCGCGGAGGTAGAAATCAAGAAGGAGCATCAAGTGTTGATGGTCAATAAGACCACTAGTTTCAAGTAGAAGGGCAAAGGGAAGAAGAAGGGGAACTTCAAGAAGAACGGCAAGCAAGTTGCTGCTCAAGAGAAGAAACCCAAGTCTGGACCTAAGCCTGAAACTGAGTGCTTCTACTGCAAGCAGACTGGACACTGGAAGCGGAACTGCCCCAAGTATTTGGCGGATAAGAAGGATGGCAAAGTGAGCAAAGGTATATGTGATATACATGTTATTGATGTGTACCTAACTAGAGCTCATAGTAGCACCTGGGTATTTGATACTGCTTCTGTTGCTAATATTTGCAACTCGAAACAGGGACTACGGAATAAGCGAGCACTGGCCAAGGACGAGGTGACGATGCGCGTGGGAAACGGTTCCAAAGTCGATGTGATCGCGGTCGGCACGCTACCTCTACATCTACCTTCGGGATTAGTTTTAGACCTGAATAATTGTTATTTGGTGCCAGCGTTGAGCATGAACATTATATCTGGATCTTGTTTGATGCAAGACGGTTATTCATTTAAATCAGAGAATAATGGTTGTTCTATTTATATGAGTAATATCTTTTATGGTCATGCACCCTTGAAGAGTGGTCTGTTTTTATTAAATCTCGATAGTAGTGATACACATATTCATAATGTTGAAGCCAAAAGATGCAGAGTTGATAATGATAGTGCAACTTATTTGTGGCACTGCCGTTTAGGTCATATCGGTGTAAAACGCATGAAGAAACTCCATACTGATGGACTTCTGGAATCACTTGATTATGAATCACTTGGTACTTGTGAACCGTGCCTTATGGGCAAGATGACTAAAACACCGTTCTCCGGAACTATGGAGAGAGCAACAGATTTGTTGGAAATCATACATACAGATGTATGTGGTGAAGGAAATATGCCCTAGAGGCAATAATAAAGTTATTATTTATTTCCTTATAATCATGATAAATGTTTATTATTCATGCTAGAATTGTATTAACCGGAAACATAATACATGTGTGAATACATAGACAAACAAAGTGTCACTAGTATGCCTCTACTTGACTAGCTCGTTAATCAAAGATGGTTATGTTTCCTAACCATGGACAAAGAGTTGTTATTTGATTAACGAGGTCACATCATTAGTTGAATGATCTGATTGACATGACCCATTCCATTCGCTTAGCACCCGATCGTTTAGTATGTTGCTAATGCTTTCTTCATGACTTATACATGTTCCTATGACTATGAGATTATGCAACTCCCGTTTACCGGAGGAACACTTTGGGTGCTACCAAACGTCACAACGTAACTGGGTGATTATAAAGGAGCATTAAGGTGTCTCCAAAGGTAGATGTTGGGTTGGCGTATTTCGAGATTAGGATTTGTCACTCCGATTGTCGGAGAGGTATCTCTGGGCCCTCTCGGTAATACACATCACATAAGCCTTGCAAGCATTACAACTAATATGTTAGTTGTGAGATGATGTATTACGGAACGAGAAAAGAGACTTGCCGGTAACGAGATTGAACTAGATATTAGATATCGACGATCGAATCTCGGGCAAGTAACATACCGATGACAAAGGGAACAACGTATGTCGTTATGCGGTCTGACCGATAAAGCTCTTCGTAGAATATGTAGGAGCCAATATGGGCATCCAGGTCCCGCTATTGGTTATTGACCGGAGACATGTCTCGGTCATGTCTACATTGTTCTCGAACCCGTAGGGTCCGCATGCTTAAGGTTACGATGACAGTTACATTATGAGTTTATGCATTTTGATGTACCGAAGGTTGTTCGGAGTCCCAGATGTGATCACGGACATGACGAGGAGTCTCGAATTGGTCGAGACGTAAAGATTGATATATTGGAAGCCTATGTTTGGACATCGGAAGTGTTCCGGGTGAAATCGGGATTTTACCGGGTTACCGGGAGGTTACCGGAACCCCCCGGGAGCCATATGGGCCTTCATGGGCCTTAGTGGAAAGGAGAAAGGGCTGCCCACAAGGGCTGCGCACCTCCCCCCTTCCCCTAGTCCTATTAGGACTAGGAGAGGTGGCCGGCCACCCCTTTCCCCCTTCCCCTCCGAGGAATCCTAGTTGGACTAGGATTGGGGGGGGGGGGGGGGAATCCTACTCCCAGAGGGAGTAGGACTCTCCTGCGCCTCCCTCCTTGGCCGGCCAGCCTCCCCTCCTCTCCTCCTTTATATACGGAGGCAGGGGCACCTCTAAACACACAAGTTGATCCACGTGATCTATTCCTTAGCCGTGTGCGGTGCCCCCTGCCACCATATACCTCGATAATACTGTAGCGGAGTTTAGGCGAAGCCCTGCTGCTGTAGTTCATCAAGATCGTCACCACGCCGTCGTGCTGACGGAACTCTTCCCCGACACTTTGCTGGATCGGAGTCCGGGGATCGTCATCGAGCTGAACGTGTGCTCGAACTCGGAGGTGCCGTAGTTTCGGTGCTTGATCGATTGGATCGTGAAGACGTACGACTACTTCCTCTACGTCGTGTCATTGCTTCCGCAGTCGGTCTGCATTGGGTACGTAGACAACACTCTCCCCTCGTTGCTATGCATCACATGATCTTGCGTGTGCGTAGGAAATTTTTTGAAATTACTACGAAACCCAACAGTGGTATCAGAGCCTAGGTTATTTATGTTGATGTTATATGCACGAGTAGAACACAAGTGAGTTGTGGACGATACAAGTCATACTGCCTACTAGCATGTCATACTTTGGTTCGGCGGTATTGTTGGACGAGACGACCCGGACCAACCTTACGCGTACGCTTACGCGAGACCGGTTCCCTCGACGTGCTTTGCACATAGATGGCTTGCGGGCGACTGTCTCTCCAACTTTAGTTGAACCGAGTATGGCTACGCCCGGTCCTTGAGAAGGTTAAAACGGAGTCTATTTGACAAACTATCGTTGTGGTTTTGATGCGTAGGTGAGATTGGTTCTTACTTAAGCCCATAGCAGCCATGTAAAACATGCAACAACAAAGTAGAGGACGTCTAATTTGTTTTTGCAGGGCATGTTGTGATGTGATATGGTCAAGGCATGATGCTGAATTTTATTGTATGAGATGATCATGTTTTGTAACCGAGTTATCGGCAACTGGCAGGAGCCATATGGTTGTCGTTTTATTGTATGCAATGCAATCGCGATGTAATGCTTTACTTTATTACTAAACGGTAGTGATAGTCGTGGAAGCATAAGATTGGCGACACGACAACGATGCTACGATGGAGATCAAGGTGTCGCGCCGGTGACGATGGTGATCATGACGGTGCTTCGGAGATGGAGATCACAAGCACAAGATGATGATGGCCATATCATATCACTTATATTGATTGCATGTGATGTTTATCCTTTTATGCATCTTATCTTGCTTTGATTGACGGTAGCATTATAAGATGATCTCTCACTAAATTATCAAGAAGTGTTCTCCCTGAGTATGCACCGTTGCCAAAGTTCGTCGTGCCCAAACACCACGTGATGATCGGGTGTGATAAGCTCTACGTCCATCTACAACGGGTGCAAGCCAGTTTTGCACACGCAGAATACTCAGGTTAAACTTGACGAGCCTAGCATATGCAGATATGGCCTCGGAACACGGAGACCGAAAGGTTGAGCATGAATCATATAGTAGATATGATCAACATAAACGATGTTCACCATTGAAAGCTACTCCATCTCACGTGATGATCGGTTATGGTTTAGTTGATTTGGATCACGTAATCACTTAGAAGATTAGAGGGATGTCTATCTAAGTGGGAGTTCTTAAGTAATATGATTAATTGAACTTAAATTTATCATGAACTTAGTACCTGATAGTATCTTGCTTGTTTATGTTGATTGTAGATAGATGGCTCGTGCTGTTGTTCCGTTGAATTTTAATGCGTTCCTTGAGAAAGCAAAGTTGAAAGATGATGGTAGCAATTACACGGACTGGGTCCATAACTTGAGGATTATCCTCATTGCTGCTCAGAAGAATTACGTCCTGGAAGCACCGCTGGGTGCCAGGCCTACTGCTGGCGCAACCCCAGATGTTATGAACGTCTGGCAGAGCAAAGCTGATGACTACTCGATAGTTCAGTGTGCCATGCTTTACGGCTTAGAATCGGGACTTCAACGACGTTTTGAACGTCATGGAGCATATGAGATGTTCCAGGAGTTGAAGTTAATATTTCAAGCAAATGCCCGAATTGAGAGATATGAAGTCTCCAATAAGTTCTATAGCTGCAAGATGGAGGAGAACAGTTCTGTCAGTGAGCATATACTCAAAATGTCTGGGTATAATAATCACTTGATTCAATTGGGAGTTAATCATCCGGATGATTGCGTCATTGACAAAATTCTCCAATCACTGCCACCAAGCTACAAGAGCTTCGTGATGAACTATAATATGCAAGGGATGAACAAGACTATTCCCGAGCTCTTCGCAATGCTGAAAGCTGCGGAGGTAGAAATCAAGAAGGAGCATCAAGTGTTGATGGTTAACAAGACCACTAGTTTCAAGAAAAAGGGCAAAGGGAAGAAGAAGGGGAACTTCAAAAAGAACGGCAAGCTAGTTGCTACTCAAGAGAAGAAACCCAAGTCTGGACCTAAGCCTGAAACTGAGTGCTTCTACTGCAAGCAGACTGGTCACTGGAAGCGGAACTGCCCCAAGTATTTGGCGGATAAAAAGGATGGCAAGGTGAACAAAGGTATATGTGATATACATGTTATTGATGTGTACCTTACTAGAGCTCGCAGTAGCACCTGGGTATTTGATACTGGTTCTGTTGCTAATATTTGCAACTCGAAATAGGGACTACGGAATAAGCGGGCACTGGCAAAGGACGAGGTGACGATGCGC
Source organism: Triticum timopheevii (assembly GCA_963921465.1). Lineage (NCBI taxonomy): Eukaryota > Viridiplantae > Streptophyta > Magnoliopsida > Poales > Poaceae > Triticum > Triticum timopheevii. Next base: position 657,701,519 of record OY997266.1, read on the forward strand.
GTGGGAAATGGTTCCAAAGTTGATGTGATCGCGGTCGGCACGCTACCTCTACATCTACCTTCGGGATTAATATTAGACCTAAATAGTTGTTATTTGGTGCCAGCGTTGAGCATGAACATTATATCTGGATCTTGTTTAATGCGAGACGGTTATTCATTTAAATCAGAGAATAATGGTTGTTCTATTTATATGAGTAATATCTTTTATGGTCATGCACCCTTGAAGAGTGGTCTATTCTTGTTGAATCTCGATAGTAGTAATACACATATTCATAATGTTGAAGCCAAAAGATGCAGAGTTGATAATGAAAGTGCAACTTATTTGTGGCACTGTCGTTTAGGTCATATCGGTATAAAGCGCATGAAGAAACTCCATACTGATGGACTTTTGGAACCACTTGATTATGAATCACTTGGTACTTGCGAACCGTGCCTCATGGGCAAGATGACTAAAACACCGTTCTCCGGTACTATGGAGAGAGCAACAGATTTGTTGGAAATCATACATACCGATGTATGTGGCCCGATGAATATTGAGGCTCGTGGCGGATATCGTTATTTTCTCACCTTCATAGATGATTTAAGCAGATATGGGTATATCTACTTAATGAAACATAAGTCTGAAATATTTGAAAAGTTCAAAGAATTTCAGAGTGAAGTTGAAAATCATCGTAACAAGAAAATAAAGTTTCTACGATCTGACCGTGGAGGAGAATATTTGAGTTACGAGTTTGGTGTACATTTGAAAAACTGTGGAATAGTTTCGCAACTCACGCCACCCGGAACACCACAGCGTAATGGTGTGTCCGAACGTCGTAATCGTACTTTATTAGATATGGTGCGATCTATGATGTCTCTTACTGATTTACCGCTATCATTTTGGGGATATGCTTTAGAGACGGCCGCATTCACGTTAAATAGGGCACCATCAAAATCCGTTGAGACGACGCCTTATGAACTGTGGTTTGGCAAGAAACCAAAGTTGTCGTTTCTTAAAGTTTGGGGCTGCGATGCTTATGTGAAAAAGCTTCAACCTGATAAGCTCGAACCCAAATTGGAGAAATGTGTCTTCATAGGATACCTAAAGGAGACTATTGGGTACACCTTCTATCACAGATCCGAAGGCAAGACATTCGTTGCTAAGAATGGATCCTTTCTAGAGAAGGAGTTTCTCTCGAAACAAGTGAGTGGGAGGAAAGTAGAACTTGACGAGGTAACTGTACCTGCTCCCTTAATGGAAAGTAGTTCATCACAGAAAACTGTTTCAGTGACACCTACACCAGTTAGTGAGGAAGCCAATGATAATGATCATGAAACTTCAGATCAAGATACTGCTGAACCTCGTAGATCAACCAGAGTAAGATCCGCACCAGAATGGTATGGTAATCCGATTCTGGAAGTCATGATACTAGATCATGATGAACCTACGGACTATGAAGAAGCGATGGTGAGCCCAGATTCCGCAAAGTGGCTTGAAGCCATGAAATCTGAGATGGGATCCATGTATGAGAACAAAGTATGGACTTTGGTTGACTTGCCCGATGATCGGCAAGCAATTGAGAATAAATGGATCTTTAAGAAGAAGACTGGCGCTGATGGTAATGTTACTGTCTACAAAGCTCGACTTGTCGCAAAAGGTTTTCGGCAAGTTCAAGGGATTGACTACGATGAGACCTTCTCACCCGTAGCGATGCTTAAGTCCGTCCGAATCATGTTAGCAATTGCCGCATTTTATGATTATGAAATTTGGCAGATGGATGTCAAAACTGCATTCCTGAATGGATTTCTGGAAGAAGAGTTGTATATGATGCAACCGGAAGGTTTTGTCGATCCAAAAGGAGCTAACAAAGTGTGCAAGCTCCAGCGATCCATTTATGGACTGGTGCAAGCTTCTCGGAGTTGGAATAAACGTTTTGATAGTGTGATCAAAGCATTTGGTTTTATACAGACTTCCGGAGAAGCCTGTATTTACAAGAAAGTGAGTGGGAGCTCTGTAGCATTTCTGATATTATATGTGGATGACATATTGCTGATTGGAAATGATATAGAATTTCTGGATAGCATAAAGGGATACTTGAATAAAAGTTTTTCAATGAAAGACCTCGGTGAAGCTGCTTACATATTAGGCATTAAGATCTATAGAGATAGATCAAGACGCTTAATTGGACTTTCACAAAGCACATACCTTGACAAGATTTTGAAGAAATTCAAAATGGATCAAGCAAAGAAAGGATTCTTGCCTGTATTACAAGGTGTGAAGTTGAGTAAGACTCAATGCCCGACCACTGCAGAAGATAGAGAGAATATGAAAGATGTTCCCTATTCATTAGCCATAGGCTCTATCATGTATGCAATGCTGTGTACCAGACCTGATGTGTGCCTTGCTATAAGTTTAGCAGGGAGGTACCAAAGTAATCCAGGAGTGGATCACTGGACAGCGGTCAAGAACATCCTGAAATACCTGAAAAGGACTAAGGATATGTTTCTCGTATATGAAGGTGACAAAGAGCTCACCGTAAATGGTTACGTTGATGCAAGCTTTGACACTGATCCGGACGATTCTAAATCGCAAACCGGATACGTGTTTACATTAAATGGTGGAGCTGTCAGTTGGTGCAGTTCTAAACAAAGCGTCGTAGCGGGATCTACATGTGAAGTGGAGTACATAGCTGCTTCGGAAGCAGCGAACGAAGGAGTCTGGATGAAGGAGTTCATATCCGATCTAGGTGTCATACCTAATGCATCGGGTCCAATGAAAATCTTTTGTGACAATACTGGTGCAATTGCCTTGGCAAAGGAATCCAGATTTCACAAAAGGACCAAACACATCAAGAGACGCTTCCAATCCATCCGGGATCTAATCCAGGTGGGAGACATAGAGATTTGCAAGATACATACGGATCTGAATGTTGCAGACCCGTTGACTAAGCCTCTTCCACGAGCAAAACATGATCAGCACCAAAGCTCCATGGGTGTTAGATTCATTACAGTGTAATCTAGATTATTGACTCTAGTGCAAGTGGGAGACTGAAGGAAATATGCCCTAGAGGCAATAATAAAGTTATTATTTATTTCCTTATAATCATGATAAATGTTTATTATTCATGCTAGAATTGTATTAATCGGAAACATAATACATGTGTGAATACATAGACAAACAAAGTGTCACTAGTATGCCTCTACTTGACTAGCTCATTAATCAAAGATGGTTATGTTTCCTAACCATGAACAAAGAGTTGTTATTTGATTAACGAGGTCACATCATTAGTTGAATGATCTGATTGACATGACCCATTCCATTAGCTTAGCACCCGATCGTTTAGTATGTTGCTAATGCTTTCTTCATGACTTATACATGTTCCTATGACTATGAGATTATGCAACTCCCGTTTACCGGAGGAACACTTTGGGTGCTACCAAACGTCACAACGTAACTGGGTGATTATAAAGGAGCATTACAGGTGTCTCCAAAGGTAGATGTTGGGTTGGCGTATTTCGAGATTAGGATTTGTCACTCCGATTGTCGGAGAGGTATCTCTGGGCCCTCTCGGTAATACACATCACATAAGCCTTGCAAGCATTACAACTAATATGTTAGTTGTGAGATGATGTATTACGGAACGAGAAAAGAGACTTGCCGGTAACGAGATTGAACTAGATATTGGATATCGACGATCGAATCTCGGGCAACTAACATACCGATGACAAAGGGAACAACGTATGTCGTTATGCGGTCTGACCGATAAAGATCTTCGTAGAATATGTAGGAGCCAATATGGGCATCCAGGTCCCGCTATTGGTTATTGACCGGAGACGTGTCTCGGTCATGTCTACATTGTTCTCGAACCCATAGGGTCCGCACGCTTAAGGTTACGATGACATTTACATTATCAGTTTATGCATTTTGATGTACCGAAGGTTGTTCGGAGTCCCGGATGTGATCACGGACATGATGAGGAGTCTCAAAATGGTCGAGACGTAAAGATTGATATATTGGAAGCCTATGTTTGGACATCGGAAGTGTTCCGGGTGAAATCGGGATTTTACCGGGTTACCGGGAGGTTACCGGAACCCCCCGGGAGCCATATGGGCCTTCATGGGCCTTAGTGGAAAGGAGAAAGGGCTGCCCACAAGGGCTGCGCGCCTCCCCCCTTCCCCTAGTCCTATTAGGACTAGGAGAGGTGGCCGGCCACCCCTTTCCCCCTTCCCCTCCGAGGAATCCTAGTTGGACTAGGATTGGGGGGGGGGGGGGGGGGGGAATCCTACTCCCAGAGGGAGTAGGACTCTCCTGCGCCTCCCTCCTTGGCTGGCCAGCCTCCCCTCCTCTCATCCTTTATATACGGAGGCAGGGGCACCTCTAAACACACAAGTTGATCCACGTGATCTATTCCTTAGCCGTGTGCGGTGCCCCCTGCCACCATATACCTCGATAATACTGTAGCGGAGTTTAGGCGAAGCCCTGCTGCTGTAGTTCATCAAGATCGTCACCACGCCGTCGTGCTGACGGAACTCTTCCCCGACACTTTGCTGGATCGGAGTCCGAGGATCGTCATCGAGCTGAATGTGTGCTCGAACTCGGAGGTGCCGTAGTTTCGGTGCTTGATCGGTTGGATCGTGAATACGTACGACTACTTCCTCTACGTCGTGTCATCGCTTCCGCAGTCGTCTGCGTTGGGTACGTAGACAACACTCTCCCCTCGTTGCTATGCATCACATGATCTTGCGTGTGCGTATGAAATTTTTTGAAATTACTACGAAACCCAACATCTGGACCGATGAATGTTGAGGCTCGTGGCGGATATCGTTATTTTCTCACCTTCACAGATGATTTGAGCAGATATGGGTATATCTACTTAATGAAGCACAAATCTGAAACATTTGAAAAGTTCAAAGAATTTCAGAGTGAAGTGGAAAATCATCGTAACAAGAAAATAAAATTTCTACGATCTGATCGTGGAGGAGAATATTTGAGTTACGAGTTTGGTTTACATTTGAAACAATGCGGAATAGTTTCGCAACTCACACCACCTGGAACACCACAACGAAATGGTGTGTCCGAACGTCGTAATCGTACTTTACTTGATATGGTGCGATCTATGATGTCTCTTACCGATTTACCGCTATCGTTTTGGGGTTATGCTTTAGAGACGGCCGCATTCACGTTAAATAGGGCACCATCTAAATCCGTTGAGACGACGCCTTATGAACTGTGGTTTGGCAAGAAACCAAAGTTGTCGTTTCTTAAAGTTTGGGGCTGCGATGCTTATGTGAAGAAACTTCAACCAGATAAGCTCGAACCCAAATCGGAGAAATGTGTCTTCATAGGATACCCAAAAGAGACTGTTGGGTACACCTTCTATCACAGATCCGAAGGCAAGACATTCGTTGCTAAGAATGGATCCTTTCTAGAGAAGGAGTTTCTCTCGAAAGAAGTGAGTGGGAGGAAAGTAGAACTTGATGAGATAACTGTATCTACTCCCTTATTGGAAAGTAGTTCATCACGAGAACCGGTTCCTGTGACGACTACACCAATTAGTGAGGAAGTTAATGATATTGATCATGAAACTTCAGATCAAGTTTCTGCTGAACCTCGTAGGTCTACCAGAGTAAGATCCACACCAGAGTGGTATGGTAATCCAATTCTGGAAGTCATGTTACTTGACCATGATGAACCTACGAACTATGAGGAAGCGATGATGAGCCCAGATTCCGCAAAATGGCCAGAGGCCATGAAATCTGAGATGGGATCCATGTATGAAAACAAAGTATGGACTTTGGTTGACTTGCCCGATGATCGGCAAGCCATTGAGAATAAATGGATCTTTAAGAAGAAGACTGACGCTGATGGTAATGTTACTGTCTATAAAGCTCGACTTGTTGCGAAAGGTTTTCGACAAGTTCAAGGGGTTGACTACGATGAGACTTTCTCACCCCTAGCGATGCTTAAGTCTGTCCGAGTCATGTTGGCTATTGCTGCATTTCATGATTATGAAATTTGGCAAATGGATGTCAAGACTGCATTCTTGAATGGATTTCTAGAAGAAGAGTTGTATATGATGCAGCCGGAAGGTTTTGTTGATCCAAAAGATGCTGACAAAGTGTGCAAGCTCCAGCGTTCCATTTATGGACTGGTGCAAGCATCTCGGAGTTGGAATAAACGCTTTGATAGTGTGATCAAAGCATATGGTTTTATACAGACTTTTGGAGAAGCCTGTATTTACAAGAAAGTGAGTGGGAGCTCGGTAGCATTTCTAGTTTTATATGTTGATGACATATTATTAATTGGAAATGATATAGAATTTCTGGATAGCATAAAGGGATACTTGAATAAAAGTTTTTCAATGAAAGACCTCGGGGAAGCTGCTTACATATTGGGCATCAAGATCTATAGAGATAGATCAAGACGCTTAATAGGACTTTCACAAAGCACATACCTTGGCAAAATTTTGAAAAAGTTCAAAATGGATCAGGCAAAGAAAGGATTCTTGCCTGTGCTACAAGGTGTGAAGTTGAGTCAAACTCAATGCCCGACCACAGCAGAAGATAGAGAGAAAATGAAAAATGTTCCCTATGCTTCAGCCATAGGCTCTATCATGTATGAAATGCTGTGTACCAGACCTGACGTATGCTTAGCAATAAGTTTGGCAGGAAGGTACCAAAGTAATCCAGGAGTGGATCACTGGACAGCGGTCAAGAACATCCTGAAATACCTGAAAAGGACTAAGGATATGTTTCTCATATATGGAGGTGACAAAGAGCTAGTCGTAAATGGTTACGTCGATGCAAGCTTTGACACTGATCCGGACGATTCTAAATCGCAAACCGGATACGTGTTTTTATTAAACGGTGGAGCTGTAAGTTGGTGCAGTTCTAAACAAAGCGTCGTGGCGGGATCTACATGTGAAGCGGAGTACATAGCTGCTTCTGAAGCAGCAAATGAAGGAGTCTGGATGAAGGAGTTCATTTCTGATCTAGGTGTCATACCTAGTGCATCGGGACCAATGAAGATCTTCTGTGACAATACTGGTGCAATTGCCTTGGCAAAGGAATCCAGATTTCACAAGAGGACCAAGCACATCAAGAGATGCTTCAATTCCATTCGGGACCAAGTCCAAGTGGGAGACATAGAGATTTGCAAGATACATACGGATCTGAATGTTGCAGACCCGTTGACTAAGCCTCTCTCACGAGAAAAACATGATCAGCACCAAGACTCCATGGGTGTTAGAATCATTACTATGTAATCTAGATTATTGACTCTAGCGCAAGTGGGAGACTGAAGGAAATATGCCCTAGAGGCAATAATAAAGTTATTATTTATTTCCTCATATCATGATAAATGTTTATTATTCATGCTAGAATTGTATTAACCGGAAACATGATACATGCGTGAATACATAGACAAACACATAGTCACTAGTATGCCTCTACTTGACTAGCTCATTAATCAAAGATGGTTATGTTTCCTGACCATAGACATGTGTTGTCATTTGATTAATGGGATCACATCATTAGGAGAATGATGTGGTTGACATGACCCATTCCGTTAGCCTAGCGCTTGATCGTTTAGTATACTGCTATTGCTTTCTTCATGACTTATACAAAGTTCCTACAACTATGAGATTGTGCAACTCCCGTTTACCGGAAGAACACTTTGTGTTCTACCAAACGTCGCAACGTAACTGGGTGATTATAAAGGTGCTCTACAGGTGTTTCCGAAGGTACATGTTGAGTTGGCATAATTCGAGATTAGGATTTTTCACTCCGATCGTCGGAGAGGTATCTCTGGGCCCTCTCGGTAATACTCATCACCTAAGCCTTGCAAGCATGTAACTAATGAGTTAGTTATGAGATGACGTATTACGGAACGAGTAAAGAGACTTGTCGGTAATGAGATTGAACTAGGTATTGGATACCGACGATCAAATCTCGGGCAAGTAACATACCGATGACAAAGGGAACAAAGTATGTTGTTATGCGGTTTGACCGATAAAGATCTTCGTAGAATGTGTAGGAACCAATATGGGCATCCAGGTCCCGCTATTGGTTATTGACCGAGAATGGTTTTAGGTCATGTCTACATAGTTCTCGAACCCGTAGGGTCCGCACGCTTAACGTTTCGATGACAGTTTTATTATGAGTTTATAAGTTTTGATGTACCGAAGTTTGTTCGGAGTCCCGGATGTGATCACGGACATGACGAGGAGTCTCGGAATGGTCGAGACATAAATATTGATATATTGGACGACTATATTCGGACACCGGAAAGGTTCCGGGAGTTTTCGGAGAAAACCGGAGTGCCGGGGGGGGGGGGGGGGTTACCGGAACCCCCCGGGAGAGTTAATGGGCCACATGGGCCTAGGCGGGAAGAGAAAGGGGCGGCCAGGGTGGGCCGCACGCCCCCTCTCCCTCTGGTCCGAATTGGACTAGGAGGGGGGGCGGCGCCCCCCTTTCCTTCCCCCTCTCTCCCCCTTCCTTCCCCCTCCTAGTAGGAGTAGGAAAGGAGGAATCCTACTCCTACTAGGAGGAGGATTTCTCCTCCCTTGGCGCGCCCAAAGGGGCCGGCCGGCCTCCCCCCTCCCTCCTTTATATACGGGGGCAGGGGGCACCCCATAGACACACAAGTTGATCTACGGATCGTTCCTTAGCCGTGTGCGGTGCCCCCTTCCACCATATTCCACCTCAGTCATATCGTCGCGAAGCTTAGGCGAAGCATTGCGCCGGTAGTACATCAAGATCGTCACCACGCCATCGTGCTGACGGAACTCTCCCTCGACACTCGGCTGGATCGGAGTTCGAGGGACGTCATCAATATACCCTTGTAGATCGCTAAGCGGAAGCGTTCAAGAGAACGGGGTTGAAGGAGTCGTACTCGTCGTGATCCAAATCACCGGAGATCCTAGTGCCGAACGGACGACACCTCCGCGTTCAACACACGTACAGCCCGGTGACGTCTCCCATGCCTTGATCCAGCAAGGAGAGAGGGAGAGGTTGAGGAAGACTCCATCTAGCAGCAGCACAACGGCGTGGTGGTGGAGGAGGAGCGTGGCAATCCTGCAGGGCTTCGCCAAGCACCGCGAGAGAGGAGGAGTACTTGGGAGAGGGGAGGGCTGCGCCAGAACTTGGGGTGCGGCTGTCCTACCACCCCTCCACTATTCATAGGTGGGGGAAAGAGGGGGCCGGCCCCCCTAGATCCCATCTAGGGTTGGGGGCGGCGGCCAAGGGGGGAGGAGTGCCTCCCAAGTCAAGTGGAGGCCCTCCCCTTTAGGGTTTCCCCCCTCCCATGCGCATGGGCTTTGGGGGGGCTGGTGCCCCTGGCCCATTAAGGCTAGGGAGCCCCCCTACACCCCATGCTGCTGTATTGGACGTGGTGGAACAATTTTCGGACCCCTCCGGAATCCTCCGGAACCTTCTCGAAGCTTCCCGGTACAATACCGAAAAAACCCGAACTTTTCCCGGAACCCGAACGACAACTTTCCATATATAAATCTTTACCTCCGGACCATTCCGGAACTCCTCGTGACGTCTGGGATCTCATCTAGGACTCCGAACAACATTCGGTAACCACATACAAACTTCTTTTATAACCCTAGCGTCATCGAACCTTAAGTGTGTAGACCCTACGGGTTCGGGAACCATGCAGACCTGACCGAGACGTTCTCTGGTCAATAACCAACAGCGGGATCTGGATACCCATGTTGGCTCCCACATGTTCCACGATGATCTCATCGGATGTACCACGATGTCAAGGACTCAATCGATCCCGTATACAATTCCCTTTGTCTAACGGTATTGTACTTGCCCGAGATTCGATCGTTGGTATACCGATACCTTGTTCAATCTCGTTACCGGCAAGTCTCTTTACTCGTTCCGTAACACATCATCCCGTGATCAACCCCTTGGTCACATTGTGCACATTATGATGATGTCCTACCGAGTGGGCCCAGAGATACCTCTCCGTTTACACGGAGTGACAAATCCCAGTCTTGATTCGTGCCAACCCAACAGACACTTTCGGAGATACCTGTAGTGCACCTTTATAGCCACCCAGTTACGTTGTGACGTTTGGTACACCCAAAGCATTCCTACGGCATCTGGAGTTGCACAATCTCATGGTCTAAGGAAATGATACTTGACATTAGAAAAGCTTTAGCATACGAACTATGATCTTTGTGCTAGGCTTAGGATTGGGTCTTGTCCATCACATCATTCTCCTAATGATGTGATCCCGTTATCAACGACATCCAATGTCCATGGTCAGGAAACCGTAACCATCTATTGATCAATGAGCTAGTCAATTAGAGGCTTACTAGGGACATGGTGTTGTTTATGTATCCACACATGTATCTGAGTTTCCTATCAATACAGTTGTAGCATGGATAATGAACGATTATCATGAACAAGAAAATATAATAATAACTTATTTATTATTGCCTCTAGGGCATATTTCCAACAACCTGCACAAGCTAGACTAACCTCAAAGGTTCCAAAGAGTCATATGGGCCGACAGCCTAGGAGGAGTCCAGAGGCGAAGAGAACCAACGGAAATCGCCTGCTAGGTTTTTTTTTCTCTTTCCTAATGCAATCTACCTCTCTCCATGACAAGACAGAAAGTTCATGCGGTGTTTGACTTGAAGTCCTAAGTGGCTGTCCCGCGGTCAACTGTACTTGGTTAACACAGTATAGCTAGAACTGATGCTCAAAAGTAGGGATGAAAATAAAGTGAAAAGTTTCTGCTTTTCCGGACCAAAAATGAAAACGGAGAGGAAATATGAAAACGAAAATGGAAATTTGCAAAATGAAAATGAAAATGAAATTTTTTATGCGGAAACGAAAGCAAAAACAGAATGGTGTTTTCCGGTGAAACAGACGTGGAAACGGAACTTTATGTTTCCGTTAATATGGAATTTCCGTTTCTACTATAGGTAGCCCAACTACCAAAGAACATCTAATGACACAATGGGTAGAATGAGCAGAATTGATCATTTAAGGACCAACTTTTACTACCACACACGTACTCAACTAGACCCTATATGGGATTGTCATGTACTACTACAATACTATCCTATGTTGCTAACATAACCATATTATTTTGTAGTCATGTTAACAATTCCATCAATTTTTTTGTTTATATTTCTCTATGATTCAAGGTTGTTTTAAGTTCTGGTCAACAAACCATTTTGTTTCCGTATCCGCTCTGTATTTGCTCCGTGTCTGTTTCCGATAGTATTTGTTTCCGTATTTGTTTCCGGGGTTTTTGTATTTGTTTTCACTTCTGCAAAAAAATATAAAAACAAATATGGTAGCACCCAGTTCCGTCCGTTTCCGCGCCGTTTTCATCCCTACTCAAAAGGATGTTTAGAAGCTCTAAATAAGTAGCTTTGATGCTAATATTTCGCATGCCAATTATTAGCAAGTTAAAAAAATTAGCTACCTATTCGTGCTTACACATCTCAAAAAAGTTTCTAGTTTTGGCAACTTCAAGTTTTGCCAAATGTTATCTTGCCAAATATTGGCAATATCAAATGTTGGCATGAAAGAAATTAGCCTCATAATAAAGTTGGAGACATAATACTTAACTTCCATGAAGGTTTCACTACTGCACTATGAGGAGAAGAAAGAGATGATACAAGGTATGGTACAGAAAACTCCTAGGCATGTGGTTTGGCGCATGCGCTCCCTTAAAAAAAACGTTTTTCACTTATCCCAAAAACAGAATAAAATTCTCACATTTAAGTGACTCAAGTTCATTTCCAGATTTCAAGTTCCATGAAAATCGCAATTCATTCGCATAGGGTCCGCAATTGCCACGGGATCAAATTTCATGACACGGCCAACCTAGCCCAGAGGCTGAATTTCTGTTAATCCCATCTCGCCTGGGCTGTAGACCCGAATTACCTATCTAGGGCTTAATGCGTCAGGTTATTGACCTTTCAGCGAAATCACTCGTTAAGGAGTACTAGTTGCGAATATCACTTCAACTTCCTCAGATTGCAACAAGTGGCGTGCTGCATGTGGGCCACTTGTCGCAACTTGAAAGTTTCCCCTTTGTCGTAGATCCATTTATTCAAAACGTTTTATCTCTTAAACCGTACATCCAAATCTCTAACCGCTTTCGCCGTTGGATTCCTCGCGTCGAGATTTTCAAAACTAGATCCCATGTTAATAGGCTCGGCCGTGACTCTCGCGAAAGCACAACCGTGCCTCTCGCGGAAGCAACACCGTGACTCTCGCGAAAGAAAGAAAAACAGAAAATGCATTTTTTTTCCCGTTTCCGAGAGGCCCGGCCGTGACTCTCGTGAAAGCTCAACCGTGCCTCTCGCGGAAGCAAAACCATGACTCTCGCGAAAAGAAAAAAACAAAAAATGCGTTTTTTTTTTCTGTTTTCGAGGAGGCACGACCGTGACTCTCGCGAAAGCACAACCGTGCCTCTCACAGAAGCAAAACCGTGACTCTCACGAAAGAAAAAAAAAGAAACCTCATTTTTTTGCGCATTTTTTTCTGATTTTTTTGTCGAAAAGCTAGGGAAGACCGTTGGAAAACCTAAACATCGAAAATAATAAAAAAACCATTTAAAAAGCTGAACACGTGTGCGGAAAAATAAAAAACAAAATTCGGAGGGAGCGTCCAGAGCGCGACACGTGACGAATGGCTGAGAGCGTGGCAAGTGGCGCTGATCGTTGCGAGGGTCCCGAAGGAGCGCTAGTTAATTAGTTGCTCCCACCTTTCAGATGGTGCCAGGGAGCGATGCACACGGCCCGCCCACCTCAAGTGCGAGCTAACTGGTATTTGAAAGGTTCTAAAACCTTCCTTGAACTAAAGTATTCTGTTTTTTGTTTCTTTCTTTGTTTTCTTTTTTTCTTGGTTTTAAATTTTCTATTTTTTATTTACTGTCTCTTTTTTCGTTTTTATGATTTCTTTTCTTTTTCAATCAATTCCAAATTTTCAAAAAAAGTTTAAATCTTCAAAAAAAATTGCTTTCTTAAAGATGTTTGCAATTTCCAAAATGTTCTAATTTTAAAATTTCAAAAGCTATTAAAGTTTTCCAAAAAATAAAATTTTGTACACACTTTAAACTTTTATTCGAATATTTCAAAAAATGTCCACAAATTTTCAAAAAAGGTTCATAAAATTGAAAAAAAAATTGTGTTGGCAAATTTTATATGTGTTTGGAAAAATGTTCAAGTATTCAAAAGTTGTTCATGGTTGCCATTTGTTTTATGTCCGAAAAAATGTTGGCGTTTTCATGTTTTTAAACTCCCTATTTATCAAAAATTGTTCAGAGATTCAAGATGTGTCCATGTTCTTTAAAAATGTAAAAAAATTCAAAAAATAGTGTTTGCTTCTCAATAAATGTTCCAGTTTTTATTAAAAATATTCACAATTTTGAAAAAGGTTGTGTTTCAGAACATATTCATATTTAAAAAAAATCTTGATTGTAGTTTCGAATAATGTATCCCTCGAGCGCCATGCTTTTTTGCGGGTTTTCACTGCCGAACTGCAAATGGGCTAGCCTAGTCGGGGGGGGGGGGGGGGGTGGGGGGGGGGGGGGGGGCTATGCGAAAGAGCCATTGGCTGTAGGAGTTTCCTCTAGGCCATCGAATGTGCTGCAGACCAAGGCATTAAACAACATGGGCCTTGACCCGCCCCACGTGTTCACATGACTTGTCGTCTACGTTCAGGTTGTGCGGCCATGCGCGAGGCATTTCCTATTTGGCGCCACAGGCGCCAGTTAACGTGCATTTTGCTAACTGGCGCCTGTGGCGTCTGTAAATGGGCCGGCCCATCTAGGCGACTGTTCTCTTTTTTATTTTAAAAATTCTGTGAACTTTTTTGAGATTGATGAACTTTTTTGAAATTTAATGAACATCTGACTTGAAAATGTATGAACTTTTTTTTGATTTATGAACTTTTTTTCCAGTTCCATGAACTTTTTCTAAAAATACATGAACTTTTTTTCAATTTCTATGAACTTTTTTCAAATTTAATGAACTTTTGCTAAGTTGGATGAACTTTTTTCAAATTTAATGAACTTTTGCTAAGTTGGATGAACTGTTTTTCAATTTGAATGAACTTTTTTTCAAATTAATGAACTTTTTCAAAATTTATGAACCTTTTTAAAAGATATGAACGTATTTTTTCAAATGGATGAACTTTTTTTCTTTAAATCTGTAAACCTTTCTTCATTTCATATTTTTATTTTCGTAAAAAGAAATTAAAAAAACTTGGGGCAGCATGCTAATGGGCTGGCCCATGCTAGCAGCGCAGCAGGCGCCGGATCGTTAACAGGGGCGCCTGCAGCGCTGTATAGGAGCTCCCCATGCGCGATGAGCCACGGAGGTCTTGCCGCCTTGGCAACTAGGTCGAAGACCTGATGGACCGGCGCCACATCTATTCCTCTAGGGCCGCATCTGTTCATGTTCATTGCCACAGGCCAGTTCCTGCATTAATTCATCTTTTTTTTCCATGTGATACAACAAATCCGATTCCAACCCAATCCAATGCTGATTGATCCCTTGCCCAAGTAGCCAGGACCAAGAGCAATTGATTTATTTTGAATCTTCAACAATTCCACTATCACTACTAGAAAAAGGCCTACTAATGGCGCACCAGTTTTGCCTACTAATGGCGCACTACTGGTGCGCCATTAGTATCACGCCATCCAACCCCAGCAACAGCTCACTTCACAGGCACTTGTTGATATATCTAGAAAATCAATCCTATTATACCTTGTTGATGTCTAGGACTTTGTTCATGTTCATGACTATGATGAAATTTTGAAAAATATTTCAAACTTCCCGGTCATATTACGTATCATTTTTTGAAAAACAATTCAAAAAAAATCAAAACCAATTTTCTTTCTATTACTAGTGGCGCACCACATCCATGGTGCGCCACTAGTAAGTTTGAATTTTTTTGAATTTTTTTTGCCTCTAGATCTTGAAAGCCCCGTAACTTTTTTTTTGTTAGGTTTTTGGGGATTTTGAAAATGTTTAACGGGGTTCTAATGATACGGACCACATTCCCCAGGAAGGCTCCATGCCCCACTACAATGTTACTTTTAGACTAGCATGATGAGATATGCGCCATCTTAGCCTTGCCTATGGGTCCACGATGGCACCTGCTGCGAAAGCAATCGAGGCTTAGATCATCTCCGGGAGGGCATGCTTAAACTTGTGCTCCGGGAGGACCTGGATCGTGCACGTGCCAAGGAATTTTGCCACTACTATAGTTGCAATTACCACAGGAACAGGTAGCTGCCGGTGTCGAGTATGGCCTTATGACGGTCCAGGGTGAACTCTGACAGCAAGAGTCCACGAACACTAGGCCCTGAATGGCATAGGTTACAGACGGCCAGACCCAGCCCCCCCCTCCCCCCGGCGCTACACTTGTCGCCGCATCGTCGCCTGCTGGTACTGCAACCTCTGCGTCGTCGCCTGCTGGTACTACCACCATGGGAAGTCGATCGTAACTTGCTCTCTCTAACTCTCCTTGCCTAGCTTCTCCTCTGGTCCCCTGTCTCTCTTCTAATGTAGATGGTTATGTGTTGCTGAAAGGTGAATAGGGAGGTGTATAGGTGTAGAAAACTACTGCAATGGCCCGTCCCAGTGGCTACATGTGTGCAGTGGTAGAGCTTGATGAAGATTGTTGACCGGGCTAATCAGAGTTGAGGGGGAAAAGAAGATAAGTAATGCACGAACTCTGAGAAATCTTGTATATTCAAGTCTAATAATTAGGGCATAGTTAACTGTTTTCCTAGAGTAGGGGGGGGGGGGGCAATGGCCCCCATGAAGCTCCGCCATTGGTGGCATTGATAGACAGATTCTCAGGGATGGAGGTAGTTCCATGTGGAAGTGCGTCATCATAAAACATAGATGGACTCATTGACCGGAGGCACGCTGGCTGCCACCACGTCTCTCTCCTCCCCTCGAGTATTCACAGAGTACCACTTACATAGCCTCACTGACGAGCGGGCCCGTGAGAAGCGGGCCCACAATTCATAGGGGATAGCTAGCCTTTGGGCGGGAGAAGGATGGACATTAGACGAAAAACAGACGGCCATGATTGATTTAGAAGCCCAATCCGATGATACGGACCACATTCCCTGGGAAGGCTCTGTGCCCGACCACAATGTTACTTTGGCTAGCATGATGAGATGTGCGCCACCTTAGCTTTGCATGTGGGTCCACTAGGTCAGATATGTTATTAACCAATATAAACCGTAGATTTGGGCTAGCTACAACAGTTTACCACAACCAGTTGTGTTTTGCGCAAAGATAACTAATCGATAAAGTTCCTAAGCTCTCAGGATTTTGAAGCTTCTGGTGAATCGGTGGTGTGAAAGCCGTGTGGGTTAACTTTTGACAGGGGGTGAACCGCGTTGGATGGTAACTGGGTCCTAAGTTACTAAGCTCCCAGGATTTTGAAGCTCCTGGTGAATCGGTGGTGTGAAAGCCGTGTCGGTAAATGTTGGACAGGGGGCGAACCGCGTCGGATGGTAACTGGGCCCTACCTGTGGACTGTGGACATGTATGTTAGTCGATTTGACAGTTCGAGGTGAATAGCTGGGGCGGAGGGAGGTGTCTAGCGTCTCGGCCCTATCGAATTCATCAGTGCTGCTCCGTCATGGGAGGGCCTTGGGTGTTCGCCATCGGCTTCGCTCCGCCTAGCTACGGCCGCTGCCTGCCTTCATGTTGCCCGTAGTCCGTTCTTGCCACCACCCCATGTAGATCTGGAACCAACCCCAGTTGTGTTTTGCGCAAAGATAACTAAACAATAAAGTTCCTAAGCTCTCAGGATTTTGAAGCTTCTGGTGAATCGGTGGTGTGAAAGCCGTGTGCGTTAACTTTTGACAGGGGGTGAACCGCGTCGTTTGGTAATTGGGTCCTAAGTTACTAAGCTCCCAGGATTTTGAAGCTCCTGGTGAATTGGTGGTGTGAAAGCCGTGTCGGTCAACGTTTGACAGGGGCGAACCGCGTCGGATGGTAACTGGGCCTTGCCTGTGGACTGTGGACATGTATGTTAGTCGATTTGACGGTTCGAGGTGAATAGCTGGGGCGGAGGGAGGTGTCTAGCGTCTCGGCCCTATCGAATTCATCAGTGCTGCTTCGTCATGGGAGGGCCTTGGGTGTTCGCCATCGGCTTCGCTCTGCCCAGCTACGGCCGCCGCCTGCCTTCATGTTGCCTGTAGTCCCTTCTTGCCACCACCCCATGTAGATCTAGAACCAACCCCGAGATTGCTCCCCCTCCCCCCCCCCCCCCCCCCCCCAATCGTCGGTCACATCATGCTTTCCCGTCGTATGCCAGCGATTCCCATCAGCCTGCTCTCCTTCCCGTGCACAACCCCAACGGTGGTCAATGACTAGAATTGTGGTGGAAAGACAAACGGGTAGTGTCCTGCTTTGTGGAGGGGTAGACATGTGTGTCTGCCGGCTCCACCCCATCGTCGCCTACTGCCATGAATTGGCCACAAATTCAGCATGGTTTTGCCACATCCTCCACGGAGTAATAGACTCCATCCCCAGGTTCTTGATTTTTTGTTCCTTTTTCATGTTCATGTTACAGGGGGCAACCTTTTTTTTGCTCGGACCTTCCTTCCATGGTACCTTTTTTTTGTTCAGATCTTCCTTCCATGGTCATGTCTGGCAAAGAATTGATATGCTTGGTTATTCGTAAAAGAGCACGATAATAGAAAACAATAATGTGTGCATGCTTCCTTTTGTGATATTATACTGCTCTGCTCTTCGCAGCTAGCTAGCGAGTTCATTGCTGCGATCGAGGGGCCAAAGCCAGCTTATGGTTTCTTGGCTAGTCAATCTAAAGGCGAGGGGGGTTAGGGACATAGTGTATTAGTAATATGGTGGTGGTGTGCACCTTTTAGCCCACAGATCTGGGATGCTTGTGAGATTACTTTTGAGATTGGGGCTATGAGGCACATGAACGATTGGGATAAGTGGGCTGATATTGTCGGTACAAACAAATTTCAAAGGGGCACGAGTACTCATGAAGTTTAGACTTATATACTGATTATGCACATTAATAAACAATTATCTTATGTTCCCGAAGGGATGGCCTTATTTTTTCTGAACTTGGTATTTGTATTTGTTGGCATGTTACATGGAAGATTGTCTTTTTGTGAAGGAATCGTCTGTATTGATGATCCATCTTTCATTTCTTTAATGTACTCCCTCTGCTCCTAAATATGTCTTTTTAGAGACTCCAATACAGACTACATACAAAGCAAAATGAGTGAATCTGCACTCTAAAATATGTCTATATACATATGCATTTAGTCCCTATTGAAATCTCTAAAAAGACTTATATTTAGAAAAGGGGGGAGTAACTCTTAATAAAGGGTAGTTGTGTGAGCATCAAATTAGGATCTCAGTCTAAGAGACAAGGTCTGATTATGTAATTTAGAGGTGCTTAATGTGGTTCAGGGAGATTTTTCGGTCAAGTTCAGGGTGCAATCAAAACTGGATGTGTTTCGATGGTCCCTAGTAGCGGTCTATGGGGCAGCACAACCTGAACTCAAACCTGACTTTTTGGACGATTTGGTGCGAATTTTTGGAGATGAAAATCTGCCTATACTAGTCGGATGTAACTTTTCGAGTAGATGATTTTTCATATAAAAAACTTTTTAATCCGAGTTCGTATGTAAAAGTTATGGCCATTTTACAAATTTTCAGAGAGATTTTGCAAATAAATTCGAAATTCATATTTGTAAATTTTCCCAACAACTAGACCACATATCACATGGGAAACTTATTTTCTTTTATTTTTTTGACATTTTTATCATTTTCTTTTTTTTTTAAACTGAAAAGGCGGTCCATGGGGGGGGGGGTGCATTCGGGAACTTTTGGGCCAAGTTAGTGCGCCATTACTAGTTTTGAAAAGAAAAAAAGAAAAAAAATTGATTTTTTTTTTGAAAAAAACTTAGTAATGGCGCACCTGTGGACAGTGCGCCATTACTAGTTAACTAGTAATACTAGTAATGGCGCACTGTCCACAGGTGCGCCATTACTAACAATTTATTTTTTAAACTACTAATGGCGCACGGTTCGTGTGGTGCGCCATTACTATGTCAACTAGTAATGGCGCACCACACCCACGGTGCGCCATTAGTAGTTTTGAAAAAATTAAAAAACAATAATTTTTACTAATGGCGCACCGTGGGATGTGGTGCGCCATTAGTATTTGCACACTAATGGCGCACCAACACATGGTGCGCCATTAGTATTTAGTAATGATGCACCACATGTACAGTGCGCCATTAGTGTCCATCCCATCCATAGCCCTTTTCTAGTAGTGTATCGTCCAAGGACCTATGACCGTATGACCATGAGTTCTGAAATTCACTAGGCAATAGTTGCCAGTAGCTTGTTGCTATTTTTTTATCCTTGAGGGAAGTTATATAGGTGTTAGAAGATTCTGGTATAATTTCAGCAAATATGGAGCAATATAAAATATAGTTTCTTCACAAATTGAAATAGTGACCAAAGATTAGGATTGGATGATGTGCTCACCGTGAGTATGGAATCTTGAATATTTTTACATATTCAAGGTCTATATGAGTCATAGGGGTTTTGAGAATTTTGTGATTTAGGAAATGACAGAAATGTAGGTTGCTTCACAAACTAGGGCAAACATGGTTTTCCTTTTATAAAAAAGGAATATTCTCAAGAAATGAATATTGGGGTTAGGCTAGGATAGAAATGACATGATTTTGGGATGGATTTGAGAGTGATGAATCACTTGGGAGAGGAAAAGGAGATGGTCTTCCCAGATTTCGAGACCACAGAGCCAAACCAAAAAAAAGCCAAACCAGAATCCAAAGAGATCCAAAAGAAAAAAAAAGGCGAAAAATTGGGCTGTACATTGTTGCAGCATCTCGAGTAGCAAATGCTTTTGCTGACAGCTACTCCCTCCGTCCCATAATATAAAAATGTTTTTTATACTAAAACGTTCTTACATTATGGACATTATGGGACGGAGGGAGTATATTGCAGCATGTGCCGATGCAGTGACCCTAACAGTGGCGGCTCGAGCTGCTGCTGCCCGCTGTGTTCTGGCACGTGATGATGTGGCAACATCATTACTGGTAGCTCGAGAGACTTCTACATGGCATGATCGGCTGATTAGAACACGAAACACAATGCAAGAATCTGCTAACGGCCATAAGAAAGCACATGAAGATGCAGTAGCAGTAGCGTTGGAAACTCGAAAATCCGCGATCCGCTGTGCTGTGGCAAGTCGCCGTGCTGCATCGGCGGTTTCGTTAGCTCGAGAAGCTGCCGCCGGCCTTGCGGTGCCGCTGGGTGATGCAGCAGCACTAAAAGCTAGAATAGCTTCTGCTAGTTGTGACGACGCACTTGTCTATCCAGCTCAAGATGCTGATGAGTTTGTGGACAAGATACATGGTTGGGTGATGACCATGGCAACGCTCTTTGTGGGCATCGCATTCCAAGAAATCGTGCATCCTCCATACGGGATGTCCTGGGACCAGTGTGCCCGATCCAAGAGTTCAAATGCTGGGAAGGCAGCCTCTGGTGCTCCGGTGCTCCAACTGTTGGACAATTTCAGGTTAACCACCGCATGTTTATACTTGTTTGCCAACACCTTTACTGTGGCAGTAGCACTGACATTTGCTGGTAGTGCTACTGACCATGAAAAAGGCCACGACAAGAATTACCCTCCTGTACATACAACTTATACTGGCAAGCCTCGTCTTTATGGTTGTCACTTCCTTCAACACCGGTATATCGGGGGATCATCGCCTTAAACGATATATTCTTATTTTCTTTTATTTATACGCCATTTCTACCTTCTTATTTGTGAAGAGAGGTATGGGAACTTTCCATTTCAAATCCCTCAGTACGAGACACTACATGGACATGAACTGTAGCAATCAATAAAACTAGCAGGGTGAACACGCATTTGCGCGGCTAGACGTAACACATATTGCTATATTTAATATTATGTAGTCGGATTTTGGTCTGGAAGTTAACTATCATCCGTAGTGTAGCAAATAAAATGTACATTTCGTAGAAACATGGTGAAACTTACTAAGGTCATGCTAATGCAAGAAATAAGTGAATAAAGTAGGAGATTATACATCATGTTTGTTTTCCTCTAAAAGTCCTATAGCATGTTGCATTCCATTGGAAATTCCCACAGGTCTAATATGACTATACCTTTGTTTCAAACGACACCAATAACTTCTCTGATAGGACTTCTATCCTCTAACCCTACTTTTCAATGTTCAAGAAGGGATCATTAACAAACAACTGGATAAGTTGGTGTTGTGGATCAATGTGGAATCCATTGGTTTTCATATGTTTTACCCACTTTTCCTCTTCAATTTGTCCTCATCCATCCTTTTCTCTATCTTCAGATCAATCAATTTTTAAGAAATTGCTTATAATTATTGTAACTCGTTGATGAATCAAGTGACCTCTTAGCCCGGGTTGTATTACAATTGTGTATTTGATTAATATTGTAATATCCTCATATCCTCATCTTAATTACTATGATTGTCTATGTCAGAGTATCAATCGATCCGATGCAATTCTAGCTTTCTGTTATTGAAATTTTTTGAGACATTAATTTTCACTCCCAATCATCAAAGCTCATACATTGTAGCTATTTTGCATTGCCTTTTTATTTTTGAAAACATTTTAGCTACAACATTCTCTATTGGTCAGTCATAACCTAGCTTGTCCTTTCAGCTCATATGCATGTTGTCGCCTCTAACCAGCTCTTTTATGGGAGTGAAATTATCGGTGAGGAAGTTTTCGGGCTCACATTAGTTAGATAGTGGGTGTACAATTCGTCATTCTGGATCAAATCCTCGATCATGACTAAAAATTTTGTTCATTATTTTTTATAATGCGATGATATGTTTATCACTTTCTCTCAACAAATATATTTATCCTTGTATATTCATTAGAATTCTTCTACAATATTCCTTTGCACTTAAACATGATGTAGCCTGTTTGACACAATGGTGCCCTTGTCTGGTTCTGCACGACTTATACCTTTTAACACAATGACTCATTATATATTGCCAAGCCAGTACAGAAAGCCAGTAATCCACGGAAGCATATCTGGCATCAGCGGTGATGCCATTATTGAAGTATCCCAATGTGAATCGAGTGTATTCACTCTTAGTTCTTCATCACAACCATTGTTTATGTGAATGTGCATAATGGCTTTGTTGCCTTCTAGGACATCATGTTGTTTCCGTTGTTTCCTTCCAAACTACTTAAAAAGTTGTTATTTTTTTATTGATAATGTACAAATGAAGTTTGATCAGACAATACAAATTTTCATATGAAAAAAAATCTAAACTGGAATTGATCTACGTATGATGAAATGACTTAGGATTCCCATCCGACACAATCCCTATCGTGCAGTGAATTGAACGGATGGCTGCCGTGCATTATCGTAGGATATTAACTAAATTTGGTGGCTTGTCGTATGCCTTCTTTTGATTTACTGGGCGCTGAGACGCTGCGACAATGTATCACATGCTCGTGCGTTTGATCCATGGCACATCATTGAAACAATTGTCAAGATTATGATGGATAAAATGAAGCTTCGTTTTATTGAAGAGAATTGTTTGTCCGCTTTATATGCGTACACATGGCAGTTGCCATAAATGGTAAGTCCATCAGGCCATGAATTAATCTGGAAACAAACGATCAGATTGTACATTTAGGCTTTATATTTTTAAACACATTTAGGCTTTATGTTTTTTTGAAGGGATTTAGGCTTCATATTAGTGCATGCTTTATATACATACGCGGCACGCGACTGAATTTTTTTGCAGTTGGAACGTGACCAACTTTTTTTTTTAGGGTTACCAACTTTTGTTTTTCTTTAACTTGGTATATGTATACATTTTAGTTGGTTGACCGATTCTAACACGACACCTAAAAAAAGTCTGACTCTAGCACGTACGCAGGTGCGTAGCCTGGTTGACCGATTCTAGCACATCCCATGGGTACCTATATGGTGATCAATCTAGACGGTTAAAATATCTTAACTTTAGAGTAACAAATCTCTACAGTTCTTTTTCTATCATTTTAATAACATAAGTACTACTCCCTCCGTTCCTAAATATTTGTCTTTTTAGGATTTTAAATGGACTATCACATACGGATGTATATAGACATATTTTAGAGTGTAGATTCACTTATTTTGCTCCGTATATAGTCACTTGTTGAAATCTCTAGAAAGACAAATATTTAGGAACGGATGGAGTAGATAGATAGATAGATAGATAGATAGACAGACTATTGAGAGAGAGACACGGATGGATGGAAGGGACTGGATCACAAAATGGAGTCCAATTTCCTGTTGTTCACCAGCGTGCATACCCTGACCGAGGGCCACTTGTTGATGAGAGGAGGGCGGAGAAGGAGGTCACCATAGTATTCGCCGCACTGGGAGGAGCATTCGCCGCACTCGGGGCAGAGGAGGCTGTGGCCAACTTCTTCTGCTCGGGCACCCCCTCCTGCATGGTCGTCGCCGTTGAGGCACACACGCCCCAAAGAGCAAGGCGTGCCAGTCACTCCCTTCCACCAGCGGAGGCGGCCACCACCTGTGAGTTTCGCGCGCCTGCATGCTCAGGCGGCGGCTGCGTGGCCCATGACCTAGGAAAGTAAAGAGGGCCTGGGTCGGCGGCTGCGGCTGCAAGGAACCCTAGCAGATCTAGAAGAACGGGGTGGAAGGGGAGAGGAGGGCAAGGGATTAGCTCTCCCGGCCAGTACCGGCGGTGTACGGCGTCAACTCGCCATTCGCAATGCACGTACACGCTTGGAGGGAGGACGACTAATGATGCAAAATGTCGATTTTACCACTGGGACACTGCAGATACGCGGTGCTGCCACCGCGTCTCCCTCCTCCCCTCCAGCACTCACAGAGTACCCACTTACCCATCCTCACTGACGAGCGGGCCCACGAGAAGCGGGCTCACCATTCATAGGGGATAGCTAGCCTTGGGGCGGGAGAATGATGGACGGAAGACGAAAAATGGACGGCCAAGATTGATTTGGAAGCCCAATCCAATGATACGGACCACATTTCCCGGGAAGGCTCCATGCCCCACTACAATGTTACTTTTAGACTAGCATGATGAAATATGCGCCATCTTAGCCTTGCCTGTGGGTCCACGATGGCACCTTCTGCGAAAGCAATCGAGGCTTAGATCATCTCCGGGAGGGCATGCTTAAACTTGTGCTCCAAGAGCACCTGGATCGTGCACGCGCCAATGAATTTTGCCGCTACTGTAGTTGCAATTACCACGAGGAACACGTAGCTGCCGGTGTCGAGTATGGCCTTATGACGGTCCAGGGTGAACTCTGACAACAAGAGTCCACGAACACTAGGCCCTGAATCGCATATGTAACGGACGGCCAGACCCAGCCCCCCCGGGCGCTACCCCTGGCGCCGCATCGTCGCCTGCCGGTACTGCAACCTCCGCGCCGTCGCCTGCTGGTACTGCCACCATGGGAAGTCGATCGAAACTTGCTCTCTCTAACTCTCCTTCTTGCCTAGCTTCTCCTCTGGTTCCCATGTTTGTCTTCTAATATAGACGGTTATGTGTTGCTGGAAGGTGAATAGGGAGGTGTACTTATAGGTGTAGAAAACTGCTGTAACGACCCGTCCCTGTGGCTACATGTGTGCAGTGGTAGAGCTTGATGAACATTGTTGATGGGGCTAATCAGAGTTGAGGGGGCAAAGAAGATAAGTAATACACAAACTCTGAGAAATATTGTATATTCAAGTCTAATAATTAGGGCATACTTAATTGTTTTCCTAGAGTAGGGGGGGGGGGGGGGGGGGGGCAATGGCCCCCATGAAGCTCCGCCACTGGTGGCATTGAGACGAGGGGGGCCTCATGAGAGAGATAGACAAATTCTCAGGGATGGAGGTAGTTCCATGTGGAAGTGCGTCATCATACAACATAGATGGACTCATTGACCGGAGGCACGCTGGCTGCCACCACATCTCTCTCCTCCCCTCCAGCACTCACAGAGTACCACTTACATACCCTCACTAACGAGCGGGCCCATGAGAAGCGGGCCCACAATTCATAGGGGATAGCTAGCCTTTGGGCGGGAGAATGATGGACGTTAGACAAAAAACAGACGGCCATGATTGATTTGGAAGCCCAATCCGATGATACGGACCACATTCCCTGGGAAGGCTCTGTTTCCTGCCACAATGTTACTTTGACTAGCATGATGAGATGTGCGCCACCTTAGCTTTGCATGTGGGTCCACTAGGTCAGACATGTTATTCACCAATATAAACCGTAGATTTGAGCTAGCTGCAACAATTTACCACAACCAGTGGTGTTTTGCGCAAAGACAACTAATCAGTAAAGTTCGTAAGCTCCCAGGATTTTGAAGCTCCTGGCGAATCGGTGGTGTGAAAGCCGTGTGGGTTAACTTTTGACGGGGGTGAACCGCGTCGGATGGTAACTGGGTCCTAAGTTACTAAGCTCCCAGGATTTTGAAGCTCCTGGTGAATCGGTGGTGTGAAAGCCGTGTCGGTCAACGTTTGACAGGGGACGAACCGCGTTGGATGGTAACTAGGTCCTGCCTGTGGACTGTGGACACATATGTTAGTTGATTTGATGTCATCGGTTCGAGGTGAATAGCTGGGGCGGAGGGAGGTTGAGGGAGTCCTGGATTAGGGGGTCCTCGGACAACCGGACTATATACTTTGGCCGGACTGTTGGACTATGAAGATACAAGGTTGAAGACTTTGTCCCGTGTCCGGATGGGACTCTCCTTTGCGTGGAAGGCAAGCTTGGCAATTCGGATATGTAGATCTCCTTCTCTGTTACCGACTCTGTGTAACCCTAGCCCCCTCCGGTGTCTATATAAACCAGAGGGTTTAGTCCATAGGACAACAACAATCATAATCATAGGCTAGCTTCTAGGGTTTAGCCTCTACGATCTCGTGGTAGATCAACTCTTGTAATACTCATATCATCAAGATCAATCAAGAAGGAAGTAGGGTATGACCTCCATCAAGAGGGCCCGAACCTGGGTAAAACATCGTGTCCCCTGCCTCCTGTTACCATTAGTCTTAGACGCATAGTTCGGGACCCCCTACCCGAGATCCGCCGGTTTTGACACCGACATTGGTGCTTTCATTGAGAGTTCCACTGTGTCGTCCCGATAAGGCTTGATGGCTCGCCTCGTTGTCAAGGACAACATCACCTCTGGAGCAACCCTGGCTGTAGGCCAGACTCTCCGGCTGGGCGACTTCGTCATGACCGCCCGTTCGGCCGCCGTGCCGACGATGACTTCTCAGGTCATCAAGAAAAGCCTCCACATCAGCCCGGAATTCACCGAGCAGATGGATCCAATGGAGCTCTCCTCCCTAAACGAGCTCTTGGATCGCATCGCCACCCTGGGAGTCGCTACGGACTATGATTGGATTGGGCTTAAACCCGACCTAAGGGAGATTAATTCTCCTCCGATCACCCATCAGATAGCGGTGGTGGAGGAACAAAACAACGATTCCCCCTCTATTTTGAGGACAAACTATGTCCAAATTCCCGAGCTCTCCGAGCCGGATACCCGTCTACGGGAGGACATGGCCCTGGCTCGAACCTAGAATCGGGCAACGGGCCACAAATATTGGGCAATGGCCCGGAGCCCGAGTTGCCAAGCTCGGGAGCTCCTTTGCCCCTGGGTCTCAGATTGGGTCAGGACGTGGACTTAAGTCTACCCACACACCCAGACACAAGTGATCTTTCCCACATCAGACAAGAGCCCCAAGAGACAGTACACCGCTTCTGGGCCAGATTCCTCCTTGTAATGAGCAAGGTTAAGGACTGTCACGAGGAAGACACAATCTCATTATTTTGCAAAAATTGCACGGACAAGGGAATTCTCAACGCCATAAGTCGCCGTGCCATAGCACACTTCGCCGACTTGGCGGCCATAGTACAAAAGTACTGTGCGATGGAAAGCGCCTAGAAAACCCAATCAAAATTCTGGGATCCTCTGGCCCTAGCTAAACCCCTCGTCCGAACTAAAAGGGTGCGCTCTCGTAGGTCACCCAACCTAATTACAAAAAAGCCAAAGCCCTCTACAGGGCATGGAATTGTACTGGAGGGATGGCTCAACAGGCCATGCAAAATTTGTTGGGGAACGTAGTAATTTCAAAAAATTTCCTACGCACACGCAAGATCATGGTGATGCATAGCAACGAGAGGGGAGAGTGATGTCCACGTACCCTCGTAGACCGAAAGCGGAAGCGTTAGAACAACGTGGTTGGTGTAGTCGTACGTCTTCACGGCCCGACCGATCAAGCACCGAAACTACGGCACCTCCAAGTTCTAGCACACATTCAGCTCGATGACGTTCCCCGTACTCCGATCCAGCAGAATGTCGGGGAAGAGTTCCGTCAGCACGATGGCATGGTGACGATCTTGATGTTCTACCATCGCAGGGCTTCGCCTAAGCACCCCTACAATATTATCGAGGAGGACTATGGTGGAGGGGGCACCGCACAAGCCTAAGAGATCAAGAGATCAATTGTTGTGTCTATGGGGTGCCCCTCCCCGTATATAAAGGAGTGGAGGAGGGGGCCGGCCAAGCGGGGTGGCGCTCCCTAGGGGGGGAGTCCAACCCCCACTGGGAGTAGGACGCCCCCCTTTCCTATTAGGAGAGGGAGAGGGAAGGAAGAGGAGGGAGGGAAGAAGGAAAGGGGGGCCGGCCCCCCTCCCAATTTGGATTGGGCTGGGGGGGGGGGGCGTACCCCCTCCTTTGCTCCTTTCCCCTCCTTTCCACTAAGGCCCAATGAGGCCCATATACCTCCCGGGGGGTTCCAATAACCTCCCGGAGCTCCGGTATTGTCCCAATCTCACCCGAAACCTTTCCGGTGTCCAAATATAGTCGTCCAATATATTGATCTTTATGTATCGACCATTTCGAGACTCCTCGTCATGTCCGTGATCACATCCGGGACTCCAAACAACCTTCGGTACATCAAAACTCATAAAATCATAATAAAACTGTCAACGAAACCTTAAGCGTGCGGACCCTGCGGGTTCGAGAACTATGTAGACATGACCGAGACACGTTTCCGGTCAATAACCAATAGCGGAACCTGGATGCTCATATTGGCTCCTACATATTCTACGAAGATCTTTATCGGTCAAACCGCAAAATAACATACGTCGTTCCCTTTGTCATCGGTATGTTACTTGCCCGAGATTCGATCGTCGGTATCCCAATACCTAGTTCAATCTCGTTACCGGCAAGTTTCTTTAATCGTTATGTAATGCATCATTCCGTAACTAACTCATTAGCTACATTGCTTGCAAGGCTTATAGTGATGTGCATTACCGAGAGGGCCCAGAGATACCTCTCCGACAATCAGAGTGACAAAACCTAATCTCGAAATACGCCAAATCAACATGTACCTTTGGAGACACCTGTAGAGCTCCTTTGTAATCACCCAGTTACGTTGTGACGTTTGGTAGCACACAAAGTGTTCCTCCGGTAAATGGGAGTTGCATAATCTCATAGTTGTAGGAACATGTATAAGTCATGAAGAAAGCAATAGCAACATACTAAACGATCAAGTGCTAAGCTAACGGAATGGGTCATGTCAATCACATCATTCTCCTAATGATGTGATCTCGTTAATCAAATGACAACTCATGTCTATGGTTAGGAAACATAACCATCTTTGATTAATGAGCTAGTCAAGTAGAGGCATACTAGTGACATTAAGTTTGTCTATGTATTCACACATGTATTATGTTTCCGGTTAATACAATTCTAGCATGAATAATAAATATTTATCATGATACGAGGAAATAAATAATAACTTTATTATTGCCTCTAGGTCATATTTCCTTCAAAATTCACAACACACTGGACACCATACCAACACACAGCCTTAGAGCATGTTGGATACTCCAGCAGGTGGCCAAGAGCGGCGAGGACCTTCTCATCAACAATACCGCAGAGCACCATCCCGTGGAAAATAACTTACTGATAGTCTTCGAGACTTTCGCATCAAACAACAGGCACAAGCGAGTACTCCACAGCCTCGCCGAAGTCTGCCACGTCGCGACAATAAACCCGTGGAGCGATACATCCATAACCTTCAACGCCAGCGACGAACCTCAATTCCGAATAGTCCGAGCACCAGCCGCTTTGGTCCTTAGTCCAATCGTGGACGGATTCCGGCTTACTAAACTGCTCATGGGCGGCGATAGCGTATTAAACCTCATCTATGAGGAAACTCTTAACAAAATGGAAATAGATAAGAGCCGCATTGAGCAAAGCAGCACGACCTTCAGAGGAATCATCCCTAGTCGGGAGGCACGATGTGCAGGGAAAATCACACTGGATGTGGTATTCGGCACTCGGGAGAATTATAGGTCCGAAGAAATCACATTCCAAGTTGCCCCGTTTAGCAGTGGATACCACGCCCTCTTGGGGCGGGACGCATTCACAAGCTTCCAAGCTATACCCCATTACGGGTACATGAAGCTCAAGATGCTGGGGCCCAATGGAATCATCACTCTAGCCAGTGATCCGGACATAGCACTCTGTGCCGAAAATAAAACTAACGCACTAGCCCTGGAGGCATTATCCGAAGTCCTCGCGGCCGAAGAGTTAATTGCGCTGCGCTCCGCAGTAGACAGGGACGACGTGATACTCAACAAACGACCCAAGTCCACCTCTTTTCAACTGGCAGACGAAATAGTCAAATTCCAGGTCCACCCAACGGACCCTACAAAATCAGTATCAATTGGGGCACAGCTGAACCCCACAATGTACGCTGCACTATGAGAGTTCTTGCGCGAGAATTGGGACATTTTTGCCTGGCATCCTTCAGACATGCCAGGTATCCCATGCAGGCTGGCCGAACATAGCCTAAACATACTAAAGGGATACAAGCTGGTCAAGCTGACTCTTCGGCGCTTTTCAGAACCCAAGCGACAAGCCATGGGAGAAGAGCTAGCCAAGCTACTCGAAGCCGGATTCATCAGAGAAATAAAACATCTAGACTGGCTAGCAAACCTGGTGATGGTACCAAAGAAGGATAAATCCTGGCGCCTATGCATCGATTTCAAAGACCTTGATAAGGCTTTCCCTAAGGATCCCTTCCCCCTCTCCCGCATTGATCAAGTTATCGACGCTACTGCAGGACACGACTCATTGTGTTTCCTCGACGCATACTCCGGATACCATAAAATCAAGATGGCGGAGTCCAATCAAGCTGCAACAGCATTTATCACTCCATACGATCCCTTCTGTTTTAAGACCATGCCTTTTGGGCTCAAAAACGCCGGTGCAACCTATCAACGCATGATCCAGACATGCCTGGAAACACAAATCGGCAAAACAGTGGAGGCTTATGTAGACGATGTGGTCATCAAAACCAGACACGTCTAATCATTAATCGACGACTTGAGGCTTACGTTCGACAATCTCCAAACATATGACATCAAGCTCAACCCGGAAAAATGTGTTTTCGGCGTACCAGCCGAAAAGCTCTTGGGCTTTATTGTTTCCAATAGAGGAATCGAAGCAAACCCAGCTAAAATCCAAGCTCTGGCACAGTTGGCTACCCCAATAGACCTCAAGCAAATCCAGAAACTAACTGGATGCGTGGCCGCCTTAAGCCACTTTATCTCCAGATTAGGAGAAAAGGCGCTACCTCTTTATCACCTTCTTAGACGCACCAAACACTTCGAGTGGACGGATGCGGCTACGACTGGGCTGGAGGAAATAAAAGCCCTCTTGGCCACCAATCCAATCCTGGCAGCGCTAAATGTCGGTGAACCCATGCTGCTATATATAGCTGCAACACACTAGGTTGTAAGCGCAGTGCTTGTCGTCGAACGAGAGACAGATGGACATAAATCCCCACTACAAAATCCGGTATACTACGTATCCAGTGTCCTCACTCCATGCAAGTCACGGTACCCACATTATCAAAAGATAGCATACGCGGTCTTCATGGCACCCCCAAAACTATGACACTACTTTCAAGAGTGTTCAATCACGGTGGCCTCCGAAGTACCACTCAATGACATAATAAATAACCGCGATGCCATGGGCCGGATTGCAAAATGGGCTATTGATAACCCACAAGTATAGGGGATCGCAATAGTTTTCGATAAGTAAGAGTGTCGAACCCAACGAGGAGCTAAAGGTAGAACAAATATTCCCTCAAGCTCTATCGACCACCGATACAACTCTACGCACGCTTGACGTTTACTTTACCTAGAACAAGTATAAAACTAGAAGTACTTTGTAGGTGTTTTCGGATAGGCTTGCAAGAAAGTAAAGAGCACGAAAATAAAACTAGGGGCTGTTTAAGTAAAGACACAACTAAAGTAAATATGGCGAGTGTGGAAAAGTGGTGGTAGGAGTTGTGGAATTGTCCCTAGGCAACTGACTATGTTACTAGACCGGTAATCACTATTGCAATTTTGTTTGAGGGAGAGGCATAAGCTAACATACTTTCTCTACTTGGATCATATGCACTTATGATTGGAACTCTAGCAAGCATCCGCAACTACTAAAGATTCATTAAGGTAAAACCCAACCATAGCATTAAAGCATCAAGTCCCCTTTATCCCATACGCAAACAACCTACTTACTCGGGTCTGTGCTTCTGTCACTCACGCCACCCACCATAAGCAAATCATAAACATATTGCAAACCCTACATCAGGAACCCCTCACGCTTGCGCGACACGGAGGGCACAATAGGATAGCACCAATAATAAAACATGCAACTCAAGCCAATCATAGCAATTCATCAATCACCGATAGGACAATAGGAATCTACTCAGACATCATAGGATGGCAACACATCATTGGAAAATAATATGAAGCATAAAGCACCATGTTCAAGTAGAGGGTACAGCGGGATGCGGGAGAGTGGACTGCTGTAGATAGAAGGGGGAAGGTGATGGAGGTGTTGGTGAAGATGGCGGAGGTGTTGGTGAAGATCGCGGTGATGATGATGGCCCCCGGCGGCGTTCCGGCGCCACCGGAAGTGAGGGGGAGAGAGCCCCCTCCTTCTTCTTCTTCTTCCTTGACCTCCTCCCTAGATGGGAGGAGGATTTCCCCTCTGTTCCTTGGCTCCCATGGCTTGGGAGGGGCGAGAGCCCCTCCGAGATTGGATCTATCTCTCTGTTTCTGCGTTTTCTGCGTTCTGTTCGTTGGCTTCTGGCTCTGTTTCACCGTTTCGCATATATATGGAGATCCGTAACTCCCATTCTCCTGAAACCTTTTCCCTGATTTTTTTTCCGAATATTATCTTTCTTGTGGCAAAAGAAGAGCATCAACCGCCTTACGGTGGGCTCACGAGGGTAGGCCGCGCGCCCGGGGGGGAGGGCGCGCCCCCCTGCCTCGTGACCACCTCGGGCACCGTCTCGCTTGGATTTTTCTTCTGGAATTTTCCATATTTTCCAAAAATAAGCTCTGTCCATTTTTATCCCGTTTGGATTCCGTTTGATATGGATATTCTACGAAACATAAAACATGCAACAAACATGAACTGGCACTGGGCACTGGATCAATATGTTAGTCCCAAAAATAATATAAAAAGTTGCCAAAAAGTATATGAAAGTGAATAATATTGGCATGGAACAATCAAAAATTATAGATATGACGGAGACGTATCAGCATCCCCAAGCTTAATTCCTGCTCGTCCTCGAGTAGGTAAATGATAAAAAAGAATAATTTTTGATGTGGAATGCTACCTAGCATAATCTTGATCATATGTCTAATCATGGCATGAATATTAAGACACGAGTGATTCAAAGCAATAGTCTATCATTTGACATAAAAACAATAATACTTTGAGCGTACCAATAAAGCAATCATGTCTTTTCAAAACAACAAGGCAGAAGCAAGCTTATCCCTATAAAATCATACAGTTTGGCCATGCTTCATTTTCGTCACACAAAATGCCCCCATCATGCACAACGCCGATGACGAGCCGAGAAATTGGTTCATACTTTTTAACGCGCTTCATCTTTTTCAACCCTCACGCAATACATGAGCGCAAGCCATGGATATAGCACTATAGGTGGAATAGAATATAATGATGGAGGTTATGTGGAGAAGACAAAAAAGGAGAAAGTCTCACATCAACTAGGCGTATCAACGGGCTATGGAGATGCCCATCAATAGATATCAATGTGAGTGAGTAGGGATTTCCATGCAACGGATGCACTAGAGCTATAAGTATATGAAAGCTCAAACTGAAACTAAGTGGGTGTGCATCCAACTTGCTTGCTCATGAAGACCTCGGGCATTTGAGGAAGCCCATCATCGGAATATACAAGCCAAGTTCTATAATGAAAATTCCCACTAGTATATGAAAGTGAAAGCATAGGAGGCTCTCTCTGTGAAGAACATGGTGCTACTCTGAAGCACAAGTGTGGTAAAAGGATAGTAACATTGCCCCTTCTCTCTTTTTCTCTCATTTTTTTATTTTCTATTTTATATATATATTTTTATTTTTTTGGTGGGCTTCTTTGGCCTCTTTTTTTATTTGGGCTTCTTTGGCCTCTTTTATTTTTCATAAAGTCCGGAGTCTCATCCCGACTTGTGGGGGAATCATAGTCTCCATCATCCTTTCCTTACTGGGGCAATGCTCTAATAATGATGATCATCACACTTTTATTTACTTACAACTCAATATTACAACTCAATATCTCGATCAGATATGACTCTATATGAATGCTTCCGGCGGTGTACCAGGATGTGCAATGATCTAACATAGCAATGACATCAAAAAATGGACAAGCCATGAAAGCATCATGCTAGCTATCTTACGATCATGCAAAGCAATATGACAATGAATGCTCAAGTCATGAATATGATGATGATGGAAGTTGCATGACAATATATCTCGGAATGGCTATGGAAATGCCATGGTAGGTAGGTATGGTGGCTGTTTTGAGGAAGATATAATGAGGCTTATGTGTGATAGAGCGTATTGTATCACGGGGTTTGGATGCACCGGCGAAGTTTGCACCAACTCTCGAGGTGAGAAAGGGCAATGCACGGTACCGAAGAGGCTAGCAATGATGGAAGGGTAGAAGTGCGTATAATCCATGGACTCACATTAGTCACAAAGAACTCATATATTTATTGCAAAAGTTTATTAGCCCTCGAAGCAAAGTACTACTACGCATGCCCCTTGGGGGATAGATTGGTAGGAAAAGACCATCGCTCGTCCCCGACTGCCACTCATAAGGAAGACAATCAAAGAAACACCCCATGCTTCAAATTTGTCACACAACGGTTACCATACGTGCATGCTACGGGACTTGCAAACCTCAACACAAGTGTTTCTACAATTTCACAATTACTCAACTAGCATGACTCTAATATCACCATCTTTATATCGCAAAACTATTGCAAGGAATCAAACATATCATATTCAGCGATCTACAAGTTTATGTAGGATTTTATGACTAACCCTGTGAATGACCAGTTCCTGTCATCTCTCTAAATAGATATAAGTCAAGAAAGAGAGTTTAATTCTTTCTACAAAAGATATGCCCGCGCTCTAATAAATCTAAGTGAAGCAAAAGAGCATTCTACAAATGGCGGTTTTCTATGTAAAGAGAAACAGGCAATCCAACTTCAAATGATATAAGTGAAGCACATGAAGCATTCTATAAAGCCACACTCAAAAGATTTAAGTGAAGTGCAATGAGCATTCTATAAATCAACCAAGGATTATCTCATACCAGCATGGTGCATAAAAGAAAAATAAAAACCTAATTGCAAAAGACACTCCAAGACTTGCACATAATGCATGAACGAAACGAATTCGAAAACATACCGATACTTGTTGAAGAAAGAGGGGATGCCTACCTAGCATCCCCAAGCTTAGACGCTTGAGTCTCCTTGAATATTTACTTGGGGTACCTCGGGCATCCCCAAGCTTGAGCTCTTGCCTCTCTTCCTTCTTCTCACATCGAAACATCCTCGATTAGACACTACATCCACACAAAACTTCAACAGAAAACTCGGTAAGATCAGTTAGTATAATAAAGCAAATCACCACTCTAAGTACTGTTGCAAACCAATTCATATTTTGTTTTTGCATTGTGTCTACTGTAATATAACTTTTTCATGGCTTAAATCCACTGATATAAATTGATAGATTCATCAAAACAAGCAAACTATGCATCAAAAACAGAATCTGTCAAAAACAGAAGAGTCTGTAGCAATCTGAACATCCACCATACTTATGGTACCCCAAAAATTCTACCAAAATTAGGAAAAATAAACAAGTTGTATAGCAATACAGTGCAAAAGGAATCAGAACCAATTGATGTTTCAGATAAAAATGTAAAATCGTGCACTACATCCAAAGTTTCTGTCCTGCACCGTACAAACCAACAAGCATTGTAAACATCCTAAAGGCAAACCTTGTCACATTATTTTTATAATACAATGGAATTGTACAAGGGGATAATTATTTTTGTTTAAAAGTTTCTGTAATCAAGATTCACAAAGTTGTTGTGAGCATGAACAAAGTCCAAGGCTAGCTCCCACTTCAACAATGCTTGTCTTTCTCACTTCCACTTTCCTTTTTAAAAAGTTTTTGGTTCCCCTCTTTATTTTTGTTGTTTTTAAACTATATTAAAGCACTCAGCAGAAATAAATGACTCTCTAGAACTTCCGGGTTGTCTCCCTGGCAGCGCTTTCTTTAAAGCCATTAAGCTAGGCATATAGTGCTCAAGTAATGGATTCACCCGGATCCCAAGGTATATCAAAGCCAATTTTAATTAACAATGATTTGTAATTTAGTAGTGAGCACAAAGTAACATATATCATGCAACAACGAAGTCTAACTCTCTTCCTATGCATCGGCATGTCATAAAAGAACAATTCATGCACACAAAGTAAATGCCAATGCATAGTATAAGCAGTTTCTTGCAATCTATCGTGTTGGAAACATAGAGAGGTGGAGACATAGTTCCTCTCTCATAATAATTGCAAGTAGGAGCAGCAAGCACATGCATATTATATTCATCAAAATCATCATGTGTAGTAGTAAAAGGCAACCCATCAATATAATCCTTAATAAGTGCAAGCTTCTCCGATATAGTGTAGTCGGGAGAATTCAAAAAGATAATAGGACTATGATGCGTGGGTGCAATAGCAACAATTTCATTCATAACATAAGGAACTATAGCAAGTTCATCTCCATAAGCATAATTCATATTGGCATCTTGGCCATAGGCATAGCAAGCATCATCAAAAAGGGATATTTCTAGAGAATCAACGGGATCATAACAATCATCATAGCAATCATCATGGCAATCATCATAGCAACCATCCTTCGGTAAGCACGAAGGGGAATTAAACAATGTATGAGTTGAAGAGTTACTCTCATTAGAAGGTGGGCACGGGTAGCTAATCCGCTCCTCCTCCTTTTGTTCTTCGCTCTCCTGATCATCTTTTTCATCCAATGAGCTCACAATTTCATCAATTTCTTCTTCCATAGCTTCCTGCAAAATATTAGTCTCTTCTTGGACAGCGGAGACTTTCTCAATAAGTGCATCAATTGCATAATTGTATTTATACTTCTCATAGCAATATTGGAGGATAGCTAAATTTTCAGATCTATTAACAACATCATCATAATCCTCAAACTCTTTACACATAGCTTCAATTTCATAAGCACCCATAAAAGCAACAAATTCTTCTATTTGTTCCACATCATAGTAATCATATATACCATTAGCATAAGAAGCTAAGGTTTTATTATCATTAAATTTGCATGAAAAGGGAAGGTGCGGAGAATTCATCCTAGAGCAGCAAGTATAATCATATTCCACGCATAGTTTCGAAGCATACCACTTCAATAAATGAATTTGATCCCATAATAGTTTCCCTTTTTGTGTTAAGCGATAATCCCTAAAGTATTCACGTTGATCCAACGTTACCCCCATTATAAAGTTGAATGGGGTTTTCTCAGGATTATCAAAGTAGTATATAATATCTCTCGCATAATGAGAATCGAGGGTTTTAGGAGTTACTCCATCCTCGTGAGTAGCCACTACATCTAATTTTTTTTGGTATTTTGTGTTCCATATCCATAACTAAAGATAGAGAACAACTAAGAACAGCAAATAAAAATTACTTCATGATAAAGCAAATAGGCACTCACGAGAATATTCACCCCACGCTATGACTCCCCGGCAACGGCGCCAGAAAAAGGTCTTGATAACCCACAAGTATAGGGGATCGCAACAGTTTTCGATAAGTAAGAATGTCGAACCCAACGAGGAGCTAAAGGTAGAACAAATATTCCCTCAAGTTCTA
The DNA here is from genome assembly GCA_963921465.1 of Triticum timopheevii. NCBI lineage: Eukaryota > Viridiplantae > Streptophyta > Magnoliopsida > Poales > Poaceae > Triticum > Triticum timopheevii. Next base: position 657,738,878 of record OY997266.1, read on the forward strand.
TCAACCACCGATACAACTCTACGCACGCTTGACGTTTACTTTACCTAGAACAAGTATAAAACTAGAAGTACTTTGTAGGTGTTTTCGGATAGGCTTGCAAGAAAGTAAAGAGCACGAAAATAAAACTAGGGGCTGTTTAAGTAAAGACACAACTAAAGTAAATATGGAGAGTGTGGAAAAGTGGTGGTAGGAGCTGTGGAATTGTCCCTAGACAACTGACTATGTTACTAGACCGGTAATCACTATTGCAATTTTGTTTGAGGGAGAGGCATAAGCTAACATACTTTCTCTACTTGGATCATATGCACTTATGATTGGAACTCTAGCAAGCATCTGCAACTACTAAAGATTCATTAAGGTAAAACCCAACCATAGCATTAAAGCATCAAGTCCCCTTTATCCCATACGCAAACAACCTACTTACTCGGGTCTGTGCTTCTGTCACTCACGCCATCCACCATAAGCAAATCATAAACATATTGCAAACCCTACAGCGGGAACCCCTCACGCTTGCACGACACGGAGGGCACAATAGGACAGCACCAATAATAAAACATGCAACTCAAGCCAATCATAGCAATTCATCAATCACCGATAGGACAATAGGAATCTACTGAGACATCATAGGATGGCAACACATCATTGGAAAATAATATGAAGCATAAAGCACCATGTTCAAGTAGAGGGTACAGCGGGATGCGGGAGAGTGGACCACTATAGATAGAAGGGGGAAGGTGATGGAGGTGTTGGTGAAGATGGCGGAGGTGTTGGTGAAGATCGCGGTGATGATGATGGCCCCCAGCGGCGTTCTAGCGCCACCGGAAGTGAGGGGGAGAGAGCCCCCCCCCCCTCTTCTTCTTCTTCTTCCTTGACCTCCTCCCTAGATGGGAGGAGGGTTTCCCCTCTGTTCCTTGGCTCCCATGGCTTGGGAGGGGCGAGAGCCCCTCCGAGATTGGATCTATCTCTCTGTTTCTGCATTTTCCGCGTTCTGTTCGTTGGCTTCTGGCTCTGTTTCACCGTTTCACGTATATATGGAGATCCGTAACTCCGATTGGCCTGAAACCTTTTCCCTGATTTTTTTCCGAATATTATCTTTCTTGCGGCAAAAGAAGAGCATCAACCACCTTACGGTCTGCTCACGAGGGTAGGCCGCGCGCCCAGGGGGGAGGGCGCGCCCCCCTGCCTCGTGACCACCTCGGGCACCGTCTCATGTGGATTTTTCTTCTGGAATTTTCCATATTTTCCAAAAATAAGCTCCGTATGTTTTTATCCCGTTTGAATTCCGTTTGATATGGATATTCTGCGAAACATAAAACATGCAACAGACAAGAACTGGCACTGGGCACTGGATCAATATGTTAGTCCCAAAAATAATATAAAAAGTTGCCAAAAAGTATATGAAAGTGAATAATATTGGCATGGAACAATCAAAAATTATAGATACGACGGAGACGTATCAGCTATCGAGCTCCTCCCGTTCGACATAACATACAAACCACGGCGGGCCATTAAGTCGCAAGTACTGGCTGACTTTGTCTCCGAATGGACAGAAGCCGAACTCCCTAAAGAGTACGACGCGTACTCCAATTGGATCATGCACTTTGACGGCTCTAAGATGCTAGCTGGTCTAGGGGCTGGCATCGTCCTGACGTCCCCCACCGGAGATACAGTCCAATACATACTCCAAATACTTTACACAGATTCCAACAATGCAGCTGAGTATGAGGCATTGTTGCACGGTCTTCGGATGGCAGTCTCCATGGCCATTCAACGTCTAGAAGTACAAGGGGATTCAAATCTCGCAATATCGCAAATAAATGGAGACTTTGGCGCTAAGGACCCGAAAATGGCGGCCTACCGTAATGTCGTTCTCAAAATGTCAGCTCGATTCGAGGGGCTCGAATTCCACCATGTGGTTCGAGAAAACAATCAAGCGGCGGATATCCTTGCCCGCATCGGCGCTAAACGCGACCCCGTCCCACCAAATATTTTTTTGGAAAGGCTGTTCAAGCCATCCGTGGTATGGGAAGGGGAGTCCGGCAATACTAGTCCGGATCCGCAGACAACCCCAGATCCTGAACAATCTGACGTAATCGGAGGCTCCGCCACCGAAATCACACCTTCAGCCCACGTGATTATGGCGCTCATCGCCCCGTGGACAGAACCCTTCCTAGCTTACTTAAATAGGCAGGAACTCCCGGAGGACCAAAATGAGGCACGTTTCATTGTGCGGCGCTTTAAAGCCTACAAAGTCCACGAGGGAGAGCTTTATAAGAAAAGCGCGACTGGAGTGCTCCAAAGGTGCATCTCCGAAGAGGAAGGGGGGCAGCTCTTGGCCGAAATTCATGCCGGACTCGGCGGCCACCATGCCGCAGCTCGGGCGCTCGTAAGCAAGGCCTTCCGTACAGGTTTCTATTGGCGGACAGCCCGGGCAGACGCACAAGACCTTGTCCAACATTGTGTCGGTTGCCAGCTTTTTGCAAAGCAGAGCCATATGCCGCCCACCGCCCTCCAAACAATCCTATTAACTTGGCCCTTTGCGGTCTGGGGGCTCGATATGGTTGGACCCCTTAAAGGAGGAAGCCATAAGAAGAAATACTTGTTGGTCATGGTTGATAAATTCACCAAATGGATAGAAGCCAAACCAGTTAAAACGGCCGAATCCGGACCAGTGATAGACTTTATATCAGGGGTCGTACACCGCTATGGTGTCCCCCACAGCATCATCACCGATAACAGCTCAAACTTTACGGCCGATGAGGTAAAAACCTGGTGCAGCAAAATGGGCATAAAACTTGATTACGCCTCCGTCTATCACCCCCAAACAAACAGTCAAGTCGAACGAGCGAATGGTCTTATTATGAGCGGCATAAAACCCAGACTAGTGCGATCCTTGAAGGAATCAGATACGCACTGGGTCGAGGAGCTCAACTCCGTACTATGGGGGTTGCGGACCACGCCAAATCGCACAACCGGATACACACCATTTTTTATGGTGTATGGTGCAGAGGCAGTGCTACCCTGCAATATCATCCATGACGCACCTAGAGTGCACATGTACGAAGAGAGAGAAGCCGAGCTGGATCGGCAGGACAGCTTAGATGCCCTGGAGGAGGAGCGTGACGTCGCAAAGGCCCGTTCCGCATTCTATCAAGAGCAGGCTCGAAGGTATCAAAGCAGAGAAGTGCGGGCCAAAACTTATAACATTGGCGAACTCGTTCTCCGTCTACCAGAGAAGAAAAAGGACAAGCTCAAGCCCAAGTGGGAGGGTCCATTCATCATTGACAAAGTTCTCACTGGAGGTGCGTACCGTCTGCATGATGCATCAGACAATCGACTCGAGCCGAACCCATGGAACACGGCCATACTCCAAAGATTCTACGCCTATTGCCGAACTCTGTGTTTGTCTCCTTACCTCTGTCTTCCTTTTTAAATTATACTCTCTCTCTCCCTTTTACATTTATAGCCTTAAAAGCTTCAAGTATGCTTTGACCGCACACAATGGCCGCGCTATGCGCGCTCAATATACCTGGGGGCTTCTTACACAGAAGCTTAATTGTCTTGTGGGCTTTATGCCCACCACATACGCGTCACTTCTACGTATGTGCCTTTTTTCACCACTATATGCATCATTATGACTTATGTTTTGGCCAAGCTGGGTTGCCTGGCTCTTGTGTTTATGTCCTACGTTCCCGTTAGTTCGGCTAGGGCATAATGGGAGCACATTTGCGATTGTTACTTCCGGGTCAGCCGGATGTGTACCTCAGACTGGGTGAAGCCGAAAGCTAGCGTTCTTAAGGGAATATTCGGTCGGTGAACAAAAGATGTATTTTACCTACTACAAAACATGCCCCCAGATGCTTATATCCTACGTAATTTTCGCAGTTCAGACATGCACATCAATGCATGCACACCCAGGAAAGGAACCCTTAATGGAACTATTCTCACTGGAAGATGTTTCTTACCACCTATGTAATATAACATAACTAGTTGGGTACTTGTCTGTTCAAGCACTTATGACCCCTACGCGTGGTTTCCACGCGTGCCCCGGTTTTCACGTAACCGAGCGGGTATTCAGATACACTCCGGACTGTCGGGTCCAGAGGTTGAAGCGAAAAGGTCAGCCAAGACAAATGATTTACAATCCGGCTAGGGACAAAGTGTGTCCTTCGAAGTACAAAGTCACTTAGACTAACTAAATTCTTCCTCTATACCATCCAATAGGCTGTCTAGCCTACAGTCCTGTTGGGAATACTTAGCGGCTAATGCTACCTGGTCATACACCAGATGTACAGTAATCTCCTTCCCATCTGACCCTACAGGTTCGACCTCGGCCATGTGGTTCGGGTAAGCCTTGGTGTATCGCGTCTTCACCATGGCCCAGGATTCCCTTGCGCCTTGTCGGCAGGCCAATATCTTCCATAATCGGAAGCGCTGCCGCGCTCCCTTGAGCATCTTTATAAGCTCCCCCATGCCTCCTGGCAGGGAGACGGATGGCCATAAGGCCTGGGCAATACCATGCATCACCTGCCGAAATTGTTCATGCAGTTGTGAGAGCTCCTGCAGGAGATCGCCTGCAGACCCAGGCATCTCCTCTTCGAGACGACCTGTCAACATACCTACAAACATAATTTTGTTAGCACACTTCTTTGCTGAACGTTATAATGGTTCGTTAGAGCACTTACTGAATATGCCGCGCCGAAGCCTCCTATTCTCCTTTACGGAGTCAGCAAGCTGGGCCCGAACATCCTTTAATGCGACGTCCAGTCGTGTGTTTGTGTCCTGGAGAGTATTTTTTCACCTTTATAACCTTGGTAAGCACACGCTCGCCAGCCTTCAACTGTCGCCGAACATGTTGCTCATCCTCTGGGACGATTTCCGGATTGCCTCCGGGATTGTCTGCAGAATCTATTGTTATATTTGCATTCATGCCGAATACTAAACTGGTACATGCCACTATTCCTGATCAAAACAAGTATTACCAGATGGTGCCTTCGTAGACTCCTCCATCATGGCAATTGCGGCCCGCAGTTGGGCCTTGCACTCCAGCTCTTTGGATAGCTGGGTATTCTTCTCTCTCAGAACCTATGCACACGAGGATCCTTAAATCAGTTGTGCCAACTGTTTCAAGTCTCAGGGGCTAATGATATACATACTTATCAAATTTTCTTACCCGTATATGCTTTACGTACTAGTCCGTGGCCCTGGCGAGGCCACCTTGAGCAGCCCGGATGTACGTGTCCCCTGAGTTGAAGACATCGAACGCCTCTTCAAAAAAATTAGGGTCGCGTAGTGTGGCCCGACGGCGCCTATGATTCATGGTGCTCTCCACTTTGGAGTTTGTAGAGGAAAATCTATCCGCACCCTCTGTTGTAGGATCATCCGTGTTGACCTCCGCCCTTGAGTCCGGCCTCGGAGTCCGGCTGGTGGAGGCGTGACCGGCAGGCTCTCCGGATATAGTCCGGCGAGCGCTTTTTCTGTCAGAAGACAGGGGACGTTGTTATATTTTAACGATAATAATTTTGTGGCAGGATTTTAAACATACCTTTGCAACGGCGTCTCGGTCCTGACCGCCTTCCTTTTAAGCCTGCCCGACTTTGGTGCCCCTTGTTGGCGAGTCACCGCGTGTTCGACTTGGCGCCCCGATGGCCTTCCCTGCAAGACGCAATACATTTGCGGTGGGTGAAGTGTAAAGAGGAAATCCTTTTTGGAGGTTGGGACTCTGGCTTTACTTACATGGGATACAGGGAGTAGGCCAAGATAATCAGCTATGATGGCCACCAACACACCATCGCAGCTTAACTGATAAAATGTCCTGTCAACGAGCTCCACAAATGTGTCCGGATCTTCTTTGAGTCTGGGGTCGAGAGCCCTGTCGGGGTCCTCTGGCTATGGAGATGGGCTGTGAACATCCCTCATAGCTCTTCGTAGTTCCTGCTATGAAGTTACGAAGTAAACATTTGTGCAAAAAGATGTGAGAAAGACTGGAATAAAAGATAGCGACTCACCCAGCTTGGGGGGTTGTACATGGAGAATCCATCCCGTGGCTTGATATGGATGAAATCCTCCTCTTCTCCTTTGTACAAATCGGACAGTATCTTCGCCAGAGCGGCAGGAGAGTCCGGACCTTTACGGCCGCAGCGGGTGGCATCGTCTTCTTCATTGAAGTGCCACATGGGTTTCCCCCGGTATTGAAGTGTCTGCACTCCCCGCATTATACATATGGACATAACCTCAATTATTGTCAGTCCTGATTTGGCCAGCGTATTTATCCTGTCCATCAGGAAAAGGATCTCTCTGTTCTCTTCCTCCTGGGGGCTCCTGGGGCGCCAGCTGTGGCGTTTCTTCAACGAGGCATTTACAAACTCGGGAAGGCCCTTCCGAACAGGGTCCGGAAGAGGGACATCCTCCACGTAGAACCATTCCGAGGGCCAGTCTACGGATGTCTTTTTCGGGGTGCCGGATAGGTATCCAGTCCCGGTGATGCGCCATATTTCGGCTCCGCCCACTTGATATACCGACCCCTCCTGAGTGCGGGGTACGAGGCAGAATAGCCTCTTCCACAGCTCGAAATGAGCTTCGCAACCCAGAAAAAGTTGGCAGAAGGCAATGTAGCCTGCGATATGCAGTATGGAGGCTGGGGTGAAGTTATGCAGCTGGAGGCCATAGAACTCCAGGAGCCCACGGAGGAAAGGATGGATTGGAAATCCGAGTCCCCTCAGCAAATAGGGGACGAAGCATACCCGCTCTCCCTTGGATGGGTTTGGAGAGCTCTCCGCTTGTTCCCCGCCATTATAAGTGGCTAGTCCAGCTCGGACGGGGATCATGTACGTACGCGGGAGAAACCCCTTGGTCTGCAACTCTACTAGTCGGCTATGGGGGACAGAACATTTCTCCCAATCGCGTGGCCTAGTGCTACGGGAGCGAGACGAGGAACCGCGACGACCGGCCATGGTGGTATGGATTTTTCCGAACGCGCTCTGATGAATACTCGCTGGGAGAAGATGGCATGATTTGGATCTGAGGATCCCCGTCTCTTTAAATAGACAATTTACTTGCATGGTCGGGGTGGCAAATCTAAAAATGCCTCGACTTCTCGCATTCGCTCGACACGTGGAGACAACCATTATTAAAGCACAGAAGCTGAGGAGCGTGACTGTCACATCCCTAGTTCTGGAACATTTTATGTGCTTTTGGATTAGTCCATTCAGCAACATAAAAATACCCAGAGGATATTTGGCACTGTTTAGAATATGTTTTTGAATTTAAACAGTGGCAAAGTTTAAAACAAACAAACAAACAAAACAGAAACACATAAGAAAAGTAGAAGGAAAAGGTTTACCTGTACTTACCTGTAGCCCACCTAGCGCCCCACCTGGCCCAACACTGTGGCTGAGGCCCAGCCCAACTCCCCACCGTCTTCAACCTCTGCCAGTAGGCAGAGGCGTGTCGACGCGCGCGCGCCCGAGGTCTCCACCTCCCGCCAGCCTGCCGGCTCCTCGACGCGTCTGGACGAAGCCACGCGCCACCCCGGTCCCTCTCTCCAACTCTCTCGCCCTTTCCCTGCCTCTGCTCCCTCTCTGCAGCGCGCCCGAATACCCCGCTGCACGCCGACGAGCACCGCCGCAGCCACTGCCATCCCCTAGCCCAACCACCATGACCAATAGCTCCGCAAGGACCCGAAGCATCTCCTCGATGAGCCACGCAAGCCGGGTTTCACCGCAACACCGCCATCGATGCCTTCTTCAACCTCGGGACCGCCGGCCATCTTTGTCAAATTCGTCGGCTCCGGACTGTCCCCGACCTCGCCGAGCGTCCCGTCGTCATCTCTATGAGCCCCTGAACACTTACCCCATGCTCCCCTCGTCGAATTCATGCCGCAACCATCGATCCCCGCCGAGCCAGAAGCTCACCGCGGCCCGGCCTTGTCGCCGCCATGGCCTGAGCTCGAACGGGTCGCGCCCGTGCACCTCACCGAGCTCTTGGTGACCCCAGGGGCTGCGCAGCGCTTTACTTCGCTCGCCCGTGCTCCGCAACGCCGTTTTGGCCGAGGTCCGAACTTCGGCCACCGTCGCGAGCTCCGTTCCGGCAATCTCCGGTCACCCCAGCTCCATCCGTCTCCACCTCTGGATGCGCCGCACCCCCAGCTATTGAAGGAAATATGCCCTAGAGACAATAATAAAGTTATTATTTATTTCCTCATATCATGATAAATGTTTATTATTCATGCTAGAATTGTATTACCCGGAAACATGATACATGTGTGAATACATAGACAAACATAATGTCACTAGTATGCCTCTACTTGACTAGCTCATTAATCAAATATGGTTATGTTTCCAAACCATAGACATGTGTTGTCATTTGATTAATGAGATCACATCATTAGGAGAATGATGTGATTGACTTGACCCATTCTGTTAGCCTAGCACTTGATCGTTTAGTATGTTGCCATTGCTTTCTTCATGACTTAATTCCTACAACTATGAGATTATGCAACTCCATTTTATCGGAGGAACACTTTGTGTGCTACCAAACATCACAATGTAACTGGGTGATTATAAAGGTGCTCTACAGGTGTCTTCGAAGGTACATGTTGGGTTGGCGTAATTCGAGATTAGGTTTTGTCACTCCGATTGTCGAAGAGGTATCTCTGGGCCCTCTCGGTAATACACATCACTTAAGCCTTGCAAGCATTGTAACTAATGAGTTAGTTACGGGATGATGTATTACGGAACGAGTAAAGAGACTTGGCGGTAACGAGATTGAACTAGGTATTGGATACCGACGATCGAAGACACCTGTTGGTTATGCGGTTTGACTGACAAAGATCTTCGTAGAATATGTAGGAGCCAATATGAACATCTAGATTCCACTATTGGTTATTGACTGGAAACAGTTCTAGGTCATGCCTACATAGTTCTCGAACACGTAGGGTCCACACGCTTAACGTTACGATGACAGTTTTATTATGAGTTTATAAGTTTTGATGTACCGAAGGTTGTTCGGAGTCCCGGATGTGATCACGGACATGACGAGGAGTCTCGAAATGGTCAAGACATAAAGATCGATATATTGGACGACTATATTCAGACACCGAAAATGTTCCGGGTGATTTCGGAGAAAACCGGAGTGCCGGAGGGTTACCGGAAACCCCCGGGAGAAGTAATGGGCCTTATGGGCTTTAGTAGAGAGAGAGAGGGGCAGCCAGCATGGGCCACGCGCCCCCTCCCCCTCTGGTCCGAATTGGACTAGGAGAAGGGGGGCGGCGCCCCCCTCTTTCCCTCTCCCTCTCCCCCTTCCTTTCCCCCTCCTAGTAGGACTAGGAAAGAGGGAGTCCTACTCCTACTAGGAGGAGGACTCCTCCTCCCTGGCGCGCCCACAAGGGCCGACCGGCCTCCCCCCTTGCTCCTTTATATACGGGGGCAGGGAGGCACCCTAGAACACACAAGTTGATCATAGTGATCGTGTATATTCCACCTCGGTCATATCGTCGCGGAGTTTAGGCGAAGCCCTGCATCGGTAGAACATCATCATAGTCACCACGCCGTCATGCTGACGGAACTCATCCCCGACACCCTGCTGGATCGGAGTCCGGGGATCGTCATCGAGCTGAACGTGTGCAGAACACGGAGGTGCCGTACGTTCGGTGCTTGGATCGGTTGGATCATGAAGACGTACGACTACATCAACCACGTTCTCATAACGCTTCCGCTTATGGTCTACGAGGGTACGTGGACAACACTCTCCCCTCTCGTTGCTATGCATCACCATGATGTTGCGTGTGATTTTGAAATTACTACGTTCCCCAACAGTGGCATCAGAGCCAGGTTTTATGCGTTGATGTTATATGCACGAGTAGAACACAAGTGAGTTGTGGGCGATACAAGTCATATTGCTTACCAGCATGTCATACTTTGGTTCGGCGGTATTGTTGGATGAAGCGGCCCGGACCGACATTACGTGTACGCTTACGCGAGACTGGTTCTACCGACGTGCATTGCACACAGGTGGCTGGCGGTTGTCAGTTTCTCCAACTTTAGTTGAACCGAGTGTGGCTACGCCCGGTCCTTGCGAAGGTTAAAACAGCACTAACTTGACGAACTATCATTGTGGTTTTGATGCATAGGTAAGAACGGTTCTTGCTCAGCCCGTAGCAGCCACGTAAAACTTGCAACAACAAAGTAGAGGACGTCTAACTTGTTTTTGCAGGGCATGTTGTGATGTGATATGGTCAAGACGTGATGCTATATTTTATTGTATGAGATGATCATGTTTTGTAACCAAGTTATCGGCAACTGGCAGGAGCCATATGGTTGTCGCTTTATTGTATGAAATGCAAACGCCCTGTAATTGCTTTACTTTATCACTAAGCGGTAGTGATAGTCGTAGAAGCAATAGTTGGCGAGACGACAACGATGCTACGATGGAGATCAAGGTGTCGCGCCGGTGACGATGGTGATCATGACGGTGCTTCGGAGATGGAGATCACAAGCACAAGATGATGATGGGCATATCATATCACTTATATTGATTGCATGTGATGTTTATCCTTTATGCATCTTATCTTGCTTTGAGTAGCATTTTAAGATGATCTCTCACTAAATTATCAAGAAGTGTTCTCCCTGAGTATGCACCGTTGCCAAAGTTCGTCGTGCCCAGACACCACGTGATGATCGGGTGTGATAAGCTGAACGTCCATCTACAACGGGTGCAAGCCAATTTTGCACACGCAGAATACTCAGGTTAAACTTGACAAGCCTAGCATATGCAGATATGGCCTTGGAACACGGAGACCGAAAGGTCGAGCGTGAATCATATAGTAGATATGATCAACATAGTGATGTTCACCATTGAAAACTAATCCATCTCACGTGATGATCGGTTATGGTTTAGTTGATTTGGATCACGTGATCACTTAGATGACTAGAGGGATGTCTGTCTAAGTGGGAGTTCTTAAGTAATATGATTAATTGAACTTAAATTTATCATGAACTTAGTACCTGATAGTATTTTGCTTATCTATGTTTGTTGTAGATAGGTGGCTCGTGCTGTTGTTACGTTGAATTTTAATGCGTTCCTTGAGAAAGCAAAGTTGAAAGATGATGGTAGCAATTACACGGACTGGGTTCGTAACTTGAGGATTATCCTCATTGCTGCACAGAAGAATTACATCCTGGAAGCACCGCTGGGTGCCAGGCCTACTGCAGGAGCAACGCCAGATGTTATGAACATCTGGCAGAGCAAAGCTGATGACTACTCAATAGTTCAGTGTGCCATGCTTTGCGGCTTAGAACCGTGTCTTCAACGACGTTTTGAATGTCATGGAGCGTATGAGATGTTCCAGGAGTTGAAGTTAATATTTCAAGCAAATGCCTGGATTGAGAGATATGAAGTCTCCAATAAGTTCTATAGCTGCAAGATGGAGGAGAATAGTTCTGTCAGTGAGCATATACTAAAATGTCTGGGTATAATAATCACTTGATTCAACTAGGAGTTAATCTTCTGGATGATAGCGTCATTGACAGAATTCTCCAATCACTGCCACCAAGCTACAAGAGCTTCGTGATGAACTATAATATGCAAGGGATGAACAAGACAATTCCCGAGCTCTTCGCAATGCTAAAAGCTGTGGAGGTAGAAATCAAGAAGGAGCATCAAGTGTTGATGGTCAACAAGACCACTAGTTTCAAGAAAAAGGGCAAAGGGAAGAAAAAGGGAAATTTCAAGAAGAACAACAAACAAGTTGCTGCTCAAGAGAAGAAACCCAAGTCTGGACCTAAGCCTGAAACTGAGTGCTTCTACTGCAAGCAAGCTGGTCACTGGAAGCGAAACTGCCCCAAGTATTTGGCGGATAAGAAGGATGGCAATGTGAACAAAGGTATATGTGATATACATGTTATTGATGTGTACCTTACTAGAGCTCGCAGTAGCACCTGGGTATTTGATACTGGTTCTGTTGCTAATATTTGCAACTCGAAACAGGGACTACGGAATAAGCGAACACTAGCCAAGGATGAGGTGACGATGCGCGTGGGAAACGGTTCCAAAGTCGATGTGATCGCGGTCGGCACGCTACCTCTACATCTACCTTCGGGATTAGTTTTAGACCTGAATAATTGTTATTTGGTGCCAGCGTTGAGCATGAACATTATATCTGGATCTTGTTTGATGCGAGACGGTTATTCATTTAAATCAGAGAATAATGGTTGTTCTATTTATATGAGTAATATCTTTTATGGTCATGCACCCTTAAAGAGTGGTCTATTTTTGATGAATCTCGATAGTAGTAATACACATATTCATAATGTTGAAGCCAAAAGATGCATAGTTGATAATGATAGTGCAACTTATTTGTGGCACTGCCGTTTAGGTCATATCGGTGTAAAACGCATGAAGAAACTCCATACTGATGGACTTTTGGAACCACTTGATTATGAATCACTTGGTACTTGCGAACCGTACCTCATGGGCAAGATGACTAAAACGCCGTTCTCCGGTTCTATAGAGAGAGCAACAGATTTGTTGGAAATCATACATACAGATGTATGTGGTCCGATGAATGTTGAGGCTCGTGGCAGATATCGTTATTTTCTCACCTTCACAGATGACTTAAGCAGATACGAGTATATCTACTTAATGAAGCATAAATCTGAAACATTTGAAAAGTTCAAAGAATTTCAGAGTGAAGTTGAAAATCATCGTAACAAGAAAATAAAGTTTCTATGATCTGATCGTGGAGGAGAATATTTGAGTTACGAGTTTGGTCTACATTTGAAACAATGCGGAATAGTTTCGCAACTTACGCCACCTGGAACACCACAACGTAATGGTGTGTCTGAACGTCGTAATCGTACTTTACTAGATATGGTGCGATCTATGATGTCTCTTACCGATTTACCGCTATCGTTTTGGGGTTATGCTTTAGAGACGGCCGCATTCATGTTAAATAGGGCACCATCAAAATCCGTTGAGACGACTCCTTATGAACTATGGTTTGGCAAGAAACCAAAGTTGTCGTTTCTGAAAGTTTGGGGCTGCAATGCTTATGTGAAAAAGCATCAACCTGATAAGCTCGAAGCCAAATCGGAAAAATGTGTCTTCATAGGATACCCAAAGGAGACAGTTGGGTACACCTTCTATCACAGACCCGAAGGCAAGACATTCGTTGCTAAGAATGGATCCTTTCTAGAGAAGGAGTTTCTCTCGAAAGAAGTGAGTGGGAGGAAAGTAGAACTTGATGAGGTAACAGTACCAGCTCCCTTATTGGAAAGTAGTTCATCACAGAAATCGGTTCCTATGACACCTACACCAATTAGTGAGGAAGTTAATGATGATGATCATGAAACTTCAGATCAAGTTGTTACTGAACTTCGTAGATCAACCAGAGTCAGATCCGCACCAGAGTGGTACGGTAATCCTATTCTGGAAGTCATGCTACTAGATCATGGTGAACCTACGAACTATGAAGAAGCGATGGTGAGCCCAGATTCCGCAAAATGGCTTGAAGCCATGAAATCTGAGATGGGATCCATGTATGAGAACAAAGTGTGGACTTTGGTTGACTTGCCCAATGGTCGGCAAGCAATAGAGAATAAATGGATCTTCAAGAAGAAGACTGACGCTGACGGTAATGTTACTGTTTACAAAGCTCGACTTGTTGCAAAAGGTTTTCGACAAGTTCAAGGGGTTGACTATGATGAGACCTTCTCACCCGTAGCGATGCTTAAATCTGTCCGAATCATGTTAGCGATTGCCGCATTTTATGATTATGAAATATGGCAAATGGATGTCAAAACTGCATTCCTGAATGGATTTCTGGAAGAAGAGTTGTATATGATGCAACCGGAAGGTTTTGTCGATCCTAAGGGAGCTAACAAAGTGTGCAAGCTCCAGCGATCCATTTATGGTCTAGTGCAAGCCTCTCGGAGTTGGAATAAACGCTTTGATAGTGTGATCAAAGCATATGGTTTTATACAGACTTTTGGAGAAGCCTGTATTTACAAGAAAGTGAGTGGGATCTGTCGGTGTCAAAACCGGTGGATCTCGGGTAGGGGGTCCCGAACTATGCGTCTAGGCGGATGGTAACAGGAGACAAGGGACACGATGTCTTTACCCAGGTTCGGGCCCTCTCGATGGAGGTAAAACCCCACTCCTGCTTGATTAATATTGATGATATGGGTAGTACAAGAGTGGATCTACCGCGAGATCAAGGAGGCTAAACCCTAGAAGCTAGCCTATGGTATGATTGTTGTAATGGATGTTCGTCCTACGGACTAAAACCCTTCGGTTTATATAGACACCGGAGAGGGCTAGGGTTACACAGAGTCGGTTACAATGGTAGGAGATCTACATATCCGTATCGCCAAGCTTGCCTTCCACGCCAAGGAAAGTCCCATCCGGACACGGGACGAAGTCTTCAATCTTGTATCTTCATAGTCTTGGAGTCCGGCCGATGATGATAGTCCGGCTATCCGGACACCCCCTAGTCCAGGAATCCCTCAGTAGCCCCTGAACCAGGCTTCAATGACGATGAGTCCGGCGCGCATATTGTTCGGCATTGCAAGGCGGGTTCCTCCTCCGAATTAACTCATAGAATATTGTGAACACCAGGATAGTGTCCGGCTTTGCAAAATAAATTCCACATACCACCGTAGAGAGAATAATATGTACACAAGTTCAATCTGCTGACATATTTTGGGGCGTGATGGCACACCACTACCAAGCCTTTTACTTGAATCGTTTTTATTATACCACCTTAGCGCGTTTAGCGAAGCGGTTTCCTGGGCACGTCTTGTCGAAGCAGAGATCGTGTTCCCCTTATTCCGGGATTCCCATCAATATGGACGTGGGTAACCCAACCGCGCCATTGATTGTGGTGCTTGGGAGATAGACGAGTTTTACCAGGCCGGTGGGGACGCATAGTCTTTGTCCGCCCATATATAAGGGGATAAGGATCCACCCTTTTCACCTACGCCTTCTTCCTCCTTTGCCTATCCATCTCCGCGCACTCAAGCTCCAGCGCCCAAGTCCGCACATCTCGTCTCAACCTTCTCCAGCCATGTCCGGAGCGGGAGGCAAGTGGATGGCTTCCTTCGTTACGGAGGGGCACATCGAAAAACTGCGCGGCGCCGGATACCTGTCCAGCGACATCACGCACCGGCTGCCCGACGAGGGGCTGCTCATCCCCACCCCCAGGCCTCATGAGAGGGTCGTATTTCTTCCCCACTTCCTCCGCGGACTGGGCTTCCCACTACATCCCTTCGTCCGGGGGCTCATGTACTACTACGGCCTAGATTTCCATGGTCTGGCACCAAACTTCATCCTTAACATCTCGGCGTTTATCGTCGTGTGCGAGGCCTTCCTCTGCATCCAGCCCCACTTCGGCTTTTGGCTAAAGACTTTCAATGTCAAGCCGAAGGTGGTGAAGGGCGTTCAAGCGGAGTGCAGAGGCGCCATGGTGGGCAAAATGCCCAACGTCACTTGGCTCGAGGGCGCCTTTGTGGAATCCGTCAAGGGGTGGCAATCGGGGTGGTTCTACATCACCGATCCGCGTGACCCTAAATGGGCTGCGGCCCCCGAGTTCAGATCTAGTACCCCCATGCAGCTCACCTCCTGGAAAGAGAAGGGCTTGCTATGGGGCAGTTCGGAGGAGCTGACCGGACTCCAGTCCTGTCTCCAGACCCTGGTGAACAAGAAACTTAAGCTTGTCAATGTGATCTAGGTGATGCTCGTCCGCCGGATTCTCCCCTGCCAACAACGGGCCTTCAATCTATGGGAGTTTGATCCAGCACAGCACCGGACCCTTAGCGGGCTCTTCGACACAACATACGAAGCTGCCTGGAGGGTGCTGTTAAAGGGCGGAGAAGCCCCCGCATCCGCAACTGAAGATCGCGGATTCAGCACGAAACGCCCGGCCGGTGTGGTAAGATATGTTATCTTTTATGGGACATTCATTTCTTTCATAGTTTGACTCTATGTGGGATTTAAAATTCCCAATGCCTTTGACAGGACTGGCAGAGGACGTCTGGACAGGTTAACTGTCTGTCTCCCCTCCCCGAAGACCCAACGGATACCCGTTTAACGGGGCTGCTAGTCCCGGCACTTTATGTGGTGCCGGGGAAGAAGGCCAAGAAGAAGGCCACGGGAACCCGAAGGAGTTCCCGGCGCCAGGTGGTATCGGACTAATCGTCCGATGGCTCCGAGGCGGACTCCTCGCCCGAAGACGAGGAAGAGAAAGAGGACTCTCCCCAGGAGGGGGGAGAGAGGAAGAGGAAGGCTTCCCCAACGGGGGAGGCCGAAGGGTCCAAGAGGGGAAGGACCCTTCCTCCGGACAGCTCCTCCAACGCCAACGATGGCGACGAAGGGTGGCCCTCAAGGGCCAAGCCCCCGGCAAGATCGTAAGTATCCGGATTCCTGAATGATTTATAATTTCTCTTTTGTGCCACATAGGGTCCTTCTAATGCCGCACACTTCCTGTAGTCCGGCCGAGGATGATCTTCCCGCTTCATCTAGCGGGTCCTTGGCTCCGTCGGATGTGGATTCCATTCCGACCGCCTCGACTCCCCGTGACGCTGACGACGCCGAGGTGGGATCCCAGGAGGGGACCCATCAGGAGGAGGCTCCGGAGGCGCCGCAAGGCAGCCTCCCGGACTTTGCGCCGGACTCCGCACCGGAACCTGTAGTGGTTCCGGAGTCCGGTAGGCGGCCCCTTCATAAGAAGGTCAAGACCGTGACACCGGCGGCCTCCGTCCAACCGAAGGTGCCGGACAACTTGTTGAAGGCGCTCAACGGCGCTTCCATCGAGGAAGAACACTGCACTATCATGAGTGCGGTGATTCAGAAGGTTCAGCTCGCCAAGAGCGGGCTGACCGAAGCCTGCAGCAGCCTTCTAACAGGCTTTGAGGTAAGAAGGTTTAAAATATTTAGTGTAATACCGCATAGACACTAGCCCCTGATGCTCAGTTCGGTGTTCGGAAAGAAAAGCCAGACTGAGAATCTAAAAAGATATACGCAGGAGCTCTAAAAATTATGTCAATATGGGTTTGCAGGCTGCGCTGCTGACCTCTGCCGCACTGACTGCGGAGGTCGATGTTTTGAAGCAGAACCTCGAGCGGTCCAAGAACAAGCTCGGCCTTTCCAAGAAGCAGCTCAAGGACAAAGAAGGTGAGTAACACCATATTAAATGTTTACCTTACAGAAAAGGATTTTGGTTGCAATAGAAATAACAAGGATAACATGGGTACTGCAGGGGCCACGAACGAGGTGGCGACCCTGAAGGAGGCCGTGTTCGCGGCCGAGCGTAATGCGGCCGCGGAACGAGCGGAGCGAGAGAAGCAGGAGGCGCGGGTGGCGGAGGTGCGGCAAGAGCTCCAGGCTCTCATGGAAAAGCATGAGAGTTTGGAGCGCAACTCGAAGACTCAAGAGTCCGAGCTTGCCTCGGCTCTTGAGAGTGCCAAAGCCACTGAGGCCGAGGCCCAAAAGGCCCTCCAGGAGATTGAGGCGGTGAAGAAAATAGCGGCGGGTAAGGCATTTTTCATGCAAAGCAAGCATGTGAATGTGAATTACCTGTTACTTACCCGAATTCGGAGCTCTCCAGGAGCGTTTGTAGATCTGCCTCGCAGCGTGTCTGATGCTGCTGCATTCTATCGGGCCGAGGAGGGGAGCTCAACGGAGAAGGTCTTCTGGTCTCAGTATGCTGAGGCCGGACATCCGATGCCCCTTAGCGATCAGTTGAAGCAGCTGGTCGAGCTCCACCAGGTAGCCGAGCAGGCCATGAAGGGCCTCATAGCCCGGCTGTGGCCTGAAGAGGCCATGCCTGGGAGCTACTTCGGCATGGTGTGGCGGCTGGTGGATGCGTGTCCCTGGGTGGAAGTCATCAATCGCTCCGCCTACTTTGAAGGTGCCCGTCGGGCCCTTGCCCGCGCAAAGGTGCACTGGGGCAGGCTGGATGCTGAGAAGCTTCTGACGTACGCGCCGCCGGCGGGCAAGGAGTATCGCACGCCCGAAATGTATTATAAGAGTGTCCTGAAGGGTGCCCACAAGATTGCGGATGAGTGCCCCAAAGATGTAATATTTCAGTAGACTCGCAATGTGTTATCCTGTGCGCTGAAAACTTTGTTCATATGCGCTAAGCAACACTTATTAATTTAAAATATTACCTTTTATGCGACCGTTTATCAAATCTGAGAGATGGCAAGTCGTCGGCTTCAGCCCCCATGCCACGAGTGCTGGGGTGTTCGGGATAAACTTGAGCGCTCTTGTTCCCATTTTTGGGTCCATCTAGGGAGGTGCTCAACACAACGAACAAGGCAACCGGACTTATAATGCTTGAACACTCTCACTTAGCCATAGAATTCTATAATTTTAAATTTCGGCGAAGCTCCTAGTGTTCGGAAGACCGAGTTCGGGGTGCTATCCACGCCTGGGCCGGACGAAGCCGGTTCCTCGCTCTAAGCGGCATAAGTCTTTAGGGACTCGAAAAGACCTCTCAAACAGCGACCAGCTCTCGCCTTATCATGACGGTCAGTTTTAGCTTTCTCCACTGAGGCGCTCGCCCAGCTCAACCGGGGCGCAATCGCAGTGGTTCTCCTAGTGCTACCTTAGCCGATGGAACGGAACGTAAGGTACCAAAACATGGGAGCCGGGCAAACCCAACTATTGACCCAAGACATGATTCGGAGCCGATGCATACAATGCTATAAGTTCGGGGTGCCGCACTTGTGAAAGTGTTCGGACTTATCACACCATAATGCGGGGAACATAAGCCCCTGGTGTATTCGGCCGTACCAAAGTGTACGGATGCAAAACGTCATGAATGAACATATATGTAGGAAAGGAATGCAATTACAAGCGAGAAGTGATGCATTGTTTATTCAAGGAATTCTGCCATGAGTGCGGAATGATACAAATAGTGCGGTAAGCAAGGGATTGGACTATTAGACATGTCCCCCTCCAGGGGTAGGCTGCGGAATGGTGTATTTAACAAATTTAATGCTCATAATGGAGACCACCTGAGTGTTCGTCGTAACCTTTGTCCTTCCCTGGCTGTTGCATTGTGAGTTCGGCAAATTCACCGCCGGACAGGGTCTCTGGTGAACGGAGTCCTGTGGATAAATAGGAAAAAAAAGGAAAAGAAAAAGAGCGACACACTTGGGAGCCCCTGGTGTGGTTGAGCCGCACTCTGGGCCTGTCGTGGTCGTGCCCCCCCTATGCCCATGGTATCTCCAAAGCGTAATGATGTACGCGAAGAGCTGGTCTTGCAATCATGCAAGGGCTGGGGTTGGGGCCGCATTGCTACGCGTGCTCGGAACGTGCCAGGTGGTCTTGATTTATGTTACTCCGGGCGCGTTTGGCCATGTCCGGTCGTTTAACGACCGGACTCGAAAATTGCCTTAAGAGGCTGCTCTGTACCTCTGCCGCGAGAGCCGCTGTGTGTTCCTCCGTTCGGAGGGAGCGTTCAGTGTTTCCGTTGACCGTGATGACTCCACGAGGTCCTGGCATCTTGAGCTTAAGGTATGCATAATGCGGCACCGCGTTGAACTTTGCAAACACAGTTCGTCCGAGCAGAGCGTGATAGCCACTGCGGAACGGGACTATGTCAAAGATTAACTCCTCGCTTCGGAAATTATTCAGGGATCCTAAGACCACTTCCAGTGTGACTGAGCCTGTACAATTGGCCTCAACACCTGGTATGACGCCTTTGAAGGTCGTCTTTGTAGGTTTAA
This sequence comes from Triticum timopheevii, assembly GCA_963921465.1. Lineage (NCBI taxonomy): Eukaryota > Viridiplantae > Streptophyta > Magnoliopsida > Poales > Poaceae > Triticum > Triticum timopheevii. Next base: position 657,758,605 of record OY997266.1, read on the forward strand.
TCCTTGAGGGGTCTATGCCCATCTTGCGCACTATATCCTGATAAAGCAGGTTCAGGCTGTTGCCGCCGTCCATCAGGACTCTCGTGAGGTGAAATACATCGACGATTGGGCCTAAAACCAATGCAGCGAGTCCGCCATGGCAGATACTGGTGGGGTGGTCCCTTCGATCGAAAATGATCGGGCAAGAGGACCATGGATTGAACTTCGGGGCGACTGGCTCCATCGCATATATGTCCCTAAGTGCACGCTTCCGCTCTCTCTTGGGTATATGGGTTGCGTATATCATGTTTACCGTCCGCACTTGTGGGGGGAAACCCTTCTTTCCTCTACTGTTCGGCGGCCAAGTCTCCTCCTCGTCATCGCTGTGCAGCCCCTTGTCATTGTTTTCGGCAATTAACTTGCCTGCCTTCTTGAATACCCAACAATCCCTGTTGGTGTGGTTAGCTGGCTTTTCGGGGGTGCCATGTATCTGGCAAGAGCGGTCGAGTATTCGGTCCAAATTGGAAAGACCCGGAGTGATTCTTTTGAATGGCTTCTTCCGCTGACCGGGTTTAGATCCTCTGAATCCGGCGTTGACTGTCGTATCCTCAGTGTTATCACCGTTAACGCGGCGTTTGTTTTTGTTTTGACGCGACCTGCCATTGCGGTCCTTAGTATATGGACTGCCAGCATTTTTGCTGAGGTTGTTACTGCGGGCTAGCCAGCTGTCCTCCCCCGCATAGAAGCGGGTCATGAGTGATGTGAGGGCTGCCATGGATTTCGGCTTTTCCTGTCCTAGGTGCCGGGCCAGCCACTCATCGCGGATGTTATGTTTGAAGGCTGCGAGGGCCTCTGCATCCGGACAGTCGACGATTTGATTTTTCTTTGTTAAGAATCTTGTCCAGAACTGTCTGGCCGATTCGTCTGGCTGCTGAATTATGTGGCTTAGGTCATCGGCGTCTGGTGGTCGCACGTATGTGCCCTGGAAGTTGTCGAGAAATGCGGCTTCCAGGTCCTCCCAACACCCAATTGACTCTGCTGGCAAGCTGTTAAGCCAATGCCGAGCTAGTCCTTTAAGCTCGAGCGGGAGATACTTGATGCCGTGGAGATCGTCACCGCGGGCCATATGGATATGAAGGAGATAATCTTCGATCCAAACCGCGGGGTCTGTTGTGCCATCGTAGGATTCAATGTTCACGGGTTTAAACCCTTCGGGGATTTGATGATCCATTACTTCATCTATGAAGCATAGTGGGTGTGCGGCGCCTCTATACTGGGCAATATCGCGATGCAGCTCAAGAGAGCTTTGTCTACTGTGTTCGTCCCGGCCGGAGTTGCTGTATCCGGCACGACGGAAGTCGTCTCGCATCGTGGGGCGCCCACGTGATCCATAGATCGATCTTGATTGTCTTGCCTTGTCCTCCAATATATCTTGCAAGTCCGGCGCATTCCCCCGTGGCTTCGTACTTTTCAAGCGATGCCGGGATACGGTCCTGGTGGAGGGCCTACATGCCTCTCTGTCGCGGCCACGAGGTGGTCGGTCTGCCGTATTGTGCGCTGGTGATGAAGGTTTATATGCCTCCTCCTCTAATCAGGGGAGCAGCTTGCGTTTTGGGTAGCTTTTGGAGGGGTGTTCGAGTTCATACTCTTCGGCCGCCAGGACTTCAGTCCATCTGTCGGCTAGCAGATCTTGATCAGCTTGAAGCTGTTGCTGCTTTTTCTTTAGGCTATTTGTCGTGGCCATTAGCCTGCGTTTAAAACGCTCTTGTTCGACGGGATCCTCAGGCACGACGAATTCGTCGTCGTTGAGGCTTCGGCACTCTCTGGGGTGTTATTATCTCCGGTGCCGGAATCTCCATTCTTGCTGTGGCGGGATTTAGAGCGGCGCCGCTGACGTCGGCGCTTGGGCTGTTTCTTAGGGGAATCTGCCTGCGCTGCTTCTTCGCCGTTCCCGTCCTTTGGGATGTCCATCATGTATATGTCGTATGACGAGGTGGTCTTCCAGTGCCCTGTAGGCACTGGTTCTTGGTCGTCTCCGGCATCGTCGTCCATACCGTCGATGTCTTCGGAGTCGTAGTCTAGCATGTCGGTTAGATCGTCGACAGTGGCTACAAAGTGGGTGGTGGGTGGGTTCTGAATTTCTTTGTTATCCGCATCCCAACCGTCCTAACCGCAGTCCGGCCAGGGCTCTCCTGATAATGAGAGATGCTTTAGCGAATTCAAGATGTTGCCAAAGGGTGAGTGCTGAAAGATGTCCGCAGCGGTGAACTCCATGATCGGCGCCCAATCGGATTCGGTTGGCAGGGGCGCAGGAGGTTCGGAGTCCGGCACCTCGGAGTCACGAGCTTTGCCAGGGACAGGGTCAGTGTTCGGCTCCATCGCCGTAGAGATTGCAGCCCCCGAGGCGGTGTCCAACCACCTGTCCTTGATCTGCGCGGTCGGCTCCGAACTAGGGGTCGGAGCGGACTCATGTGCGGCCCCCAGGGCGCTGTCCGGCGGCAGAGCTAAATCATGCCCATCGTGACAGTGCAGCTCGCTCGGCTGTGGCTCGAATCCATCGAAGATCAAGTCTCCGCGGATGTCGGCCGTGAAGTTTAAGCTTCCAAACCTGACCTGATGGCCAGGGGCGTAACTTTCGATCTGCTCCAGATGGCCAAGCAAATTGGCCCGCAGTGCGAAGCCGCCGAATACGAAGATCTGTCCGGGGAGAAAAGTCTCACCCTGGACTGCGTTGTTGTTGATTGAAGAAGCCATCAAGCCTATCAATGATGACACAGAGGAACTCTCAATGAAAGCACCAATGTCGGTGTCAAAACCGGCGGATCTCGGGTAGGGGGTCCCGAACTGTGCATCTAGGCGGATGGTAACAGGAGACAAGGGACACGATGTTTTTACCCAGGTTTGGGCCCTCTCGATGGAGGTAAAACCCTACTCCTGCTTGATTAATATTGATGATATGGGTAGTACAAGAGTGGTTCTACGGCGAGATCAAGGAGGCTAAACCCTAGGAGCTAGCCTATGGTATGATTGTTGTAATGGATGTTCGTCCTACGGACTAAAACCCTCCGGTTTATATAGACACCGGAGAGGGCTAGGGTTTCACAGAGTCGGTTACAATGGTAGGAGATCTACATATCCGTATCGCCAAGCTTGCCTTCCACGCCAAGGAAAGTCCCATCCGGACACGGGACGAAGTCTTCAATCTTGTATCTTCATAGTATTGGAGTCCGGCCGATGATGATAGTCCGGCTATCCGGACACCCCCTAGTCTAGGACTCCCTCAGGAGCTCTGTAGCATTTCTGATATTATATGTAGAGGACATATTGTTAATTGGAAATGATATAGAATTTCTGGATAGCATAAAAGGATACTTGAATAAAAGTTTTTCAATGAAAGACCTCGGTGAAGCTGCTTACATATTGGGCATCAAGATCTATAGAGATAGATCAAGACGCTTGATTGGACTTTCACAAAGCACATACCTTGATAAAGTTTTGAAAAAGTTCAATATGGATCAGGCAAAGAAAGGATTCTTGCCTGTATTACAAGGTGTAAAGTCGAGTCAGACTCAATGCCCGACCACTGCAGAAGATAGAGAGAAAATGAAAGGAGTTCCCTATGCCTCAGCCATAGGCTCTATCATGTATGCAATGCTGTGTACCAGACCTAATGTGTGCCTTGGTATTAGTTTAGCAGGGAGGTACCAAAGTAATCCAGGAGTGGATCACTGGACAGCGGTCAAGAACATCCTGAAATACCTGAAAAGGACTAAGGATATGTTATTCGTTTATGGAGGTGACAAAGAGCTTGTCGTAAAGGGTTACATCGATGCAAGCTTTGACACTGATCCGGACGATTCTAAATCATAAACCGGATACGTATTTATATTAAATGGTGGAGTTGTCAGTTGGTGCAGTTCTAAACAAAGCGTCGTAGCGGGATCTACATGCGAAGCGGAGTACATAGCTGCTTCGGAAGCAGCAAATGAAGGAATCTGGATGAAGGAGTTCATTTCCGATCTAGGTGTCATACCTAGTGCATCGGGACCAACGAAGATCTTCTGTGATAGACTGGTGCAATTGCCTTGGCAAAGGAATCCAGATTTCACAAGAGGACCAAGCGCATCAAGAGACGCTTCAATTCCATCCGGGACCAAGTCCAGGTGGGAGACATAGAGATTTGCAAGATACATACGGATCTAAATATTGCAGACCCGTTGACTAAGCCTCTTCCATGAGCAAAACATGATGAGCACCAAGACTCCATGGGTGTTAGAATCATTACTATGTAATCTAGATTATTGACTCTAGTGCAAGTGGGAGACTGAAGGAAATATGCCCTAGAGGCAATAATAAAGTTATTATTTATTTCCTCATATCATGATAAATGTTTAATATTCATGCTAGAATTGTATTAGCCGGAAACATGATACATGTGTGAATACATAGACAAACATAATGTCACTAGTATGCCTCTACTTGACTAGCTCATTAATCAAAGATGGTTATGTTTCCTAACCATAGACATGTGTTGTCATTTGATTAATGAGATCACATCATTAGGAGAATAATGTGATTGACTTGACCCATTCCGTTAGCCGAGCACTTGATCGTTTAGTATGTTGCTATTGCTTTCTTCATGACTTATACAAAGTTCCTACAACTATGAGATTATGCAACTCCCGTTTACCGGAGGAATACTTTGTGTGCTACCAAACGTCACAACGTAACTAGGTGATTATAAAGGTGCTCTACGGGTGTCTCCGAAGGTACATGTTGGGTTCGCGTAATTCGAGATTAGGTTTTGTCACTCCGATTGTCGGAGAGGTATCTCTGGGCCCTCTCAGTAATACACATCACTTAAGCCTTGCAAGCATTGTAACTAATGAGTTAGTTATGGGATGATGTATTACGGAACGAGTAAAGGACTTGCCGGTAACGAGATTGAACTAGGTATTGGATACCGACGATCGAATCTCGGGCAAGTAACATACCGATGACAAAGGGAACAGCGTATGTTGTTATGCGGTTTGACCGATAAAGATCTTCGTAGAATATGTAGGAGCCAATATGAACATCCAGGTTCCACTATTGATTATTGACCGGAAACAGTTCTAGGTCATGTCTACATAGTTCTCGAACCCGTAGGGTCCGCACGCTTAATGTTATGATGACAGTTTTATTATGAGTTTATAAGTTTTGATGTACCGAAGGTTGTTCGGAGTCCCGGATGTGATCACGGACATGACGAGGAGTCTCGAAATGGTCGATACATAAAGATCGATATATTGGACGACTATATTCGGACACCGGAAATGTTCCGGGTGATTTCGGAGAAAACCGGAGTGCCGGAGGGTTACAGGAAACCCCTGGGAGAAGTAATGGGCCTTATGGGCTTTATCAGAGAGAGAGAGGGGCAGCCAGCATGGGCCACGCGCCCCCTCCCCCTCTAGTCCGAATTGGACTAGGAGAAGGGGGGCGGCGCCCCCCTCTTTCCCTCTCCCTCTCCCCCTTCCTTTCCCCCTCCTAGTAGGACTAGGAAAGAGGGAGTCCTACTCCTACTAGGAGGAGGACTCCTCCTTCCTGGCACGCCCACAAGGGCCGACCGGCCTCTCCCCTTGCTCCTTTATATACGGGGGCAGGGAGGCACCCTAGAACACACAAGTTGATCATCGTGATCGTTCCTTAGCCGTGTGCGGTGCCCCCCTCCACCATATTCCAACTCGGTCATATCATCGCGGAGTTTAGGCGAAGCCCTCCGTCGGTAGAACATCATCATCGTCACCATGCTGTCATGCTGACGGAACTCATCCCCGACACCCTGCTGGATCGGAGTCCGAGGATCGTCATCGAGCTGAACGTGTGCAGAACACGGAGGTGCCGTACGTTCGGTGCTTGGATCGCTCGGATCGTGAAGACGTACGACTACATCAACCGCGTTGTCATAACGCTTCCGCTTACGGTCTACGAGGGTGTGTGGACAACACTCTCCCCTCTCGTTGCTATGCATCACCATGATCTTGCGTGTGCGTAGGAAAATTTTGAAATTACTACGTTCCCCAACAGCTAGTTGTAGCCGCAAACCACGTCCGAAACCGTCCCCTGTAGCGCCTTCCCGCGACGTCTCTGTCGTCGGTTTTGGTCGCTGCCAGCTAGATCACCCACAGACGCTGACAGATGGGCCCCAGCGCCCACTAATTTTGTAATTAGGCTAAACACACCCTTGTTTAACCCGATGACACTGACGTGTGGACCCCACACGTCAGATTTGACCCAGGGCAGCTCTGTTGACCTGCTGACATCATTCTGACATAATGCTGACGTGGTAAATCTATTTCTGGATTTAGTTTAATTTTGAATAATTCAGAAATTCTAGAAAATATCCAAAACTTCAAAAATTCATATAAATTCAACCGTAACTCAGAATGAAATAATTTATATATGAAAAATGATCGGAAAAATCCAATATATCCATCTGTACCATTTTCATGCATGTTTGATCAAGTTAACTTCACTGTTTAGGATGAAACATGAATAGGACAACTTTGATAATAGTTTTGGAGTTGGGATTTGATGTAGTTCTGAATTCCACTTCAATCAAAATGACTTGCTGTTGCATTAGCCCAAATCACAACATATTGCCATGTCATGATCATGCATCATATTGTTGCATTGCTTTGATTGTGTTTCCTCTTTGTTTGTCGATGCTTGTCCCTTCTGAGTAGACGTGGTTCCGACGATGAGTTCGATGACACCGATGAAGAACTATACTATCTTCAGAAGTGCCAGGCAAGCAAAACCCCCTTGTTTATTCCAATATAATCCCACTCTCTCGCTCCTGCTCTCTTTTACTGCATTAGGACAACAGCGGTTCAACTGTTACATGCTGCGGTAGTTGAACCCCTTTTCCTCTGCATGACCTGTCATTGCCACAGTAAATAGATGAAACCCACTAGCATGAGTAGGAGTTGTTTGAGCCCTGATGTGCCTACTCATTCATGCTAGTTTGTCATGCCTGCTATTGCTTAGAGTTGTGTCAGGTCTGATTCACCAGGGATGAATTGGAAAGTTGTGAACTTGTCCTACTGTTGAGAGTTAAGTGTGTGAACACGATTTGGTAAAGGTAGCGGTGAGAGGCCATGTAGGAGTACATGGTGGGTTGTCTCATTGCAGCCATCCTCAGGAACTGAGTTCTGTGTTTGTGATCCATGAACAGTTACTACCACACATTGGGTTCCGGTAACTCGACCCCTCTCGACTTATTAATCAACTCGATCTCTATCCAGGAGATGCAACTAGTTTCCGGTGTTTGTAGGTAGTGTTAGTAGTCTACCAAGTGGCACCCGGTACAGGTGGGCTTGGGACAGACTAGGCACCGTGGCCGGGTATACCAAGCATCGCCCGTTTGGTGGGCTTGGAACCCTGTACACATCATTTGGGGCCGTGAGCGAAACCCCGGCCGGATCTCCTTGCGGATGGAACCCGAATAGGTGATAAACCTAGACTAGAAACTTGTGTGGTTAGTCAGGTCGTGGCCGACTCCCTCGCCAGGCTTCTGCTTGAAGGTTGCCGAGATACATGACGTGTACATGGCGGTAAGTGGCGAGAGCGTGTGTGAAGAAGTACACCCCTGCAGGGTTAATACGATCTATTCGAATAGCCGCGTCCGCGGTAAAGGACCTCTGGGTTGCCTATACAGTTTATAGACAAGTGAAAGCGGATACTCTAAAATGTGCAAGATAAGCGTGAGTGCTATGGATGGCGTTCTCGTAGGGAGACGGGAGTGGATCCATAGTTGTGTATTGATTTGGTGAATATGTGGACTCGTGTGCGCCACCTCAAAAGAGTTACTAGCAGTCGTAGTTCAGGATAGCCACCGAGTCAAAGCTGGCTTGTTGCAGTTAAACCCCACCATCCCCTTCGTTGATAATGATGCATATGTAGTTAGTTCTGATGTAAGTCTTTGATGTCTACTACACAACCTTCTTCTTGTAGACGTTTTTGGGCGTCCAAGTGCAGAGGTTTGTAGGACAGTAGCAAATTTCCCTCAAGTGGATGACCTAAGGTTTATCAATCCTTGGGAGGCGTAGAATGAAGATGGTCTCTCTCAAGCAATCCTGCAACCAAATAACAAAGAGTCTCTTGTGTCCCCAACACACCCAATACAATGGTAAATTGTATAGGTGCACTAGTTCAGCGAAGAGATGGTGATACAAGTGCAATATGGATAGTAGATATAGGTTTTTGTAATCTGAAAACATAAAAACAGCAAGGTAACTAATGATAAAAGTGAGCATAAACGGTATTGCAATGGTAGGAAACAAGGCCTAGGGTTCATACTTTCACTAGTGCAAGTTCTCTCAACAATAATAACATAGATAGATCATATAATAATCCCTCAACATGCAACAAAGAGTCACTCCAAAGCCACTAATAGCGGAGAACAAACGAAGAGATTATGGTAGGATATGAAACCACCTCAAAGTTATTCTTTTGGATCAATCTATTCAAGACTTCGTACTAGAATAACACCTTAAGACACAAATCAACCAAAACCCTAATGTCACCTAGATACTCCATTGTCACCTCAAGTATTCATGGGCATGATTATACGATATGCATCACACAATCTCATATTCATCTATTCAACCAACACAAAAGTACTTCAAAGAGTGCCCCAAAGTTTCTACCGGAGAGTCAAGACGAAAACGTGTGCCAACCCCTACGCATAGGTTCATTGGCGGAGCCCGCAAGTTGATCACCAAAACATACATCAAGTGGATCACGTGAATATCCCATTGTCACCACAGATAAGCACGGCAAGACATACATAAAGTGTTCTCAAATCCTTAAAGACTCAATCCAAAAAGATAATTTCAAAGGGAACACTCAATTCATCACAAGAGAGTAGAGGGGAGAATCATCATGAGATCCAACTATAATAGCAAAGCTCGCGATACATCAAGATCGTGCCATAGAGAGAACATGAGAGAGAGAGAGATCAAACACATATCTACTGGTACAAAACCTCAGCCCCGAGGGTGAACTACTCCCTCCTCGTCATGGAGAGCGTCGAGATGATGAAGATGGCCACCGTTGAGGGATCCCCCCCCCTCCGCCAGGGTGCTGGAACGGGCTCCCGAGAGGTTTTTGGTGGCTACAAAGGCTTTCGGCGGCGGAACTTCGATCTATCTTCTGTTTCGATGTTTTTAGGGTACGTGGACTTATATAGGCGACAGAAGTCGGTCGGGGGAGCCTCGAGGGGCCCAGGAGACAGGGGGCGCGCCCAGGGGGGTGGGCGTGCTCTCCTATCTCCTGGCTTCCTCGAGCCTTCCCTGGCTTGAACTCCAAGTCTCCCGGCTCATATCCTTTCAAAAAATCACGTTCCCGAAGGTTTCATTCCGTTTGGACTCCATTTGATATTCCTTTTCTTCAAAATACTGAAACATGCAATAAAACAGCAATATGGGCTGGGCCTCCGGTTAATAGGTTAGTCCCAAAAGTAATATAAAAGTGCATAATAAAGCCCGTAATCATTCAAAACAGATAATAAAATAGCATGAATGCTTCATAAATTATAGATACGTTGGAGACGTATCAGTCTTGCTGGGTACATTTGTACTCATGTTTGCCTATTTTATGTTTTTGCAGAGAGACTTCAGTCTCGCTAGTAGTTCCGCGTGGACTTCAACGTTTAGCTTGTTACCTCAGCTACGATCTTGTGCCCTCGGCAGGATCTGGTAGATAGTCAGGCTTCTTAGCCTTTTTCATTTGTAGATGTCTGTACTTAGACATGTTAGGCTTTCGTTTGTGCTTTGACTTGTATGCTCTGAATGCTGGGTCGAGAGACCCATGTTTGTAATATCTCGCTCCTCGGAGCCTATTGAATAAAATACCTGGAGTTGTAGAGTCTTGTTGTGATGCCATGTTGTATTTGCACATATCGAGCATATTGTGTGTATGTTATTGAAATGCTTGGTATGTGTGGGATCTGACAATCTAGTTGTGTATCCTTGGTAGCCTCTCTTACCGGGAAATGTCTCCTAGTGCTTCCACTGAGCCCTGGTAGCTTGCTACTGCTCCGGAACACTTAGGCTGGCCGGCATGTGTCCTTCGTCGTTCCTGTGTCTGTCCCTTCAGGGAAATGTCACGCGGCGTCTACCGGAGTCCTGTTAGCCTGCTACAGCCCGGATTCTCCGGAGTCCTGTTAGCCCAATTATTACAACCCGGATTCACTCGGTGATGACCGACACGTTCGTTGCTGGGTCACGTATGCCTGTCCCTGTAAGTTAGTGCCAATTTGGGTTTATGACTAGCCATGTCAGCCCGGGTTCTTTGTCATATGGATGCTAGCGATACTATCATATACGTGTGCCAAAAGGCACAAACGGTCTCGGGCATGGTAAGGCGACACCCGTGGGAATACCGTGCGTGAGGCCGCAAAGTGATATGAGGTGTTACATGCTAGATCGGTGTGGCATGGAATCGGGGTCCTGACAGTGACATTGATGAGGATCCGGACACTGCTCGTTACAACAATACTCTGGAGGATTTGGAGAAGAACCCGCCTTGCAATGCCGGAGACAATCTGTGCGCCGGACTCATCGTCATTGAAGCCTGGTTCAGGGGCTACTGAGGGGGTCTTGGATTAGGGGGTCCTCGGACAGCCGGACTATATACTTGTTGGAAATATGCCCTAGAGGCAATAATAAAAGTATTATTATATTTCATTGTTCATGATGATTGTCTTTTATTCATGCTATAATTGTATTATCCGGAAATCATAATACGCGTGTGAATACATAGACCACAATATGTCCCTAGTGAGCCTCTAGTTGACTAGCTCGTTGTGATCAACAGATAGTCATGATTTCCTGGCTATGGACATTGGATGTCATTGATAACGGGATCACATCATTAGGAGAATGATGTGATGGACAAGACCCAATCCTAAGCATAGCACAAAGATCGTGTAGTTCGTTTGCTAGAGCTTTGCCAATGTCAAGTATCTCTTCCTTCGACCATGAGATCGTGTAACTCCTGGATACCGTAGGAGTGCTTTGGGTGTATCAAACGTCACAACGTAACTGGGTGACTATAAAGGTGCACTACAGGTATCTCCGAAAGTGTCTATTGGGTTGACACGGATCGAGACTAGGATTTGTCACTCCGTATGACGGAGAGGTATCTCTGGGCCCACTCGGTAATGCATCATCATAATGAGCTCAAGGTGACCAAGGTGTTGGCCACGGGATCAAGCATTATGGTACGAGTAAAGTGACTTGCCGGTAACGAGACTGAACAAGGTATTGGGATACCGATGATCGAGTCTCGGGCAAGTAACGTACCGATTGACAAAGGGAATTGTATACAGGGTTTGATCGAATCCTCGACATCGTGGTTCAACCGATGAAATCATCGAGGAGCATGTGGGAGCCAACATGGGTATCCAGACCCCGCTGGTGGTTATTGCCCGAGAGTCGTCTCGGTCATGTCTGCGTGTCTCCCGAACCCGTAGGGTCTACACACTTAAGGTTCGGTGACACTAGGGTTGTATGAATATGAATATGCAGCATACCGAATGTTGTTCGGAGTCCCGGATGAGATCCCGGACGTCACGAGGAGTTTCGGAATGGTCCGGAGGTAAAGAATAATATATAGGAAGTGGTATTTCGGCCATCGGGAAGGTTTCGGGGTCTCCCGGTAATGTACCGGGACCACCGGAAGGGTTCCGGGGGTCCACCGGGTGGTGCCACCCATCCCGGAGGGCCCCATGGGCTGACGTGGGAGGGGAGCCAGCCCATAGTGGGCTGGTGCGCCCCCCTAGGCCCACCCCCTGCGCCTAGGGTTGAAACCCTAGGGTGGGGGGCGCACCACATGCCTTGGGGGGCACTCCTCCCCCCTTGGCCGCCGCCCCCTTGGGAGATCCAATCTCCCAGGGCCGGCGCCCCCCCTGGGGGCCTATATAAAGGAGGGCAGGGGGAGGGCAGCCGCACCCTTGTGCTTGGCGCCTCCCTCCCCCTGCTACACCTCGTCCTCCTCCCGTAGTCTCTTGGCGAAGCCCTGTTGGAGTTCTGCTGCATCCACCACCACGCCGTCGTGCTGCTAGATCATCATCAACCTCTCCTTCCCCCTTGCTGGATCAAGAAGAAGGAGACGTCTCCCATCCCGTACGTGTGTTGAACGCGGAGGTGCTGTGCGTTCAGCACTTGGACATAGGTGATCTGAATCACGTCGAGTACAACTCCATCATCACCATCCCCTTGCAAGCTTCCGCACGTGATCTACAAGTGGTATGTAGATGCAAACTCACTCCCTTGACTCGTTGCTTAGATGAACTCGTAGATGGATCTTGGTGAAACCGTAGGAAAAATTTTAATTTTCTTCAATGTTCCCCAACAGTGGCATCATGAGCTAGGTCTATGTGTAGTTCTCTAATGCACGAGTAGAACACAATTTTGTTGTGGGCGTGGATCTTGTCAACTTTCTTGCCACTACTAGTCTCTTATTGCTTCAGCGGTATTGTGGGATGAAGCGGCCCGGACCAACCTTACACGTACGCTTACGTGAGACTGGTTCCACCGATTTACATGCACTAGTTGCATAAGGTGGCTGGCGGGTGTCTTTCTCTCCCACTTTAGTTGGAGCGCAATCGATGAAAAGGGTCCTTATGAAGGGTAAATAGAAGTTGACAAAATCACGTTGTGGTTATTCGTAGGTAAGAAAACGTTCTTGCTAGAACCCAATTGCAGCCACGTAAAAGATGCAACAACAATTAGAGGACGTCTAACTTGTTTTTGCAGCGATTGATCATGTGATGTGATATGGCCAGAAGTTGTGATGAATGATGAATTGTGATGTATGAGATCATGTTCTTGTAATAGGATTCATGACTTGCATGTCGATGAGTATGACAACCGGCAGGAGCCATAGGAGTTGTCTTTATTTTTTGTATGACCTGCGTGTCATTGAAGAACACCATGTAAACTACTTTACTTTATTGCTAAACGTGTTAGCTATAGAAGTAGAAGTAGTCGTTGGCGTGACAACTTCATGAAGACACGATGATGGAGATCATGATGATGGAGATCATGGTGTCAAGCCAGTGACAAGATGATCATGGAGCCCTGAAGATGGAGATCAATGGAGCTATATGATATTGGCCATATCATGTCACAACTATATAATTGCATGTGATGTTTATTATGTTTATGCATCTTGTTTACTTAGGACGACGGTAGTAAATAAGATGATCCCTCACAACAATTTCAAGAAGTGTTCTCCCTAACTGTGCACCGTTGCTACAGTTCGTCGTTTCGAAGCACCACGTGATGATCGGGTGTGATAGATCCTTACATTCACATAAAATGGGTGTAAGACAGTTTTACACAGCAAAACACTTAGGGTTAACTTGATGAGCCTAGCATGTACAGACATGGCCTCGGAACACGGAGACCGAAAGGTCGTACACGAGTCATATGGAAGATACGATCAACATGAAGATGTTCACCGACGATGACTAGTCCGTCTCACGTGATGATCGGACACGGCCTAGTCGAATCGGATCGTGTAACACTTAGATGACTAGAGGGATGTCTAATCTGAGTGGGAGTTCATAATTTGATTAGATGAACTTAATTATCATGAACTTAGTCTAAAAACCTTTGCAAATATGTCTTGTAGATCAAATGGCCAACGCTAATGTCAACATGAACTTCAACGCGTTCCTAGAGAAAACCAAGCTGAAAGATGATGGCAGCAACTATACGGACTGGGTCCGGAACCTGAGGATCATCCTCATAGCTGCCAGGAAGCAATATGTCCTAGAAGGACCGCTAGGTGACGCTCCCGTCCCAGAGAACCAAGACATTATGAATGCTTGGCAAACTCGTGCTGGTGATTACTCCCTCGTTCAGTGCGGCATGCTTTACAGGTTAGAACCGGGGCTCCAAAAGCGTTTTGAGCATCACGGAGCATATGAGATGTTCGAAGAGCTGAAACTAGTTTTTCAAGCTCATGCCCGGGTCGAGAGATATGATGTCTCCGACAGTTCTACAGTTGTAAGATGGAGGAAAACAGTTCTGTCAGTGAGCACATCCTCAAGATGTCTGGGTTGCACAACCGTATGACCCAGCTAAACATTAACCTCCCAGATGAGGCGGTCATTGACAGAATCCTCTAGTCGCTCCTACCAAGCTACAAGAGCTTTGTGATGAACTACAACATGCAGGGGATGGTGAAGGCCATTCCTGAAGTGTTCTCGATGCTGAAGTCAGCAGAGGCTGAAATCAAGAAAGAACATCAAGTGTTGATGGTCAATAAGACCACTAAGTTCAAGAAGGGCAAGGGCAAGAAGAACTTCAAGAAGGACGGCAAGGATGTTGCCGCGCCCGGTAAACCAGTTACCGGGAAGAAGTCAAAGAATGGACCCAAGCCTGAGACTGAGTGTTTTTATTGCAAGGGGAAGGGTCACTGGAAGCGGAACTGCCCCAAATACTTAGCGGATAAGAAGGCCGGCAACACCAAAGGTATATTTGATATACATGTAATTGATGTGTACCTTACCAGTACTCATAGTAACTCCTGGGTATTTGATACCGGTGCCGTTGCTCATATTTGTAACTCACAGCAGGAGCTGCGGAATAAACGGAGACTGGCGAAGGACGAGGTGACGACGCGCGTCGGGAATGGTTCCAGAGTCGATGTGATCGCCGTCGGCACGCTGCCTCTACATTTACCTACGGGATTAGTTTTGAACCTTAATAATTGTTATTTAGTGCCAAGTTTGAGCATGAACATTGTATCTGGATCTCGTTTAATACGAGATGGCTACTCATTTAAGTCTGAGAATAATGGTTGTTCGATTTATATGAGAGATATGTTTTATGGTCATGCTCTGATGGTCAATGGTTTATTCTTAATGAATCTCGAGCGTAATATTACACATGTTCATAGTGTGCATGCCAAAAGATGTAAAGTTGATAACGATAGTCCCACATACTTGTGGCACTGCTGCCTTGGTCACATTGGTGTCAAGCGCATGAAGAAGCTCCATGCTGATAGACTTTTAGAGTCTCTTGATTATGAATCGTTTGACACATGCGAACCATGCCTCATGGGCAAAATGACCAAGACTCCATTCTCCGGAACAATGGAGCGAGCAACCAACTTGTTGGAAATCATACATACCGATGTGTGCGGTCCAATGAGTGTTGAGGCTCGCGGAGGATATCGTTACGTTCTCACTCTCACTGATGACTTAAGTAGATATGGGTATGTCTACTTAATGAAACACAAGTCTGAGACCTTTGAAAAGTTCAAAGAATTTCAGAATGAGGTAGAGAATCAACGTGACCGAAAGATAAAGTTCCTACGATCAGATCGTGGAGGAGAATACTTAAGTCACGAATTTGGTACACACTTAAGGAAATGTGGAATCGTTTCACAACTCACGCCGCCTGGAACACCTCAGCGTAACGGTGTATCCGAACGTCGTAATCGCACTCTATTAGATATGGTGCGGTCTATGATGTCTCTTACCTATTTACTGCTATCATTTTGGGGATACGCTCTAGAGACAGCTACATTCACTTTAAATAGGGCACCATCTAAATCCGTTGAGACGACACCATATGAATTATGGTTTGGGAAGAAACCTAAGCTGTCGTTTCTAAAAGTTTGGGGATGCGATGCTTATGTCAAGAAACTTCAACCTGAAAAGCTCGAACCCAAGTCGGAAAAATGCGTCTTCATAGGATACCCTAAGGAAACTGTCGGGTATACCTTCTACTTAAGATCCGAGGGCAAGATCTTTGTTGCCAAGAACGCATGCTTTCTGGAAAAAGAGTTCCCCTTGAAAGAAGTAAGTGGGAGGAAAGTAGAACTCGATGAAGTGCTACCTCTCGAACGGGAAAGTGGTGCAGCTCAGGAAAATGTTCCTGTGATGCCCACACCAACCGAAGAGGAAAACAATGATGATGATCAAGGTACTTCGGATCAAGTTGCTACTGAACTTCGTAGGTCCACAAGGACACGTTCCGCACCAGAGTGGTACGGCAACCCTGTCCTGGAAATCATGTTGTTAGACAACGGTGAACCTTCGAACTATGAAGAAGCGATGGCGGGCCTAGATTCCAACAAATGGCTTGAAGCCATGAAATCCGAGATAGAATCCATGTATGAAAACAAAGTATGGACTTTGACAGACTTTCCCGATGATCGGCGAGCGATAGAAAACAAATGGATTTTTAAGAAGAAGACGGATGCGGATGGAAATGTTACCATCTATAAAGCTCGACTTGTCGCTAAGGGTTATCGACAAGTTCAAGGGATTGACTACGACGAGACATTCTCTCCCGTAGCGAAGCTGAAGTCCGTCCGAATCATGTTAGCAATTGCCGCATACTATGATTATGAGATATGGCAGATGGACGTCAAAACGGCATTCCTTAACGGACATCTTAAGGAAGAGCTGTATATGATGCAGCCGGAAGGTTTTGTCGATCCTAAGAATGCTAACAAAGTATGCAAGCTCCAGCGATCCATTTATGGGCTGGTGCAAGCATCTCGGAGTTGGAACATTCGCTTTGATGAGATGATCAAAGCGTTTGGGTTTATGCAGACTTATGGAGAAGCCTGCGTTTACAAGAAAGTGAGTGGGAGCTCTGTAGCATTTCTCATATTATATATAGATGACATACTCTTGATGGGAAATGATATAAAACTTCTGGACAGCATTAAGGCCTACTTGAATAAGTGTTTTTCAATGAAGGACCTTGGAGAAGCTGCTTACATATTAGGCATCAAGATCTATAGAGATAGATCGAGACGCCTCATAGGTCTTTCACAAAGCACATACCTTGATAAGATTTTGAAAAGGTTCAAAATGGATCAGTCCAAGAAAGGGTTCTTGCCTATGTTACAAGGTGTGAGATTGAGCTCGGCTCAGTCACCGACCACAGCAAAAGATAAAGAAGAGATGAGTGTCATCCCCTATGCTTCAGCCATAGGATCTATTGCTATGTACCAGGCCTGATGTAAACCTTGCCGTAAGTTTGGTAGCAAGATGCCAAAGTAATCCCGGCAAGGAACACCGGACAGCGGTCAAGAATATCCTGAAGTACCTGAAAAGGACAAAGGACATGTTTCTCGTTTATGGAGGAGACGAAGAGCTCGTCGTAAAGGGTTACGTCGACGCTAGCTTCGACTCAGATCTGGATGACTCTAAGTCACAAACCGGATACGTGTATATGTTGAATGGTGGAGCAGTAAGCTGGTGCAGCTGCAAGCAGAGCGTCGTGGCGGGATCTACATGTGAAGCGGAGTACATGGCAGCCTCGGAGGCAGCGCATGAAGCGATTTGGGTGAAGGAGTTCATCACCGACCTAGGAGTCATACCCAATGCGTCGGGGCCAATCAAACTCTTCTGTGAAAACACTGGAGCTATTGCCCTTGCCAAGGAGCCCAGGTTTCACAAGAAGACCAGGCACATCAAGCGTCGTTTCAACTCCATCCGTAAAAATGTTCAAGATGGAGACATAGAAATCTGCAAAGTACATACGGATCTGAATGTCGCAGATCCGTTGACTAAACCTCTCTCGCGAGCAAAACATGATCAACACCAGAACTCTATGGGTGTTCGATTCATCACAATGTAACTAGATTGGTGACTCTAGTGCAAGTGGGAGACTGTTGGAAATATGCCCTAGAGGCAATAATAAAAGTATTATTATATTTCATTGTTCATGATGATTGTCTTTTCTTCATGCTATAACTGTATTATCCGGAAATCGTAATACACTTGTGAATACATAGACCACAATATGTCCCTAGTGAGCCTCTAGTTGACTAGCTCGTTGTGATAAACAGATAGTCATGATTTCCTGGCTATGGACATTGGATGTCGTTGATATCGGGATCACATCATTAGGAGAATGATGTGATGGACAAGACCCAATCCTAAGCATAGCACAAAGATCGTGTAGTTTGTTTGCTAGAGCTTTGCCAATGTCAAGTATCTCTTCCTTCGACCATGAGATCGTGTAACTCCTGGATACCGTAGGAGTGCTTTGGGTGTATCAAACGTCATAACGTAACTGGGTGACTATAAAGGTGCACTACAGGTATCTCCGAAAGTGTCTATTGGGTTGACACTGATCGAGACTGGGATTTGTCACTCCGTATGACGGAGAGGTATCTCTGGGCCCACTCGGTAATGCATCATCATAATGAGCTCAAGGTGACCAAGGTCTTGTCCACGGGATCATGCATTACGGTACGAGTAAAGTGACTTGCCGGTAACGAGACTGAACAAGGTATTGGGATACCGACGATCGAGTCTCGGGCAAGTAACGTACCGATTGACAAAGGGAATTGTATACAGGGTTTGATCGAATCCTCGACATCGTGGTTCAACCGATGAAATCATCGAGGAGCATGTGGGAGCCAACATGGGTATCCAGACCCCGCTGGTGGTTATTGCCCGAGAGTCGTCTCGGTCATGTCTGCGTGTCTCCCGAACCCGTAGGGTCTACACACTTAAGGTTCGGTGACGCTAGGGTTGTATGAATATGAGTATGCAGCATACCAAATGTTGTTCGGAGTCCCGGATGAGATCCCGGACGTCACGAGGAGTTTCGGAATGGTCCGGAGGTAAAGAATAATATATAGGAAGTGGTATTTCGGCCATCGGGAAGGTTTCGGGGTCTCCCGGTAATGTACCGGGACCACCGGAAGGGTCCCGGGGGTCCACCAGGTGGGGCCACCCATCCCGGAGGGCCCCATGGGCTGACGTGGGAGGGGAGCCAGCCCATAGTGGGCTGGTGCGCCCCCCTAGGCCCACCCCCTGCGCCTAGGGTTGAAACCCTAGGGTGGGGGGGCGCACCACATGCCTTGGGGGGCACTCCTCCCCCCTTGGCCGCCGCCCCCTTGGGAGATCCAATCTCCCAGGGCCGGCGCCCCCCCTGGGGGCCTATATAAAGGAGGTCAGGGGGGAGGGCAGCCTCACCCTTATGCTCGGCGCCTCCCTCCCCCTGCTACACCTCGTCCTCCTCCCGTAGTCGCTTGGCGAAGCCCTGCTGGAGTTCTGCTGCATCCACCACCACGCAGTCGTGCTGTTGGATTATCATCAACCTCTCCTTCCCCCTTGCTGGATCAAGAAGGAGGAGACGTCTCCTGTCCCGTACGTGTGTTGAACGCGGAGGTGATGTCCGTTCAGCACTTGGACATCGGTGATCTGAATCACGTCGAGTACGACTCCATCATCACCATCCCCTTGCAAGCTTCCGCACGTGATCTACAAGTGGTATGTAGATGCAAACTCACTCCCTTGACTCGTTGCTTAGATGAACTCATAGATGGATCTTGGTGAAACCGTAGGAAAAATTTAAATTTTCTGCAACGTTCCCCAACAATACTTTGGCCAGACTGTTGGACTATGAAGATACAAGATTGAAGACTTTGTCCCGTGTCCGGATGGGACTTGTTGGGGAACGTAGAAGAAATTAAAAAAATTCTATGCATCACCAAGATCAATCTATGGAGATTCTAGCAACGAGAGAGGGGAGTACATCTATATACCCTTGTAGATCGCGAGCGGAAGCGTTCAAGAGAACGGGGTTGATGGAGTCGTACTCGTCGTGATCCAAATCACCGATGATCTTAGCGCCGAACGGATGGCACCTCCGCGTTCAACACACGTACGGAGCAGTGACGTATCCTCCTTCTTGATCCAGCAAGGGGGAAGGAGAGGTTGAGGAAGACTCCATCCAGCAGTAGCACAATGGCGTGGTGGTGATGGAGGAGCGTGGCACTCCGGCAGGGCTTCGCCAAGCACTGTGAGAGACGAGGAGGGAGAGGGGTAGGGCTGCGCCAGGAGAGATGGAAACTCATGTCCTTGGCAGCCCCAAAACACCCACTATATATAGGGGAAGGGGAGAGGGGGCCGGCCCTCTCCAGATCCCATCTAAAGGGGAGGGGCGGCGTCTAGGAGGGGGAGACTTGCCCCCCAAGCAAGGTGGAGGCGCCCCCCTCCCCTAGGGTTTCCAACCCTAGGCGCCTTGGGCCCTTGGGGAGGGGCGCACCAGCCCACTAGGGGCTGGTTCCCTCCCATATTCAGCCCATCAAGCCCCCCGGGGCAGGTGGCCCCACCCGGTGGACCTCCGGACAGCTTTCGGTGGTCCCGGTACAATACCGATAACCCCCGAAACTATTCCGGTGACTGAAACTAGACTTCCCATATATAAATCTTTACCTCCGGACCATTCCGGAACTCCTCGTGACGTCCGGGATCTCATCCGGGACTCCGAAAAATATTCCGTAACCACATACAAAATTCCTTTATAACCCTAGCGTCATCGAACCTTAAGTGTGTAGACCCTACGGGTTCGGGAATCATGCAGACATGACCGAGACAGCTCTCTGGCCAATAACCAACAGCGGGATCTGGATACCCATGTTGGCTCCCACATGTTCCACGATGATCTCATCGGATGAACCACGATGTCAAGGATTCAAGTAATCCCGTATGCAATTCCCTTTGTCAATCGGTATGTTACTAGCCCGAGATTCGATCGTCGGTATCCCAGTACCTCGTTCAATCTCGTTATCGGCAAGTCACTTTACTCGTTCTGTAATGCATGATCCTGTGACTAACTACTTAGTCACATTGAGCTCATTATGATGATGCACTACCGAGTGGGCCCAGAGATACCTCTCCATCATACAGAGTGACAAATCCCAGTCTCGATTCGTGCCAACCAAACAGACACTTTCGGAGATACCCGTAGTGCACCTTTATAGCCACCCAGTTACGTTTTGACGTTTGGCACACCCAAAGCATTCCTATGGTATCCGGGAGTTGCACAATCTCATGGTCTAAGAAAATGATACTTGACATTAGAAAAGCTTTTAGCAAACGAACTACACGATCTTGTGCTATGCTTAGGATTGGGTCTTGTCCATCACATCATTCTCCTAATGATGTGATCCCGTTATCAATGACATCCAATGTCCATGGTCAGGAAACCATAACCATCTATTGATCAATGAGCTAGTCAACTAGAGGCTCACCAGGGACATGTTGTGGTCTACGTATTCACACATGCATTACGGTTTCCAGCTAATACAATTATAGCATGAACAATAGGCAATTATCATGAACAAGGAAATACAATAATAACCATTTTATTATTGCCTCTAGGGCATATTTCCAACAGGACTCTCATTTGCGTGGAAGGCAAGCTTGGCAATTCGGATATGTAGATCTCCTTCTCTGTAACCGACTCTGTGTAACCCTAGCCCCCTCCAGTGTCTATATAAACCGGAGGGTTTAGTCCGTAGGACAACAACAATCATAATCATAGGCTAGCTTCTAGGGTTTAGCCTCTACGATCTCGTGGTAGATCAACTCTTGTAATACTCATATCATCAAGATCAATTAAGTAGGAAGTAGGGTATTACCTCCATCGAGAGGGCCCAAACCTGGGTAAAACATCGTGTCCCCTGACTCCTGTTACCATTAGCCTTAGACGCACAGTTCGGGACCCCCTACCCGAGATCCGCCGATTTTGACACCGGCAGAGGTGTCTAGCATCTCGGCCCTATCGAATTGATCAGTGCTGCTCCGTCATGGGAGGGCCTTGGGTGTTCGCCATCGGCTTCACTCCACCCAGCTATGGCCGCCGCCTGCCTTCATGTTGCCCGTAGTCCCTTCTTGCCACCACCCGATATAGATCTGGAACCAACCCCGAGATTACTCCCCCCCCCCCCCCCCCACACACACACACAATCGCCGGTCAGATCATGCTTTCCCGTCGTACGCCAGCGATTCCCAGTAGCCTGTTCTCCTTCCCATGCATAGCCCTGACGGTGCTCAATGGCTAGAATTGTGGCGGAAAGACAAACGGGTAGTGTCCTGCTTTGTGGAGGGGTAGACATGTGCGTCTGGCGGCTCCGCCCCATCGTCGCCTACTGCCATGAATCGGCCACAAATTCAGCATGGTTTTGCCACATCTTCCACAGAGTAACAGACTCCATCCCCAGCTTCTTGATTTTTTGTTCCTTTTTCATGTTCATGTTACAGGGGGCAGCCTTTTTTTTTTTGTTCAGACCTTCCTTCCATGGTACCTTTTTTTTTGTTCAGATCTTCCTTCCATGGTCATGTCTGGCAACGAATTGATATGCTTGGTTGTTCGTAAAAGAGCACGATAATAGAAAACAATAATGTGTGCATGCTTCCTTTTGTGATATTATATTGCTCTGCTCTTTGCAGCTAGCTAGCGAGCTCATTGATGCGATCGAGGGTCCAAAGCCAGCTTACGGTTTCTTGGCTAGTCAATCTAAAGGCGACGGGGTTAGGGACATAGTGTATTAGTAATATGGTGGTGGTGTGCACCTTTTAGCCTACAGATCTGGGGTGCTTGTGAGATTACTTTTGAGATTGTGGCTATGAGGCACATGAACGATTGGGATAAGTGGGCTGATATTGTCAGTACAAACAAATTTCAAAGGGGCACGAGTACACATGAAGCTTAGACTTGTATACTGATTATGCACATTAATAAACAATTATCTTATGTTCCCGAAGGGATGGCCTTATTTTTTCTGAACTTGGTATTTGTATTTGTTGGCATGTTACATGGAAGATTGTCTTTTTGTGAAGGAACGTCTGTATTGATGATCCATCTTTCATTTCTTTAATGTACTCCCTCCGCTCCTAAATATAAGTCTTTTTAGATATTTCAATACGGACTACATACGAAGCAAAATGAGTGAATCTGCACTCTACAATATGTCTATATACATATGCATTTAGTCCCTATTGAAATCTCTAAAAAAGACTTATATTTAGAAACGGGGGAGTAACTCTTAATAAAGGGTAGTTGTGTGAGCACTAAATTAGGAGCTCAATCTAAGAGAAAAGGTCTGATTATGTAATTTAGATACATAGTTCTTACTTTGTTAGGAGTAATCTAACGATCATTTGATAGTATATACGTATTCATCTTCAATGTGAACTTCATTGATCAATGTGTCTCCCTTTGCCCTTGCCAATCCAGGATGCCATGTATCTTTGATACTAGAATTTCATGTTACCTACATGATAACATCGGCCAAATGGATTTTACTTTGCCCTATAAAAGGTCTGCATTCATTGGTGGGATGCTTGCTCACAAATTTTCTTATTCCTAGAGTATTGCAATACTGTGGTAATGTGAATGGAACAATGTATAGATTGACTGCTATATCAATAATTTTGCATGCTAATATAAGGGCATATAACTAAAATATTGTATGCAGAAAATTATGCTGGTTGAGCTATATTTAAGTACAACGCAATGCAGCGCGTCGAAGGAAAGGCATGCATACGTACCAAGGTATAGTCAATTCGCAGATGCCCCTCCCCCTAATGATGTCATGTCCCCTCACGGGGCGTACTGTATTAAAATTGAAGGCTCCAAGGTTCAGATTTTAGTCACTATATAATCAATCACTTCTCCTTTTAGTATTAGCTAATGCTGCGCAGATTCGTTTTTCTTCTGCCCAATATATTCATAGAATCACAGTTTCAACATGCCACTGTCATATATGCATTCCAATTTTCATTAAATTTGCAGTAAATGGGTTCTGATGAACAAGCTTACTATAAAGCTTGCAGGAATTCCAAATGCAACTCGGACTGAAATAGAGCCGTACTTTTTTTAGCATTCTATTATTCAAGATGAAGACCACCGTTTGCGCACGCGCGCGCGCGCACACACACACACACACACACACTCGCGCGTGCGCGCGCACGCACGCACACATGCAGCGCGCGCGTGCGCGCGCACACACACACACATCACAAGCATATTTTGCATGGCTGGTCTTCTTAGTTCTTAGTTCTTACATTGTCTTACGAGGCCTTGAAAGCTACCTGTCTTACTGAACTCTAAAATCAAATATTGTACTGTATTGATTTATTGTAAAATTGAGATCAATTCTTCTTCTTATTGTTGATGAAACATGTTGAAACTTCAGATCTATTTCTCGAACCTTGAAATGGTGTGGATGCTACATGGTTTTAAGAGTTGCCTTGACTTGCTTAGCTGGAGTAGGCAGCTTGATGTGATCAATGATGGGTTCACATGCCCAGTTTATTTTCTTGGGTTGACCCATCAAATCTGAGAAGCAATTTATGTGCAAGAACCTACAGACTACCTGGCTCCTAAAACTGCCACGGTGTTTTTGACAATAATCCATGATCTGTTTCTTATCAAGGTGATGGTTCTAGATTTCATTACAGAAATGATTCTGATGCAACTTATGGACTTCTACTCCACGACATTCTTTTAGTTTGGGCATTTTAGGAATGATTCATTTCTTATTATGTGAAATAAGCATGAATAGCTTTGCATCAGTACTATATTGAAAAATAGAGCCCAGAGGTGAGATGGCTTAACCTGATACGGTAGCTGACTGTTCAAGAGGCTGGGACAGGGCCTAGCTGCTAGGGCTTGCAGATCATCTGTTGATTCATCCGTTCAGGGGAGGCCGTGTCATGGGAGCTGGCCTTCCAGATCCAAGAACAATATGTATGAGCTTTCGTGTGGGGCGACCGGGTGGCCCCCAGATCCCATCGGCCGGACCTCCCCAACTCCTCCTCCTCCCTCGCCACCGCCCAAGGGCACGGCCAGGCGAAGCCTTGCCGTCGCCGGCGGCGGCGGGGACTCGGGCCCTCTCGCTCGGGTGGGGCTGGTGCGGGCCGGCGCCCCCAGGCCGGAGCGTGGCGGCGGGCCGGACGCCACGGCGGGTGGTGGCGGCGCCTCGGCGACTTCGCTTCCCCGCGGCAGGAGGCCTCGCGATCTGGTGCGTCGCGGCCGCCAGGGACGGCGGCGGTGTGACCGGATCGGTTCGCGGCGGCGCGGCTGGATCTATGCCCAAGCGTGGGCCTTGATCGCTGGTCTGCCGTCGACACGGTGGTGGGTGCGACTCGTCGGCAGCTGGGCAGATCCGCGTGATTCTGCCCTTGTCTGGTCCTTGTCAGTGCGGACAACTCCGGGGGAAACCCTAGATCTCCTTGGGGTCAAGCGATGGTGGCGCTTTTGCGTCGTAGTCCCTCTTTAGGGCATTGTTTTGGAGTTTGCTCCGGTTGAAGGGACCAGCGACGTCGGCGGCGCACGTCTGGTGGAGCAACTGCCGATGAAAATCGCGCCGACTACGGTCATGGCGGACGATGGCGGCGTCTTTGATGTCGTTCCCTTGTCGAGGCATCGTCGTTGCAGTCTGCGTCATCAGGCTCGGGATGCTCCGGAGGAAACCCTAGATCTGGATCTTCCGGATCGGACGATGATGGCGTTTATCGCTTTCCCTCCTGGGGGCATCGTTTTGAAGTAAGTGATGGCTGGGGGGATGGTGGAGCGGTGCTTCATCTCACACATTGATGGCGGCGGATATCGGCGGCATGGCGCTGTGGAGGCTCGGCGTCCGATACACGGAGATGGACTCGCGCAGAAGGAGGTTGCTGTCTGGCGTCATGGTGACGTCGATGGCAGAGTGGCCAGACAAGGTAGAAGCCTCAATATGATCTGAAGACGGACCTGTGGAAGATGGCGGCGACGACACACGAGTGCTTCTGACCGGATTGTGCCCCAGACCCGGTATGTGGCTCGGCTGGGGCTTCCGAATGAGTGTTTCGGCTTCCGGCTTTTGATGTTAGGCTTAGGTGAGTGGTCTGGGTAGTGGCCCAGCTAGCACCCCTTCATCATTTTGGATAGGAGTAGCGGCATATGTTGCCAAGATGGTGGATTCAGGCACATTGTTGTAATACTTTGTAAGGTCCTCGAGAATAATCAATAAAGTGGCCGTATGCATCTCCCAGATGCAGAGGCCGGGGGTCATCCTCCTTTCCTAAAAAAAATAAGCTTTCGTGTTGAATATGCATACAGTTATGTAGTATGTGCAGTTTGCATGCTCCGAGTTTTCTGGATGATGATTTTGAAATAGTCCTTCCATGCTTCACAATCCCGTTCTCTAGTAGTGGTATTTTTTTCTGGTCCAATTATTGGATCTCTATTTGGTCTCTGAACATTGGGGCAGAACATTTGTTGTCCTTCGGAGGTACGAGGAGGCGATTGATGTAGTCTATCTTAGTTGGCTCATTTGTTTTTGTCCCTTGATTTGAAATACTGACATGAATAGTATGCATCTTTGTTTCGTGCATAAAAGATCTCTAGGTTGTTTTCTGCATTCATATTATTAAATTCTCTTGGCACAGATCATTCGATTTCCCATCATATTCTTCACATCACGATACAAACATCAAACGAAAAATGATGATATTGTGATCTGTTCTTTATCCGTATAATACTAATAGAAAGGTGATTGAGATGCAATGCATCCCTTTATTTAAATTCCTTATCCAACATACAATATTTCCTTCAGTCTACAGTCTGTTAAATTTGTATCCTAATAAAAATCTTAACACTACCTGGAAAACTGTCTTGCATTTTCGTTTGAGGAGTTATGTGTCAACTGGTAATCAATCGAGCATTGAAAATGTCCGTTGTTTGCAGCTAAACCATTGAGTATCGTATGATTTGACATTCGAGCATTCACGCCAATATCAGTTTCGAGTCTTAAAGGTTTGAAATGATGGCATACTGCTGCAAAATAAAGGCCAGACGAAGCTATAACCGAGCGCGACAAAGCGCGCATATTCCTCTAGTAGTTCTCGATTTGGGCAACGACTGCCTGGCTGATGGGTGTTTTGTGCGAAAACCTCTGGAGCGGCAGATCGGTATTTTTTTTTCTGCCGCAAGGACCCACTACTGCAAAAGTGAGAAGATTTTATGAAGAAGTTTTTCAGGTTAACTGCAAATCCTAGGATAAAACAACATTATGTCCAATTAACCATAGAGTCCAAACTAGAAACATAAAAAAACAGATCATGTAATATTGCTACATCCTCGCGCTGTTAAATATTATTTATTTGCATCAACTTACCATGCATGACGATCACCATTACCGCTAGGTTTTGTGAACTCTTAAAATATACATATACACCAGCTAGAAATTGAATGATCTTTAAAGCACGTACCCGAATGGACACAACATTTTGGAATGCAGGCTCAAGAAGAGCCGCTTTGAATTAACAAAGCCATCAACCGGCCAGGATTACACAAGGCCACCAAGCATGAGCGACCGAAAGATACATGGGAGCTGACTGAGCAGCTTACAACGCAACGCCCACTACTGCACACTAAGGGAATACACGAGAAAATCCTGCAAGTAATGGCGAAGCCCGCTGCACCCCGGGACCAGAGGCAGGCAACAAAGAAGCATCGAGGATCAGTCAGTAGCATGGAGACACCGAGGGTCGCCTGACCATGGAGCATCGAACAAAACGAGCACCTGTCTTCCAACGCCGAAGAGGAACCCTATCCTCTCGCCTAGGCTCGAAGGCGCCGCACCATCGGATCATTGGAAGCTCACCCGAGAGCTAGGGCAGACGCCGGCCAACACACCAGAGCAAGAAAACTATCAGTCCTCGCCACACCGAAGACACACCACATCCGCTGCACTGCCACCTTCCTTGGACACCGAGAAACAGAAGGAAAGCTGCCGGGAGGATCGTCGAAGAAGCACTGCAGAGCACCAGGGGCGAAAGTTGGAAGCACCAGGTGTCGCTCCAGTGTCCGCACAAGGAGAGATCCGCGGGGCGCGCCGTGGAGCTGTCAGCGAGAAGAGAAACCCTATCCCCCTCCAACCCGGCTCAGGAGCAGAGCCACCATGACACACCAAGACCTGCCGCCGCAGAGCAACACTCCGTCAAGGCATACACCAGCAGGAACACACACCCTACACAGAAAAATCACCCCTTGGGCTCGCCGCCGACGAGCGCTCTCCAACCTCACAACCACTCTCCCGAAGAACCAGAGAGCCCCAGGCAGCGTCTTCAAGAAGAGAACGACGCACAGGGCGCCGCCGCCGCCCAACCCAGGACGGGTTTTGGGCTTTCACCCGGGATCTGGGACGGGGGTGGCAAGAACAAGTCCTCAGCGGCACCTCCAGGAGAAAACGACACGCGCACGCGCCGTCGCCGCTGTGGCCGGAGAACCGGCCAAGGGGTTACCCCAGACGCAGTCCTATACCACCATCCCCCGCCAGCACCGGATCTGAGAGCCAAAGCCACAAATCGGACACCGCTAGAGGGGGGAGTGGAGCAGAGCAGGAGAGAAGCACGACCTTCAGATCTGGAATGGAAGAATCCCACGCCACGACCACCTCCTGCCGGCTCCTCGCTGCCCGAGCTGCCGAGGAAGCCGTCCGCCGCATCGCGCGCCCGCCACCTGCCGAGGCGAGTCCAGGTCGAAACCGCACGACCGCAGGCGGCGAAGATGTGAGAAGTGGACTCCTCGTCGGGGCAGGAGGCGCACGTGCTGGAGGGGGTGCAACTCTTCGCATGCAGGTTCTTCCGGGTACTAAGGCGGTCCCGGACCAGAAGGCACGCGAAGATCTTGATCTTCCGCGGGAGACGCGAACTCCAGATGTCGATGGAAGACTGGCAGAGCACCCCGTGGGGGGACATGACCCTGAACGCGGTGCGCGAGCTGAACTCCACGTCCTCCCCCCAGGCCATGAGTCGACGATCCAGAGCGTCCACAAGCCCAAGGTCACTGATGATCGCCTGCACAGCCGCAAGCTGGGAAGCGGCAACGGAGGAGAGGCGCCTCTGGAGGTGCAGACCGTCGGCGGACACTGCTTCCACCGAGGCGTTCGGGCGCGTCGAGTGAGAGTACAATGCCGCGTACTCAAAGCAGAGGGCGCGGCCGGGCCGCCAACGGTCGTGCCAGAACGAGGTGGCGCGCCCGTCGCGGAGATCCACGCGGGTGATAAACCTGTACGTCGGGAGGCCGCTGAGAATGATGGCCCCAAGGAAAGAAGGAGCCGAGCAGGGGTCGCCAACATCTCTCCTGGTGGTGCTGAGAAACCACCGTTTCCACGGCGGACAGTCGGGTTGATGAAGCTTGTGGACGAAGTTGAGGAGCAGACACATGTTCTGCCGACGGAGATCCCGGATCCCGAAGCCGCCTTCCTGCACCTCTGCACACACTTTATCCCAAGCAATTAGACAACGCGCACCGGAGCAAGTATCCTTGCCGGTCCAAAAAAAGGCACGACGCTTACGATCAATCAACTCAATCACACCAGAGGGAAGCAAGTACGAGCACATGAAGTAGGTGGGGAGGTTGTTGAGAACGGCATTACAAAGGACCATCCTACCACCTGACGACAGGAGGAGGGCACGCCAACCAGAGAGGTAATGGTCAAAGGAGCGGATAAGAGGGTCGTAAGCGGAGATGGGAAGTTTCCAGGGGGAGAGGGGGAGACCCAGGTAGGGTTGAGGGAAGGAGGAGATGGGACAGCCGAGGGTAGTAGCCATGGCGGCTGACAGATAGTCGGGGCAGTGCATGGGAATAAACCCAGACTTGTGGAAGTTGATGGCCAGGCCGGTAGCAAGGGCGAAAGAGTCAAGGATGGTTTTGAGAGTCGCCGCCGACTAGGGGTCCGCACGGCAGAGGATAAGGGTGTCGTCGGCGTATTGGAGCACAGGGCAGGGGAGCGAGGGGTCAATCGGGTGAGCAAGCCTCCCATCCGAGGAAGCCGAGCGAATAAGACGCTGGAGGACATCGGCGACAAGAATAAAAAGGTACGGCGAAAGCGCGTCCCCTTGACGGAGGCCATTGCGGCAAAGGATCCAGTCCCCAGGGATACTATTGAGAAGGACGGCGGTGTGTCCTGTAGAAAGAATGTCTCGGATCCAACCGCACCACCGGGAGTTGAATCCACGGGCCGAGAGAACGGAAAGGAGGCTGGACCAGTTAACCGAGTCGAAAGCCTTCCGAAAGTCGATTTTGAACACAATCGTGGGGGCTTTCCGGACGTGGCAGGCACGAAGGAGGTCGGCCGCGTAAACAATGTTTTCTGAAATACGCCGACCAGGAAGAAAGCCGGTTTGGTCAGGATCGACGAGAGAGTGAATGTAACGCTGCAGCCGAGTGCACAAGGCCTTGGTGATCGCCTTCATGATGCAATTTTGAAGGGAAATGGGGCGAAAGTCTTGGGGGGAACGAGCCGCCACAAACTTGGGGAGCAGGACCAGGAAGGCACGGTTAATGCGAGAGAGGTCGAGAGACCCGGAGTAGAAGTCATGGAAGACCGCCTCAACGTCTGTCGCGATAGTGGCCCAGAAGGAGACATAGAAGGAGGGGCCGAACCCGTCTGGGCCGGGGCTTGAGAGGCGATTCATGTCCAGGAACGCCTGCCGGATTTCCTCGGACGTGAAGGGGTTCGAGAGGTCTCAGTTGGCATTCCTACACATGCATGGTAATGTTTTCAACATAAATTAGAAATTTTAATACTTATGCTTCAGTCCAGTGTTTATATTTAGCATTCCAACTATTTTGTAAGTCGAATTTATGACCTATAGGAATATTGGTCTACAGGTAGAGAAGAGACGAGTTAGAGAGGGAAGGTCGCCCGCCATGGACGTTACCTTTGAGGCGAAGAATGGCTCGTTCACCCTAGAGGTGTGGTACTTCGCGACCGTGAAGCAGATGAAGGAGATGATCCACAAGCGCTACCGCCACCTCCCGGTGAAGGCGCAGCGGCTTTTCTTCAATGGCAAGGAGCTTGACGACGACCGCAATACCGAGCACTACGGTATCATACAGGGGTCAAGCATCCGCCTTGAACTGCCGGCAAGCTTGACCATGTTTCCTTTGTGATCTGTGCGTTTCGTGTTGTCGGCAAGGAGGCGAAGCACCGGATAGGAATAATAACTTCACCACTTCTCTATTTTACGCATGCAAGCACTGTACGGAATAAATCAGAGTCTCCGCCTCAGGCAGCTGCGACGCCCCTTGCCGCTATTGAGTCTGTATGCTGTTATGCTTGCAGGTTACGTGCGTGCATGCATGCACACATGCATCATCGAGTAATTCCTTGCATTTCTTCTTCTGTTTTGACGATGCTCGCTCGTCTACCAAATTTTTCTTCCTAAGCTCCAATGCGGCCTTCCCCTGCTGCTCGAATGGACACAGCGGACTGAAGATGCAGGCCGTTCTTTGTCCTGGCAGCCATTGGCGACGTCCTGGCCATGTCCCGCCTCGCCGTTGCTCACAGGAATCAAGTATAATTATCTTGGCAAAGATGAACCGACTAGAAAGTATAATTATTTAATATAGTGTTTTGCATGTATAATCATTGGTAGAATTATTCAAGAGAATAATACTCCGTCCATTCCAAAATATAGTGCTTCCGCCATTTCCGTGCTTAAACTTTGACCATAAATTTAACCAACAAGACTGACTGCGGCAGAAGCAAAAGTTATACCAATGAATTCATATTCAAAAGAAATTTTTAATTATATTTTTTTCTCCCGCCGCAGTCGGTCTTGTTGGTTAAATTTATGGTTAAAGTTGAACAACAGGAAGCGCGGACGCACTGTATTTTGAAATGAAGAGAGTAGCAAATAGCCTAAATTAAATAAGACTTTGTAGGCGCACCTGACAGAGTCATGGATTGATCGGTGACGCCCTGACACTCAGCCAGCCGCCCAGACGCGCTGTCTGCGTCGGCTTGTCGGAATTGGCTTTCTCGCGTTGTGCCACTGTCCTGCAAATGTTGTGCCGTAGTGGATTCTAATCCAATCTGTCGGAATTGATACACACGTACATAGAAATAAAAGGCCAAAACAAATTGATTCTCTCAATTAATCATCACCGATATAATCACCAAACAGAGAAATAAAACCAAAATTAAATAGGGTTTCAATTAACCTAAATGGAGATGGTGATCAGGTGAACAACTTTTCTGATGATTGATGGTGATTCGACTGACCCTTATCACGAATGTGCCTGCCATGCATCCTTGGCGCTGCTGTACGGAGTGGCCGCGTGCATACCTGGCCGCCTGCCGCCGGAGCGTAGCGGCGTACGGCGTTAGATTTGCAGGCAGCGGACGGCCGGACGCCGACTAGGGAAACAAAGCGAAGGAATTGAAACAGAGATTTGGTTTGTTCCACTAATCACGGCAAGGCCCGCACACAGAAAGTGGAGGGGTCATGCGCGCGCTACACTACTTGCATGCAAGAAACAAAACTGTAAAGAACAAACATGCACAGATTCAGGGCTAATAGTAGTGCCCCATCTCAGAACGGGATCCGGCTTGCCTGCTCCCTCCCCATATTTCCATCCATACTCCCACTTTATCCTACGACTGTCCTTTTTTCTTTTTCCTTTTTAATCTAATCATTCCCTGATTTTAAGAGGGTGGGGTCGGACCTTATTTTGTTCCAATCAAATCAAGCCACGTACGCGGGAGCACGGATGGGAGCATGCGCAGGGAGCAGGCAAGGCTCGTCCCTCAGAACGTGCCTCCCTTTGTTTCTCCTCCAAGAAAGGTCGGCTAGGGTTTCTGCCCGTCAGCGGCGCCGTCGATCTCCGACGTCCTGTCGCCTTAGGGCCATGTGTGTGCGGTGGATCCCGGCCCTTACTGGTGGGAGGGTTCCTAGGTGCCTCTTCGAGTTTTATTAGGGTTTGTGTCCTGCTCAGGAAGACGAGGCGGCGGTGATTTCTTGAAGATGGAATAAGGTTCTTCCCGCCTAACCCCTATCCCAATGATGTATCTAGCATCATCGGAAGCCTGTGGAGGTGTGTTTCCGGCGGTTCTCGCGGGATTCGGTCGGTGGTTGTCTTTGGTGGATCCGCTCGAATCCGTTATTTGTTCGTCTTTGTTTTTGTGTCTTCAGGTTGGATCCTTCTGAGCAAAACTTCTCTTCATCGGCGGTGGTTACTGTTTTGGGGCGTTGGTTCTATGGGGCCTTAGCACGGCGACTTCCCGACTGTCTACTACAACAAGTGGTGCCCGACTCCAGCGAGGGAGGGGTGATGACGGTGGCGTGTCTTCGCCTCGTTTCAGTGCTTGTAGTCGCCGCTAGGCGGCCTATGAATCTGGATGTATTGTGCTGCCATGATTGAAGATGAATAGATCGATAATATTCCGCAAAAACAAAAAACAAAGTCGTGCCCCAGCCCGCAGCCGGTGTGCATCATCGCCGATCTCGCCAATGGAGTTCCCGGCACCTCTTACTGCTCCATCCAGCAACCCCCTGCGTGCTCTGCCCTCTTCTAAGGTGATCACGGACGGTCCTCTTGGTCCATCCTAGGCTGGAGCACCGCCGCTCCGGTCCCTAGAATCAAGACCGTCCAACTAGTCGGTCTGGTTCGCCGACGGCCGGTCAAAACGGCAGCTCAGTCAGGGACCTGACCGGCCCGGAACGTATCCACCCTGAGCCGTGATTGCAGTGATGTGTCCTATGTGTGATGCGCCGCGGCTGTCCGTGACTGCCCGTGGCGAAAGAACCTAACCGCCTCGGGTGTTCGTTAAACCGTTTAAACAGGCTGGACCCAACGGTGCCGCAGACGGCCATTGTCCATTTAAGGGCTGAAGCTGGAGATTGGAGTGCGGCAAAAGTGAGAGCAACTAGTTAACGAGCGCTCCTTCGGGAGCCTCACAACGATCAGCATCACTTGGGGCGCTCTCAATCGCCCACCACGTGTCGCGCTCTAGGCGCTTCCTCCGGATTTGATTTTTTTATTTTTTCGCATGCGTTTTCGGTTTTTATATTTTTTTTGGGTTTTTTCGACATTTCGGTTTTCCACAGGTCTTCCTTAACATTTGGACCAAATAAAGTTTTTGAAAAAAAATTGCGCAAAAATGCGTATTCTTATTTTTTTTTCTTACGCGAGAGTCACGGCTTTGCTTCCGCGAGAGGCATGGTTTTGATTTCGCGAGAGTCACGGCCGTGTCTCTCAGAAACGGGGAAAAATGCATTTTCTGTTTTTTTTTTCTTCCGCGAGAGTCACGGTTTTGCTTTCGCGAGAGTCATGGTTGTGCTTTCGCAAGAGTCATGGTCGTGCCACTCGGAAACGGAAAAAAACATGTTTTCTGTTATTTTTTCTTCCGCGAGAGGCACGGTTGTGCTTTCGTGAGAGGCACGACCGTGCCTCTCGAAAACGAAAAAAACAACACATTTTCTCTTCTTCTTTTTTCTTCCACGAACGGCACGGTTTTGCTTCGACGAGAGGCACGGTTGTGATTTCGCGGAAGGCACGGAAGTTCCTCTTTCGGAAAGGAAAAATACCCGTGCTTCCGGTTCAGTTTTTTCATCCGGTTTTTTTCATGATAAAAAGTTCGTCAAAATCTATCAACATGGGATCTATTTTTGAAGATCTCGACGCGAAGAATCCAATGGTGAAAACGGTTCAAGATTTGGACGCACGGTTTAACAGATAAAACGTTTTGAATAAACGGATCTACGAAAAAAGTAAAACTCACAGGTGACTTATTTACCCAGACGAAGGGAGTATTAGGAATAACCTCGTCCCAATTAATCATGGGCTGCATGCATGCATAATATGCCTAAAACTGCGACAGATATTACAAAAGGGAGGGAGGAGTAGTACAACAAAGAGACGTACTATTGCCCGAAATCACTAATTGAGGAGTACTCATTGCAAAGATCACTCTCACCTTTTCAGGTTGCGATAAGTAGCGCTTTGCATGTGCGGTTTCCGAAAAACCATAAGGCGTGTAACATTGGATTCTCCTCGGTCCCCTTCCGAGGCTCGTTCACGGCGTGAATAGGGCATCCAAACACCGCAGGGCCTGTCCGCCAGCCACTGTGGGTCATCTATCATGAAAAATAATGGCATGTGTGGTGTGCCTAAAATGTTTCAAAACCCTGCACCTACTTCCTAGCTACACTTTCTCACATAGATTTTCGTAAAAAAAGTTTGAAACCACGGCATTCGAATACCTCAGTTTTTTATACCCAGGGAATCAGCACCCGAGTCTATGAACACATTGGTTTATGTGAAAACCACGGTGCGTTTGGCAGGCACAACATTTGCATTGTTTTGCTTTCTTCAATAACTAGTTCATTTCTTCTTGACCGAATTGTCTCATTCGATTAACTAGTTCATTTCTTCTTGACCGAATTGTCTCGTTCGATCTTACTATCTTATATTTACTATTGGAGACTTCCTATAGAGCTCCATGTTTAATCCTGGAAAACTGAGATAATTATCCGTCTGATCTAACTATTAAGACGTGTAGCCATTCGATCAATGTCTCACCGTGTCCTCTTTTTCCCATCCGCATGCTACCCTACCGCCACTCTTCCTCACTGTGTCTTCTCTCCATACTATCAGGTAGAATCCGGTCCAGCACCTCCGTGTCTCCTAACTCCCCTTTTTCTTTACCAGTTGAACCCTGCCAGTTTTATACGTTCTGACCACGCTGCACTCCAGCAGATCAATCTCTCCCGCGATGGTATTGTAGCAGAGGAGTTCTAAATCAAAGGCAGCTTGATGTATTTTCGATGGCTGCCTCCATCCATGAGCAAAGGGAATATGGCGGACGTCCGTAGTCTTCTGCCGGCCACGTATGAGGGCATGTATTCCTGTATTTAGACTCCATGGAGACGGTCATGAAGATACTTCATGCAGGTAGATCGATCCATATAGCTGGCATTCTATGGCGGCTTTCATGTCTATGCTTCAGATGTCTATCGACGGTTTGCACTTTGGAGTGTATGTGCGGTACACATGTTGCTATCTTGCGACCAGAACATGCTCGCTGAACTGATGCCACATCATGCACATCATATTGTACAATGGTATGTCTCCTCTGATGGCTTCCTATGTTGAATGCCATAACTAGAATTACCCATATCTTATCTGACTCAAAAGAAGTGAAATTCATCCAAGCCTATTTTAAATATCTTCAAATTTAATTACAATTTAATAAACATGCGGCTATTAGGTTGTGAGCTGAGGTGTCCGTAAACCTATTCAGATGATAGCTAGGTATCTCTGTCATTGATCCATTTTCCAGATAATTTTTACTCGTATAAATTTATATCTAATACAAGTCCAAAACTTGATGTTACCTACACAACTTTATCCTCAAATTATGGCGTGGTTTTCTTTTGTTAGATCAAATACATGAATTGTGAAATCCATGTGTAAATTTGACATAAACTAATAGTTTAGTTTTTTTTGCACTTCTCTATTCTGTTGATGGTTCTTTTCTGATGAGCACATAACCAATAGTTTTAAATTTCTACATAAGTGGTATTTTATGTTTCTTTAACTTTTAGCATCTAAGTCATCCTATTTAGACCCGCAAAAAAGTCATCCTATTTAGACCCTAAAATAGTGAATGTACAATTCAGACTAATGAAAGTTGCCATTTTATCAACAGGTTTTCCCTACAGTCCTAAATCATCTAAATCATGTTTTATTTTCTTTCTCTATATATAGGCTTGCTTTTTTCTTACATCTTGATCATATTTTTCTAAAGTTCATAAGATACTTCTTTTATGTGCTTACAAAATGATGATAAAGGCATGTATCAAACTATTAATACGTCGCTACCGGCTTTGTACATGTATTCTTAGAAACTCTCGAATACCTCATTTTGCCTTCATAAACATTGACATATGGAACTAGCCTATTTCCTTTTATTTTTGCTCTTTGCTTGGTCCATATATATGGAAGAATTTTGTATGAGTAATGTGGTGTTTTTAGGATGGCTATATCGGTGGATCTATATGAATTTGTATCTCTTATTTCCTAAGGAGTATATTGTGTAGGACATCCATTTCAAGGGAGAATTCCATTTATATTGTTTATTAGTTCGGCTCATCAGCGGTCTTCTATGAAAAAAAGGGTAGAAATGTTATCTTAGAAGTTGTTGCAATTTGGAAAAAATTAATTCATTTACAATATTGTGGGAAATAGTTAAATCATTGCTAGATTCAGTTGGATGCTCTCATGTAGAAATATGGTCCTTCTAGCGATTTATCTCGCCAACTACACCATTTCAATATAGTTATTAACTTTATTTCTTATGTTTTCTTTCATTGTTGTTTTCATGTGTATGTGGTAGGGAAAACTCTACAAAGACTTTTATTTAGGAAGGGAGGGAGTAGTTCGTTCCACCAAGCTAGTCCCATGGGCTGGAACGTCCAGCTCACCCCCCCCCCCCCCCCCCCCCCCCCCCCCCCACACACACACACACACACACCAAAAACCAAATTAGTTTTTTTAGGGGTAAAACCAAATTAGCTACTCCACGACTTGCTCCTGTGGCCTATAGTATGTGTCAAAAATAAGGAAGCAACTTCCGTACAGCCCAGGCGCATGCGGTGCAGCGAAACATATATAGTGCGAGTTTTAAGCACGCGGAACAGTGGGAAGAAAAAAAAGGATGATGTGGGTGCATGATATTATTTCCCAAATGATAACGCCCACACGTGTGACATGTTAGCACATCATTCACACGTCTTGATCCACGTTGATTTTGTTTTGCACAAATTCTAAAAAAATCTGTTAGAATCTGTGTGCCACTTGGGCATCATCGTGTGTGTGGGCATTGGAGAATTCGCCCACACGCCCCGCAGCACGCGGTTCGCCAGCTGGGCTGTGTGGGAGAACTAGTTTCTACCCACACAGCCACCACCTAGTCCACGCGCGTGTGGGCGAACTGCTTTTCGCCCACATGACACTCGTATGTTGTTGGATGGCAACTGCAGTTGCGCGTACCAATTATGTAAACACACATGTCAACTATGATTTGTTGCTAGACGGCAACTGCAGTTGCGCGTACGTAGCAACTAGATAAACACACATGGCAATTGTGATTAACCATACATGGCAACTATGGTTGGACTACACGTGGCAACT
The DNA here is from genome assembly GCA_963921465.1 of Triticum timopheevii. Lineage (NCBI taxonomy): Eukaryota > Viridiplantae > Streptophyta > Magnoliopsida > Poales > Poaceae > Triticum > Triticum timopheevii. The sequence goes on from OY997266.1 coordinate 657,796,377, forward strand.
AGGTAAACACATATAGCAACTATTGTTTGACCATATGTTGCAAGTAGTTAATCACACACGGCAACTATGGTTTGATTACACGTGGCAACTACCATAAATTAGACATCGCAACTATAGTTAACCAAAACAGATAGAGTTGCCATGCTTTTACAACTACATTTGTCATCTCGGACAACTACATCTGCTATCCCGGATGGCAACTAAATTGTCATCCCACGGGTACCTAACATAGCTGCACTAGAACGTGCGGGCATATTTGCTTCGTGCCACACGCGTGGGGTGGAGATGAGTAGTACTTGTTGGACGTGTGGCACGAAGTAGCTGCATCCACACGTGTGGGCAATTCTAATGTTCGCCCACACACAGCCTGTGTGGGCTGCCTCTTGCCCATGCCATACATGGTGTATGGGCGGATGTCTAGTATGCCACACGTGTGGGCGTTATCAGGACCCTATTATTTTTACTGGGGTGTGTGTGGGTCATGTGTGATGAGGTGGATAGGTGCATGTCAAGATAAATAGAGTAATGGGGGTGGATCTCTTAGGTATATAGGATTCTCATAAATAGGGAAACCCCCGAAAGTTAACCTTGAAATCCAAGTGTGCCACCGCAAGCCTCTGTACCAATGAGATCCCATCTAGAGCCCTATTTCGGCATCCTACCGGAGGGGGAAATCATCATCGGATGTCATCTTCATCATCTCTCCATGATGAGAGAGTAGTTCAACCTCAGTGCTGAGGGCATGTACCAGTAGCTATGTATTTGATCTCTCTCTCTCTCTCTCTCTCTCTCTCTCTCTCGCTCTCTCTCTCTCTCTCGTGTTCTTGATTTGACACGATCTTGATGTACCGCGAGCTTTGTTGATATAGTTGATCATATCGTTTTTCTCCCTCTCTATCTTGTTGTGATGAATTGAGTCATTCCCTTTGAGGTTTCGCTATTATCGGATTAAGTATTTTGGATTTCAGAACACTTGATGTATGTATTGAATGTGGATACCCGTGGTGACAATGGGGTGTTCTATTCATTCACTTGATATATGTTTCGGCAATCAACTTGCAGATTCCCGCAGTGACATTGGGGTAATCGAGGCACATGGGTTGATGCACGTTTTCGTCCTACTTTCTCCGGTAGAAACTTTTGGGTAATCTTTGAAGTTCTTTGTGTTGGATTGAATATTATGAATCTAAAGTTGTTTGATGCATATCGAATAATCAACTCACGGATACTTGCGGTGACATTTTAGTATCTAGGTGACATTAGAGTTGGTTCATGTGTATCATAAGATGATATTTTAGTATGAATTCTAGGGATGTTTCTGACACTTATAGGGATGGCTCAATAGATTGATCGGAAAAGATACCTTTGAGGTGGTTTCATACCCTACAACAATTTCATCTTATGTTCTCTGCTAGATAACAACTTTGGAGTGATTCTTTGTCGTACGTTGCTACGTCTTGAGCTTGCGTTGGTTTTCCTTGAAGAGGAAAGGGTGATGCAGCAATAGTAGCGTAAGTATTTCCCTCATTTTTTGAGAACCAAGGTATCAATCTAGTAGGAGACTCCTCAGAAGTCCCACGCACCTACACAAACAAACAAAAACTCGCAACCAACGCAATAAAGGGGTTATCAATCCCTTCACGGCCACTTGCGAAAGTGAGATCTGATAGAGATGATATGATAAGATAAATATTTTTGGTATTTTTATGATATAGATTGGAAAAATAAAAGATGCAAATAAAAGTAGATTGAAAGGTTATACGATAAGAGATAGACCCGGGGGCCATAAGTTTCACTAGTGGCTTCTCTCAAGATAGCATAAGTATTACGGTGGGTGAACAAATTACTGTCAAGCAATTGATAGAAAAGCGAATAATTATGAGATTATCTAGGCATGATCATGTATATAGGCATCACGTCCGTGACCTGTAGACCGACTCCTGCCTACATCTATTACTATTACTCCACACATCGACCGCTACCCAGCATGCATCTAGAGTATTAAGTTCATAAACAATAGAGTAACGCATTAAGAAAGATGACATGATGTAGAGGGATAAACTCATGCAATATGATGTAAACCCCATCCTTTATCATCGATGGCAACAATACAATATGTACCTTGCTGCCCCTGCTCTCACTGGGAAAGGACACCGCAAGATTGAACCAAAGCTAAGCACTTCTCCCATTGCAAGAAAGATTAATCTAGTAGGCCAAACCAAACTGAAAATTCGAAGAGACTTGCAAAGATAACTTAATCACAAATAAAAGTATTCAGAGGAGATTCAAATATTTCTCACAGATAAACTTGATTATAAACCCACAATTCATCGGATCTCGACAAACACACCGCAAAAAGAGTTACATCGAATAGATCTCCAAGAAGATCGAGGAGAACTTTGTATTGAGATTCAAAGAGAAAGAAGAAGCCATCGAGCTAAAAACTATGGACCCGAAGGTCTGTGGTAAACTACTCACAACTCATCGGAAGGGCCTTGGAGATGATGTAGAGGCCCTCCGTGATCGATTCCCCCTCTGACGGAGCGCCGGCGAAGGCTCCAAGATGGGATCTCGCGGATACAGAAGGTTACGGCGGTGGAAATAGTTTTTCGTGGTGCCCTCTGATGTTTTCAGGGTACATGGGTATATATAGGAGGAAGAAGTAGGTCGGTGGACGCTCGAGGGGCCCACGAGGGTGGGGGCCGCGCCCACCTGTAGGGGGCACGCTGGGCACCCTCGTGGCCGCCTCGCTTGTTTCTTGACTTCCACTCCAAGTCCTCTGGATCATGTTTGTTCCAGAAAGATCGCTTCCGAAGGTTTCATTCCGTTTGGACTCCGTTTGATATTCCTTTTCTTCGAAACACTGAAATAGGCAAAAAAACAGCAATTCGGGCTGGGTCTCCGGTTAGTAGGTTAGTCCCAAAAATGATATAAATGTGTAAAGTAAAGCCCATAAACATCCAAAACAGGTAATATAATAGCATGGAACAATCAAAAATTATAGATACGTTGGAGACGTATCACACGTTGAGGGATTGTTATATGATTCAATTATGTTAGCACTATTAAGAGATTGCACTAGTGAAAGTATGAACCCTATGCCTTTGTTTTCAAGCACTGCAATACCGTTTGTGCTCCATTTTAGCACTTTCTACCTTGCTGTGTTTTATATTCTCATATTACAAAAACATATATAGTTTGCCATTGTATTGGTGTGTTGGGGACACAAGAGATTTCTTTTATTTGATTGCGGGGTTGTTTGAGAGAGACCATCTTCATCCTACGCCTCTTATAGATTGGTAAATCTTAGGTCATCCATTTGAGAGAAAATTGCTACTGTCCTACAATACTCTATGCTTGGAGGCCCAACACGAGTCTACAAGAATAAGTTATGTAGTAGACATCAATCTGCGGTTAGAGCGGGTGGCCAGGGAGGTTTTTACCAAAGATAGGTGGCAGTAGAATCTCCAGATCAGTCCACCTCCTTCATCGACATAGGCATAGTTTCAGTCTCATATGGCTTTATTATTGCTAACTTGTCGGCTTTATATACTTCGTCAAACCATTCTATTTGTGGTTGTGTGCATCTTAGCTATGCAGAGGTCAGGTTGCCTTTTTATTTGAATCTGCTTGATGCTACATCAATGCTACATTTTGAGATAATAAAAGCAAGCTTTATCAACAAAATTCCATCATCAAGAAGGGCGATGTCGATGGTTGCCAGTTAATCTCTGAGAGCTTTCACACGGTCTGTATTAATCGGCCATGCTGATGTCCTTCTTCTGGATAAGTGCCAACTGGCGTATGGTGTGCATGACCTTGTTGCACGAGTGCGATGAGAACATCCGCTCGATGGCAAACCAAACTGCGGCGGAGGAGGCCAGCCTGAGCGTCAGGTGGCAGTGTTGAGAGGACTGTAGAGAGGATCAGCTAATGTTGAGCGTACCACATGGTTTATGTTGTGTTGTCCACCATCAAAGCGCCGTTAGTGTTTGACTCGCGGATAGACTTTGGCGGCCCTGGATACGATCCATTGACATAGCAAAGAACTTGTTGGACATGAAGGATGGGTACGACATGCGCTTTCCATGGCAGGTGGTTGTCGCTATTGAGCTTCACGGTGACCATGTGTCCTGTTGTAGAGACCAAGATGAGTCATGATGAGGTGGAGCTAGTGAACACAGAACCGCTGGTGCCAAGCATGCCGCTGGTGAACTGCCCTAGGGTGAGGGAGGTCCCAGATGCAATGGATAGCGAGGTCATGGAGGTAGTTTGATCGGAAGTCATGGCGTAGATCGACTAGGCTCTTGTTACCAAGTGAAAATAGTTATAATAGGGGTAATTGCTGTGGTGAATACCCATGGGCGTGTACTATATGATGTTATACTTTACATTAAGCATACAATCAATCAGGTAAATCTCTGATTGATATAACACGCATAGGGTCATCTATACATGACAACTATTAACTACCAGATCAAGCATGGACTACGACGTAACCTATGGGATATGATAATATTAATAGAGATTTGGTGTCTCTTCGTGATTAAGACGTCGGGTAGGGAACTAACTTGTGCAAACAACCAAGCTAGTCTAGTTATGTCAACCATTAACAGAAATTATGGTAAGTTGGATGCTTTATTGCATCTTAGTACTTCGAAAGCCCTCTCTATGACAAGTACTACCCAACTTCTCTGGGACTCTACCATAAACTGTCGTCCTAGATCATATAGTTATAAATTTGAGAAGTCTGTTTACTCAGGACGATTTTAAAAAGTTAGTTACCAAAAATTGTTCTGCTCCTATAAAAATCGTCCAACCCATTGACATTATAGTTTTCTATTACACTTAAAAAGGTTAACCACATAAAAATCCTACTATATACTGAGATATGATGCTCTGTTATATACAATTATAACATTTGTGATTGCCAATTATATTATAATAAAATTTATGTTAATTAATTCTCTTTCAGTACACTACCTTCGAAAAAAATCAATTAAATCCAGTACCCTAAACTAATAGGAACCAAAAACATAATATGCCTCCATCGATTAATGAGAGTATTTATGAATCCTAACATATACATACGTGTATTCTGATTCACATTTTTTGCATCCTTGAAACTTTAACCATACCTTCCAACAAATACTCTCGTAGAGGCTTCTAGTGTGTATGGTTGTTTATCCTAGGTGCCAATATTTTTTCACTTTGTTCACTTTTTTTATACTACTTGTAAAGCAAATGGAATGTTCCGAAGTGAACAAAGTGTTGTCCAGATTTGCCCTCTAATCTTTGGTTTAGCTTCTTAATGTGTTGGATTTCGGTGATGAGACCTTCAAAATTACAGAATTGCTAAATTAGGAAAGTGATAAAACATAGTCTTTAAAATTAAGGCATTACAAATAATTTGTTAATCTCAACCATTTTTTAGTAGAATAACACAATGTGCATGCATTTTTACGTGCAAAAGGTGAGGAATGACTTCAAGTCCATCGCAGCATGCGCTAAAGTTCATCTCCCGTATCATGCCTCTGTTGAAGACTGTGGTTCACCAATATGTCTGCTCTGCTACCTACCTGAGTAGGCTTAAGTTTCCAAAACCGAATGGGAAAGACAGATTCAAACAATGACAAAAATACTTCTATAAATGTTCTAGAAATGTTTAGAAAGTTGCAAAACACTTCTAGAAGATTTTGGGGGTATTGGACATGAGAACAATATTTGAGAAATTGGCCCTAGAAGAAATCAAGAACAACCATCCACTAGTAGAAAAACGACCTACTTTACCATTCGTAAGGACCTTTAGTCCCGGTTTTGTCCTTACGAACAAGAGATGTAGGTCGTTTCAAAAACCGGTTCAGCACGAACCGGGACCAAAGGCCCACCACGTGGCATGTGCCCGCGCGGTGGTCTGGGGGACCTTTACTACCGGTTGGTAACACTAGCCGGTACTAAAGGATTTTTTTTTAAAAATGATTTTTTTCTTCTGATTTTCAAATTTCTGAACTATTTGACGATTTAGTCTCTAATCACTCCTCATCATTGCCCTAATCACCCCTCATCATTCCAAATCGTCTAACTTCCCGGCCGGTCACCCATCCTCTCACTACTCCAGCCTAAGCACGCTTAACTTCCGAGTTCTAATCCCCCTAGTTTCCAAGTCTGCACTTGTTGTTTACCTGAAAATAGTAAGCTGTCAATCCTATTAACCCTCAGGAGTTTAGCTTGATCATGAAGTCACATGTTTCACCGTTTGATTTTGAAACTATTATTCTAAAAAATAATTATTATTTAGTAACAGTAATATTTCTTGAATAAGTAGTTTGGCCATAGTTTGACCATAGTTTGACCAAAAGTCAAAAAAACTAAAATAATTATTTATTAACAGTAATATTTCTTGAATAAGTAGTTTGACCATAGTTTGACCACAATTTGACCAGATTTTACGAAAATTAATTAACAAACTGAAATTTGAGCATATCTTTTTTTCCTTTTAGAATTTGAGGATTCTAAAAATTTGCAAACTGATTTTTTTGTTATATTATACTTTTTTTACATCGTATGCAAAAGATATGGTCATTTTACGTTTTCATAACACTTTTTTACAAAACATGTCCAAATTTAAGTTTTTAAATTTTCATAACTAGTAAATGTAGTAACATAACTACATCTTGAAGGATTTTTAATTTTTGAAGTTTTTATCATTTTCTTTTGTTTTTTACAAAACTGAAATGGCGATACACGCGGGGGGGGGGGGGGGGGGGGGGTGGGGGGGGGGGTAGAGTTTGAAAATTGCTCTTTACTTCCGGTTTGTGTCTCCAACCGGGACTAAAGATTAAACCCCTTTCGTCCCGGTTTGTGACACAAACCGGCACTATAGGTTAGACCTTTAGTGCCGGTTTGTGTCACGAACCGGTACTAAAGGGGCTCGTGAGGCCCCGGCCTGACCAGCCTGCCACCACCCCTGTAGTACCGGTTCGTGCCACGAACCGGTACTAAAGGTTCAACATGAACCGAGACTAATGCATAGCCTCACATTAGTGCCGGTTAATTTATAAACCGAGACTAAAGGGCTGAACATTAGGCCCTTTTTCTACTAGTGATCAGATATTTTGGAGAAGAACCCTAAGATTAGAGAAGATTCTAGAATTGGATTTTCTATCACTTGGATGTAGAATATTAATGGAACGGAAATACCTAGACATGATTGATTTAGAGTATTCCAGAGTAAATCCGTTATCAATTGAAGAGATTCTAGAGTTGGATGTTTCATACCTTTGTTGTAGAATATATATGGATCGCAACTATCTAGAGATCATTAATATAGAGAATTCTAGATTAAATATGTTATTTATTGAAGGGTCTAATGGTTATCACTTTTTATCAATAAGGTTGCAAATTATCCTCCTACCTAACTATGTGCAATCATACTAGGAATACCTTCTCAAGGTTATGTTGGTAGCCCAGCCCATGAGTTGGGAGGGCGAGCGTCTAGTTTCCGTCTGTAAATCCTATTTGGTGCTCCGAGCGCAAGTTAGTTCATTATCAGTAGAACGTGTACATGGGAATCAATCCATTTTTCTTAAAGGGCCGATCCATATAATGGGATGCAGAAGTGTGTGGTTCTTCTAGTTTTGGGAACATTCTAAAATCTTCCTTCACTCGGTTTTTGCCCTTTTCTTCTCCTATTTTTTATGGGTTTCAGGTTGGTTTTTAATTTTCTGTTTGTCTTTTTCCCTTTTCTTGTATTGTATGTTCATTTTCTTATTTAATTTGTGACAAGATTAAATTCGGGTAATTTATCAAATGTGTGAACATTTCTCAAATTCATGAACTTTTTTTTGAAAAATTAAACTTCTTAAATTTCTTGAGCCTTTTCAAATCTGTAAAATTTTGAAAATTCACAATGTTTTCCAAATCCATATACTTTGATCAAATTTGCAAACTTTTTCAAGTTGGCAAACTTTTTAAAGTCTTTGAGTTAAAAAAATGTTCATACGCGCCGTGAATTTAATAAAATGTTCACAAATTCAAAACTTGTTCATGAATTCAAAAATATGTTCACAAATTCAAAACAAGTCATGAATTCAGAAACGTTCATGAACTTTTCAAAAACTTCATGTGTTCAAAAAGTGTTCAGGACATTGAAAACATGTTTTTGAAATTCAACAAAAATTTGTGTTGAAAAAGGTCCATAATTCATAGTTTCTTCATGAGTTTGAAATTGTTAAGGAATTTTTTAAAATGTTCACTAATACAAAATATGTTCATTAATTAAACAATGTTGTTGAGTTAGAAAAATGTTCACAAATTTTATAAGTGTTCGTGAATTCAAAAAATGTTTGTTAGTTCAAAAAATATTTAGTTTCTTCCGTCCTTAAATTGTGAGAACCATGTCGGGTCAATGCCGGCAGGTCAGTTTCTTCCATGCTTCTTTGTCCATTCATGAAGCAACTGATTCCGAGTACCAGCAGCAGCATTGCAGAAGAAGAAACTCAGGAAGAGGGAGTTTTGCTTCCAAGTCTGATGGATGGTGGATCACCCTCTTTTCTTCCACCGGTGGATGGAGCATCTAACTGAATTTATTTAAATTGGTCAAGTGGGAAAAAGGGAGGACCTTTTCGGTGCTGGCTATGTGTTTGAATTATGCCCTCTGCTCACTGAATGAGTTGCAATTTCTCTGCCCGAAAGAGGTCTTCATCTGCCGAAGAAATCGTTATTGCCTTTCTAGTGACGAGTACCGGACCGATCAGTGGGTCTGCAGTAGATACTTGTGTGCTGAATCTTCTTCTAAGCAAATTCCTTTTTGCTCATGGCATTCATGGACGTACTGACTGCTTTGCTTAGCCTCACTATATCACAGTCAGCAGTAGCCTCTCATTCTCAGCCTTGACTGACTCACTGAATGATGGATTGCAGTTTCTGTTTGGTTTTCTTGCCTCAACTCCGAGACTCCCAGGGCAGGGCAGCCCCAAAACAGAGCATCGTCATATGCTTATTATAATTTATGAAGAAACCGCCGGTATTTTCTGTTGACGCATAGCAAGTGGCTGTGATTCTGTCCGTGACCGGATGAATCATTAGCTATGCAGTGTACGGCCTAGTTGGGTTCTGTTTGGTTTTCTTATCATATTTTTTTGAAAAAGAGGATTACCCCCAGCCTCTGCATGACTGCATCATGTAGCCATCTTTATTAAGTTACTCAACAGAATCTGACAAAATAAATACAAAGATGAACCCAAAGCCATATACGAGAGGAACAAGTCGCTATACCTACAAGTATCCCCCTCCCCTCCCCTCCCGCGACGCTCCCGCGGGCATCCGGGGGGCAACCCTAGCGCCGCCGCCGCCACCCTCCCCTTCTCTCTCTCCCCCCTCGCCGCCGCCAAAGGGCACGAGCGGGCGAAGCCCGGTCGTCGCCGGTGGCGGCGGGGCCATCTCGTCTCCTTGCGTGGGGGGTGCGGCGCGGGCCGGATCTTGCCGGTGGGGATGCTGCGCTCGTGCCGGGCGTAGCGGTGCGGCGGCGCTCCGGAGTAGGCCAGCGACGGCGGCGTGGCGTCGGGCGACAGGCGGCATGGTGGTGGTGCAGGCCGGCGGTGGCGGCGGCGGCTGCTTCGCAGCAGCGCCTCGGCGCCTCGTCTGGTGCTGCGGGTCGCGGGCGACCGGGTCGCGGGCGGCCCTTCTCGCCGTGGCTCTCAGGTGGAGGGGCGGCGCGGCAGCGGTGGAGGTGGGCGGCCCCTGTCCAGCCGGGCCCCTGCGGCTGGACGGCGGCGCTCGGTGCGGGAAGGCCTCCCCGGTGGCCTCTCATGGATGCAGATCGGCGGATCAGTGCACCCTCCTCCTCGGCAGCGGGCGGTGGCCGGCGCTCTCTTGCGGATCTGGGCCATAGGCCGCTCCTCCTCCTCCTCCCCCTTCCCCCGGCCATCTGGGCTCGGGTCCCCTTGAGGCAGTGGTCGCCGGCGGTTCTGAGGTGGTTGGGCTCATGGATCTTGTCCAAGACGTGACCTTTGGGGCTTCTCGGGGTGGTCCAGTGGCGGGGCGGCGGCCCTGACGGTGGGAGTCGCGTGGGTCGTAGGCGGACTGCGTGACTCGGATGCGGGCGTGCAACCACGGCCGCTTGGGTGGCATGGTTGCAGGTGGTTGGCCGACCGGGGATGCAGCGGAAGGGTGGAGCACCGGGGTTCATCACCTACCTGTCCGTGCACGGGTCGACGGTGGCGGCATCCGCGGATGTCGTGTTCCTCCCTGCAGGCTCCGTCGTGGTGCTCTCACTCCTCCCGTCGTGTTCCGGGTGAAAACCTGATCTTTGGATCGGACGATGGCGACGGTCCGTGGTCGTGCCCTTCTTGGAGGCATCGTCTTGGAACCCTCGGTCCGGCGTGGTCCGCTGCACTTCTTCCCGGACGATCTCTCATCTTGATGGTGGTCTCCGTCGGCTACAAGCGGTTCTTTTTGCTCATTTCTATTGATTCTTGATAGTCGTTGAAGTTGTGTGTCGGTGCCCGGCATTCTTGTATCTTGCCTTGGGTTGTGTGGCGTGCGTTTGTATCGGTTACTTGGATGTAAGTGTAGGTGCTTTATTTATAAAGCGGGGGGAAACCCTTTTTCGGTATACCTACAAGTATGCCCTGCATCAACGGACATCATCTAATTCAGTTGCCTCAAGAATCCGCCCGTCTGGCAAGCTGATAGCACCAACCGGTCTAGGCATCCCACAACACGCACCGCATGCGCACGCTCTAGGATCCGCCGCCGTCGTTTCCCGCCGTCCCGTCTTCAAGAGGGATCAGGCCCATCTGCCGCCGACGTCATCATGATGCCAGACAATGTCACCAGCCTATACTCGTCTATCGAACCGCGTCCAATGCTAAGACACCACTGCTACACGCCGCCGAGACCCGCCGTCTTCAATGCGGTAGATGCAACACTGCTCCACCTGTTGGCCCCTCCAGTGAACCTCTGCTCCAAAACAGTGCCCTCAGTAGGGAAAACAGCACCATATCTCCATCATCATCCAATCCGAGAGACACAGATATAGGGTTTCCCCCGGAACAAATGTCCCCTGGAGAAAGAGGGGCCCACCATAACAAAGCTCTCATGGAGACGCCTCCAGGAAGGACACAACGCCTTGAGCGCCATCGCCACCCACCACAGTTAGGACACGGCGCCTTGAGCGTCGTCGCTGCCCACCACAGTTAGGGTTTTCACCCGAGAAGCAGTGATGTCGGAAGAGGTAGGGCGGACCGGAACGACGTCTCCAAGAAGAATATCGACACTGGTGGGTGTCGGTGTCGTCGTGGCCGGACGGAACCAACCAAGGAATTACCCCATCTGTATCCCCACCTCCCGCTCCGCCTACAAATCGTAGGGGCATCGCTGCCATAGCCCGAACCTGCCAGTGGTCCCTCTACTGCCCAACCGACCTCCGGCAGCCCGCCAGCCCCGCCGCGCCACCGGACGGGGAAGCCTCGCCAATGGGACCGTCGTCCCTGATCCATGGATGGCGGCCGCCGTAGCAGCGCCGAGCAACCAGAGAAGGGCCCCGTCGCTGCCTTCCTTCGAGCCATCCGGACTTTTCCAGCGGGCGGTGAGGGGATGAAGGTGGGGTGGGGGAAAGAAGGGCCGTCGATGAAGCAAAAGGTTTTCGAGAGAAAGAAAAGAATGTCTGTATATTTCTTGACGGACTTTGATTCCAGTTCTAGTGACAGATGTATCACCTTTTTTTGTTTCTTCAATTGAGGTGTTGATGGATGGAGCTAGCAACCAGGTTAAATTGACAGAGTGAGAAAGACCTTCTGAGATGTGTGTGTGCACACCACTAACGTGTAACGTCGGACATGGATCAAACTGGCTGTTTTAGCTTTATTCTTTCTTTCCGCGCACATGGTATTGGTATGTACTCCCTCCGTCCGAAAATGCTTGTCATCAAAATGGACAAAAAGGGATGCATCTAGAACTAAAATACATCTAAATACATCCTTTTTATTCATTTCGAAGACAAGTATTTCCGGACGGAAGGAGTACTCCCTTCATTTCTTTTTAGTTCGTATATAAGAATTGGTCAAAGTCAAACTTTGTAAAGTTTGACTAGCTTTATAGAAAGGGATATCAATATTCACGATATAAAATTAACATTATTAGATGAATAATGAAATTAATTTTCATGACATATAACTTTAGTATTATAGATGATGATATTTTTTCTATAATGTTAGTCAAACTTTGTAAAGTTTGACTTTGACTAAATCTTATATGCAGATTAAAAAAAAAACGGAGGGAGTATATAGAACCAAGCTTGTAACCCTTTTGCATGCGCCAACCCTTTATTAATATAAGATAGAATTGAGCGCGTGTTTGTTGCAAGGTGGTGATTCATAATTCCTTGCTGTTGTTGGTTGAGTTGCAGGCTGTACCCTGGGGGAGGGGACGAACTTTCTAATGGGGTAAGAGGTACTCCAAAGTTGAGTCATCTATTTTGGAACGCAGGGAGTAGATGTCAAGTCAAGATGCATATGTCATGTGTGTGCACTTGCTGCTGTGGCATATGCGCGCGAATTAGTCGGTTCGATTTGATTTGACTGTACAAGTATACGAGTGTCATATTTCATCTGCTTATAAACAATCTGATTCCGTGGGTGCGCATTATAAACGGCTAGCTGTGAATGCTAAGCTAAGCATCCATTCTATTTCCCGCCGAACCGATAAAAGAAGAGAAAAGAAAAGAAAGGCAGAGGCTACCATTATCATGCAGGAGGAATATCCCACCCAGGATAGATGGAGTGTATGTGTCGGTGTCGGCGTCGTTGTCGGTTAGGCGCGGCAGTTGAGCTTGAGTCAGGTACTCCCTCCGTTCCCATATAAGTTTTTTTAGAGATTTCACTACAAACTACATACGAATGTATATAGACATATATTAGAGTGTAGATTCACTCATTTTGCTCCGTATGTAGTCAATAGTGAAATCTCCGTGTGCGTGTGCCTCCAGCTATCCGTTGCAGTTTAATTAGTCAGTCCACATACATACAGCAGGGAGTATGATTATTCCAAGTCAACTGCATTGCTAATAATCCTACCTAGTAGCACACTACTAGCTAGTGGACTATCTGCTGGTTGTGCATGTTTACCAGGGCAAGCAAGCAAGTCGAATAAATGCTATTACTTGGACTGAATTTGCCTTTTTGCTGGAGCAGCTGTCGTCGGTAACCTTCTTGGATCGAGAAATGGAAAAGATGGATGGATATTCTGACGGCATATCCATGTCGCCTTGGTCGTCGATCATCACCGGGTGCTGCTTGACTAGTTAGCTTGCCCGTAACAGCTACTGCACAGCTAGCTCGATAGACGATGGCTTGACTAGTTAGCTTGCCCATCCGTCCAGCGGATCCGCAACGCGTCGTGACTGCCCAACAGACAATTAGTAACAAACATATAGTATATGCCGATCTTACCAGCAGCAAGCTAATCACGAATAAGCCAATATTGCGTTGTTGCTGATCGCTATGTATCATCAGTTCTCTATTGTTTAGTGCCGGCCGGATTGAGTGTCATCAAAATATCATGAGCAGCACGCGCGTTCGTGTGGTGTGTGCGCGCCAACAGCATACTGCATTGATCCATAAAGGCACCAGCTGCATGCACCGACATACACATCCATCCTTAATGTGCACGGAACATGCATTTTTTTCTCTCGAATGCACGGAACATGCATTATGGATTTTCAACTGCTGCTCAAAATTAAGTGACAGGTCTCTAACAAGAGGCGCAAACCTTTTTTTCAATGAACCTTTTTTTCATTACGAAAATGGAGTATTTTTTTTAACACGATACAGACGCAAGCACTCATATCAAAATGGGGCCAAGAGGCACAACCTTTTCTTGTTCGTCAGAACAATCGATCTGTACACGACTATGATTTTTTCTTTTTGTAATCTAGCTAGACAAAAAACAACATAACTCCCTTTTCGCCATATAACCGAACCCATCTAGGGTTTCCGTGCGGCTCCCGTAAGCAGTCGGAGCACTTCTTCCGCCGCCTAGCCATAGACCCTACCCCTCCCTCTCCCCGTCCTTGCCACCGCCAGAGCCATCATTGGGCGAACACCGGCTTGCGTCGGTGGCGGCGGAGCTCTCATCCCTCTTCGCTCGGCGGTTGGCGACGCAGCATGCGATGGCTGGCGGGGATGCGGCGCTCGGCGGTTAGAGACGCGGCGTGGTTCAAGGGAGATGGCGCGGGCGCACATCTTCTTCATCGACGGCTCGGTGGTGGCTGAATCGTCGGCGTGCTCGCGGTCATGGCGGCCCTTGGCGTAGACTACGGGCAGTGCGGGTCGCCTTCTCCTACCGCTCCGGTTCTACCTTAGGCTCCGGTTGCCGGCTGGGAAGATCGGGGTGGCATGGTCGCGTGGATTGGCGGCATGGGGGCTGCTGATCTGGGTCAATAAAGGTGGCTGCCCTATTGGGCTTCTTGCGCCAAACTGAGGATCTGCCTGTTTTCGATCCTCTCCGATCTGCCCGATTATGAGTTTCGGGTATCACCGCTGGAGATCTACAGATTGGCACAATGCGCTCCTGATTATCTAGATTGGATGGGATTCGGCCGTGCGCATCCGTGCATCTGCCCGTGTGGCTTTAAGCGGGCGGGGCGCGAAGCTTCGCTTTTTGTCGATACCATGGGTCATGTCTACTTCCAGATTTCCATGGTATTGAGAGAGCCGCAGAATGTCATGGCGGCTGCGATTGAAGGATCCGAATAAATGGCGGAAAGGTGCTTTGGATGCGATGAAGACTTAGCTTTGTGTTTAGTGACTTGCAGTAGTGGCCTCGGAAAATGGGGGCGGCAGCAATAGAGGACGTCGGTCTTAGTGGTCCTCCTCGAGTACCGAGTCTCGATTCTGTGGGTGAAAACTCAAGGTCTGACCTTCATTGGTTGTGCCTGACAATGATCTTGTTGAAGACATTGTTTTCAGAACCCGGACTTTCTCCAGGCTAAAAACCTGAGATCATTGATTCAGCGACGGCAGTGCTTGTGCTATGTTCCTTTCTTGGAGGCGTCGCCTTTGCATGACCTCTTTGTCTGGGCGCTGTCTTTAGTGGTGGTTAGTGTGCTGCTGCTGCTGCGAGTGACTGATCACTATGGCGGGTTTTTTTTTTCTTTTTGGCAGTGTGCTTCCTCAATGTCTAGTTGGACATTATGTTGGTGTAGAGTCTGGGTGTAATTTGTGTCTTCAGGATATTTCTTTTCTTTGAAAAAAAAACAAAAAACATTCATGTGCAAGCTGGTTGGAGATATTTTGCTCCGTCAGTCTCCTGATAGTGAAGTCTAAAATAAACCCTGAAGTTGTAGAGGCCGACATAAACGAACCCTCACCTTCAAATCCCTGAAGTTGGTACCCTGTATTTACAAATCCCGTTTAATCCAAACCTTGTATGAGTAAAATCCTGTTTGTTGTAACAGAAAAGGCGTGATCCCAGCCGGGATTGATTTCTACTCTCACTTACAACATAGGCTCACCTGTCGTATGCATCACCCTCCTTGATCAATCTGAACTCGCCTCCCCATGAGGTCCTGATGAGCGTAGGTCCTGATGAGCGTGTCGGACGGGGCCGGGTCACAGGGTCAGCTATCGACGCCATCCCAGAGGAGCTCCTAGGCGCGTCCAAGCCTAAACGGCGTGTGTGCTGATGGCGCGCTATCCCGACGAGAGGAGCTCATAGCGGCCCTAGCCTGCAATCAATTGTTGCTCGTCTGGCTGCAGGAAAGGTGGCGCCATGGGGTGAGGATGCCGCCATGGATGCCACTAAGCGCATGAGCATATTCACGGGGAGACCGGCGGCTTGGCCTCTGCGGCGGATGCTCGCCATGTCCATCGACGAAGTGTTGATACGGTCGAGATTAACCGCAAATTACACCTAGCTTACTATCAGTAAAGGCAAGAAATATATCACAAGGGCCTGTTGCAATCCATCGGTATACGGCGTCTCGCGTGCGTGTACTCAGAACGAGATCACAAGCCAGACTCACTGACTCACGTACTAGTTCGATCTTGTACAGGAATATATCAAGCTAGTTATGTACGCATGTGTCTTCCGGCGACACTTCAATCCTCAGTAGATGCTCGTTGACATCGTCGTGGATACAGAAGAAGTTCAGGTGGCTGTGGTTGTCGTCGCCTTTGCCGTGCGTGCCCACCCCTGGTGCTTGTCGTCGCGGACGGCGACGACCCTCCAAGATACAGCGTCGACGAAGCCGAGGGAGATGTCGAGCTTGGTCCGGTGATCCCTAATGGCGGCCTTCGTTCTCTTGATGGCGAACAGCTCCGCGTCATTGGCGTCCTGGCTCCTCACCAGCCATGGCTGTCATCCACACGGCTGCCATCGCCATCATGGCTTGCGTACTCACCGTATGGCTACGATGTTTTGACCCGCGCAACAGCGAGACAAGCGAGTTCCTGGTCAGGATTGTGTTTTTCCTGGTCTGCCAAACATATGTAGGGTTAGAATAGACCGGGATCAGAGAGGTCAGGGTACCGACTTCAGGGATTTGATGGTGAAGGTTCGTTTATATCGGCCTTTATAACTTCAGGGTTTATTTTAGACTTCACTCATCTCCTGGGCGCTCGTGTCGCGACACTACTAGACCCAGACTGGAGACAGCTGCTCCTACGATCCAGCAGTATGAGGAATCAGAATCATGTATACTCCTGTATCAAAATATAAGACGACGTTGATATGGAGGGAATAGTTCACAGTACGCAATTGGTTGCGGGGTATCGATAAACAATTTTCTGCACATCACTGTGGCTTACCAGAAATGATGTGATTTTTAACAATAACTATGTTTCATCTCCTGTGCAGGTTATTCATGTGTGTACGCGATCGCTCCGTACGTGGTCTATCCTGCAGAGGCCGGAGGACTGAGACGTTTTTATGATGGCATCTACACGGCTGGAGCATACAGCCAAGGAGGTTTTCTCCCAACATGGATGGCGGTGTAATCTCCGGATAGGAGTTGCCCCACCCTAGGCTGGACTGATTCACTTTTGCTGCAAAACGATATTTATTTTTTAGGCTTGTTGGACATGTTGGCTGTATGCATCGCGCTATGCAGAGGCCGGGCATTCTTCAATGCAGTTGTATCACCTCGATATATCAATTAAATGAATTGGTCTTTATCAAAAAAAAGTTTACAGTACATATCAATTGACCGAAATTATCATGTAATCACAGCACAACCGTGTTGTCATATTCTCATAATAAAACTTGTGTGTCGGTCAGGTTTTTTCACCTCTTCGACATCGCCTCCGTGGTGGGCACGGCCTTGCCGTCGGCCTTCGTGCTCCTCTGTTGCTGGCATGTATGGAAGCGTCGGAACGCCGTGATCTTCCGGGACGTTGTACCGTCACTGGACTCCACCCTAAAAAATTGTCATGACGACGCCGTGGCGGCCGAGGCACCTGCATCTACGCCGACCGGGACATTTACATCGCCCCGACCCGATGGCCTTGTGCCATACGGCGGCCCATCCATGCGCCTCCGTAGCTGCTGTCGCCGTCCGTCCACCCTCTTCGTTTTTGTCCAGCACCAACCTGTTGCCAGCGTCACAACCATCTACCCGACCATTTCATCTACTCCGACTACCGTTGGTGACATCGGTCCCCACGCTGATTGGCGCCATAATTGTCGTTGACTCTTCTTCTCTGCTGGCCGTCCGACTCCTCGACATGGTGTACAGCTCGTGCAGGTCTCTCGTCTACGCATGTCCGGTGCTGACAACACATATGCGTGCCTTCGTCCACGACGTGTCCTCAGGCCTGGCAAACATGGTGTGGTGCTTCGTCAACTTTGTCTTCGACCCTCTTCGCATGCCCCGGTGCTGGCAACACCGACGCCTGCCTTCGTCTACGATGTGTCCCCGGGTTTGGCACAACCGGTGCGACGCCTCGTCAACACCATCCACCTTCCGGCGCACCACCACCGCGCCAATGACTAACTCGGTGCCTCCTTGCGCCCGCGGCTCCACGGCGACTATCTCGACACCGGCCATCCCGACTCGACATTGACCACGGCGTTCTCCGCACGGCTACCTCGACCACGGCTACACCACCCACGCTCTCGGCTACCTCGACAACGACACAAAGGGCTATCATCCGCTTGAGCAACTCGTCGGCTTCCTCTACAGTCAATGTGTCCGCGACGCGACACCGTCCACGACGGAGGTTTCAGCCCGTCGGCTGCTATTCTCTCCAGTCTGACCGTCTGCGATGCTCCTGTTGTTCGCAACGCTACCGCTACGACTGCGGGGGGATGTTAGAGATATATTTGGGATACATGTATTTGGTAGTCTAGGATTTGTAATCTATCTCCTACCTTATGTCCAGGAGAGGCTTCTTCCCCTCCAAGTCACTTATATACTCGTCCTCGAGGCTAAATAATACATCCAACATATTCCACCAATCCCTCTCTCTCGCTTCTAACATACAGAAACATAATGCGCGTTTTGGGCTCTTTTAATTCAGGTGGGGAGGATCTCGCTCCCCCCCCCCCCCCCCCCCCACCCCACCCAGTGTGAAAATTCCAAAAAAAAAGCTTGTGTGATCCAATCTCAAATTCAGAATTTAACTCTCCTCCAGCAAGGCACTGCCCGCGGTGGGTTGATTCAAACTGCTGACTAGTATCGAATACAGTTGGGTGGAGACACGACCGATGGAGTAGTATGGAGGGTACTGCATTTCTCCTTCCAATTACTCCTAGCTAGCTAGTTTCATTTCATCCTTTTTTTCCCCTTTTCTGAGCTGATCGGGTCGGGTGAAAGTCGAAACTAAGAATGGTTTGATCGTGCATCGATCGATGGATCCATGTGATGTCTCCAAAAGGAATACCATTCCATCAGTAGGAAGAAAAAGAATCCGTAGGTGCGTACTACAGTAGATGTCTTATAAGCTAATTGGATCCGCGGGATCCGAGTGGTCGTTGGCGTCGGTAGATCACGTCTTACGTCAGGTCTTATTACATCTGATTTCACTAAGGTTATGCAGATGCGGGAACTGGAAGGCGACCGTCAGACAGGTGATCGGCAGGGCAACAGACCATCTTGTGGCTGTGATTGATTGATGACAGTGGAGAGGTCATCTCTGTAGGAGCAGCTTCAAGTGGAAGGGCAGTCTATGTTGGAATTTGATAGTGGGCTTTTGGCCCAAAGTCCAACTAAATTTCTGAAATTCTTTTGGCTCATTCATGCATACATGTGAGTGGAGTGAGTGAGGCTAAAGTTTAGTCCCACCTCATAAGTTGAGAGAGAGTTGCACATTTTTATAAGGTGAGCTCTCCTACCACTTGTATGAGCATGAGAAGAGGAGACCTACACGCGCGCTCCTCCTCCTCGCTCGCCGCGGCGCGGCGCGGGTTGCGGGATTGACCCGAGCCGAGGACAGAGCTATGCACGTTGTCTATATTTTTGCTGCTCGGGAAAAATTAATGAGTCATTAATTAATAATTAACGGACGCGTTAATTTACTGAACCGTTTCCGATTCTTTTGGATCGTGACGACTCGGACATGGGGTTTACTCCCACGACCTACCCGGCCCGCACTATATAGTCAGGCAGACGTTTACCGTAGCCGCAGCCGCTTCCAGTCCATTGCGCCGCCGATCAAGTCTTCTCCATCCCTCTTTCGGCGTGCACCGGGAGAAGGGACAGTAGGCCTCCGGAACCTCGCCTCTCGTGATCCTGTACGGGAGAGGGGCGATCAGGTTTTTGGGGAGCGCACTCGCGCGACTGCTGGCAGCGACGACTTCGCGAACGACGACTTCTTCCCCGACCTCGGCAACCTCATCCTCGACGACATGGGTGACAACATCAACGCCGGCGGTGCTGCTCCCGCTGCACCGTATGTGATTCTATCTTTCCTGTTCGAGATCGTGGTAGAATTCATGTTTCTAGTATGTGCCCTAGATGTGATCTGTTCATCTACTATGCTAGTTCGCATGATTAGTTCAATCTCTGCTACTGTAGTCATGATTTATCTTCTGTTAATTCGGATTAAATCTTGTAGTAATTTGCTCATATTTTCAACAATCCAAAAACCTGATTATAGGCAATTTACTCCGAGTGGTTTTGCTGCGCATCTGAAGCCGCCTGCCTTTAAGGGGGCGCAATATAAGAGGTGGCGCACGAGAGCACTCTACTGGTTTCATACCATGGGCTGCTATGACGCCACTAAGGACAAGCCTGAGGGCGATCTTAATCCAGCACAGCTGGAAGCTTTTGAGAAGATCGATACTCTCTTTAAAGGCGCTCTTCTGGGTGTTCTTGATGATTCCATTGTGGATTCGTATATGTCGTTTGACAATGGCAAGGACATGTGGGCAGCGCTCGAAGCCAAGTTTGGTGCCTCGGACGCCGGTAGCGAGTTGTACGTCATGGAGCAATTCTATGACTACAAGATGACTGATGAGCGCTCTGTTGTACAGCAAGCTCATGAGATACAGTCGCTCGCAAAAAAACTTGAGCACTTCAAGTGTGTCTTGCCGGACAAATTTGTTGCCGAAGGCATTATTGCCAAGCTTCCACCTTTGTGGAACAATTTTGCTACTTCCCTGAAACACAAGAGATAGAAGTTTTCCGTTGCGGATCTCATTGGTACTCTTGATGTTGAAGAGAAGGCGAGAGCAAAGGACATACGTGCTCGAGTTGCCGAGGGAGCTTCTAGTGCCCACATGGTACAGAAGAAGAACTTCCAGCCCAATAAGTTCAAAAACAACAAGAACAAAACTCAGGGGAAAGGCAAGTTTGATACAAAGAACAAGCCATCACATTCTACCAACTTCAAGAAGAATTCTCATAAGAAGGGGAAGGGAATTTGCCATGCTTGCGGTGATCCTAATCACTGGGCTCCGAAGTGTCCTAACCGCTTTGAAGAGCGCGAACATGAGAAGGGTGGCAAGTCCGCTAATGTTGTCATCGGTGATACTAATATGAAGGAATCAGGGTACGGTATTTTTCCTACCATCCTTTCAGTATTTCAATCCCCTGATTGGTTAATTGACACCGGTGCCAATGTACATGTTTGTGCTGACGCCTCCATGTTTTCTTCTTACCAGGCCACAGGGACTTCTCCCGTGCTGAACGGGAACGGGTCACATGCCATCGTTCGAGGTGTTGGTACGGTCGATCTGAAGTTTACTTCGGGGAAGACCGTGCGCTTGAAGAACGTTCATTATGTGCCGTCCATCAATAAAAATCTCGTTAGCGGTTCCCGTTTATGTCGAGATGGTTTTAAGTTGGTTTTTGAGTCCAATAAAGTTGTAATTTCCAAGTGTGGACAATTTGTTGGAAAAGGCTATGAGTGCAGAGGCTTGTTCCGCCTATCTTTGTCAGATATTTGCACTAAAGTTATTAATAATATTTGCCACAATAATAAGTCGGATATTTGGCATTCACGACTTTGTCATATTAACTTTGGTTGCATGACGCGTCTAGCCAATATGAATTAATTCCGAAAATCTCTACTGTCAAAGGCTCTAAGTGCCAAGTATGTGTGCAAGCTAAACAACCTCGCAAGTCCCATAAGACTGCAGAGGCAAGAGACTTGGCGCCACTAGAGCTTATACATTCTGATCTTTGTGAGATGAATGGCATGTTAACAAAAGGTGGAAAGAGATATTTCATGACGTTGCTTGATGACTCCACTATATATTGTTATGTGTATCTTCTGAAATCAAAAGATGAGGCTTTAACTTTCTTCAAAAACTATAAAGCTGAGGCAGAGAACCAACTTGATCGAAAAATTAAACGGCTTAGGTCCAATCGTGGTGGAGAGTATTTTTCCAATGAATTTGATCTGTTTTGTGCGGAACGTGGTATAATCCATGAGAGGACGCCTCCCTACTCACCTCAGTCTAATGGGGTGGCCGAAAGAAAGAACCGAACTCTAACTGATTTGGTTAACGCCATGTTAGACAAATCGGGTCTTTCCAAGGAATGGTGGGGGGAGGCGCTAATGACCGTGTGTCATGTCCTAAACCGAGTTCCCACAAAGCATAAGACCATGACTCCATTTGAGGAATGGGAAAGGAAAAGGTTGAAACTCTCTTACCTACGTTCTTGGGGTTGTTTGGCGAAAGTCAATATACCAATTCCCAAGAAGCGCAAGCTTGGACCAAAAACTGTGGATTGTGTTCTTCTGGGCTATGCTTTTCATAGCATTGGCTATAGATTTTTGATAATAAAATCTGAGGTATCCAACATGCATGTTGGTACGATTATGGAGTCTAATGATGCAACTTTCTTTGAGGACATATTTCCTATGAAGGATATGTCAAGTTCATCAAATCAGGAGATACCTATTCCATCTAGTGAGGAACTCACTGTAATTCCTGAACCCACCATTGCGATGGAACACGTTGAGAATCCTGTTGAGGGTGACAATGGAAATCCTGTAAGGAGTAAGAGACAGAGGACTGCAAAGTCCTTTGGTGATGATTTCATTGTGTACCTTGTGGATGACACACCCAGGACTATTTCAGAATCCTATGCATCTCCTGATGCTGACTACTGGAAGGAAGCTGTTCGTAGCGAGATGGATTCCATCTTAGCTAACGGGACCTGGGAGATCACTGACCGTGCTTATGGGTGCAAACCTGTAGGATGTAAGTGGGTGTTCAAGAAGAAGCTTAGACCTGATGGTACGATTGAAAAGTACAAGGCACGGCTTGTGGCTAAGGGTTATACCCAGAAAGAAGGTGAAGACTTCTTTGATACTTACTTACCCATGGCTAGACTGACCACAATTCGGGTGCTACTATCACTGGCTGCCTCACATGGTCTTCTCGTTCATCAAATGGACGTTAAGACGGCTTTCCTCAATGGAGAGTTGAAGGAGGAAATTTACATGGATCAGCCAGATGGTTTTGTAGTACCTGGTCAAGAAGGAAAGGTGTGCAAGTTATTAAAGTCTTTATATGGCCTTAAGCAAGCTCCTAAGGAGTGGCATGAGAAGTTCGAAAGAACATTAACTGCTGCCGGCTTTGTAGTAAATGATGGTGACAAGTGTGTGTACTATCGCCATGGTGGGGGCGAAGGAGTTCTTTGTCTGTATGTCGACAACATATTGATCTTTGGAACCAAACTTGATTTAATCAAGGAGGTTAAGGATTTCTTATCTCGCTGTTTTGAGATGAAGGATCTAGGAGTAGCTGATGTTATCTTAAACATCAAGCTATTGAGAGATGAGAATGGTGGGATCACACTGCTTCAGTCTCACTATGTGGAAAAGGTTTTGAGTCGTTTTGGGTATAGCGACTGCACGCCTTCTCCAACTCCATATGATGCTACTGTGTTGCTTCGAAAGAATCGACGGATTGCTAGAGATCAACTGAGGTATTCTCAGATTATTGGCTCGCTTATGTATTTGGCGAGTGCCACGAGGCCTGACATCTCTTTTGCTGTGAGCAAGCTGAGTCGGTTTGTGTCAAAACTGGGAGATGATCATTGGAGTGCGCTTGAGAGAGTTATGCGGTACTTGAAGGGCACTGCGAGCTATGGGATTCACTACACCGGGTATCCAAGGGTACTGGAGGGTTATAGTGACTCGAACTGGATATCTGATGCTGATGAGATTAAGTCCACAAGTGGTTATGTTTTTACACTTGGTGGTGGCGCTGTTTCCTGGAAGTCTTGCAAGCAGACCATCTTAACGAGGTCAACTACGGAAGCAGAACTCACAGCATTAGACACTGCCACTGTTGAAGCAGAGTGGCTTCATGAGCTATTGATGGACTTACCTATGGTTGAAAAACCAATACCCTCTATCCTGATGAACTGTGATAATCAAACTGTGATCATCAAGATAAACAGTTCTAAGGACAATATAAAGTCCTCAAGGCATGTGAAGAGGAGATTAAAATCTGTCAGGAAACTGAGGAACTCCGGAGTTATTACGTTGGATTATATCCAAACGTCGAAAAACTTGGCAGATCCCTTCAAAAATGGTCTATCATGTAATGTGATAGATAATGCATCGATGGAGATGGGTTTGAGACCCACCGCATGAGTTGTCCATAGTGGTAACCAACTCTATGTGATCGGAGATCCCGTGAAGTAGAAGTGGGAGACAAGCTGTTGGTCAGCTGAGAGGAGAGTATCCTTATTTTAATTATCCCACTCTGTGAAGATGCAATACTCTCCTGATCTGCATGGCAGGTTGATATCTATCTTAATGTGTTCCAAGTGGCTTATTTGAGTAAGCAGAGATGTTGTCCTACAGAGCATCTCCTGAGGAACACACCTGTATGAATTTGACTGTTAACATCGCAGTCTGTGAGAAGTGGATGCTCTCTAATAAATTCATGAAAGGCCCTGGAGTACGACGTATACGCTCCACCCGCGGGGAAGCCTTGCGGCAGCCCAGTACCGGTCAAGAATTTGTGTGAAACTAGTCTCGCAGAAAACTTGTAGTTCAAGGCATAGTCCACTATTCAAGTTGTGATCTAGTGTAGCATAAATCTCTAAGTGGAAGTTCAACTTCACAGTCTCCACTAAGCACCGGTATATAAACAATGTTTTGGAACCAAATGGAGAAATGTGCCAATGAGACTTTGTGGGGGATTGTTGGAATTTGCTAGTGGGCTTTTGGCCCAAAGCCCAACTAAATTTCTGAAATTCTCTTGGCTCATTCATGCACACATGTGAGTGGAGTGAGTGAGGCTAAAGTTTAGTCCCGCCTCATAAGTTGAGAGAGAGTTGCACCTCTTTATAAGGTGAGCTCTCCTACCACTTGTATGAGCACGAGAAGAGGAGACCTACACGCGCGCTCCTCCTCCTCGCTCGCCTCGCCACGCCACGCCACGCCACGCCACGCCTCGTCACGACGCGCCGCGGGTTGCGGGATTGAGCCGAGCCGAGGACAGAGCTATGCACATTGTCTATATTTTTGCTGCTCGGGAAAAATTAATGAGTCATTAATTAATAATTAACGGACGCGTTAATTACTGAACCGTTTCCGATTCTTTTGGATCGTGATGACTCGGACGTGGGGTTTACTCCCACGACCTACCCGGCCCGCACTATATAGTCAGGCAGACGTCTACCCTAGCCGCTGATCAAGTCTTCTCCATCCCTCCTTTCGGCGTGCACCGGGAGAAGGGACAGCAGGCCTCCGGAACCCCGCCTCTCGTGATCCTGTACGGGAGAGGGGCGATCAGCTTTTTGGGGAGCGCACTCGCGCGACTGCTGGCAGCGACGACTTCTTCCCCGACCTCAGCAACCTCATCCTCGACGACGTGGGCGACAACGTCAACGCCGGCGGTGCTGCTCCCGCTGCACCGTATGTGATTCTATCTTTCCTGTTCGAGATCGTGGTAGAATTCATGTTTCTAGTATGTGCCCTAGATGTGATCTGTTCATCTACTATGCTAGTTCGCATGATTAGTTCAATCTCTGCTACTGTAGTCATGATTTATCTTCTATTAATTCGAATTAAATCTTGTAGTAATTTGCTCATATTTTCAACAGTCTAAGAGAAACTCTAGCAGACCCTGTATCATTCCGGTGAGTATACGGGGAGGAGGTGGCACCGCGTCATAGATGATGGACTGACTGGAGGCACGCAGGCCGGCAGCAAGCGCAACAGAAACAAATGCGGACGCGGACCGATTCGCACCATCCATCTCCCTCCAAACAAAAATTGCGACCTAAAATGTCCTACATTTTTTTACAAAGGAAGTAATTTTCACCAGCCTGTTAGTGTTAGTTCACATATGTATGTCGTACCCGCAATATTCTTTGAGTAATATCATCATGAGTTTTTCTATTGTTGTGTGCGAAACACAGTTGGCTAGCTTGCATGTTCACTAGTAGAAAACAGGGCTTTGGTCCAGGCCTGAATAGGACATTAATCCCGGTTCTCCTATGAACCAGGACCAATGGGTGCATGTTAGACTGTATATACGTAGTCTTGTACATGCCTTGTATTGTACCTCTTGGTACGTCTATATAATGACATAGCCACACCCTGTTTTAGAGTGTCGAGCCAGTTCCCAAACCCTATGTTTTACATGGTATCAGAGCTAGTAAAGTGTGTCCGGTCTCTACAAGATGACGATGCTTATGTTCAGCGGTGCCGTTTTGCTAATGTGTATGAGGACAAGACACGTGATGCGAAATCCCTAGCTTATTAAAAAACGAGTTGAGGTTGTGATATTCACCCCCCCCCCCCAATCGGATTGAACATGAATAATCTTATGCTTAAAGAGACGCTCAATGTGTGCTTGGAACTGAATGAAAACATTAAACACATCAGATTTATGCTTGATAAGATATAGCCAAGTAAACCAACTGTAAGCATCAATGAAACTGACATAGTAATTGTGACCACTAACATATGTTTGGGCATGACCCCACACATCAGAAAACACAAGCTCAAGAGGATGTTTCACAACACGACTAGACTCTGAAAAAGATAGTTGGTGACTCTTGCCCTGCTGACAGGCATCACAAATAGTTTCAGCACTCTTATTGGACACAACTGGTAGTTCATGGCAATGCAGCACATGACTAACTATAGGAGCAGCAGGATGTCCAAGGCGCGCATGCCAGTGCGTAGGTGACACACGAACACCACTGAACACCTGAGGTGAAGACGGCGTAGGAGATGCAGACGGTGCGTCAAGTGCATATAAGCCATGGCGAAGACGACCACTAAGCAGAACGGCCCTCGTGTCCCGATCCTTGATAAAGAAACGAAAAGGGTGAAACTCGGCAAGGACATTATTATCACGAGTAAGTTGAGGAATAGACAACAAACTACGCGTAGCAGAGGGAACTCGAAGAACGTTAGAAAGATGCAGTTTGCGAAAATTGTGTGCAAGAAGTGATGCCTGACCAACATGGGAGATGCGCATACCTGCTCCATTGGCGGTGTGCACCTGATCATGTCCACGATACGGTTCCTGAACGGAGAGCTAGCCCATCTCGCTGGTGAGGTGATTCGTCGCTCCTGTATCCATGTACCACGCCGGATCAAGGGAGTACGACTGGGTGCGCCCGTGGTCGTGCCCGGTCACAGCAGCTGCAGCCTGCTTATCATTCCCTTTGCCATTGTTGCCAAGGCCAAGGAAGTCTTGCTTGTAGCGTCTGTGGCAGCGAGAGGCTAGGTGACGATCTATGCCACAAAGCTGACAAGCCTGAGGAGCGCCGCAACTGGAACAGCAAGCAACTGGGCGACTCCCTCCTGTGATAGTCGGCGCGTTGCCCCGCGAGGCCTGCGACGGGGAAGCCGGTGGTTTGCCACCTGATGGGGCCGGCTTCTGAGGTTTGCCGCGTGTGGCGGCATTGGCGGAGACGAAGCTGGGGGAAACACGGCGCGCCTTGATGCGCTGCTCACGCCCAAGGAGGCGCGCATAGAGCTCACGACGCGGGAGCGTATCATCTCGACCATGGACGTTCTCAATGAGATTATCATAATCATCATCGAGCCCGTTAAGCACAAAGGTGGTGAAGTCCGTGTCAAGAATTGGCTGACCAACAGAGGTCAGGGTGTCAGCGAGGCTCGTCATCTTGTTGAAGTACTCCGTGATGCTGAGATCGCCAAGTTTAGTCTCACCCAGCTCGGTGCGTATAGAGTGCACACGCGCCTGAGACTGAGAGGCAAAACTGGTGTGGAGGGCCGCTCACGCCTCCCTGGACGTAGCGGCGAAGATGACCATTGATGAAACACTCGGCATGAGCAAGGACTGGATGGCAGATAGAATGGCCTGATCCTGCGCCACCCACGTGTGATATGCCGGATGGTGAGGAGGTGGGCACGGGATGGACCCATCAATGTAGCCCTCCAAGTATCGGCTGCGGAGGAGAGGCAAGACCTGCGCACGCCATGACAGGTAGTTGTCCGGCCCGAGCTTCACTGGTAGCAGGTGCGAAAAATAAAACGGCGGCGGCGCCGCGGTTTGAGCAGTGTACGCCTGCGCCAGTGATGCATAGGGATCCATGGACGGAGCCATCTCTGGACGAGGGATCATCGCGTAGGGGTAGCCGGGCGAGGGAGCGGCCAGGGCGCCCGGCGCTGCAGGAGAGCCGTAGAGGCCGGATGCTGCAGGGCCGAGTCACCATGCCCGGGAGCGACGGGGGCACCATACGGCGAGGCAGCCGCGCCCCCATAGGACTGCGGCGGCGGCACGAAGTAGTAGTGGTGCCGCGGCGCCGCAGCGGGGGCCGATCCCGGCCAGGGGTGTGACGGCGGCGCAGCGGGGCCCGATCCCGGCCAGAGAGACAACGGTGGTGGGGGGCCACCGTAGGCGCCATGCCACGGGTTGCTCGGCGGAGGAGGGCCGCCAGTAGCCGGCGGCACCGCAGCGGGCGGGGCGGCCAGATCGTCCCCGAAGCCCGGCGCCAGCGGGGAAGTGGGCGGCGGCAGGGTGGCGCCGTACGTCGCCGCGAGTGGCCGGGAGGCCAGGAAGGGCGACATCGGGGCTAGGGCCGACGCGGCAGCGGCGGCGGTCGAGATCGGCGTGGCGGCGGCGGCGGCGGCGGCGGCGGGAGGTGGTGCAGCGGAAGACATCGTAACCTAAACTGATACCATGTTCGGTTTCGGTTCCGTCCCGTTTCGGTTCTGGAGTGATGCTTTCTCCACCGCCTGTTTCTTGATAAATAGGCTTCCCTCACGACTACTGAAAATGAAAACCCCTCTTGAACTCTTGCTCGGTGATATTCCAGACTACACGTTTCTCAAAGTGTTTGGGTGCGCATGTTGGCCGCACTTGCGGCCTTACAACAAGCGTAAATTAGAGTTTCGGTCTAAGAAGTGTGTTTTCTTTGGGTACAGTTCTCTTCACAAAGGGTACAAGTGTCTTCATATTCCCACCAATCATGTCTACATTTCTCGTGATGTCGTGTTTGATGAGAATGTGTTCCCATTTCGTGCTCTTCCGAACCACTCTACCACTAGTTTACCACCTGTGCACTCCACTACACCTTCGCCTGACCAATTTGTGGATGTTGCAAATGCTCCTGTGTTGCTTCCTAACCATGCTGCAGGTATTGGACGTGGTGCTCGCCTTGAACTCCTGGATGATGAGGTTCTGGACGACACTCATGATGGCCACGTTGATCCTGTGCATGGCCCATGCATGGCGGGTCATGCCCGTCAGCCCGATGCATCCACGGCCGCTCCGCAGGCGTCGGCAGTGCCCGCGGCTGCACCCGCTTCAGCCGCCCCGTTGGCCGGCTCACCCGCTCCAGCGCCCGGGTCGCCTGCCTCAGCGCCCGGGTCGCCCGCCCCGTCGATCGGGTCGCCCGGCCCAGCGCCCGGCTCGCCTGGCTCACCCGCCAGGCCACAGGCGCTGCCCTCGTCGGGCCCATCAGTAGGCGGCCCAGCAGCCACGGAAGCTGTGTCGGCCAGCCCCACCTCGGCTACGTCGTCGCCTGGGTTTGGTAGCCCTGCCCTGGCAACGTCGCCCGGTGCTGAGTCTGCTGACTCTGGCTCCTCTGGCTCCTCCAGCCCCGTCTCGGCCGCGACGCCTTCGTCGCCTGTGGCAAGCCCCGTGGTGCCAGCACCGCCCGCTGTGGTTCATGATCGACCACACACGCGCAGCCGGTCTGGTGTTTTTTGCCCTAAGGAACGCAAAGACGGGACGGTGGCGTGGCTTGCTGCATGTGTGGCTCATGCTGCTGCGGATCCCACGGCAGAGCCGCGTCATTTTCAGGCTGCATTGGTATTCCTCACTGGCGTGCTGCGATGGAGCAGGAATTTCAGGCCTAGCTGAAAAATGGTACTTGGCAACTTGTTCCTCCGGTCTCTGGCGTCAACATCATTGACTCCAAGTGGGTGTTTAAGGTCAAACGACATGCAGATGGCTCTATTGAGCGCTACAAGGCACGGCTGGTTGCCAAGGGTTTCAAGCAGAGGTACGGTCTTGATTATGAAGACACATTTAGTCCAGTTATCAATCCTACTACTATTCGTATACTGATGTCTCTTGCCGTTACTCGTGGTTGGTCGCTTCGTCAGCTTGATGTGCAGAATGCTTTCCTCCATGGAGTTCTTGAGGAAGAGGTTTATATGCGTCAACCACCCGGTTTTGTTGATCCTACGGGTCCGCATCACCTCTGTCGTCTGGTCAAGGCGTTGTATGGACTTAAATAGGTGCCTCGTGCATGGCATGCTCGTCTTGGTTCTGCTCTCCGGGCTCTTGGGTTTATTCCCTCAACTGCTGACACGTCACTGTTTCTCCTTCAGCGCCCTGAGGTGACGATGTATCTCTTGGTGTATGTTGATGATATCATCCTTGTCAGTTCCTCCAATGATGCTGCCGATCGCCTTGTGTCTGCATTAGGTGAGGAATTTGCTGTCAAGGATTTGGGTGCTCTGCATTATTTTCTTGGATTGGAGGTGTCACGGTCCTCTACTGGGTTGACTTTGAGTCAGAAAAAGTACTCCATGGATCTGTTGGGCCATGCTGGGATGCTCCAATGCAAACATGCTATCACTCTGATGTCTGCCACTGATCGGTTGTCTGCCCTTGATGGAGATCTTCTTTCCACTGATGACGCCACTGAGTATCGCAGTCTTGTTGGTGGTCTGCAATATCTCACTATCACCAGACCTGATGTCTCTTATGTAGTCAACTGTGTGTGCCAGTATCTGCATGCACCTCGTACCACTCATCTCTCGGCAGTTAAGCGCATCCTGTGTTATGTTTCTTCTACTGCTTCGTATGGTCTGCTCCTTCAGTCTGCACCGTCTTGTGAACTTTCGGCTTTCTCTGATGCGGATTGGGCTGGCAGTCCTGATGATCGGCGATCCACGGGGGGATATGCAGTGTTCTTTGGTCCTAACCTGATCGCCTGGAATGCACGCAAGCAAGCCACCGTGTCTCGTAGCAGTATTGAAGCTGAGTATAAAGCTGTTGCTGATGCTACCGCTGAGATCATATGGGTACAGTCTTTGTTGCGGGAGCTGAGAGTTTCTCCAGGTCATCCTCCAGTTCTGTGGTGTGATAACATCGGCGCTACATACCTTTCATCTAATCCGGTGTTTCATGCTAGGACGAAACACATCGAGGTTGACTATCACTTTGTTCGGGAACGTGCACAGAGACTGCTTTGTATCAACTGGGCCTCGGGGGCCATTGGTCATGGTTTGTTTGACCCCTTCGGTCCCGGTTCCAGACACGAACCGGGACCAATGGGCCTCGCTCCCGACCCACAACCTTTACTCCCGGTTGGTTTCTGAAACCGGGACCAAATGTGGTATTTTAGTCCCGGTTTTAGCTACCAACCAGGACTAAAGAGAGGCCTATATATATCCCCTGCCCTCGAGTGGAGCAGTGCACTGCTATATTTTTTTGGCCAGCCATGGGAGAGCTTTGTGATGCTCTAGCTCACCTCCTATGCACATGAAATGTTCGATGAAATGCCCGAGCCACACTTAAGCTTTCTCCTCTCGAAGCTCCTTGTCCAAACTCCATTTTTCTCAAGATTTGTCTAGGTTTGGTGGTCCGTCCTGTCCCGACCCCGTCCTCACCGTCGTCGATCGCCCGTGCCGATCTTGTCGCCGGCACCACCGTGGTGAGCCTCTTGTTCTTCATACATCGAGTGCCCCTCGAAGTATCATTCGTCATAAACAGAGCTAAAATGTACTAACTCTGCGAATATCCAACTCTGGCCCGGACTCATCTGCACCTGTTGACTCTGTTTCTAATATAAGACGTTTGGCCAATTCAAAAATGAAAGAAAGAGGGTGTGACGTTCATGAGGAGCACATGTTGTTCTAATTTTTCTTTTCTGCCAAATGAATGTGCCATGTACGAGGAAGAATAAAAAAAATCCTATGAAAAAAATTGATAGAAAAGTTTTTCCGCAAAAAGAAACTCCATTTTGTAAGAATATACTCCCCCGTTGACAAATATAACATTCATGTACCAAAAGTATCTAGACATGATTAATTTAGAGAAGTCCATATAGTAAGTTTGTTATGTACCAAAGATATTCTAGATCGATGTTTCATATCTTAGATGTAGATTATTCATGGATTGGAAATATCTAGACAACATTAGTTTAGATAACTCTACATCAAATATGTTATGTATTCTTGGTGGTTGCCACTTTTCATCAATCTAGTTACAAACCCTCCCACTTGTATAATCACAATATTACTATGAAATACTTTATATGTTGACGATTGATAGGTTCCCAAATAAGAATACAATTGTTTTAATGCTCAATCGCATGAGAATTTCTTAGTGTGTAATCAACATTGAGAATATGGATCCAATTTTATGATTCATGCACGATTCGACATTTTATTGAACTGTCTGAACAAATACTCTATATTTTGCACTAGGTTAACAAATTGTTATAACATGGCGGACATTTATCAGATAAAGTTTTACTAAATAGAATATTTTCTAATTTGACAAAATACTATATTTTATTTGGTCCAAATGAACAAAATATTGCAATATGATGAGGTTTATTTATATTTGTTTCAAACTTTGTGTAAAATTGACAGATCAATAATATTGTATTAATTGTCAGAGACACACACATATGACTTATAAGATCAACATACCAATTATAGTGCATATAGTGGTAGCTAATTGTTTTTTTAATGGCAGCCACAAGAGCACGAGCACAAGTAGGATATGATCTCTTATGCCTCGACAAATATAACAACTAAAAGTAGGGAATATACTGGAAATTAAATAAAATGAAAGTTTTCGAAATTCAGTATGCTATTAGAACCATCCAACATATCATTTTTTTTATTTAGGGTTAACATGCATGATAGAAAACAAAATATTCAAAACTCTGGAAATATATATTGGACTTTGCTTGTTGTTTTTGTGGAAAACAACACCAAATTATAACTAAAAGTGAGACAATAATGTTATGAATTGGTATCAGTCGCCCAAAGTTTAAATTTGAGAGTGATTAATAAAAATAATAATCACAAAGGATACCTTGTCTGCCACGAATCTAAATTTTGTGTCTACATTTCCTTGCTAAGCAGTATATTTATGACCAAACATAATGCCTTGGTCGAGCCCAGTACAACAATGTGGAACTTTGTGAATAGATGCTTAATTAGTTCCGATAATGCAAATGAAAGGAAGAAATCTTTAAGTCATGGTTGCGGGCCAAAAAGATATTATTATCGGTCTCTATTCGTCGAACTCTATTAGTTGTGACATGGTATAACCATGAGGTGTTTTCTCAATTTCATGCTTCTCCTCTCTCAATACAATAAGTGGTGGAACAAGATCATCTTAAGATGCTCGGTGGATCTCTCCTAATATTTCCATATATCTAGCAACAAGATTAGAGTTGCATCCATGAGCAAAAGATCTCCTTGCCTTCTCAAATGCATAGAATTTGGCGGACAATGATATGTTCGGTGATGCGTACATCTCAAAAGATCTCAGTTTTTTTTCTTTTCGTATTTTTTGGGTTTCTTGGTTGGTTTTATTATTTTTCTTTCTTTATTTTATTGGATGTTTATTTACTTATTTAATTTGCCATAAAGTTAAAATTAGAAACATTTCAAATTTTTATTATTTTCCCAAATTCATGAAATAGTTTCACATTTGTGAATTTTTAAAACTCTTAAACATTTCAAAATTCATGAAATTTTTCAAAATCATTGAGTTTTTCCTAAATTCATGAAATTTTCAAATCCATGGATCCTTTTTTAAATAGTTGAATCAGTTCACATTATTAAACTTTTTGAAATTCTTGAACAATTTTCAAATCTGTAT
Source organism: Triticum timopheevii (assembly GCA_963921465.1). Classification (NCBI taxonomy): domain Eukaryota; kingdom Viridiplantae; phylum Streptophyta; class Magnoliopsida; order Poales; family Poaceae; genus Triticum; species Triticum timopheevii. The sequence continues at coordinate 657,830,130 of OY997266.1, forward strand.
TTTTTTAATTCACAATGTATTTTTTTCATATCCACATAATTTTATCAAATTTGCTAAAAAAAATCAAATTGCTAAATCTTTTCAAATTTCTGAACCCTTTCTAAATCCGTGGACGTCTTTTAAATTGAAAACTCGATACGTGATTGATTTTTTTTCTTAAACAATAGAGCAGCACCCGAAGGAAACGGCGAGCAAAAAAACTAGGTAAGTGAACACATGTGTGACCAGTTAGCGAGCGAATTGAAGGGTCCAAACTAGAGAGCGGGCAAACCAGTCATAAATAGGCCACGGCCTATGGGACAGCCACAGGAGTGCTATGTGCTAATTCGGCGCCCGAAGCGCTCATTAGGAGGGCTCACCTTGCTGCGTGCCCCTATGTCTCGCTTATAGTGAGATGAAGGGAACCACTGAGTCAAGGGGAGCACGAGATGGGCCGGTACGGGCGCTAGATGTCACAGCCTCATTTCTTTTTCATGTTTTTTGTATCTGTTTCTATTCCTTTTTTTACTTTTTGTTACACTTCCAAAAATTCAAAACATATATTATATGTGTATAGAGAAAGTATTGACCACTTATTCAAAATAATCTTAAACTTGTAGGTAAATAATATTGAACGTGAATTAAAAATGTATGAAATATATACCAAAAATGTACAATTCGTATAAAAAAGCAGACATAAAAAAATATAAGATTCGGGAAATGTTAATTGTTTTTAATATTAAACATGTATATAAAAAATGTTTGGAATGTATCGAATGTGTACTAAAAACTGAGAGAACCAAAAAAGGAAAAGGAAAGAAAGAAACAAGAAAACCAGAAGAAAACCGAGAAAGAATGAAAACAGAAGAAAAGAAGAAAGAAAAGGGAAAACCCAGTGAAAATCAAGAAGAAGAAGAAAAGAAAACCGATGAGAAAACAAAGAAAACACAAAACTGGAGAAACTCGTGAAAAACAGGAAAAACCGGTAAGAACAATGCAGAAATGAAGAAAAATGATGAACAACTAAAGAAAAAGAAAAAAGATCCAATGAAAACCTATAAAGAAATGAAGAAACGGAAAAGAAAAGAAACGATTGGTGCAGAAAAACAGTGAACCGGTCACAACTGAAACGTCAAAACCAGCGAAGCGTTCGCAAGAAAAGAAAAACAGAAAAATGGGCCAGCAAGGGATGTTGTAGAGGGCCAGCCTATAAATATGGGATTGTTTGTTTTAGATTAACCATCCCTGGAATTACAAAGGAGAGTAAGAAAGACATGCTATCCAATCGTTGCAGACTATGCAATTTGCGAGCTCCTGCTTGTTTATGGCAGGAGAATTCAGCATCATCCCAAAGCTGTCAACGTCGACAGGTTCATCTGTCAGTGCTTCTTTGCCCATTGATGAAGCAACGGCATTCTTTTAAGTACCAGCAGCATCAGTGCATGCATATTTCTTTTATGGACTTTGCTTCCAAGTTTGGTGACTGACGGGTGGATCACTTCAGGCTTTCTTTTCCCATTGGTGGGTGGATGGAGCTGGTAACAAAATTAAATTTTGGGCTTTCGAGTATCGGTGTTGCTGAAGAAGAAAGGATTGCATACAATTTTCGCCATGTACTTTTTCAATGCTCTGTTTTCCCACCGGTGTTGGCGGATGTGTGTATGGATGGAATTGGTAACTAGATCAAATTGGTAGAGTGAGAAGGACCATGAGTGCTGAGTGTGTATGTGCTTGTCTGTTGGAGGTTGCCATCACACGTACACACACCACCACCAGTGGCTAAGCCAGCTTTATTAGTTCTGTCTTTCCAACGCATATGGCACGTATGCTGACTTGTAACCCTTTTTTAAGAGAGAATTGATCACGTGTTTGTTGCGAGGTGAGAGATGATGATGCCTCAATTCCTTGCTGTTGTTGGTTGAGTTGCAGGCTGCACCTGGGGCGGGGGAAGATCTATCTAAGGCGGGAAGAGATAGATGCCGAGTCAAGAACTTAAGATACATGTCATGTGTGTATGTTTGCTTATGTGGCATAGATATGCGAATCATTCTACTCGATTCAACGGGTACACAGATAAGCAGCGGCATATCCTGCTTTTAAACCATCCGATTCCGATTTGATTCGGTGGGTGCGTTCTCTATTAGTTCATTTTTTTATTATTATTATTTATTTATTTTTGCGATGGACTCTATTAGTTCATGACAAGCAAGAATGTGCTATGCGGCTGTGAATGCTAAGCTAAGCATCTCTTCTATTTCCCGCCAAACAGAGAACCATGGACGAGGTACAGTTGGTGTCGGTGCGTCTGTATGCACGCCGTGTGTGTTCCACTATCTACATTCCTCGGTTCGTTGCGGTTCAGTTAGCACGTTGAATCTGGCGTAAAATTTCCAATAATAAATAATTTTGCCGGGTCAACAGTATTTACCTATTAGACACTAGTGGCCTTTCCGGTGTGCGTGTTTACCAGGGCACGCATGCCATTTCAAGGCTACTTGGACTGAATTTGCTGCAGCTGCCGTGGGTATGGATGCGTTCTTTCTTCAATAGATAATTTCGTCAGGTCCACAGTTACCTACTAGTAGAGGAAAGGCCACTGGGACTTCCGGTGTGCATGTTTACCAGGGCAAGCAAGCCATTTCAAGGAGGTTACTTGGACTGAATTTGCTGCAGCTGTCGGTGGCATGCATGCGTTCCTTCTTCAAAAGATAATTTCGCAAGGTCAACAGTTACCTACTACTCCCTCCGTTCCCAAATACTTGTCTTTCTAGGCATTTTAAATGGACTCAACATACGGATGTATGTAGACATATTTTAAAGTGTAGATTCGCTCATTTTGCGCCGTATGTAGTCACTTGTTGAAATCTCTAAAAAGACAAGTATTTAGGAAAGGAGGGGGTAGTACAGAAAAGGCCACTTGGACTTCCGGTGTGCATGCTTACCAGGGCAAGCAAGCAAGCCAATTAAAGGCTGGTTACTTGGACTGAATTTGCTGAAGGTGTCGGTGGCATGCATGCGTTCCTTCTTCCACCGAGAGATGGAGAAATGGAGATGGATGGATATTCTGACGACATATCCATATCATCATCGTGATATGATCGTCACTAGCTTTTAGCTAGCCGCCTAATTAGTTTGCTTGGCCGTAACAGCTAGTAGATGATGGTGCGATTCCAGCCCCCGATACATCCGTCAAACGCGCCATGACTGGCCAACTGACGCGTGGAGTATTATTGTATACTGCCCAAGCCCAACATATGGGTATTATTGTATATCGCCAGTATATATGTATGTATCTCCCCAGCGACAACCAACAAGGCGGCTCTGTTGGAATTAACCACGATCGGTGGCCTTGTCCGGCTCGGACAGGTGCAATCACCAAGCCGTATAGGTATAGGACTAGGTTAGACTAGCTTAGTTCCTATATATATACTTGTACCCCTGTAAGATTTTGAACTCAGATCAATAGAAAGAAACAAAGGCTCGACACGAGCCTTTTGCCATCAATCTCGTGTGTTCTCGCGTGTGCATCTGGGCGAGTAGCGACATCGATCATCAAGCCGGCGGCTGGTTGTTATCTACGTGCATGTGCTAATTGTACGTGAAGATCCATCCACCTGCCTGCCTATCTACTTGCTTGTTGGGTACTGGTGTGCTACGACTCAATCGGCCGGAAAGTAATCGGCTGCAGTTAGCTCGTACGTGCGTCTCGCCGGAAAGTACTCCGTGGATCGCAGCGTCGAGGTCGGGCCTGTGCTAACAGGCTCATCCTTGATCTTACACACGACGACACAAGGCAAAGAGGAAGCTTAAACCAAAAGATTAAAAACAAATCATGTGTAAGTAGTCGGAGATGAGATATTTTTCTTTTTCGAGCTGATCGGGTCGCGCCGGGTTGAATTTTTGAAACTAAAGAATAGTTTGACGTGCATGGGTCGATGGATCCATGTGATGTCTCGGAAAAGAAGACCATGCCAGCAGGCAGAAGAAAATAATCCGTAGGTACACAGTGTGTTGGTGCTGTAGCACGCATGCACGCACTACAAAAGCTCCTAGCTATAGCGCTTCGTGTGATTATTGGCTTATAATAATTGGATCCGCTGGCCCCAAGCTATCATTGTCGCTGGTTACATCACACGCTACGTTTTAATCACATCTGAATTCATTCAGATTATGGAGATGCTGGAAGAGGAAGGCCACCGACAGGTAGGGAGGCAGGCAGGCGATCGACGGTGCAGCAGATTCTGTGATGGATTGGGGTTGCTAAGGGCATTTTCAATGCCGACCCGTAAACCGTCCACATACGTACGAACCATGGACGTCATCCAACGCGGTTCTGTATTGGTCCGCGACATGGTTTGGATTTGTTTTCTTCCGCAAATAAGAGACAGACGTGGGGTTTTGTGGGAGTCCGGACCACTGCTAAGCCCGCTTCTGACCGCGCTAGCCCATCCAAACCACTCATCACTCCCGCGCACGCTTAACGTCCATCATGCCCGGCCAGAGCGGACGCGACCACTCACCGGCGTCGGCATTGAAGTGGCGCGACGGCCGAGAGAGCGTCGTCTGCGTCGCTTCTCGATGCAAACGACTGCTCCGCGTTCAAACGACACGACAACTGCTCCTCCGTCCATCTGTCGCCCATATTAATGAGACAGGGTTGTCGAGGTGCCTACTCCGGCGCCACCTGTCCATCCCTCCGTCGCCCACCATTGCTATATAAGTTGCTGCCTCGGCCATAGCCGTAGTCATCCGTCTCCGATCCATCTCCGCACCACTACCACCATAGATTCCTCCCCAGCCAAAGCTCTCTGGGATGGGCTGACGTCGGACCAGAAGAAGGAGATGGCCGCCATTGGTGCCGACAAACAGCCGGAGGACGACGACATCCCAATGGAGGACGCGGACGACGACGAGCCGGTGTCACCCTCCTCATCCACGCCACTCTCCTCCTCCCCCGTGCCAGTCTCGCCGGTGCATTGCACCGTGAGCATCGGCGAGGCCCGTGCCCATTACATGGACATGGTGCGGAAGAAGCGGGACAACCAGTTCCGGGAGGCGCAGGCCGATGCCACCTAAAACCACCACCTCCTCGAAGCGCACCTGCAAGCGGAGGAGCAGCTCGCCGCCGGCAGGGCGATCGCCCTGCATGCGGACCCTGCGGAGCAGGAGGCGCTGCTATAGTCCTACCGCTCCGCCTGCGAGATCCGCCTCGCTTGCTGGCGGGCGGCGAATGTGGCGGCCACCTCCAAGGAGTGTGACGACAAGGCGGGCGACGTTCGGCGAGACCGGCGACGAGAAGGAGGACAACGCTGAGGCCGTGCCCTGCCGCCACGACCACAAAGCCGGCACATCCGCGTTCGCCGCCGGTAGCGAGAAAGAGTAGTGCACGGTAGGTCACCGTCGCTTGGGTCTTAGGAAGGCCACCGCCCTCCCCTCGCGTCGACACCAAGCTTGGCAGGCTCAACATCAATGGCCGATTAGCCGTTTGGCGGCGACGTGGAGGCGGACAGCTTCACTTCTCGCGTCTCTGGAGGCGGAGGTTACGGAGGTGGAGCTGGAGAGCGCCGACTCGAAACTGGAGAAGGAGAAGCTTAAGTTCTTGGGGCTCATAACCGGACACGGTGAATGGGCGCCGGCGACCATTTAGATTAGGTATTAATTATACCAGCAGAGCCGGACTAGCACCGCTTCGTTGATGTAAATATAATGAATTCCGTTATGGTTAATTTATATGAAATCCGCATGTGTTTGATCGAATTTCGTCCGGATGGTTCGAACTGCTGTCAAAATAAATGCGGCTACGGTTGGATGGCGGCCTCCCGCATGCGGAGGGAAATTTACGGGTCGCCGTTGAAGATGCCCTAAGAGAGCAGTACTACAGTCATGTACAGAAGAGCAGTAGCGACTGGCCTGGTGCATTGTTTACCTTAAATCATCATAGGAGCTGTCGGTGGCGGGTAGCAAGGCAGAGATCGATGGATGAATGTTCTGACGGGATATCCATACATCATCATCGTCACCAGCAGCTACTTAATTAGCAGTTAGCTTGGCCGTAACAGCCACATATACATATATAGATGGTGCAATTCCATCTTCCGGTGGATCCTGGATCGATCTAGCTGAACCGCATGCAATTGCAACTGAACACGACCACCATCCTTCAATTAGTACAACATATATACTATACATATAATGTATGTCGTACAAGCAACTAATTAATTGCCCGTTGTTGATCGCGTTTGTTAGTGTCTGATTGAGTGCCAACAAAGCATATATAACACGAGGAGCGCGTGTCCGTCGTGTGTGTCATCGAAGCATAGATACTGCTTGCTTGCCTGCACCGACTTTACTAGAATAGTGTATTAGTATTAATAAAACCATGCCTAAAGTTCTCGAATTAAAGAGATGTCCATCTGTAACTAACAAAGAGTCACAACATTTTTGCTCAACAAACTTGGAAGCGGCAGGTCACCGTCAGTCCTTGTACTACTTCAATCAATCAATCAATCGTTTAGGAATCAGTTTTATCATTAATTAAAAAGATATGTACTATAGTACACATACGATCGAGCTGGACACGATATTTTGCTGGATCTCCCGGCCGCTCGTCTCTTGTATTGTATCCACACTCCGAGGCACAATTCTCTGAACTGAGACACGTATGTAGGAGCACGAGTACATTACTATGAATCTACTATGTCAGCAGTTTAATGTACCATGTGGAGCTGGAAAAGGAGAAGAAGAAATGGCAAGCAGCGTGTCGTGGTCTACAATTAATTTACAACTGATCCGTCAGTGGATGGATCCAAACCATTGACTAATGGAGCGCGTGGCACACGACTAACTGAGGATGCTTGAACATGTCGCCGTAAGTATATATTAGTCCCCTCCTCCTCAATTCGTTACCGCTGTGTTCAGATGTCTATATTCAAGACCTCTGTATTGAATTGGTTTCATTTCCAATTTGGAGAGGAAACTGTAATGGACATGAATACAAATTCACGTGTTCGGTTGCTCATGGAATTGGGCCATGGAATCTCAATACCAAATCATGTTCGGATGACATACTATGGAATTGCATATGCTTTGTGTTTTATGCATCAAATCAAAATCTGTACAATTTGTGAGTATAATTGAATGATTATATAGCAATAGAAATGAACAAATATATATTCTAGATAGAAAGGCATGAAGACACCAAATAATATTCACACATGAATAGGAATAGTGATAAATTTCTAACAACAACAACAATAATTATGCGAAGTGCAAATTTTTAACCAGACCACATACAACAACACGTAGTTCGGATATGTAGTTTCCAAACTCTCAACAACAACAACAACAACACATAGTTCTAAATTTAACATCACCGCACTAGTTCAAATAGGTTCAAGTAGTTAAACAAGACAAGCTGAAAAGCAACATTTGGATAAATTTAAGGCAACACTAACTGTTGGGGAACGTAGTAATTTCAAAAAAATTCCTACGCACACGCAAGATCATGATGATGCATAGCAACGAGAGGGGAGAGTGTTGTCTACGTACCCTCGTAGACCGAAGCGGAAGTAGTCGTACGTTTCTTCACGCAACGTAGAGGAAGTAGTCGTACGTCTTCCCGGTCCAACCGATCCAAGCACCGTTACTCCGGCACCTCCGAGTTCTTGACACACGTACAGCTCGATGACGCACCCCGGGCTCCGATCCAGCAGAGCTTCAGGGAGGAGTTCCGTCAGCACGACGGCGTGGCGACGATCTTGATGTTCTACCGTCGCAGGGCTTCGCCTAAGCACTGCTACAATATGACCGAGGTGTAATATCGTGGAGGGGGGCACCGCACACGGCTAAGGAACGATCACGAAGATCAACTTGTGAGTCTATGGGGTGCCCCCCACCCCCGTATATAAAGGAGGGAGGGAGGAGGAGGCCGGCCCAAGGGGGAGGCGCGCCCTAGGGGGGGCAAACCTACTCCAAGTAGGTTTGGCCCCCCTTTCCTATTAGGAGTAGGAGAGGGAAGGAAGAGGGGGGAGGAGAGAAGGAAAGGGGGGCCGGCCCCCCTCCCAATTCGGATTGGGCTTGGGGGGGAGTGCGCCCCCTCCCTTGCTCCTTCTCCCTCCCTTCCACTAAGGCCCAATAAGGCCCATATACTTACCGGGGGGTTCCGGTAACCTCCCGAAACTCCGGTATAATCCCAATCTCATCCGGAACCTTTCCGGTGTCCAAATATATCCGTCCAATATATGAATCTTTATGTCTCGACCATTTCGAGACTCCTCGTCATGTCCGTGATCACATCCGGGACTCCGAACAACCTTCGGTACATCAAAATACATAAACTCATAATATAACTGTCATCGAAACCTTAAGCGTGCGGACCCTACGGTTCGAGAACAATGTATACATGACCGAGACACGTCTCCGGTCAATAATCAATAGCGGGACCTGGATGCCCATATTGGTTCCTACATATTCTACGAAGATCTTTATCGGTCAGACCGCATAACAACATACGTTGTTCCCTTTGTCATCGGTATGTTACTTGCCCGAGATTTGATCGTCGGTATCCAATACCTAGTTCATTCTCGTTACCGGCAAGTCTCTTTACTCGTTCCGTAATACATCATCTCGCAACTAACTCATTAGTTGAAATGCTTGCAAGGCTTAAGTGATGTGTATTACCGAGAGGGCCCAGAGATACCTCTCCGACATTCGGAGTGACAAATCCTAATCTCGAAATACGCCAACTCAACAAGTACCTTCGGAGACACCTGTAGAGCACCTTTATAATCACCCAGTTACGTTGTGACGTTTGGTAGCACACAAAGTGTTCCTCCAGTAAACGGGAGTTGCATAATCTCATAGTCATAGGAACATGTATAAGTCATGAAGGAAGCAATAGCAACATACTAAATGATCGGGTGCTAAGCTAACGGAATGGGTCATGTCAATCAAATCATTCAACTAATGATGTGACCTTGTTAATCAAATAACAACTCTTTGTTCATGGTTAGGAAACATAACCATCTTTGATTAACAAGCTAGTCAAGTAGAGGCATACTAGTGACACTCTGTTTGTCTATATATTCACACATGTATTATGTTTCCGGTTAATACAATTCTAGCATGAATAATAAACATTTATCATGATATAAGGAAATTAATAATAACTTTATTATTGCCTCTAGGGAATATTTCCTTCAGTCTCCCACTTGCACTAGAGTCAATAATCTAGATTACATAGTAATGATTCTAACACCCATGGAGTCTTGGTGTTGATCATGTTTTGCTCGTGGAAGAGGCTTAGTCAACGAGTCTGCAACATTCAGATCCGTATGTATCTTGCAAATCTCTATGTCTCCCACCTGGACTAGATCCCGGATGGAATTGAAGCGTCTCTTGATGTGTTTGGTCCTCTTGTGAAATCTGGATTCCTTCGCTAAGGAAATCGCTCCAGTATTATCACAAAAGATTTTCATTGGACCCGATGCACTAGGTATGACACCTAGATCGGATATGAACTCCTTCATCCAGACTCCTTCATTGGCTGCTTCCGAAGCAGCTATGTATTCTGCTTCACACGTAGATCCCGCCACGACGCTTTGCTTTGAACTGCACCAACTGACAGCTCCACCGTTTAATGTAAATACGTATCCGGTTTGCGATTTAGAATCGTCCAGATCAGTGTCAAAGCTTGCATCAACGTAACCATTTACGATGAGCTCTTTGTCACCTCCATATACGAGAAACATATCCTTAGTCCTTTTTAGGTATTTCAGGATGTCCTTGACCGCTGTCCAGTGATCCACTCCTGGATTACTTTGGTACCTCCCTGCTATACTTATAGCAAGGCACACATCAGGTCTGGTACACAGCATCGCATACATGATAGAGCCTATGGCTGAAGCATAGGGAACACTTTTCATTTTCTCTCTATCTTCTGCAGTGGTCGGGCTTTGAGTCTTACTCAACTTCACACTTTGCAATACAGGCAAGAACCCTTTCTTTGCTTGATCCATTTTGAACTTCTTCAAAACTTTGTCAAGGTATGTGCTTTGTGAAAGTCCAATTAAGCGTCTTGATCTATCTCTATAGATCTTAATGCCCAATATGTAAGCAGCTTCACCGAGGTCTTTCATTGAAAAACTTTTATTCAAGTATCCCTTTATGCTATCCAGAAATTCTATATCATTTCCAATTAGTAATATGTCATCCACATATAATATTAGAAATGCTACAGAGCTCCCACTCACTTTCTTGTAAATACAGGCTTCTCCAAAAGTTTGTATAAAACCAAATGCTTTGATCACACTATCAAAACGTTTACTCCAACTCCGAGAGGCTTGCACCAGTCCATAAATGGATCGCTGGAGCTTGCACACTTTGTTAGCCCCCTTTGGATCGATAAAACCTTCTGGTTGCATCATATACAACTCTTCCTCCAGAAATCCATTCAGGATTGCAGTTTTTACATCCATTTGCCAAATTTCATAATCATAAAATGCGGCAATTGCTAACATGATTCGGACAGACTTAAGCATCGCTATGGGTGAGAAGGTCTCATCGTAGTCAACCCCTTGAACTTGTCGAAAACCTTTTGCAACAAGTCGAGCTTTGTAGACAGTAACATTACCGTCAGCGTCAGTCTTCTTCTTTAAGAAACATTTATTCTCAATTGCTTGCCGACCATCGGGCAAGTCAACCAAAGTCCATACTTTGTTCTCATACATGGATCCCATCTCAGATTTCATGGCTTCAAGCCATTTTGCGGAATCTAGGCTCACCATCGCTTCTTCATAGTTCGTAGGTTCATCATGATCTAGTAGCATGACTTCCAGAATAGGATTACCGTACCACTCTGGTGCGGATCTTACTCTGTTCGACCTACGAGGTTCTGTATTAACTTGATCTGAAGTTCTATGATCATCATCATCAACTTCCTCACTAGTTGGTTTTGACGTCACAGAAACCGGTTCCTGTGATGCATTATTTTCCAACAAGGGAGTAGGTACAGTTACCTCATCAAGTTCTACTTTCCTCCCACTCACTTCTTTCGAGAGAAACTCCTTCTCTAGAAAGGATCCATTCTTAGCAACGAATGTCTTGCCTTCGGATCTGTGATAGAAGGTGTACCCAACTGTCTCCTTTGGGTATCCTATGAAGACACATTTCTCCGATTTGGGTTCGAGCTTATCAGGTTGAAGCTTTTTCACATAAGCATCGCAGCCCCAAACTTTAAGAAACGACAACTTTGGTTTCTTGCCAAACCATAGTTCATAAGGTGTCGTCTCAACGGATTTCGACGGTTCCCTATTTAACGTGAATGTGGCCGTCTCTAAAGCATAACCCCAAAACGATAGCGGTAAATCTGTAAGAGACATCATAGACCGCACCATATCAAGTAAAGTACGATTACGACGTTCGGACACACCATTACGCTGTGGTGTTCCGGGTGGTGTGAGTTGGGAAACTATTCCACATTGTTTTAAGTGTAAACCAAACTCGTAACTCAAATATTCTCCTCCACGATCAGATCGTAGAAACTTTATTTTCTTGTTACGATGATTTTCAACTTCACTCTGAAATTCTTTGAACTTTTCAAATGTTTCAGACTTATGCTTCATTAAGTAGATATACCCATATCTGCTTAAATCATCTATGAAGGTGAGAAAATAACGATATCCGCCACGAGCCTCAATATTCATCGGACCACATACATCTGTATGTATGATTTCCAACAAATCTGTTGCTCTCTCCATAGTACCGGGGAACGGCGTTTTGGTCATCTTGCCCATGAGGCACGGTTCGCAAGTACCAAGTGATTCATAATCAAGTGGTTCCAAAAGACCATCAGTATGGAGTTTCTTCATGCGCTTTACACCGATATGACCTAAACGGCAGTGCCACAAATAAGTTGCACTATCATTATCAACTCTGCATCTTTTGGCTTCAACACTATGAATATGTGTATCACTACTATCGAGATTCATCGAAAATAGACCACTCTTCAAGGGTGCATGACCATAAAAGATATTACTCATATAAATAGAACAACCATTATTCTCTGATTTAAATGAATAACCGTCTCGCATCAAACAAGATCCAGATATAATGTTCATGCTCAACGCTGGCACCAAATAACAATTATTTAGGTCTAATACTAATCCCGAAGGTAGATGTAGAGGTAGCGTGCCGACCGCGATCACATCGACTTTGGAACCATTTCCCACGCGCATCGTCACCTCCTCTTTTGCCAGTGTTCGCTTAATGTGTCGTCCCTGTTTCGAGTTGCAAATATTAGCAACAGAACCAGTATCAAATACCCAGGTGCTACTGCGAGCTCTAGTAAGGTACACATCAATAACATGTATATCACATATACCTTTGTTCACCTTGCCATCCTTCTTATCCGCCAAATACTTGGGGCAGTTCCGCTTCCAGTGACCAGTCTGCTTGCAGTAGAAGCACTCAGTTTCAGGCTTAGGTCCAGACTTGGGTTTCTTCTCTTGAGCAGCAACTTGTTTGCTGTTCTTCTTGAAGTTCCCCTTCTTCTTCCCTTTGCCCTTTTTCTTGAAACTAGTGGTCTTGTTGACCATCAACACTTGATGCTCCTTCTTGATTTCTACCTCCGCAGCCTTTAGCATTGCGAAGAGCTCGGGAACCGTCTTATCCATCCCTTGCATATTATAGTTCATCACGAAGCTCTTGTAGCTTGGTGGAAGTGATTGGAGAATTCTGTCAATGACGCTATCATCCGGAAGAGTAACTCCCAGTTGAATCAAGTGATTACAATACCCAGACATCTTGAGTATGTGCTCACTGACAGAACTATTCTCCTCCATCTTGCAGCTATAGAACTTATTGGAGACTTCGTATCTCTCAATCCGGGCATTCTTCTGGAATATTAACTTCAACTCCTGGAACATCTCATATGCTCCATGACGTTCAAAACGTCGTTGAAGTCCCGGTTCTAAGCCGTAAAGCATGGCACATTGAACTATCGAGTAGTCATCAGCTTTGCTCTGCCAGACGTTCTTAACGTCGTCAGTTGCATCAACAGCAAGCCTGGCACCCAACGGTGCTTCCAGTACGTAATTTTTCTGTGCAGCAATGAGGATAATCCTCAAGTTACGAACCCAGTCCGCGTAGTTGCTACCATCATCTTTCAACTTAGCTTTCTCAAGGAACGCATTAAAATTCAACGGAACAACAGCACGGGCCATCTATCTACAACATAGACAAGCAAGATACTATCAGGTACTAAGTTCATGATAAATTTAAGTTCAATTAATCATATTACTTAAGAACTCCCACTTAGATAGACATCTCTCTAGTCATCTAAGTGATCACGTGACCCAAATCAACTAAACCATTACCGATCATCACGTGAGATGGAGTAGTTTTTAATGGTGAACATCTTATGTTGATCATATCTACTATATGATTCACGCTCGACCTTTCGGTCTCCGTGTTCCGAGGCCATATCTGCATATGCTAGGCTCGTCAAGTTTAACCTGAGTATTCTGCGTGTGCAAAACTGGCTTGCACCCATTGTAGATGGACATAGAGCTTATCACACCCGATCATCACGTGGTGTCTGGGCACGACGAACTTTGGCAACGGTGCATACTCAGGGAGAACACTTCTTGATAATTTTTAGTGAGAGATCATCTTAAAATGCTACCGTCAATCAAAGCAAGATAAGATGCATAAAGGATAAACATCACATGCAATCAATATAAGTGATATGATATGGCCATCATCATCTTGTGCTTGTAATCTCCATCTCCGAAGCACCATCATGATCAACATCGTCACCGGCGCGACACCTTGATCTCCATCGTAGCATCATTGTCGTTTACGCCATCTATTGCTTCTACGACTATTGCTACCGCTTAGTGATAAAGTAAAGCAATTACAGGGCGTTTGCATTTCATACAATAAAGCGACAACCATATGGCTCCTGCCAGTTACCGATAACTTTGGTTACAAAACATGATCATCTCATACAATAAAATATAGCATCATGTCTTGGCCATATCACATCACAACATGCCCTACAAAAACAAGTTAGACGTCCTCTACTTTGTTGTTGCAAGTTTTACGTGGCTGCTACGGTCTTAAGCAAGAACCAATCTCACCTACGCATCAAAACCACAACGATAGTTTGTCAAGTTGATGCTGTTTTAACCTTCGCAAGGACCGGGCGTAGCCACACTCGGTTCAACTAAAGTTGGAGAAACTGACACCCGCTAGTCACCTGTGTGCAAAGCACGGTGGTAAAACCAGTCTCGCGTAAGCGTACGCATAATGTCGGTCCGGGCCGCTTCATCCAACAATACCGCCGAACCAAAGTATGACATGCTGGTAAGCAGTATGACTTATATCGCCCACAACTCACTTGTGTTCTACTCGTGCATATAACATCAAACCATAAAACCTAGGCTCGGATGCCACTGTTGGGGAACGTAGTAATCTCAAAAAAATTCCTACGCACACGCAAGATCATGGTTATGCATAGCAACGAGAGGGGAGAGTGTTGTCTACGTACCCTCGTAGACCGAAGCGGAAGCGTTGACGCAACATAGAGGAAGTAGTCGTACATCTTCCCGGTCCAACCGATCCAAGCACCGTTACTCCGGCACCTCCGAGTTCTTGACACACGTACAGCTCGATGACGCACCCCGGGCTCCGATCCAGCAGAGCTTCAGGGAGGAGTTCCGTCAGCACGATGGCGTGGTGACGATCTTGATGGTCTACCGTCGCAGGGCTTCGCCTAAGCACTGCTACAATATGACCGAGGTGTAATATCGTGGAGGGGGGCACCGCACACGGCTAAGGAACGATCACGAAGATCAACTTGTGTGTCTATGGGGTGCCCCCCACCCCCGTATATAAAGGAGGGAGGGAGGAGGAGGCCAGCCCAAGGGGGAGGCGCGCCCTAGGGGGGGCAAACCTACTCCAAGTAGGTTTGGCCCCCCTTTCCTATTAGGAGTAGGAGAGGGAAGGAAGAGGGGGGAGGAGAGAAGGAAAGCGGGGGCCGGCCCCCCTCCCAATTCGGATTGGGCTTGGGGGGGCGCGCCCCCTCCCTTGCTCCTTCTCCCTCCCTTCCACTAAGGCCCAATAAGGCCCATATACTTACCGGGGGGTTCCGGTAACCTCCCGGAACTCCGGTATAATCCCAATCTCATCCGGAACCTTTCCGGTATCCAAATATATCCGTCCAATATATGAATCTTTATGTCTCGACCATTTCGAGACTCCTCGTCATGTCCGTGATCACATCCAGGACTCCGAACAACCTTCGGTACATCAAAATACATAAACTCATAATATAACTGTCATCGAAACCTTAAGCGTGCGGACCCTACGGTTCAAGAACAATGTAGACATGACCGAGACACGTCTCCGGTCAATAACCAATAGCGGGACCTGGATGCCCATATTGGTTCCTACATATTCTACGAAGATCTTTATCGGTCAGACCGCATAACAACATACGTTGTTCCCTTTGTCATCGGTATGTTACTTGCCCGAGATTCGATCGTCGGTATCCAATACCTAGTTCATTCTCGTTACCGGCAAGTCTCTTTACACGTTCCGTAATACATCATCTCGCAACTAACTCATTAGTTGAAATGCTTGCAAGGCTTAAGTGATGTGTATTACCGAGAGGGCCCAGAGATACCTCTCCGACATTCGGAGTGACAAATCCTAATCTCGAAATACACCAACTCAACAAGTACCTTCGGAGACACGTGTAGTGCACCTTTATAATCACCCAGTTACGTTGTGACGTTTGGTAGCACACAAAGTGTTCCTCCGGTAAACGGGAGTTGCATAATCTCATAGTCATAGGAACATGTATAAGTCATGAAGGAAGCAATAGCAACATACTAAACGATCGGGTGCTAAGCTAACGGAATGGGTCATGTCAATCAAATCATTCAACTAATGATGTGACCTTGTTAATCAAATAACAACTCTTTGTTCATGGTTAGGAAACATAACCATCTTTGATTAACAAGCTAGTCAAGTAGAGGCATACTAGTGACACTCTGTTTGTCTATATATTTACACATGTATTATGTTTCCGGTTAATACAATTCTAGCATGAATAATAAACATTTATCATGATATAAGGAAATAAATAATAACTTTATTATTGCCTCTAGGGCATATTTCCTTCACTAACAGCCAGGCCTTCCTCATTTCCATGGGCAACTCCATTAGAGCTTCAAACAAACGCTCATTAAGAATCAGCTTCCCATATGATCGCAACATGTCTGGCTCTGCCAAGTCTGGTATCAACTGAAGTGCAGCAAGAATTGCAGCAGGAATGGTAGCTTTTGGCAGTGGAAGTGGATCAGTTGTCTTCAAAGCATCCTTGAAAGTAGCCCTCATTTCTCCAATCATGCACATAATGGACTCACCTATTCGTTGCCTCTTTGGTGCCACTTCTGGAGAGATTTCTATTGGTTCTGCTTCTGGATCTGCAGCAGTCTCAGCACCAGTCATCTCACCTTCACCATTGGCATGATCTTTTGAATATATGATAGATATGGACTCCCAATGCTTCACTACTTTGGTCTTGTAGGAAGCTAATCCTTTCTCTTTCTTATTAGCCTGCAAAATACACACAAGCGAAGAGTAAAGTTGCTGTCCTGTTATGTGACATACTAAAAAGGTAAACATGAATGTGCATATTATGATGGTTACCTCCACATATTTGATCCAGACATCATCACTATCCATTGATAGCTTATGATTCACCCAATCCCACCCAAAACCACTTTGGGAAAGTATTTCGGTAATGACTTCATAGTACCTGTCGAAAGTCCTAAGCCTTCCCAAAATGTTGTCCTTTGTGATATCCTTGTTGCACTTCTCCTTCACATTCCTTATGGCTGCACAATACACATGTGGTGTAATTCCTCCTTACAACCTCAAGCAGTGCACCATCCATCTCATTATCCCATGTGGTGTAATTCCTCCTTACAACTCCTTCAGCCATGGTTCTAGAAACAAAAAAATTATGCACAAAGAAAAACAACATGTTGGATCAAGATTATGCAAAAATAAATGGTACATGAAAGTGCAAATTTTAGAGAAACACTATCATATATATGGGAAGGCGATGCATGTACAACACAAGGCATCATCACAGCCACCTATGCTATCACACAAAAGATATCCAGCAAGTGACTGCACAAAATGAGACCACCATCATCTAGCTACTACACAAAATGAGGCCACCATCATCAAGCTACTACACAAAATGAGACTACCATCATCAAGCTACTACATCTCTAGTTCTGCATGCCTCACAAGGTACTCAGCATACATGTTATCTTGCAAAGTTTTGCCTAAAGTTGGTCCATTCATTTGTGACTTCAACAGATGTAATCATCCGGAGGCTCGACAGATGGATTGGGAAGCTTGATAAACTCCCCACTTAGGGAAAGTATGGCTGTTAACACGGAAGAGAAGTGCCTACTGATAGTGTCTAATGAACGCTTGTAAGTGCCCCGCAGGATCCTCATTTTAATACCATGTCCAACAACCAATAAAAACATAGCAACCTTTTCTTCTACAGTCACATATATGCTATCAATGAGACCACACTTCTCCCGCAACATCGTGCACAAAGCATGAAAGTTTCTTTTTGTTAGTCGCAACTCATCATAGCAAGTGATTTCTGACCCATTGTACATTTCCTTCAGCAAATACTTCCGAAGACCATATCGCTGCTCTTCATCACTAAAGCAGCCCAAACTCTTCGGTGCCCTCTGCGTACTAAGAAACGCTAGCCCAAGACACACTAACTCAACATACATGGCTGTCATAATAATCCTTTTTCTCTTTCTTCTTTTGTTTTCTTCGGTAACGGAAGCAATCAATTCCAGATGAGACATGATACAACTATAGTTATACACATCATGTCAATTTTATGCTATATGGCGAGCACACAATTTTCAGTCACATAACCATGCATCATTCAATCAATATGACTAGCACAAAATCTCAATCAACATGACTAGCATAAGATCTCAATCAGCATGACTAGCACACAACTTTTAGTCAGATAGCCATGCAGCTCATACCTTAACTCAGCCTCCCGGGGTTCCACTTATCAGCAACACCTACAAAAAATGAACATGGGCTTTAATAATTCATTGGAGCAGAACAAGGGAAGAACAGAACATGTTGGACATGGACAGCAGGGGAAGAATAGAACAACTGAAAAGAAAGAAGGGGGTACAGGGGAGTGGAATAATAAGATGGAAGAGGAAGGGGAAGAAGATGGCAGAGGATAAGGGGATGAAGAAGATAGGCGGGATGGAGGGCTTGCACCGGAGCAAGATGGCCGGGATGGAAGGCGCTCCGGCTAGCGAGCTGGAAGGGATGGAGGCCGCGCCGGTGAGCGACACAGGCCAGATCCAGGGCTGCGCCGGCTCGGGCGGCAGAGGAAGGAGCGCTGCAGGGGAGGGAAAGGGCAGCAGCCGCGGGGGCTTGAAGCTCCGCCGCCGCCGGAGAGAGGAGGGGGAGGAGGTCCATGGCGGGGGGTGGGGATGAATACCTGCGCCGCCGGCGGCTCCAGCCGTCTCGCGCGGGGAGGAAAGGGGCAGGTCGGGAGCGAGCCTATCTCCAAACGTTATCTTTTGCGGGACTAGGTCAATTCGAGCGAAATCAAAGGCAAAGAGCTCTGTATCGCGGGAGGGCTGCGCGCGTGGATGAAATTTCGGCTCTGTATTGGGCCCGTTTTCGTTCCCTCGATTCGGTATACATCCAAACGCCTGAATTGGCAGGTAGCCAATACCATATCCAATTCGAAGGCCCTAATTCAGACATCCGAACGCAGTGTACGTGTTTTTTGTAAGCCTGGACCGTATAACAATCAATTGGTATCGACGTGTGCAGATCGATCGTTGCCTGTGTTCAACACAATCAAAGAAATGGTTAATAACTAATTAAACGTGCATGCATGCATGTACTATTTTTTTTTTTTGCGGGGTATTTATGTATTAATCGTAGTCAAAGGAAACTACATCAAGTGCTGCTGCATGTCGTGCAGCAGCAGACAAGGGAAAAAAATCTCTACCAGTACAGATGTGCGATTGTGATTGTGACTGGTCTTGGTGTCTTTTTGGTTGGCTAGATCACACGTTAGTTAATTCTGTATGTTTTCCTCAAAAAAAAAAGTTAATTCTGAAAGTTGAATGTGTGTGCGCGCGCGCTTAATTACTTGTGTACCACAGATATGCGAATCATTCTACTCGTTGACTAGTACACATATAAGCGGCATATTCTGCTTATAAACCATCCGATTCGATTCGGTGGTAAGGAATGTGCTAGGTAGCTGTGAATGCTAAGCTAAGCATCTCTTCTATTTCCCGCCGAACCGATAAAAGAGGACAAGAGAAAAGAAAGGCAGATGAGAAAAAACCCACCCAAGATAGATATAGATGTCCATGTGTATTCCACCCAAACATCTAGTTTTATAGAAAAAAGTAACAATATTTATGGCTCTAAATTAGTATCATTAGATTTGTTTTGAAATGTACTTTCATAATATACTAATTTGGTGTCATATATGCTATTACTCTTTTTTATAAACTTGATCAAAATTATAAAACTTTGACTTAGAACAAAAGGTAGAAGTACACCTATTCATGGAAGAAGGGAGTAGGTTCGTTCCGGTTATGTTAGAACCAAAGGCGCGTTGAAGCTGGAGTAATTTTTAACTGACAGATAATTTCGCCAGGTCAACAGTAGAGTATTACCTACTAGTACTCCGAGTATTATACAGCAAAGGCCATTAGCGCTAGTGGACTTTCCGGTTTGCATGTTTACCAGGGCAAGCAATCCAAATAAAGGCTACTTGGACTGAATTTGCTGAAGCTGTCCGTGACGTGCGTTCCTTCTTCCATCGAGAGATATTCTGACGGCATATCCATATCATCGTTGTCGTCGACTTCATCGTCACCAGCTACCTAACTAGTTTGCTTGGCCGTAACAGCTACATGATGGTGTGATTCCAGCCACTGATCCATCCATCAAACGCGCATGACTGCCCAACTGACCAGTCAGTTACAAACACATACTAGAAGTAATACCATGCCGTACCAACAGCAAGAAAAAGCTAATCACCGTGAGTTAAATAATGAATTAATATTGTGTTGTTGATCGCTAGTACCGTCTTCATTTCCTTTAAACATGACCATATGGAAAATACATTTTACATTTATGCAAAACCACCAACATTAATCGAGACAAAAATTAATGATACTCCCTCATACTAGGAACTTGTTTAATTCGTACATGCATGCATTCATAAATGAGTTACTTCCTCGCTCAACGCCCGCTCAACTTCCTATTCCTTCATCGGAATTGTTGTGCGTACGATAAATACAACATGTGATCCTACTCGTCCGTGCAGTTGATCGAACGGCTGCTAATGCTGTCGTACGTAAATCGTACAAAAATTTATCGTATGTGTAGCAGGACTCTTCCTTCTTTGCATGCATGCGGTGTATTAGTGATCTCAGTAAAAAAAATGACTAGCAAAGCAGTCATTAAATTTTATCTTCAAATCTCTATTTGTGGCATTGTATAAAAAAAGGGAGTATATAAAAATCTCATCAATTAAATTTCCATGGTTGAAGCCCGCGGGATTGAGTGTCGCCGAAGTATCATGAGAAATTGAGACACGCACGCGCGCGCGCCTGTTGTGTGTCCGCGCCAATGGCATAGTCTGCATGATCGATGACGATAACCCCTGACTGCAGCGTACGTGCGCACAGTATTTTGCACGAAACATTGCTGCTCAAGGAGAGGTCTCTAGCAGCTCATGGTTTTTCACTTTCAGAGAGATGTTGGTGAAGCTCGCTGAATTCCGGTCATTTCATTGGACACGGAAATAATTATATTTCTTTTCCCGTCAAAATGTTTCAGCAGACTCAGTAGCTCACAACGTTTGAAAACAGTTTTATTTATTTTATATTTGGTTGCATCCTAGCCGGATGAATGTTTAGGTCCTTTGG
Source organism: Triticum timopheevii (assembly GCA_963921465.1). Lineage (NCBI taxonomy): Eukaryota > Viridiplantae > Streptophyta > Magnoliopsida > Poales > Poaceae > Triticum > Triticum timopheevii. Next base: position 657,851,150 of record OY997266.1, read on the forward strand.
TCGAACCGAGAACACCGAATGCCCGTGATGGTCTAGCTAACAAGTGAAAAGTTGTGACTAAACCCAGACAAGCCTATTTTTGGGCTTCTGTTCGTGACTCCTACTGATCAATGAATTTGTTAAATCTCCTATCAACAATAAAAAAAGGCCCAGACAAGTGATCTCCTGGCCACTTTTCTCGACACTAACCCAGACAGGACCCTCCTAACGGTGACAGCTACTCCCTTTAGTGATCTAAACGTTTTTATATTTGTTTACAGAAGCAGTACTGACAGTAGATCTAGGAGCCGTCGGTGGCGTGTGTGTAAGCAGAGATCGGTCGATAGATAGACAGTTTCAGATGTGATGGACGGATGGATATTCTGACGGGCTGGATATCCACATCATCGTCGTTGTCACCAGCTACTTAATTGGCAGTCCCTCGCTTGCCTGTAACAGCCACATATATATATTGATGGTTCAATCCCATCTCCTGGTTGATGGATCCAGCTCAACCGCATGCAATCGCAATTGGAGGCCGCCACCTTCCTTCAATCACAACACATACTGTACAATATATGCCGTACAAGCGACTAATTAATTGCCCGTTGTTGATCGTGTTTGTCAGTCCCTGATTGAGTGCCACCAGAGCGCATAAGTATCACGAGGAGCGTGTGTGTGTTGTGTGTATCATTAAAGCAGCATAGATACTGCTTGCTTGCCTGCACCGACAATATTAGAATAGTGTATTCTTAATAAAACCGCGCCTAAAGTGCTTGAATTAAATAAATGTCCATCTGTAACCAGTAGAGAGTCACAACTTTTTTGCTTAACAAAGTTGGAAGCGGTAGGTCACCGTCAGTCCTTGTACTACATGAATCAATCGTTTAGGAGTCAGTTTTATTATACTATTAATTAAAAAGCACTCTCTTAACGGAGTACAGTGAAAATCTACGCCGTGCGCAGTTTGACGTATATATGTGTAGCTGGGAAAATAGATGAAGAAATGGGAAGCAGCGTGTCGTGGTCTGCAATTAATTTACTATACTCCATCGGTGGATGAATTAAAATGATTGACTAATCGAGTGCGGTTAATTAGCTGGAGCGCGTGAAACACGACTAATTGAGTAGCATATGCTTGAATAGGTCGCCGCAAGCTTTTTATTTAGATCATCAGGAGGTTCCATTTAATAAATGGAGCCGGAAGTTTTGTTACAGCACGCTCTATTACAAGCATTTTTCGAAAAGGGGTGATCCCCGGCCTCTGCATCAGCATGATGCATACGGCCATTTTATTAATAAAAAGTATCAACAAAGTCTCGAAGTCTCCATAGTAACCAAAAAAAGAAGATAAAGGCTCACACGGAACCAGAAAGCTAGATACACAAGCTAGCCACAAAGGATAAACCACAACCGGTTGGCTCGAAAATAGACAGGTAAACTAATTGCCTATCCTATTACATGACCGCCATCCAAACCGGCTGAAGATATCCCGAGCTACTGTCTCCCATCGGGTAGAACCAGTAACCAAACGCTCCCTGGCCTCCGTCGGAGTGAGTAGCGACCAGGAACGGATAAGCGCCGTAGCTCTGAAGATGACCTGCAAAAAATGAATGTTTGTTGTTCTGTTAAAGACCAGATCATTTCTGCAATTCCAAAGCGCCCACACTAAGGCGCACACCCCCACGCGAATATGTCTTGCTAACCCGGGCTCTACCCTGTTTAGCCATGTTCCAAATAACATGTTAACCGAATTCGGCGGAGGAATATTGAAAGCAATATGAATAGTCGTCCAAAGAGTTCTAGCTAGTGGGCAATCAAAGAACAAATGTTTAATGGTTTCACCCTGATCACAGAAACTACACCTAGTAGGCCCTGTCCAATTACGCTTTGTCAAATTGTCCTTTGTTAAGATAACTTGTTTGTGTAGAAACCACATAAACACTTTGATCTTCAAAGGAACTTTGACATCCCACACATGCTTGGAGCTAGGAATCGAGCTCGAATTAATGACATCAACATACATTGATTTAACTGTAAATTCACCCGACCTAGTGAGATTCCAGCGTAGTTTATCAGATTGTTGTGAAAGTTGGACATGCATCAGTCTCCTAACTAGATGTATCCAATCTTCCCAACGATTGCCCACTAACGACCTTCTAAACTGAATATTAAGGGGTATCGAATGAAAGACCGTTGCAACCAGAGCGTCGCGTCTTTGGACAATGCGATACAACGACGGATACTGGATTGCAAGGGGCGCACCTCCGAGCCAAGTATCCTCCTAGAATCTCGTGCTCGCACCATTACCAACAATATGCTTTGTCCTCTGAAACAATGAAAGCTTAACTTTCATAAGCCCTTTCCAAAAGGGTGAATCAGTTGGTCTAACCGTGACCTGAGACAACGTTTTGGTTTGAAGATACTTATTACGAAGGATTTGTGCCCAAGTGGCGTCAGTTCCTGAAGATAACTTCCACAACCACTTACTGAGAAGGCATCGGTTCTTAACTTCAAGATTTTCAATCCCGAGACCCCCTTGGTCTTTCGGTCTACAGATGATATCCCACTTCGCTAAACGGTATTTTCTTTTTAGCTCATCTCCCTGCCAAAAGAAACGCGATCGATAGAAGTCCAGCTTTTTCCTTACACCAACTAGGACTTCGAAAAAAGACAAAAGAAACATAGGCATGCTCGTGAGAACCGAATTAATAAGAATTAAACGGCCTCCATAGGACATGAGCTTACCCTTCCAGCAACTTAGTTTCTTTTCGAATCGATCCTCAATACACTTCCATTCGTTGTTCGTAAGCCTACGGTGGTGGATAGGAATTCCTAAGTATGTGAAAGGCAACTCCCCCAAACCACACTCAAACAATTGTTTGTAGGCTTCTTGTTCCTCCTTGGCTCTACCAAAGCAGAACAACTCGCTTTTGTGAAAATTAATTTTGAGCCCACTCAATTTCTCAAACAAACATAGCAGCAGCTTCATATTTCTTGCTTTTACCAAGTCATGCTCCATAAAGATGATAGTGTCATCAGCGTACTGAAGAATGGAAATTCCTCCATCCACTAAATGAGGCGCCAAGCCTCCCACTTGGCCAGCCTCCTTGGCTCTTCCTAACAAAATTGCCAACATGTCCACAACAATGTTGAACAAAATAGGGGACATTGGATCCCCTTGCCGTAGGCCCTTGTGTGTCCGGAAGTAATGACCAATGTCGTCATTCACTTTAATGCCAACACTACCCTTTTGCGTAAAAGATTCAACCTGGCTTCTCCAGACCTCGTCGAAACCTTTCATACGCAATGCTTGTTGTAGGAAAGGCCACTTAACTTTATCGTACGCTTTCTCGAAATCCACTTTAAAGATGACTCCATCTAGTTTCTTTGAGTGGATTTCATGGAGCGTTTCATGCAAGACCACCACCCCCTCTAGGATGTTTCTATCCGGCATGAAAGTTGTCTGAGATTGCTGCACCACAGAATGCGCAATCTGTGAGAGCCTATTAGTCCCCACCTTGGTAAAAATTTTGAAACTAACATTCAAAAGGCATATAGGCCTGAACTGCTCAATCCTCAGAGCATCGGTCTTTTTTGGTAGCAGTGTTATAGTTCCAAAATTCAAGTGAAAAAGTTGAAGCCGTCCAGCAAAAAGGTCATGAAACATAGGTAATAGATCCCCCTTGATAATATGCTAGCATTTTTTATAGAACTCCGCCGGAAACCCATCCGGCCCGGGAGCATTATTGTTCTCCATCTGAGAGATGGCATCAAAAACCTCCTTTTCCGTAAACGGAGCAACCAGAATAGCATTATCAGAAGCAGTTAATTGAGGCACATCCTCATTCCTGGACTCATCGAGGGACACAGCACTATCCTCCGGCGGTCCAGATAACTGCTTATAGTATTCGGTGATGTAAAGTTTCAGATTATCATGACCAACAATTGTGCCTTCGTCTTGCTCAAGCTGGAAAATTCTCTTCTTTCTGTGTTTGCCATTAGCAATGAGATGAAAGAATTGAGTGTTCGCATCCCCCTAGATTACTTTGCGAACCTTTGCTCTGAGCGCCCACTTCAGCTCTTCTTCGCGGAGAAGTTCCTTCAACCTCTTCTCCGCATCAAGCTTAAAAATCAATTCAGCAGGTTGCAAAATCGTTGATTCAGCTTTAATATCTAGGGCTTGTACAAGAGCCAGAAGTCTGTCCTTCTCAATCTTGTAAGCTCCACTAAGGTGCTTGGCCCATCCCCGGAGAAAGCTCCTCAAATGCCTGATCTTATTCTGCCATCTCTCGACAGACGATCTGCCCCCTGTGTCCGTAGCCCACTCCCTGGCTACGAGATCAAGGAAACCTTCTCGTTCAAACCACGCCGTTTCGAAGGAGAAGGTATTTTTGTTTCCCACATGCCTTGGCTCGCCTGAGTCTACGAACAAAGGCGTGTGGTCCGATATCCCGCGCGTGAGAGCCTGAACCGTCATGAGAGGGAACTTCTGTTCCCACTCGGCACTTGCTAGTACCCGATCCAACTTCTCATACGTCGGATTAGGTAAAGAGTTAGCCCAGGTGAATTGTCGACCAGAAAGCTCGATCTCTCTCAGATCCAAACTCTCAATGATGGTGTTAAACATAAACGACCATCTGCCGTCAAAGTTATCGTTATTCTTTTCGTCCCTCCTCCGAATGATGTTGAAGTCCCCCCCAACCAAAATTGGGAGTTGCTCAGACCCGCAAATACGAACTAGGTCAGCCAGAAATTCCGGTTTAAGCTCAGGTTGTGCGGCCCCATATACCGCCACCAGAACCCAATTAAACCCATCTGCTTTAGACCTAACTCGAAATTTGACCGCGAAGTCACCCATCACAACGCTACGTACTTCAAGGGAATCACATCTCACACCAAGCAAAATGCCACCTGATCTCCCTCTTGGAGGAAGGCAGTGCCAATCAAAATCTACACCTCCCGACAGCGTGTTAAGAAACTGCGGCGCAAAATTATCCCGACCAGTTTCAGAAAGTGCAATGAAATCTAATCGGTGCTCCAAAGACGCCTCAGCGAGAAACCTTCGTTTAGCCAAGTCCTTGAGACCTCTGCTATTCCAGAATATTCCTTTCATAGGTCATCATGGAATTTTTTGGCCGTACGAATCCTAGCGCTCCTACGTACCGCGGATGCAGGGTACACCTTCCGCTTCCACTTACGTTTTGGAATATTATTTCCCGCTGCCCGGTCCTCATAACCGGGCTCCGGTTGTGGAATTACTACATCATCCACACTGAGTTCCTCCTCCTCAGACTTCGCAGATGGAGGAACAAGATCCGCACAAAAATGGTCAAGCACTCTTACCCCCAATGCATCAATCTCAGCATCATTCATAGGTCTTACTGCCGCTAGGTTTCTAATGGTTTCTAAAGCACGTTCCGCTTCCAAATCTAGGAGATCGTTAACTGAGTTTGTAATTTCAGAATTGTTATTCCCAAGCGAAACCCTTACTTGGTTTGCATTATTAATAATCTCATCCTTAGAATAATGCAAAATGGAATTGGATAAGTTTACTGACATACCGGTTGTGACCTCAATATCACGAAGCTTGGCCGCCCGCATAGCGCACCGCTGCTGCATATCATCAACCTCCGGAAGGTCCTGGAGACGAGAGTTCATCCGTCTCCCCTCGGAGACCGGGTCTGGTATCCCTCCGAAAGCAATGACCTCCTCCCGAGTAGCGGCACTCGGAGGAGGCTGAGACGATGGAGACCTCCGAAGGATGGGCGGAAGGCCAGGGGAAGTGGGTGCCAAGGCCGCCTGCCCTAGGCCGCCCCCCCTGCCATCACCCTCGAACCCGAGTGCGCCGCCGTCCCGACCGTCGTAGATACTAGAGGGGCCGGGGCCACCTGCCCCTGACGCCCGCCTAGCGCCTCCGGCGATACCTCCGCAGGCAAAGCTCCCGCGTAGCGCACATCCGGGGCCACCTGCCCCAGAGATGATCCACCACAGCCGGCCACCGGCGCCAAAGCCGCCAACACTGGTGACAAGGTAGAAGGAGAGGAAGTCGTGGCCGCCTGCCCCGACGCCCCCCCCCCCCCCCTCGGTGCAGCCACCAAGTCCACCTCTGTCCGGCTGCACGAAGGCACCAAGGACCCTGGGAGCACCTGAGCCACCTGAGGCTCCATATCGCCTATCCTCCCCAGGGTCGGCTCGGACACACCCATACCACGGACTCCGTCCGTAGGACGGACAGCCGATCCAAAGTCCAATGCCGGGAGCGAGTGCTCGAAAGCATCATCAGAGTCAACCCGATCACTCCAAAGCCGAGGAGGAGCAGACGCAGGCTGAAAAGATCCAAACCGCAGTGTGCTGTTAGGCACAGACGAAGTAGGGGGTGGCTCAACTCCGGATCCAGTCTCGGGCCCCTGAGTCATAGGTCCCGATCCGTTGGACTCCTGTCCAGCCTCATCAGTCGGTTCCCTCCTAGCACCAGCATTATCGTCCCCTTCGTGCATATCCACATCAGTACCAGTAGCCACCTCAGCAAACAACCAGGGCCGTCTCCAGAAATTCAGGGGCCCGGTGCGAAATGCGAATTGGGGCCCTAAAATTTCTAGAACACACATTTTATATGAAAGAAAAAACAATAAATTCAAACACTACATAAATTATAGGCTTGTCAATATACTAAAACAAAAAGACTAAACCTACTATATATCTTCCCTAGATAATTTGATTGATGAACTATGCATATGCACACAATATACTCACTAATATAATCATTCAACGGAACAAAATAGTCTAATTTAAATAGGATTTCAGTTTGAGCGCACCTGGTGGACAGATCGGTGATGCCCTCACCTTGGTATCGGCCACCGACATTTTTCACATGTGCGCTTTTTTCTTTTCAGAACACGCAAAAGATTTCTGTGTCATTATATTAAGAACAGAAAAGAGTATTTACAGGATGGTGTTATAGCGAAGAAAAACTGGACGACATACACCGCCGAAAACTTGTCATAAAGCAACCTCTTGAAGAAACCTGCCAGATTGGGTCACTCAAACGTCCATTCACCTTGACCCGTGTAATAGCAACGGAGGAACAGAGTCATGCATCAATCCAATTGTTCCCAAAACCGAAACGCTGCATAATTTCAACGAGGAACAGCCATCCAACAGAGTCAAAAGCACAAGCTATATCAATAAAATTAGATCTTCAGAGAAGGCACCTTCTTGCCATGGATGGCTTGCTGTACCAGAAGGAAATTCCTCATGCGAGCAGGGCTATGGGCTGCGCCTCTGGGCAGGAAATGAAGCGATCAAACTAGACAACGCCGCTAGCCTCCGTCTCTGTGCGGCGGCGCCGAACTTCCGTCAGTTCGTCTCGGCCTCTCGGGAAGATGGATAGATCGATCGATCCCCAGCAGGCTTTGTCTATCCAGACTCAGGAAAGGGGAGTCATTCGGGAAGTTGAGGAGAAGGCCCAGTTCAGGAGAGCCATGGGCCTATGATAGCTGGGAAAAAGGGCGCAAAATAAAAAACTATAATGGACAATGGCCCAGCATAGGGGGCCCCTGGAATTTGGGGGCCCTGTGCGGTCGCACAGCTCGCACATGCCCTTGGACGGGCCTGCAAACAACTCGGCGTCCTCAAACTCAATCTCAAGGGGGAACACCTCTCCCCTATAAGTCCAGTTGACCACGTCCGGGACGTACTCTATGTCCAACATACTGACTCGCAATCTGGCCACCCCCTGTGCCCGAGTGAATGCCATATCAACCTTTTCCGTTTTACCAACCATGATACCCAGACTAGCCACAACACGAACATCTGTCAGGGCCTCAGATGGTGCCCCAGAGAAGCGTAACCACACCTGAGTGAGAGGCTTCCCCTTAGGCTCTACTTTCTTCCACTCCTGAAACTCCAAAATACAATTGGTGCATGGCACCTTACACATCCCAAAGCTCAGCAAGCGCTGCAAGTCCTCAACCGTAGGAAACTCAACTCTGAACACTCTTTCTTCAATGAAAACAAGGTCCCACTGAAAATCACCCGGAGCCAACTCCTGAAGCCTCTGCAAAATCTGAGCCTGAGAGACATCTCCCTGGGTGACCTTCACCAATCCAGTAGTGAGACTCTGAGTATCAACTGGAATCTCTCTCGCAGCTGCGGACTCAAAAAACATCAGCTCAGCACAATATACTCCGTACACTGTAAGAGCTGGAATCTGCTCCCTCAAAAAAGGGCACTCCCCCGAGGTATGCGCTGGCTTGCCACAAGACTCACATAGCTGAGCCACACATTCAGCAATGAAGTGACCTTTTTCCCCGCACCGGTAACAAAGCATCCTCTCTTTCTTGCGCGCATATTTGGATGCCCGCTCAGCATCAACCCTATCCGCGACCTCAGTCCCCTTCCCAGTCTCAGGAACGTCAACAACGGCCAATGCATTCACCACCTCCATCGCCTGGGGTGGTAGCTCAGGGGGAACATGGTCAGTCTCCATTGTCGATACGGTAGGGTCTGCTACCCTGGGCGGAGGCGGTCGGCGAAACCTCCCATGGCCCCCACCACGACCACGATAACCACGAAAACCACCTCTCTGTCGATTATCCGGTCCTGAGGCCCCCTCAACAAAACCACCAGCTGGGCCGAGAAACGGTCTCTCCGTAGACCCGTCACTCTGCCATGCATATCCACGGCCTCCTTCCGTGGAAGAGGATCCTCGATGCTGACCAACACCATATGCATCATACCCGTCATCCCCCCACTTGCCTCGGGGTGGATCATTTGGACCTCCATTATTATTAGTCTGTCTCGCCTGAGTCTGCGTCTGCCCAAAGCGGTTCTGCGCCGGCCGTGCGACAAGATGTGGCGGAGGTGCACGTTGCTGTCCTCCCGAAAGCGCCTGCACGGCCTCGGGGGTAACACCTCCACGCCCAGCCGTAGCCACACCCTGCGCAGGGGGTCGGTGACCAACCGAACCCGCCGCCGCCGTCACAGCGGTTGGCACCACCAGAGCAGGTGGTCGCTGCCCTCCCCGTCCAGCAGCTGACGGAGCCACTCCCGGCGTCGGGGGCCTTAGCCCGCCTCACCCAGCCGCAGGCGGCAGCATAGCCGGAGGCCGGGCTCCCTGGTTCGCGGCGATCCCCGCCTGTTGCCTCATGGGAGGAGTCGGAGCTCCGCGGTGCTGCAGGGGAGGCGCCCCTCCCCGTCCCGCAGCACCCGCAGCCAGCGCCGGCGGCCGCTGCCCGTGCGGTACAGGGGTGCCACGGCCCGGACCCTCCGCTGGCGCGGAGCTACCCCGCCCCTCCCCACCGCGCCATTCTTCGCAGCGGGTGGCGGGGCGGCACCCCGGCCAGCCATCACTCGCAGCGGCGAAATCCTCCTCGCCCGGCGATCCCCGCACATCGGATAGCTGCGACGCCCGCACCTACGAACCCTAACTCTACCCAGCGACGGCGCAGGGTAAGTTTCACGAACGAGTTCATACGTGCATGGCTCCTCGACCATAACGGGATGGACTCCAGAGGCATCATGGGCCTCATACCCATGTAGCTCCGGCCCAATTCCCACCAGGCCCACAACCGTCTGCGCTGGCCCAGCCGCACCCAGCAGCCGTTCCAGCCTGGCCGCCCTCGACGTTTGAATCGAGGCCGCTGCGGCCGCCATGACCGGCGCCGGCGATCCCAGACTCCTGGCCGATCGCCGCGCCTTCTTTCTTCGCTTCACCGTAACCCAATCCTCCGGTCGAATCAAATCAAACAAAGTAAGTTTTGGCAAACTAACCTTAGGCAACGGTCCTTTCCACGGCCGGAGTGCCGTTGCCGCCGTCTTCCGATGAACGATCCGGCGGATCATCTCGATCCTCTCACCGGCGTGCAGACCCACGCGTGCCGGATCCTCCGGAGGAACAACCCGATCGACCGTAGTAGTCACCTCCTCTTCGGAATACCCTGAATGGAAAAACTCGCAAATGAGATCAGAAGGGGATGGAGATGGCGGCGACTTCACCGGCGGCGGCTCCCCATCATCTTCCACGTCCTCTTCGTCAGAATCCATCAACGCCCAAAACCGGCCGCCGACTCGCCGACGATCGCCGGCGCCGGACGGCGGAGCCGTAGTCGGGCGCATATTCGCCCCCGCGGTCGCCTCCCACGAAGTCCTTCAACCACAACTTTTGGGCTGTTCGCCTCTCTATTACAAGCATGTCCAGGGGAAAAGGGAAATGAAAGCAAAGGAACAGAAAAAGAAAAGGCAAGGTTGCTGATCACCATGCCTCCAGCCCGACGAAAGGCACATTACAGAGCAGCATCAAGAGCAACCTTGATGCAAACCCCAAAAAGGAACTAAACAGAACATAAGTTTACTGTAGACAACCAGCATCAGCCAGCATCCTCTTGTCTTCAGCAGGAGCATCAGGCGCACCTTCTCGACTTGATCCAGGTCGCTGCAAGTATATATTAGTCCCCTCCTCCGCAATTAATTATGTAGTTTTTGTAAGTCTGAACCTTTAGAACAGTGGTTCTACGGTAATTCAATTGGTATGGATGTGTGCAGATCGATCGTTGGTTGTGTTCATCACAATGAAAGAAAGGGTTAATAACTAATTGAACGTGCATCCATGTATGTACTAATCTTTTTATGGGGTATTTATGTATTACTCGTAGTCGAAGGAAACTACATATATGCCTTGATGGAGATACATCAAGTGCGTGCAGCAGCAGACAAGAAAGAAAGAAAACAATCTCTACCAGTACAGAGGTGCGATTGTGCGTGTGACTGATCTTGGGGTGTCTTTTCTGGTTAGCTAGATCACGCGTTATTTAATTCTGAAAGTTGAATCGATTGCCTCCAACCGTCGACGTACTGCGCTGCTGTCTGTGGTGGCTTCAGTACTGTTGACACCAGATTTTGACACGGTCAATAACTTATTTAAAATGGCCTCAAATGAAAAAGTGATCTTCATGAAAGAGTTCCGTATTGTCGATATGAACATCTTTAAAGTTTGGGCCATCACAGTCCCCTTTTAATTCGAAGGCCGAAACTATGCTCAAAGTACTAAGATCTTATATTCAGAGTACAGTTTGGCTGATTAAGCCCCCAAGACGACCTCAAATGGAAAACTTACCTACACGGATTGTCTTCGTCTCGTCGAAACGATCGATTTTTATATAAAAATTGTTCCAATCCGAGTTCGTATGCAAAAGTTAGAGCCATCGAAATACAGCCCTGTCAGGAGGCAAAAACTGGCGCGCCCCACCAGACACCCTGTCTGATGGGTAGCGCGAGGGATAGCCTGTTTTGCGCAACTGATTTGACCCTCAAGATGACCTCTGATCAAAAAACGTTCAACATAAAAGTTGTTCGTCTCGTCGAAACGGTCAATATTGCTTTTTGGCTCGTTTCCATCCGAGATCATTTACCACCACAAAAAAGACCCACAAGGTGCAGCCAGTTTAAACCAAACAGTTTTGGAAAAGTTCGGACAACCAATCCGAATTTGACTAGGGTTTTGGACGTGAATCCAAACCTTTTCCTTGCACGGGAAGTCCAGCCGCCTCTTATATAACTAAGGGGTGACGGACGATTGAACAACACACAATCGATCAATCAATCTACTACTTTTCCGTGTTCATCTACTTTTATCTCTTCCCTTGTATCTTTCTTCTCGTTCTTCGTCGTCCTTCAAGATTGGAGGCTGCGAATCCATGAGGCTCTAGGGGCGGTAAGACCGACCTCGAGCAGCCAATCGTCGCCGCGAGCCCTGACGGGGTCCCTCCCGGGCGAGCGGGGCGTCTAGTCCCAAAAGCGCCGGCTTGCTGTCTTGCGTATCGCGCTGGAAGTCGGCCTCCCGCGGTGTGAGTTGCGGAGCATCTTCCTCGGCGCCGCGGGTACACATCGACATGTTCGTGTGACGCGTTGCAGCGTCAACAAGTACATGACATATGAGACACAGACAAGCAGATTCAGCTTCAGTTAATTTGCCTCCAAGTGGAGACGGTTAGACTTCGACGGGCAGACAGGCACACGCATGGCTGAGTTGCAGGCAGGCTGCGCCCAGGGGAGGGATGGAGGGGGAGATCCATTGGTGAATCGAATATCCGATGTTTTAATAATTTACTTATATGCGGCATATGCGAAAGAATATATCATCTGATTCGGTTGGTACGACGACATATTATTTATTTATATGTATGGGTCGAAGTGGGAGTGAGCTAGTTGTGGATGCTAAATTATTAGGCAGGGAAAAGAAAGAAAGAAAAAAATGTTGGGACATCATTAAGGATGACATCATGAAAGCCATCACTCACTTCGGCAATATCCGGACCGCCAATCTACAATGGCTCAACTCCGCGAATGTAGTTCTCCTTCCGAAAAAGGGAGCCGAAAGCATTGTGGACTACCGTCCTATCAGTCTCATCCATGCGGTGGCCAAGATCATAATGAAAGTTCTGGCCATCAGACTTGCCAGTCATACGCACACCCTTGCACCCCATGCCAGAGTGCCTTCATCAAGACAAGGAGCATCCACGACAACTTCATGTATGTTAGGAATTTTGCGCGCCGACTTCACGGGTGCAAGACACATGCGCTTCTTTTTAAGCTAGACATACGCAGGGCTGTTGACACGGTGAGGTGGGAGTACCTATTGGACCTCCTGCAGAAACGGGGATTCCCAAGTATCTTTCGAGACTGGGTCGCTGCCCTACTTTGCTCATCCTCCTCGCGCATCCTGCTAAATGGGGTTGCTCGCGAACCCATTACCCATGGTTGTGGCCTGCGGAAGGGTGGCCCTTTGTCTCTGCTTTTCTTCGTACTCGCAATTGACCCGCTCCAGAAATTGCTCGAGGTGGCAACACGGAAAGGATTGTTACACAAAATCCGTGGCCAGGGCGCGGCCCTACGCGGATGATGTTGTGGTCTTCTTGGCCCCATCAAAAGCGATGTCGACAACCTCTCCAACATGTTGCGTCTTTTTTGGAACATCACTGGCCTGTGACAGATTTCCTCAAAAGTTCGGTCATCCCAATTCGGTGCGGCATCAGTTTGCCGCATGTCAACCAAAGCTTACCAGCCATGAGAGCTTCTTTCCCCGTCAAATACTTGGGCCTCCCTCTCTTAGTGTTACAACTCAAACTGTTGACTTTCAGTTCCTTCAGGATAAGGCGGCAGCCGAATTGGTTGGTTCAGATAGTCAAAATATTACCGTTGTTGGGAGAGCGGCCTTGGTCAAGTCGGTTATGTCCTCCCTGGCGGTCTACTTCATCACCCCGCTCATTGTGCCTACTAGCACCCTCCGGCAACTCATTAAGCTTCAGAGGGCCTTCCTATGGGCTAGTACGGACAAGACAACCGGAGCCAAGTGCAAGGTCAATTGGGATATTGTGTGCAGGCCATCCGAGTTTGGGGGTCTAGGTGTGCTCAACACGGAAACATTCGCAAGGGTCCTTAGGATGCGATGCTTTGGTTTGAGTGGAAGGAGACGTCCAAGATGTGGGTCGGTTTGGGGAACCCGTGTGACAACAAGGACTATGATCTCTTCTACGCCTTCACGGCCATCACTGTCGGCAATAGTGCATGCACGCCTTTCTGGGATGATCCTTGGGTGCAAGGTAGAAAGCCCAAAGACATTGCTCCGCTCATCTATGATGCAACCGTAAGAAAGAATTGGAAAATGAGAGCTTTTGGACAATGCTTGGATATCCAAAATAAAACTGTCCAACAATTTCTCGATTGCTCACTTCCGGCAATTCCTCCAACTTTGGGCTAGCATTCTAGGCTTCCAGCTACAAGATGACATGTAGGACGAAATTGTGTGGAGACACACTGGCAGTGGGCTCTACTCCGCAGCATCCGCCTACAAGGCATAGTTCCATGGCATGCTCCGCTCGCCATTGGAACAAGTGATATGGAAAGCTCGGGCCCCTCCCAAAGTGAAGTTCTTCGCTTGGTTGGCCACCCAAAACAGAGTGTGGACTGCAGACAGATTGGCCAGACGAGGATGGCCAAACTGTGGCCTTTGTCCCTTCTGTGGGCGCGAGCGGTAAACGGTTGATCACCTTATTTTCAGATGTCGGTTTTCCACTCGGCTTTGGGGCATGATCAAGGAATGGGTGCAACTCGAAAGCATCGGGCACCATTTTGAATCCGCCAAAGAGTGGTGGATCGCGCTCTCCGACTCCTCCGTCCCCAACAGGAAGGCATTGGCCTCCCTTGCTTTGCTTGCCTCTTGGACCCTCTGAAACGAGCGTAATGCACGGGTGTTCCACCACAAAAGTGCACCGCCATTTGTAATTCTAGCCCTCATCAAAAAAGGGGAGGCGGCACTTTGGGTTTCCGCCGGGGCTATGAAGTTGCGTTCAATCATGCCTGGAGAGTAATCCCTTTGTATTGCGGTGGAGTGTGTTGTAGCCCTAATAAACTCTATTCTTCTCGGTCAATTAATATACTAGGCAAATTTTTTTTTTTGCCTCGGTTTCAAAAAAATAAAAGAAGAGAAGGGGAAAAAGAAGGGTAGATGATACCATAACCATTTGCAGGACGAATATCCGACCGAGCGGATTTTAGTGGTACGACTCTTCCAGGTCAACTGCATTGCTAATAATCGTAGCTGTGTTAGCTGGAAGGCCATTAGCAGTGCTGCTGCGCGTTTACCGGCAGGGCAAGCAAGCCGTTTTCTTACTTGGACTGGATTTGCTTCTTTCTTCTTTTTTGGCTTGAGCAGCTGTCGGTGGCCTTATTTGGACCGTGAGATGGAGAAATGAAAGAGAAGGATGGATATTCTGACGGCATATCCATGCCGTCGCCGTCATGGTCGATCAGTCAGCACTTACCAGATGCTTGCCCGCAAGGCCGCAACAGCTACAGCATAGCTAGATAGGTAGGCGATGGCTCGATTCCATCTCCCGGCCGGGCAGACCGCGCGCCCTCACTGCCCAACGTACGGACCAGTTTGTTTCCACAACATTTGTAAGCCGATCGCACCAGCAGCAAAGTAATCGCCATGCAAGAAATGAACACGAGTATGATTATTGACGGGCGACGGCCGGATTGAGTGGCGCCAAAGTATCAAGAGGAGCACGCGCGCGCGCCTGATTGCAAAGTGTGGACAGAGCAGACATGCAGGGCGGGGAGGGCTCTCTCAACGGAGACAGCTACTACGATTCAGCAGTACGAGGAATCCTATACAATTAGTAGCTAGTAGTACTACTAGGCATCACTTCAATGTCATTAAGGGATGATAATACACAACTTCTAAATTGCTGAAAACCAACAACCTGAAACAAAAAGGTTTGGTGGTGTAGTTGGTTATCACGTCAGTCTAGCACACTGAAGGTCTCCGGTTCGAACCCAGGCGAAGCCATCTATTTTATTTTTCTTTGCATTTTTACCATTGCGCAGAAAAAAAGAAAGAAGAAAAAAAGAAGTTAATGGCCCATACAGGTCTCGAACCTGTGACCTTCGCGTTATTAGCACGACGCTCTAACCAGCTGAGCTAATAGGCCCTCTTGGCTATTCTACACATTTTTTCATTCTACATATTTCAGAATATTGAAAAAAACTTGTATATTATCATCCTTTTTTTTGGGGGCGGGTGGAAAACAAACCATGGTTCAACGTGCATCGCTCGATGGATCCATGTGATCGATGTCGTCGAAAAGAAGACCGATCGAGCTGTGTAGGAAGAAACTAAAGAACCAGCACGTACTGTACATAGCTAGTGTGTCGGTGCTGCAACACGCACGCACGATGAAAGCACCTTCTTCGTGCGGTAGTAGATTGGCATAACTGGATTCGTCCCTAGTGGTGGTTGGCGTTGGTTAGATCACGCGTTACTACGTTTTTATCAATGCATGCATCATTCATTCAGTGTAGAATAGATTAAGGGAGGCCACGACAGGCAACTTATTCTGCATGCCATGGATTAATAAGGAGCATCAGTGCGTTACTCTTAAGCAGAATTGTTGGGGGCTCCAGCAGATTATGTGATGAGACTCTAGCTAGCTAAAGGTTGAGCCAGCGGAAGCAGTCTCCAGTGGAGCTAGTGGCCTGTCAGTCTGGCGCATGTTTACCGGCTGCGCAAGCAAGCCAAATTCAAGGTTTACTTTTACTGAATTTGCTGAAACTGTCGGTGGCGTGCGTGCGTGCATAAACAGATATGGTTTCAGATGGAAGGATGGATGGATGGATATTCGGTCTGGCGCCGACGGGATATCCATGTACCATCATCGTCACCAGTAGCTCATTTAAGCACTTAGCTTGCTTGGCCGTAACAGCTAGGTAAGATAAGATGGTTCAATTCCATCTCCCGGTCGATCGATCCACCTCAACCGCATGCAATTGCAATTGGACGTCACTGACCACGAGCCTCTGTCCGAAAATTCTATATTGTACTCCCTCTCTCCGAAAATACTTGTCATCAAAATGGATAAAAGGAAATGTATCAGACGGAGGAAGTACCACGAAATTAATTAACCGCCCGTTGTTGATCGTGCTTTCCACTGCAGAGATTTAGTGTCATCAAAGCATATTATGTATCATGAGGAGCGCGTGTGTGGCAACAGCACACTGCTCCCCTGCCTGCCAACACCGACTATACTAAAATGGTACTCCCTCCGTCCGAAAATACTTGTCATTAAAATAAATAAAAAGAAGTGTATCTAAAACTAAAATACATCTAGATACATCCCCTTTTATCCATTTTGATGACAAGTATTTTCGGACAGAAGGAGTACTATAGTATTTTTAAAAAAATTAAGCTGCGCCTAAAGTGCTTGAATTAAAGAGATGCCCATCTCTAACAAACTAACAAGACGTGCAACTTTTGGCTTAACAAACAAACTTGGAAGCGGCAGGTCACCGTCAGTCCTCGTACTACACCAATTGCTTAGCAAATCAGTTTATATTTTATTTTATTTTTGCAGAAATAGCAATCAGTTTAATTGATCACCAAAAAGATCATGTACTCGAGCTGGAGGCGAGATATTTTGCTGGATGTATATCCCGGCCGCTCGTCTGTTGTGTCGACACTCGCAGACACAGCTCTCTTAACGACAGATACAGCTATGTAGGAGTACATTACGAATCCACCGACGATGGAAAGGGATTTCATTGAATCATATACATGTTTTAATAATTTGTTTGTGTGGCATATGCAAACAGGGAAAAGAAGAGACAGAGGGCAAGAGGAAGATCCGAATGGGGATCGATGCCACCGGTAGAATAATGGAGCTTGGAGCGTGTCGGTGTCGTCGGTGCAGTGCAAGCATATGTCGGTTGGGTCCATCCACAAAGGGCGGGAAGGCTGCTGGCCTGGTCCGTCTTTACCGGCCGGGAGGACATTCAAGCAAGCAAGCAAACATGAGCAAGATTAATTAGTACCACCTTTGTCCGAGTTTATTAGATCCCTTATGTTTTGGGTTCAGAATTGATCATGTATTTGATTAAAATTATATAAAGTGTATGCTGCACAAAGCATGTTGTTGGATTTGTAATTGAAAGAGGCTTTCTATGGTACAATTTTTATGACATATAGTTTATAAATTTATGTCAAACTTTAGCTTAAAATGAAAGGTGGCCTAATAAACCCGGACGGGGAAGTACTCCATTTTTCTTCGATAGACTACGATGATGCATACAGATAGTAATACTTGGCTGCTGTCGGTGGCGGATACAGATATTTTCAGATGGAAAGATGGGCGCGGATATTTGGACGGACGGAATATCCGTAAAAATAAATTTTTGCAAAGAATATCCGTAAAATTATTGACTAGTAATCGGGTGCACCCGGGCAGCCAACTGAGTGTAGATGGATGCGCACGGCGACAGACGAACAGAACAGGTCGCCGTTCGCAGCGAATTTCACCACTCACTTTTTTTGACAAAAAGATAAAAAGGAATGACATAATATAAAATTTGAACAGAGACCAAGACCGACGGAGCTGTGGTAGCTAGGTACGCGTATACGTGTAAGCCACGATGCGAGCCAGCAAGCAGCATGCAGTAAGAGCATATGGAATTCAGTCAGCGGAACCGCGTATTGGTAGTAGCAGTAGTGGTTCGCATGCATGTATGCATACGCCAGTACTACTACAATGTTATGATACGCCACACGCACCAACGGACGCACGCACGACGAAAGCGCGTTCGTTGGCGTTCGCTGGATCACGCGTTTTTTTCTCCAATAAGTTTGATTTGGTTGATTGAACACGGACCGTGCTGACAGTAGCGGTACAACAGAAGGGAAGGGAAGGCCACCGACACGCAAAAAAGGCAGGCGACAGTTGTAGAGCTAGCAAATTCAGGCATTCGGTGATGGACAACTCAGGGGGTGTTTGTTTTCAGGGACTTTTTTTGTGTAGGGACTAAAAAAAATCCCTCCTAAAGACTTTTTTACCAAACGGGAGAAACTTTTTAGGGACTAAACTTGGCATTTGAGACTAAATGAAGAAGACTTTTAAGGAGAGTCTTTTTTGGTACTTTTCCAACAATGCCCCTTCATGCATTCATTGGCCCATCACCCCATGGTGTTGTTTGATTGTTATTTTTCTATATACTGGGGGCAATATGGTTATTTAATAACCTCTAGGAAGGGACTAGGGACATTTTTAGTCTCTGAAAACAAACAGGGAGGGACTTTTTAGGGACTAGGGACTTTTTAGTTGGGGTTAGAAAAAGTCCTAAGACTTATAAACCAAACAGGGCCTCACTCTCAGCGATCAGTGACGTCAGATACATAGGTACAGAACCACATCAACCAACTACACATACGTACATACATACACACAGTAAAAAAATGTGAGACTACACAGAAAAGTAACACACATGCACACGCAGTCACTCCTGTTGATCCAGTCTCCTCTCCAGGGTAGGGGCGTGTGTTGGCGTTGACGTGGCCTCGCCATCACGGCAGCATGCCTGACCCCACGTGGAGGCACGTCATGCATAGTCAGCCTCATTTTAATTGACGCCGGCCAGGCCCGGCAACATATCTCGCACCAAAGGCCAGGTCAGCAGTTCAGCGCCACCGTTCTCATCTTCTTCTTCCTCCTCTGCCCTCCCTGCACCGGCAGCCCGCAGGCAGTCGATGGAGGCTATAAGAAGGGACGCAGAGGAGTCTCCTCTCCTCTCATCACCACAACACAGCCGCAGAGCAGAGCAGAGCAGCATTCTTCTCTTCCATTCTACTCAACGCAGTCACCCTCAGGTACGTTTACTTCCTTGCATTGCGTTGCGTCGTCTCCCTCCTCCTCCTCTTCCCCCTCATACTCTGCTCCGCCCACATCTCCTCCATACCAGATTCATTGCCAGGCCCCGACTAACATACTGCACACTTCCATTTTCCGCAGATCAGATCGAGCGCTAGGCTGTCAGATCCATCCATGGCTCCCTCACAGGAAGTCGCGGTCGCCGCCAAGGAGCCATCCACCAACGGCAACGGCAACGGCACAGCCGCAGCCGCCCCCAAGAGCAAGACCCCGGCGCTGAACGAGCGGATCCTGTCCTCCATCACCCGCCGCTCCGTCGCCGCCCACCCGTGGCACGACCTGGAGATCGGCCCCGACGCGCCCACCATCTTCAACTGCGTGATCGAGATCCCCAAGGGGAGCAAGGTCAAGTACGAGCTGGACAAGAAGACGGGGCTCATCAAGGTGGACCGCGTGCTCTACTCCTCCGTCGTCTACCCGCACAACTACGGCTTCATCCCCCGCACCCTCTGCGACGATGACGACCCCATCGACGTCCTCGTCATCATGCAGGAGCCCGTCGTCCCCGGATGCTTCCTCAGGGCCAAGGCCATCGGCCTCATGCCCATGATCGACCAGGGCGAGGCCGACGACAAGATCATCGCTGTCTGCGCCGACGATCCCGAGTACCGCCACTTCAACGACATCAAGGAGCTGCCCCCGCACCGCCTCGCCGAGATCAGGCGATTCTTCGAGGACTGTAAGTCATTGATGACCCTGATCAGTGATCAGGTTAATTTTATTTATTGGGGAATGTGTTCTCTTCTCTTACTGAATGTGTTTGTTTTATTGATTGGGGGATTCAGACAAGAAGAACGAGAACAAGGAGGTGGCCGTCAACGACTTCCTGCCGTCGGAGGACGCCTACGAGGCCATCCAGCACTCCATGTCTGTCCCCATTCCCCGGTTTTCGATTCTCGATTCATGTCGAAACACGAGCAAATTAGCAAACCATTCAAAGTGATGTATGCACTGAACTGATGATGATGTTGCTTGATTTTTCCTTTACAGGGATCTCTATGCCACCTACATTTGCGAGGGCCTGAGAAGGTAGATTATAGATCCGGTGATGCCATGCCGCTTGCTGCAGGATCGATGTTGACGAAAAATTACTCGTGTCGAGGGCGTTACCTAGCTCATAAGTCATAAACATACATACATTCTTGTTTTGTGTTACCTACCTGCATACATACACATACTAGTATATGATATGATCGCCCAAGGCCTTGCATTAAGGCAGTAGTAGCCAGATAAACAGGGCATTCTTTTCCCAACTACCTTAGGTAATACGATTTCCTGGCTGAATGAATATGAGATGTTGGCATATTCCCCCCCCCCCCCCCCCCCCCCCCCCCCCCCCCCCTATTTTTTGCAAATCTCTGCTGAATCGTTTATTTTTCTGGAAGGCCCAGAATCACCTCACCAAAGTCAGTCAGTTAACACAAGGAAGAAAGCAGTGGTGTTTCGATCCCTTCATCGACAGTGATAAGTGGATTTTGTTATTCACATCAACAGAAAGTGCCTTCATCAGCAGTAATTTAAGAATTGCACTGAGATACAGAAAGGCGCGTCATATACCATCTTCAAAACAGTTTCTTAAAATCAGAAAAGAGAAGGACGCCTTGCTAACCAATCGAGTTACAAGCATTGCTCATTTCACCTTTCACCATGCAGTAAAATAAATAAATCGTCCTCTGGCTGTAGCTGGTCAGCGAAACAATGTGAATTCAAGAACAGATTTCGTGCCATCAAGTCATACATCTTTGCAGATCTCTGATCAAGTCATGCCCTGCTATGCTCTGCTCTTGACCACAGGTGCAGGCAGGGGTGTACAAATGGAAGATCAGATGTGTCCCTGGGTATCTATCAACATAGAAAATGCTATCAGTGGCTCATCATCGTCGCTATCTTCATCATCATCTCTTTCATCTTCTGTGATGATCGATCGATCGTCAAACAACCGATAAGCATCACCATATATTTCATCTCTTTCGTCCTGTGAATCTCATGAGTGGCAGGCCATGTTTGCGATGTTCTGCAAATTTGGTGAATTATTTCATCACCATCTTCATCAGCGGTACAACAAACTTACAAGACAAATCCATTTGTCAGATATATAATGTTAGTAATTAGCGTCAGCGAGCGGATCACTACAAGATCACACGAAATGTCTCAGATAATCATTTTCACCCACAACACACATCCACTTGTCAGATGCGAAAAGCTGCCAGGCAGCAAGGATGATTCCAAAGCATAATAAACATAAGATTGATCTAGGGTGTGCATTGGTTTGTGCCCAAATCATTCAAACAAAACTTGTTGCTAGGGTTGGTTTTGGCACAAACCAAAGACACTTGTATTACATTTCTTACATAAGTGTAGTCTGCTGCTACAGCACATATTTTGGCATGCCTAATCTGCCAAAAAGCAAGAAAAACACATCCATGGACATGATGATCAAGTGAAATCTTCTGCTGCCTATCGCCAGCAGCAACGACCGACCAAAATTGGTGCTACGGAAGGTTCCTGTTCATCTCACAATGAAGACTGCCGTCAGCTCCGCTCTCCTCTTTCATAAACATCATGCAACTTGGTCAAAATCTCGGAGAATTTGTAGGAATGCAACCAGTAGATATTAAATGTGGCAGCATGGTGTGTCTTCCCTACAAGCAATGCTGGGGTACTCCACATTCCAGGTTCTAGCCGAGGGGTTCTTTCAAAATCTGAGCATCTTTCCAGCAGAAAAATAAGTACAGTACATTTGAACATGTTTCTTCCACTAAACAGGCAGATACATTCAAGCTTGGAGAACTTGACAATGTATGATGTGGGCCTTCAAATTACGACCTGCAATTGCTGACCACAAGTTCGCCATCAAAGACCTGTGCTGGTGGCCCTTCCGGGCAAAAGTCTCCCACACACGGGCACTCTCAAACTCAATAACTGTTGTTGGGTCACAGACATCGACAAGGGTCATGCCCATGTTATTTCGGATAACACAGATCTTTCCATTCAGTGAGACCAAAGCCACAGCTTCAAAAGCTTGTGAGCTGCCCAGATGGCGTCTACTGTCCATGAATCTTGTCCACAATCCTATGTCCCCATCATAAACTCTTAGCTTGCAGGCATCCCGACAATCCGCTGAATAAAGACGACCATTAAAGGAAATGGTTGGATTCCGCAAGCCTGCAACCAGTGCGTTACCAGTGGTTGACCATGTGTTGGATGTTGGCAGATAGACCTCGCTGACAACCTGGCGGTGAGAATCAAGTCCCTTTAGGAACCATTTGCCATCATATACAACTCCAGTGAATGGCACCATTCCTGTGTTCATTTCAGTGATGCAAGACCATCTATTCCTGTTCGGATTGTAAACCTCAGCAGATCTTAGAGTTCTCTGTGTCCCTTCACACTCCCCGCCGGCAACATAGAGACAGTTGTTTATGACACAAGAGCCAAACAAGTGCCGCTTCCGTAGCATATCTGGAGCCCGGTGCCACTTGTTTGTCCGAGTATTGTAATACACGACATGCCTCATAGTCCCCCGTACTGGGTTTTTGCCACCAAATAGGTACAAATAGCAGCCACTGAGAACAGCGCAACCAAAGCCCACGGCTTCCGAATACTCTGGTGGAACTGGAGGAAGTGACCTCCAGAGCTGGTGCACTGGATCAAAGGCATGCCAAGATAGTTTCTGATCACGATCCCTTTTGAAGACGTAAACCCATTCTTCTGCCATGCCAAATTTCTTCCGCAGCGAGTAATAGTAATTCCCAGATAAAAGTCGGCTCCACTTTTTACAGACTAAACGAAGATTAGGGTGCTCGGCTCGAGAAACCCGCATCAGACATGAAATAGCCAGGTCATCAGGAAGGCCAGGCAGAAGCGGCGCCTGATTTCGGCACCTCTCCTTGCGTGAGCTCCTTGTCTTGCGCTTGTTCGGTTTGACATCAGGTTGCATGCACAGCCTAGCACCAGGGACAAACTTTCTAGCATTGACGACAGTTTTAAGGCCTCCATCTACCCTGCAGTAACAAGAGACAGACTCTCCCTGCAAACACATTGACCAATCATATAAGATGCCTTTATTCATCTGAATGTGGAACAACAAAAGTATGAAATAAAACCTAAGGGAAGTAGCTATGTATTATCATTTATCAAGGACACGCACACAACTTGTCCACCCACTAGCAAATATGTTCGAACTCATCATTAATTGTTGTGTATCATATGAAATAGAGGGAATGGATCAGTCAACTGTACTGAATTAAAATATGTGATAACTTATGAATGTAAGATCAAGTGGCTGTGACTTGGCTTAGAAGTTAGAACCCAGTATTATTCTTGTGCCACTGAACTCCGCATGAGAAAGGAAAAAAATACAAATACAAAGATGGTAGAAAAAGGAACTACTACTTTGATTAAATTAGTAAAGGAGAATGTACCAACTAAAGTTATACTCCCTCCGTCCCACAATATAAGATGTTTTTGCAAAGATGGTAGAAAAAGGAAAATGTCTTATATTGTGGGACAGGGGACTTGCAAAAACGTCTTATATTGTGGGACGGAGGGAGTAACAGGTTGGTTTTGGCTTTGGTTGTGATACTAATTCCTAACTGATAAAGACGCACTTGCTAAGCTCCTTCAGCTACACATATAAATGCATTAGATGATCCTCGCTACATAACTATTCCATGCGCAAAAGACCATGCAGAGAAGAGAAGGAACGATCACAAATATGTACTGATCATATGAAATTTCCATGGAATGGTGTTTCTAACCAAAGAAGTACCTCTTGCACAGTATCTCTAAGATTAAAGCAACACCAACATGTCACTAAAATAATTTCACGGAAATAAAGGACCAGTCACCTCCATGGTTAACCTAAACCTGAACTCCGAAAACAGCCGGAAGCACCCAGATCCCAACTCAAATCACAAAAATGAACATAATTTTGTCCTCGCCCTTGAAAGATAATAATAACTCTATGCCAAAAAAATCCTTGACCCATTGCAAGATCATATGTTTGAACCAAAAGCATTAAGCACCGACTCCAGAGCAATAACCCTAATTCAATGTACATACGGAATGCTCAAGCAATGCTGTTTCTGACCGAGAAAATAGCAGTTACACATCACCTCTAAGCTAAAAGAAACACTAAGCTATAACTGACACACTCGTATTACATTTCCATGTAATAGTGATTCTAACCAAAGAACTTGATGCATTCTGATGTTGGGTGCAAATTAAATGAATCTGAAGAAAATCAACTGCAGAACACGGCATCATCATTTGATACAAACTCCAGCAAAACACATCATATGAAACAAATTAGTGTGGTGGTTCCAGTAAGTCATGTCCCTACATCATGCCCCCTAAAAATTTCTGAACAATATCCCTTAGATCAAAACAACACTAACATGTGACTAAAATGTTTTCACAATGATAAAGAATCGATCACACGCTTCTACATTGACAGTGCAGCTGACAAGCTTCATCAACATCAGCAATTCAGCACGACTGCTATTACAAAATATCTAAGAATTCCAGCAGCCTAGCCTGAATTACTACACTCGTTATCCTTAGGTTAGACCGCTATGTGTGTGCTAATCATGTAGTAATGTCATCATTTTAACCCCTCTGCCAGCCCTCCTTAGCCATGGTGAGCTTCTTGTCCTCTCCTTTCTCACCATGGCCGCTGAATTTCGCGGGATAGTAATCGAACCTGAGGATAATGGTGTTCGTAGATATTCTATAATCCCGGTTGTGCTGATGCGCCAAATCCCGGGCCTCCAGCCAGCAGGCCAGGCGGAAAATGAAAACCTAGAGGCGCCCCCGCCCCGTTCATATCAGATCGAGGACGGCGTTCGCCAGATCCGGCGGAAGCACCGGCGAGCGAGCGAGAAACCCAGATAGAAGTAGAAGGGGTGCGGAAATCTCACCTCTTGCTCGGCGAGCCGGCGGCGCTGCATGAGCTGCTCGATCTCCGCGTCCAGGCCCCCGGCAGCCGCTGCTGTCCACACTCGCAGGATCCGTCTCAGCCGGCGCCGCCTCCTCCTCCGCCGACTGTAGGAGGAAACAACTGGAGCTCCGGGCTCGAGCTCGTCGCCGGCGGATAAGGGGGAAAAGGGAGTTTTTTTTTCCTTTGAGAACAGGGGGTGGGTGGGGAAGAGAGTGGGGAGGAGGCTGTAGGAGAGCAGCGGGGAAGGAA
Organism: Triticum timopheevii; assembly: GCA_963921465.1. NCBI lineage: Eukaryota > Viridiplantae > Streptophyta > Magnoliopsida > Poales > Poaceae > Triticum > Triticum timopheevii. The sequence goes on from OY997266.1 coordinate 657,876,575, forward strand.
CGGACGTGGACGGGGAAAGCCCATCCGCCACATGGGCCCAATCTGTCCACACGGCACCACTAAAATATGGAATATTCCCTAAGAAAACTAAAATATGGAATCTGAAGAAAAAATATATATACCACTGTACATAGACTCAAAAATAATACATTTCTTTTGGTGGGTGTAGGGGGAATTACCCGCGGCTAGACCAGAAGGCTCATGACCGGATCATTTTGGGCGCCATATGGCCGGCTCTATATGGAATGGGAGCCCGGAAGGAACCCGACCAGAAAGATAAGACCCGGAGTCCCAACACCACCAGAAGGAGTCCACCTAACTTGGAAGACACCAAAGGTTTACAAGACTTGGAGAAGGATGTCGACTATGGGTAGAACACAGAAACCTATTGTAAACCCCAGGGACCTAGCTATTATATAAAGTGGGTTCGTAGGTCGTCCAAAGGACATGTTCTAATCTCTCGAGTCATTGGTAGCAAAATAGCACCCTTTTAATCGAGATCGTCATCATCATTAGCAATCAAGAAGGAGTAGGCTATTACATCTATCATGAGGGGCATAGCACACAATGCATAACTGAATGAGGTGGTGACAAATCTGAACCATTCATTTGCTTACCTCCAAAGCATGGCGAGATTCACTCGGAGTGCTAAGGTTTTTAATTTGGAGTATTGTTCAGCCGATTACGCCTCCAAGACGACCTCAGATGAAAAAGTGTTCTACTTGATTGTCTTCGTCTCGTCGAGGCGATCGATTTATTTGAATCATCTCAATTTGTGCTCCTTTGCAAAAGTTACGGCTACTAATGCAGCCCGACCACTAATGAAAAGTTTCAACCAGAACAAGACACCCATATAACCCATGTCTAATACATGACGAGAGGTGTCATTTGTTTTGTACGAGAGATTCGGCCCTCAAGATGGCCTCTACTCGAAATATGTTTAATACGAAACTTGTTTGTCTCGTCGAAACGGATAAAAACAATTCTGGGCGCCTCGCCATGCGAAGTCGTATGCGGCGTGGATCCCTGAAATTGAACTATTGTCTCAGACCTACCTAAATATGAATTTTGATGGATTTTGGAAGAATTTGGACGGGATTTGAAGTACCTTTCTTGTACGGTAAGTTCAACTACCTCATAAATAGATGAGAGGTGATGACTAATTGAGCACACAATCGAGCAATCAATATATCACTTTTTACCTTCACCTTTACCTTCTCTCTTGTTTTTCTTCTTTCTCGTTCTTCGTTCATTCTTTATGTTGGAGAGCAACGATCCACGGGGCCATAGGAGCCATCATTCTTCATGTTGTTCTTATGCTTTTTTTGCTTCTTTTATTTGCTTTGTTTTTAATCTTTTCTTTTGATTCTTCTTTGTTGCTTCTTTTGTTGATTTCTCTCTTCTTTGTGTCTTTTTGAGTCTTGTGTTTAGAAAAGAGAAAACAACAACAAGAATTTCGTTTAGCTCTTATGTGATTTATCTTTGATCTAATAAGGATACCCGAAATTATTCTCATGTCTTCTCTTTTTGTGTATAGTTGTTTGCATATTTCAGCTTAGTCCACGGCGACACTTGCACTATGTTATTTATTATGCACATCATTCGATCATGTAAGTGACAAGCAATAATGACGATTTAGTTGATGAAGTGGCCATGGTAAAGAAAGCCGTATGAACTCCACTTTTTGATGCGATGCGCTGCGTCCAGACTTACAATAGTTCCTTCCAAGCTATCTCTATCATCGTGAGGACCCGCTTTTATTGATTATTTTCCTTCCAAGTGTCAGATCTTGTAGTTAGAAATCATACTCATCAGTCCGGAATTACTTAGTCGTAGAAACTGATATATCTAGAACTAAATTGCATCTATATACATCCATTTTTGCGACAAGTAATTCTGGACTGAGGGATTATTACATAAGGTAGTTGAAAACAGAATGACTTCCTTTTATCACCTATTGCCTTAATCAAGGCTTAAGATGAGTTGTAGCTCAATCATATACTAGCATATGTATATGTGGTATGTATGTAACACAAAACAAGAATGTAATGTATGTATGTTTATGAGGCATAATTTTTTTGTCAGCCTCGTTCGTGCATCAAGTGGCAAGGCAGCACCAGATCACCATCCATCAGGCAGCATCCTCCTCCTACCTTCCCAGGCACCAGATCACCAAATTTGTGAAACATGCACTAGTGCAGAACCGGGTATTAGCACCGGTTCGTAAGGCCCTGTAGTGCCGGTTACATAACTGACACTAAATTGTGGTCACTAAAGCCCCCCCCCCCCCTAGTACCGGTTCAGCACGAACCGGTGCTAAAGGGCAACCACGTGGCACGAGCCAGCTCCAGGGGCCTGGAGCCCTTTAGTACCTGTTGGTAAGACCAACCGGTACTATAAGGTTTGGGGGGTTTTTAGTTTTATGATTTCTTTTTCATTTAATTTTGTGTTTCCATTTTAATTCTTTTTCGTTTGCTGGTATTTTACGATACTACACATTGTACACGTTATATATATATATATAGGGAAAATGCATCCTACTACCGGGTGTAACTACACCCGTTTCTCATATACTATCATGTGGTAGTATATACTCTATTTTATTATTTTTAGTATGTTCATATACTATATCTAAGATACTCCCAAGTGATTTGTATGAAAAAATTGCAAGTGAGGTCATAATTTTATTGTATTTGTGAAATACGTACATATTTATACGTGAAATAGAGTATGCGCAAAATATGATACATACTACCAAAAAAGTAGTATATATACTACCTAAACATTCTTATATACTACATACTACGTGTACATACTCTCCGATATGATAGATACTACCTAAAACGTATGAAACATAAGTGGGAATAACTACACCCGGTAGTAGGAAAAATTTGTCATATATATATATATCATCAATGTCTCACAAACCACCATATTAATTAATTCACACATACACACATATGAATGTTGCCTTCGGAGCCAATGACACTAGCCTAATTGGTGCCTTCGGAGCACGATGACAATTGGAAGTGGTTTTCATGGGGGCGGTAGCGGGTAATAGATTTCTCCATTCGGATTTATGACCTGGTCGAGCAAAAATCCCGCTATTTCCTCTTGAAGTGCTTCTACGCGCTCCGTTTCTATGAGCTTCTCCCACACCTCTTTGAACTGTTAAGAAGGAGATCAATATGCATGTGTATTAGTTGTGTGACTAGATATCGATAATGGTGTAAAAATTGTGAATAGTGTTCTGACAACCGTACCCATTGCTGTCTTTGAGATCTGCTCCTTTCGGACGCCATCATGTGAATGTTCTCGCAAACGCAGAATGCACACAAATTAGTCCCCTGCGCCTGCTTCAGGGCCTTTACGAGAATGGAATTTGATTAGATAAAAATTAATCAAGCATGATAATTAAAGAGATGGCAGCTAGCTAGCTAGCTAGTACTACTTAATTGCTTACCTTGGGTCGAAACCATTTAAGCTTTTTTTTTTCTATTCGCCTTCCGTGACGGCGATGAACCTTTGCCAAGCCCTGCCCGCCGACAAAGAAAATGAATAAAGGGGTTATTAAATAGTTCATATCATGAAATGACGAACTAAATAGGCCGAGATATATAGTTAATAATGACTAAAATTACCTGTTGACTATCCCATACAAGATGTTATAGTCAGTTTTTTCTGAGATTAGTGAGTCCAGTACTTCAACTGTTCCGGCGTCAACTTTAATGATACAAAAGACCCAGTGAAATCTGCATACACACACGTTTGCATGTCTTAATTAAACGGGCATATGTAAGCAAAAACATGTAGCTAGCTAGTAGGCAAAAACAGAGAATTTGTAGTACAAGACAGTGTGACTCACTGGAAGTTGTAAGGAAGTAGTATATCTTCATTGTATTTGAGGCGCTTCAAGAACTCTAGCATGCTGTCCTCTACGTACTTTTGCTGACGTTCATTTATCTTCCAGGTGTATTCATTAACGGTGTTTGGGTCAATGAACCCAATGCCAAAGCGTCCACCTTTTCTCATTTCATATATCTTCATCCTGCATAACACCACAGAAAAGAATATAGTGAGGATAATTACAGGTAATGATTGATCAAAAGGATATCACTACAGCTAGCTTGAGACTTAAATTATAGAAAGAAATCACTTACAGACAATAGCAACTGACGATAGATTTGTCGAGTGCGTCTTGATTGTATAACTGAAACAGTTCTAAATACTCAACGGACACAGCTTTTTCATGGTAGTAATGGTCCTACTTGACATTCACCATGAGGGACAATCGATCTGAAATCTTGGTAATGTTCATGTACCATTGATGCAATTCATACATTCTCGTTGGGAGGTTCTTGACCTTGTCTGGCGCGACCAAAGGTTGGCCCCGGACATATTTCCGTTTTATTTCATCCTCTCTACGCAAAGGCATGTGCTCGATCTCGAGGAGTTGTCCAACAGTGATGTTGAGAACTTCAGCCTGCATTATATGCTCATCCGTTATTACCACATTGCCCACCTCGGGAACATGCACTGTTTGCCCACAATAATATTGGGCGCGCGTACTGTCACCTGTTGTTGGCACAACAAGCGAGGGGATCGATTGCGCCGCCTGTTCTCCCAGCTGGGGAATGGTTTTCCCGCATTTTTTGGCAACTGCTTCTTGTTTGCTCGATCTCGATGTAGACGTGCTCGCTTCCCTTTGTAGACGTGCTCGATTTAACTTCCTGATGTGGCGCTCATAGTCTGTGTCAACAGGCTTGGGAGCTGGTGGTTGAGCCATACGAATAAAGTGGTCAATCGTTTCCTCAGGGACTTTCTCCCTTGGCGGCGGTGGCGGTTTCGGTGCAAAATGGGCTTCCACCTTGGCCTTCGATATGGCTGTGATTTCCTCCTCGGACCTGTCATAAGACCTCTGCGGAAGAGGCTTGAGGCTTGGACCATATTTATATCGCTTGCCTCTGCCTATACTTCCTGTACTACCTCGACTCGTACCGCTACGCACCATAGCTGCGGGGTGTCTCTTCTATGATTGTTGAGGCGGCGGAGACGGCTGACGGGGCTGAGTAGGACGAGGAGGAGTGGCCTGAGGTTGTGCCGGACTTGGAGGAGGAGTGGACGTCTGACGCTGTGGCGGACTTGGAGGAGGAGGATTGTCCTGACACTTTGCCGGACTTGGAGGAGGAGGAGTGGCCTGACACTTTGCCGGACTTGGTGGACTTGCAGGAGCGGGAGTCTGCTGACTCGGTGGCGGACTTCGACGAGGACTCGGCTGACGCGGTGTCGGTGGCCTTCGAAAGATGATGCAATCCTTTTTCCATAGGATGATACGATGTTTGGCCTCTCCGAGAAAGCGCTCGCCGTCACCTCTAGCAATGTCAAGCTGTAGCCCCGAATATGGTGGGTCCACCACCTCATCAACCAAGACACGAGCATAGCCCGCTGGAATCGGGTTGCAATGGAAGGTTGCCTCGGGGGGATTTGTGAAAGCAAAGCCATCCGCCACCTTCATGGATATGTTCTTCATTTTGACGTGTAGCTCGCAGTTAGTGTTCTCCGTGATGTCATCCACGGGGTATCTACCCAGCATTGCGTCGTCCGGGACGGAACCCACACTGCTTCTCGGCATGGATGGGCCGGTGCTATCCAATGCTGGATCATCCGCTAGCTGCTGCAGCTGTTGAGACCCCCTTTGATGGGTAAGTGAGTCGATTTGCTCCTGCTGCCGCTGGAATTTGACTGCCAATTCCGCTTGACTTGCTTCTAGGCCTTGAAGGCGTTCATAGTCCCGCTTCCTCTGCTCCTCCTCCATCTTCCTCTTCTTCTCCTCCGCAATCTTCTTTCTCGCACGGGTTCTGTAGTCGGTGTTTCATTCTGAAAACCCCTCATACCACGGCATAGCGCCCTTGCCTCGTGTTCTTCCCGGGTGTTCAGGATTTCCCAGGGCACGCGTAAGCTCGTCGTTCTCTCTATTGGGCTGGAACACCCCCGATCGTGCCTCTTCTATTGCAACAAGTATCGCATCGTCGGCTCCCTTCAGACTTGCCCTCGTCGAAACATTGCCTGTCTCCGGGTCCAACTCCCCCCATGCGCATAGAACCAAGTCCTGACCCTGGGGGGCCAGCTCTTAGTAGCCGGAGTGACACCTGCATCCTCCATCTCTTTCTCAGACTTATCCCACTTAGGCATTGCCACTGCATAGCCACCTGGCCCCAGCTTATGGAACTTATCCTTTTTTTTCGGCATTCTTCTTGTTTATTCTCGACCGTTCCTTAGCTAATTCCGAATCCTTGAATTTCACGAAATCGTCCCAATGATCACGTTGGTTCTCTAGTGTACCCTTGAATACTGGAGTCTTCCTTCCTCCCTTGACATACTTCTTCCATTCACGATTCTTGTAGTTCTTGAATGCAATCGCCATCATCCTAAGAGCAGCCTCCTTGACTTTCTGCACATCTGCTTCTGTGAAATGATCTGGTAGGGTGAAATGTTCCATGAGAGTATCCCAAAGTAGATCTTTTTGATTATTGTCGACAAAAGTAACATCTGGACGTGGCTTTGCTAGCTCTCTCCATTCTTGAAGTTTGATCGGGAGTTGGTCCTTCACAAGAACTCCGCACTGACGAACGAACTTGTCCGCAATCTTCTTAGGCGCTAATGGTTTGCCAGTAGGGCCGCATGCCTCGATATTGTACTTTACGCCCGGCTTCAACTTTTTGTTCGGGCCTCGTTTCGTCATTTTGCCTGAAGATTTGCTCGATCCGGATGGCTGAAAGAATAAAGATCGATTCGTTAATATATCTTCAAGTCATTTAAAACATGTGATGATCACCAGATGCCTGCTTATATAAATATATATACCTCACCGGGCTTTGTTGTTTCAGGATCAACATGTTCTTCGTCATCGTCATAATCGTAGTTCATGACTTCATCAATTTCGTCGTCGCGATCGAATATCATATCACCCTCTCCGGTGTTGTTTAGAAATTCGGAGCCGTCATAATCTTCTTCATTCTGATTATCATCTGGCCCGTGTATCATATCGAACATGGTATGTTCTCCCTCTCTGTCGGTATTGTCTGCCATAGCTTTTGTTTAACTAATCCAAAAGAAATATAAAACAATTTAGTATTCAAATTACATCGTCTAGAATAATAGATATAATCTCGAATACATCGTCTAGAATAATAGATATAATCTCGAATACATCGTCTCGAATAATATATAATATTGAATAGTACATCACTGGCTATTAGCTAATAGAGATCGAATACTACAGAAGAATCTAGGACACTCGCGGTTCCTCCGGCGCGGGCGGTGGACACCCAAAGAGAAGGAACCCTCACAGGATCATAGCTGAAGTGAGATCCCCGAAGATACTGCCACGTATTGGAGAACCTGCCGCCCTCTAACGCAACCATGTAGCGATGGACGTGCTCGTCCTCCTCCCTGACACGGCGACGTACCATCTCCGGCGGGGCCGGGTCCCTCCACACCGAAACTGGCCCACGCGAACGCCACCAAACGAGATCAGGGTCGACGACAGGACCCGGGGCCGGGTTCCTCATCAAGCGGCGCGCCCCTCCAAGCAGCACCTCCCAGTGCCAGCCCGCGGAGCCCAGTCCCGGACATGGGTCGGCTGGACGTCGTCGCGGACGGGTCGACGGCGAGGATGCGGGCCGGGCATCATCGAGAACAAATACTAGCTATATGCCCGCAAAAAGTAACAATTTTTTAATGATTGGATTTTGATAACTAAAATTTCTAACATTTCTATATAACACTAATTATGCTAATCTAAATAATCTAAATAACACTAAAATTTCTAACATTTCTAACATTTCTATATAACACTAATTTCTAACATTTCTACATAACACTAATTTCTAACTGATTAAGCACTAATTATATCCATCTAACATGCATTCATACATATATAATAGTGAAAAAATAATAATCTAAATAATCTAAACTAATTAAACATACAAAATACGTGTGTGTGTACTAATTAAACACTAATTATCTAAACTAATTAAACATACAAAATAATAATCTAAACTAATTAAAGACTAATTATCTAAACTAATTAAACATGCTTGTGTGTGTGTGTACGGGCTCGGGGCCGGAGGGCTCACAACGGGCGACGGCGAGGCGACGGCCGGGGCGGCGACGACGGGGACGGCGCGACGGGGACGGGAATGGCGCGACGGGGACGGGGACGGCGCGACGGGGACGGGCCCGGGGCGGCGACGGAGACGAGGGCGGCGACGGGGACGGGGGCGGCGATGGAGACGAGCGGCGACGGAGACGATCGAGGGCGGCGGCGACGGTGACGAAGACGACGGAACAGAGGAACGAACAGAGAGGGAAACTGAAATTTTCGTAGCTCTAGCATATATAGAAGGCACCTTTAGTACCGGTTGGAGCCACCAACCGGTACTAAAGGCCTGTTTTGGCCAGGCCAAGCGGCGGGAAGCGACCCCCTTTAGTACCGGGTGGTGGCACAAACCGGTACTAAAGGCCCCCCCTTTAGTACCGGTTTGTGCCACGACCCGGTACTAAAGGGGGTGCGCTGGCGCAGGTGCGGTGCAGCAAGTTTAGTCCCACCTCGCTAGTCGAGGGGCTACCGCACTGGTTTATAAGCCCCAGTGCGGTAGCTCCCTCGAGCTCCTCTCCTAACCAGGCCTACTGGGCCTACCTGTCCCCTTCGCCTAGTGGGCCTACTGGGCCTTCGTGGGCCTGAATCCTGGCCCAACGAAAGGTTGTGTCGCTAGTCGTATGCAGGCCGCTTTGGCCCAGTAGGCGGGCTTTTTTTTCTTAATTTTTTTGCTTTATTTTTTTGTTTTATTTATTTTTGAGTTGTTTTTTGCTGTATTTAGTGTTTCTTTGTGAATATTTTTGCTTTAGGTACAAAAAATTACAAACTTTCTGTTAGTGCCGGTAAATTTCAAATTTGAATAGTTTAAATTTTGAATTATTTGAAATTTGTGTGAATCACTAGTTTGTGAATAACTTAACTTTGAAAAAAGTTTTTTCAGTGATTCTTTTTTCTTATGTTTAATATTATTGTGTTTTATCATTATATTCAATTTAGTAATGCTTAGGTTATTCAAAAAATGAAATGCCTTTGTAACAGTTCAGTTTTCGTCGGAAACCCTGATACTTCGAAAGAGATTGTTCATTTTGTACACGAAGTGCATCCAGTTTTTGCCGTAACCCTCTCTACTTTCTTGCACATGATATTTGTATGAAATTATGATACCATGCCAACTTTCAACCTTTTCTGAGTTCATTTGAATTGCTTTTCAATTTCAGGGTCATTTAGCTGGAAAAAAAAATCAGTAAATGCATGAAAAGAATTTGTTTGCACATAAAATTTCTTCGCGTTTCAAATGCCAAAACACATAACTACCCTAACTATTACAGACATTCCCTCCTGGGTGTGAAACACAGAAGAAAGTGTTGATAGTGAAGCCGATCACATCCCAGATCTTTGGGTGTGAAACTTTTTCTTCGCGTGTGTCCCTTTGCGCCGTAACCATGGAAAATCTTCATTATTTAACGGGATGCTCGGGTCAATATTCACTGTGAATGGAGCAATTTCATCAAACTTTTCATAATCTTCTGACTTGTCTGTCTTGTCATCCACTCCCACGATGTTTCTCTTCCCAGAAATAACTATGTGCCGCTTTGGCTCATCGTACGATGCATTTGCTTTCTTATCTTTTCTTTTTCTTGGCTTGGTAGACATGTCCTTCACATAGAAAACCTGTGCCACATCATTGGCTAGGACGAATGGTTCGTCTGCATACGCAAGATTGTTGAGATCCACTGTTGTCATTCCGTACTGCGGGTCTTCCGTTACCCCACCTCATGTCATATTGACCCATTTGCACCGAAACAAAGGGACCTTTAAACCACGTCGATAGTCAAGTTCCCATATGTCCTGTATATAACCATAATATGTTTCCTTTCCCGTCTTGGTTTCTGCATCAAAGCGGACACTACTGTTTTGGTTGGTGCTCTTCTTATCTTGGGCGATCGTGTAAAATGTATTACAATTTATCTCGTACCCTTTGAAAGTCATTATATTCGAAGATGGTAACTGGGACAGCAAGTACAGGTCATCTTCAATAGAGGTGTCATGCATGGTACGTGTCTGCAACCAGCTGGCGAAACTCCTGGTTTGTTCACGTGTAATCCAGTCATCAGACCGCTCCGGGTGTTTGGAGCATAGCAAATTCTTGTGTTCATCCATATACGGAGCCACCAAGGTGGAATTCTGTATAACTGTGTAGTGTGCTTCAGTGAGAGAATGTCCGTCCATACATATTATTTGTTCCCCTCCTAGCGTGCCTTTTCCATCCAGTCTGTCCTTATGCCGCGATTCAGGAACACCAATCGGCTTAAGGTCGGGAATAAAGTCAATACAAAACTCAATGACCTCCTCATTTTGATGGCCCTTGGAGATGCTTCCTTCTAGCCTAGCACGGTTATGAACATATTTCTTTTGAGACTCCCATGAACCTCTCAAAGGGGAACATATTGTGTAGAAATACAGGACCCAAAACGTTAATCTCTTCGCATAGGTGAACTAGGACGTGCGTCATGATGTTGAAGAAGGATGGTGGGAACACCAACTCGAAACTGACAAGACATTGCACCAAATCATTCTGTAACCTTGGTATGATTTCTGGATCGATTACCTTCTGAGAGATTGCATTAAGAAATTCACATAGCTTCACAATGGCTAATCGAACGTTTTCCGGTAGAAGCCCCCTCAATGCAACCAGAAGCAGTTGCGTCATAATCACGTGGCAGTCATGAGACTTTAGGTTCTGGAACTTTTTCTCTGCCATGTTTATTATTCCCTTTATATTCGACGAGAAGCCAGACGGTACCTTAATACTGAGCAGGCATTCAAAGAAGATTTCCTTCTCTTCTTTGGTAAGAGCGTAGCTTGCATGACCCTGATGTATGCCGTCTTCTCCGTGCATACGTTGCTGGTCCTCCCGTGCCTCAGGTGTATCTTTTGTCTTCCCATACACGCCCAAGAAGCCAAGCAGGGTCACGCAAAGATTCTTCGTCACGTGCATCACGTCGATTGCGGAGCGGACCTCTAGGTCTTTCCAATATGGCAGGTCCCAAAATATAGATTTCTTCTTCCACATGGGTGCGCGTCCGTCCGCGTCCTTCGGAACAGGTTGTCCGCCAGGACCCTTTCCAAATATCACCTTCAAATCCTTAACCATATCATGTACATCAGCACCAGTACGGTGGCGAGGCTTCGTCCGGTGATCCGCCTCACCTTTGAAATGCTTGCCTTTCTTTCTTACGGGATGCCTGCTCGGAAGAAATCGACGATGTCCCAGGTACACATTCTTCTTACAACTATTCAAATATATATTGTCGGTATCATCCAAATAGTGCGTGCATCCGCGGTATCCCTTGTTTGTCTATCCTGAAAGGTTACTGAGAGCAGGCCAATCATTGATGGTCACGAACAGCAACGCCTTTAGGTCAAATTCTTCCCCCATGTGCTCATCCCACACACGTACACCTGTTCCATTCCATAGTTGTAAGAGTTCTTCAACTAATGGCCTTAGGTACACGTCAATGTCGTTGCCGGGTTGCTTAGGGCCTTGGATGAGCACTGGCATCATAATGAACTTCCGCTTCATGCACAACCAAGGAGGAAGGTTATACAAACATAGAGTCACAGGCCAGGTGCTATGGTTGCTGCTCTGCTCCCCAAAAGGATTAATGCCATCTGCGCTTAGACCAAATCATACGCTCCTTGCGTCATCTGCAAACTCCTTCCCACACTTTCTTTCGATTTTTCTCCACTGCGACCCGTCAGCGGGTACTCTCAACTTTCCGTCTTTCTTACGGTCTTCTCTGTGCCATCGCATCGCCTTGGCATGCTCTTTGTTTTGGAACAAACGTTTCAACCGTGGTATTATAGGAGAATACCACATCACCTTGGCAGGAATCTTCTTCCTGGGGCGCTCGCCCTCGACATCACAAGGCTCATCGCGGCTGATCTTATAGCGCAATGCACCACATACTGGGCAAGCTTTCAAATCCTCGTACTCACCGCAGTACAGGATGCAATCATTAGGGCATGCATGTATCTTCTGCACCTCTAACCCTAGAGGGCAGACAGCCTTCTTTGCTTCATACGTACTCTTGGGCAATTCGTTGTCCTTTGGAAGCATATCCTTTATCATTACCAGCAACTTTCCAAATCCCTTGTCAGATACACCATTCTCTGCCTTCCATTGCAGCAATTCCAGTGTGGTGCCCAGCTTTTTCTTGTCACCTACGCAATTCGGGTACAACAATTTTTTGTGATCCTCTAACATGCGCTGCAACTTCTTCTTCTTCAAATCACTTGCGCAGTTTCTCTTTGCATCGGCAATGGCCCGACCTAGATCATCAACGGGCTCATCTGATGGCTCTTCTTCAGCTTCTTCCCGCATTGCCGGCTCAGTTTCTTCCCGCATTACCGGCTCAGCTTCTTCCCCCATTGTTGTATCATCGTATTCAGGGAACCCATGGCCAGGATAGTTGTCGTCGTCCTCTTCTTCTTCATTGTCTTCCATCATAACCCCTCTTTCTCCGTGCTTGGTCCAAACATTATAGTGGGGCATGAAACCGGACTCAAACAGGTGGACGTGAATGGTTCTTGACGTAGAGTAATTGTGACCATTCTTACAGCCAGCACATGGACAAGGCATAAAACCATCCGCCCGCTTGTTTGCCTCAGCCGCAAGCAGAAAAGTATGCACACCCTCAACGAACTGGGGAGAGCACCGGTCATCGTACATCCATTGCCGGCTCATCTTCATTACACAACACCGAATAGACCAAATTAATACAAGTTCATACATAAAGTTCATACAACACTTAAATGCAACAAACAAATAACTCTCTAGCTAAAGCATTTAAATGCAACAACAAATGCGATCAACATCGCAACTAAGGTAATAATTGATCCAACAGCATAATGATACCAAGCCTCACTATCGATGGCATATTTTCTAATCTTTCTATTCTTCAAGCGCATTTTCTCCATCTTGATCTTGTGATCATCGACGACATCGGCAACATGCAACTCCAATTCCATCTTCTCCCCCTCAATTCTTTTCAATTTTTCTTTCAAGTACTCGTTTTCTCTTTCAACTAAATTTAACCTCTCGACAATAGGGTCGGTTGGAATTTCCGGTTCACATACCTCCTAGATAAAAATATCTATGTCAACTTGATGGGCATAATTTGTCATAAACACTAAATGCAACAAATAGTTTTAAAAGAGAATATACCACATCCGAATCATAACAAGGACGAGGGCCGACGGGGACGGATATCAAAACCATGGCACTATGTATAACAAACAACGTACGGGTAAGATAATTATTACATGATTAACTATATATCCAAATCACACAAACATCAATTTTTTATATAAAATTTCATGAACAAGAGGCTCACCACAAGGTGGTGCCGGGGACGGGACGGTGCGGGCGATCGACGGTGGTTACGACAGAGATTTAGAAGGCACTAAGTAAACCACACCTACATATGCAAACTAAGTGTTATTTTTGACCTCAAATTGCATATAAATCAAATACTAGCACATATATATATTTCCTCCCAAATTACTAAACTCACAAATTAGTAACTATATAAAGCATTGCAAGAGCTAATCTAGCAATGAGAGATGAAAGGACAAAGTTGCTAACCTTTGTGATCACTTGAATGGATGGGGGCCTTCAAATCTTGACAAATTTTGGGCAAAATGTGTGATGAGCTCGAGGGGAAGAGGAAGAACAGAGAGGAGAGGAGACGGGAAAGGGGGAAGAACAGAGCGAGCTGGACGAAGGGTTTATATGCAGGAGGACCTATAGTACCAGTTCGTGCCACGAACTGGTACTAAAGGTGCTGGAGGGGCCCCAGACTGACAACATCCTGCCACCACCCTCATTAGTACCGGTTCGTGGCACGAACCGGTGCTAAAGGTTAGCCACGAACCGGTACTAATGAGAGCGGCCCGGCTAGTCGTTGGAACCGGCACTAATGTATACATTTGTGCCGGCTCTAATACAAACCGGCACTAATGTGCTTCACGTTTGACCCTTTTTCTACTAGTGATGACAAACATGGCCTGCCTGCCACTAATGAAATTTATGGGTCCCTTGAAAAGGTATACTTATGATATATGTTTGTTGTTTGATGCTCACTCATCGCAGAGGACGAAAGTGATGACGAAGATAGAGACGATGATGAGCTGCCAATAGTATTTCTATGCATATCACATCTTCCATTTGTACACCCCTACCTACACCGATGGTCAAGTGCATACCATGGCAGGGTATGACTTGATCATAGATGTGCCAAGATCTATCTATGACTTGATGGCATGAAATCTTTTGTTAAATTCACATTGTTTTGCTGATGATTTATTTACTTTACCGCATGAAAGGTGAAAAGAGGAATGCCACTTGTAACTAAATCGGTTAGCATGCCAGGTGTCCTTCTCTTTTCTGATTTGAATACGATTGGCCCCCCAGCTTTAAGAAACATGGCTATGGTGAATGTCTATGGCTATGGTTGTGGCTTGTACATACGAGTTCTTGAATGTCATTTGTTAATAATATCTGACTTTGGTGAAGTGATTCTAGTTCTAGGCATTCCAGAAAATGCACGCATCACTGATCACTCAACAGATAACATCACACCACAACTATTGATGTGAGTACTTCTCTAGAGCATATTTGGTTGATGGTGAGATGGTTTGCACACTTACAACTAGAAAAGGAAAGAGCACTGAGCACATTCTTACTTAATCTGGTGTAGGGCAAACTTTTATTTTTGTAGAATCTGCATTGGTAAAATAGGAAATTCATTTTCTAACTTGTGGTTCGGTTGGTCACAAGTATTTAGAGCCGGGCTTATGTGTCAGGACCCCGACTCAATGCCACATCGATCTAGCATGTAACACCTCATATCACTTTGCGGCCTCACGCACGGTATTCCCACGGGTGTCGCCTTACCTTAGCCCGGGACCGTTTGCGCCTTTTGGCACACGTATATGATAGTGTCGCTAGCATCCATATGATAAGGAGCCCGTGCCGACATGGCTAGTCGTAAACCCAAAGTGGCACAGACTTACAGGGATAGGCATCCATGACCCAGCATCGAACGTGTCGGCCATCAGCGAGTGAATCCAGGCTGTAGCACTGGGCTAGCAGGACTCCGGTGAACCGGGTTGTAGCGGGCTAACAGGACTCCGGTATTCATCGCGTGACATTTCCCCGAAGGGACTGACACAGGAACGAAGAAGGACACATGCCGGCCAGCCTAAGTGTTTCGGAGCAGTAGCAAGCTACCATGGCTCAGTGGAAGCACTAGGAGACATTTCCCGGTAAGAAAGGCTACTAAGGATAAACAACTAGATAGTCAGATCCCACACATACCAAGCATTTCAAACATACACACAATATGCTCGATATGTGTAAATACAACATGGCATCACAACATAACTCTACGACTCAAGTATTTTATTCAATAGGCTCCGAGGAGCGAGATATTACAAACATGGGTCTCAGGACCCAACATTCAGAGCATACAAATCAAAGCACATGCGGAAGCTTAACATGTCTGAGTACAGACAACTACAAATGAAAAAGGCTGAGAAGCCCGACTAACTACCAGATCCTGCCGAGGGCACAAGATCGTAGCTGAGGTAACAAGCTAAGCGTCGAAGTCCACGCAGAACTACTAACGAGACCGAAGTCTCTCTGCAAAAACATAAAATAGGCAAACATGAGTACAAATGTACCCAGCAAGACTTACATCAGAACTATCTACATATGCATCATTATCAACAAAGGGGATGGTGGGGTTTAACTGCAGCAAGCCAGCTTTGACTCGGTGGCTATCCTGAACTACGACTGCAAGTAACTCTTTTGAGGTGGCGCACACGAGTCCACATATTCACCATATCAATACACCACTATGGATCCACTCCTGTCTCCCTACGAGAACGCCATCCATAGCACTCATGCTTATCTTGCGTATTTTAGGGTATCCACTTTCACTTGTCTATGAACTGTTATAGGCAACCCAGAAGTCCTTTACAGCGGACACGGCTATTCGAATAGATGATGTTAACCCTGCAGGGGTGTACTTCTTCATACATGTTTCCACCACTTAGCGTCCGCACACGACATGTGCTCGGCAGACTTCAAGCGAAAGCCGACGTGGGTGTAGACCACGACCTACCTAAACACTCAAGTCTCTTGTCCAGGTTTATCGCCTATTCGGATTCCATCCACGAGGAGATCCGGCCGGAGTTTCGCTCACAGCCCCAAACGATGTGTGCAGGGTTCCCAAGACACCAAACGGGCGCCCCGTACACCGTGCCACGTGCCTACCGCATCACAGCCCACCCCTCCGGTCAGCGCTTCGCACGGCCTCCAGCATACTACAAACACCAGAAACTACTTGCAACTCCTGGACAGAGGACAAGGGTGATTAAGAAGTCGAGCGGGGTCATATTTCAGGGCCCAATGCATGGTAGTAGCTAAATCATGGATCACAAACACAGAACTCAGTTCCTAAGGGCGGCTTCAATGAGACAACCCACCATGTACTCCTACATGGCCTCTCACCGATACCTTTACCAAATCGTGTTCACACACTTAGCTCACACACAGTAGGACATGTTCACACACCTCTGATTCATCCCGGATGAATCAGACCTGACACAACTCTAAGCAATAGCAGGCATGACAAACAAGCATGAATGAGTAGGCACATCAGGGCTCAAACAACTCCTACTCATGCTAGTGGGTTTCATCTATTTACTGTGGAATGACAGGTCATGCAAAGGAAAAGGGGTTCAGCTACCGCAGCAAGTAACAGATGAATCGTTGTTGTCCTAATGCAGTAAAAGAGAGCAGGAGCGAGAGAGTGGGATTGTATCGGAATGAACAAGGGGGTTTTGCTTGGCTGGCACTTCTGAAGATAGCATTGAGTCTTCATCAGTGTCAACGATCACAATGTCGGTACAACGTCTACCGAGGGGGAACAACACCGGCAAACAGAGAAGAAACACGATCAATGCAATGCACAATATGATGCATGCTATGACATGGCAATATGAATGTGTTTTGGGCTAATGCAAGCTAGAACAGATTGAGATGAGTCCATTTGAACCAAAGATTCAAATGCAAACCCATTTTAAGAGGTTATATTAGTGCATTAACTTGTTCCACCTAAACATCAAGGTTAATGTGTTCTAACATGCATGAAACCAGTGCAGATGGATAGATTGCATTTTTCTGATCATTTTTCATATATAATTTACTTCATTTGGAGTTACGGTTGAATTTCTATGAATTTTTGAAGTTTGCAAGATTTTCTGGAATTTCCTATATAAGAATAAATTCAGAAAAAGATTAACTGCGTCAGCATGGCGTCGGGGTGACGTCAGCAGGTCAACTGGGTCGGCCAGGTCAAACCTGACCTGTAGGACCCACTGGTCAGTGACTCAGTTAACTAACTGAGATAATTAGTGCTAAATTAGCCCTAACTAAGCTGTCAGCAGTGCGGGGCCCGCGTGTCAGTGGATCATCTAATTAACTAGTTAACTAACACTAATTAAACCTAACACTAATTAAATAGGGGCCTGGGCCGGCTCGTCAGTGAGAGAGAGGGGTCAAACCCCTGGGTAGACGGGGTTAAACCCCGCCGGTCAAAGCGGTCAACCCGCCGGCGTTTAGCCGCCGGCGAGGCCAGATGCGGCGGCGGGCTTCGGGTTTGGTCCTCCGTCGACCAAATCGACGGCGGAGATGCGCTACGTGCTGCTGGTGGACTCGCGCGTCGAGTGGTGCAGGCGGTGTGTGCGCGGGTGGTCGGAGATGACGCCGGCGTCGAGCCAGGCGGCGGCCGGAGCTCGGGGGTGCACGGGAACGCGGCTGCAGCGTGCAAACGCACGAACTAATGTGCTCAAGAGCCTCTACGCGATGTGACAAGCACAACGAACGCACACACGGGGCCGATAGGTCACCGAGGCCACGCCGACGACGAGCGCGGGCGGCGGCGGGTTCAGGCGTAGGTGGTTCGGTGGCTACGGCGGCCTATGGGGAAGAAGAGAGAGATGGATGGGGGCAGAGGCTCACGGCGAGTCGGACGAGGGGGTCGGCGAGCTCGGAGATGGTCCGGAGTAGTCGGGGCGGCAAGGGGGATCTCCGGCGGCCGACGGCGAAGATGAAGATGATGGAGTCGCTTCGAGTGTCCCGCGGGCGCGTGCTTCGTCTTGAGGCTCCGTGGCATCGAGGTGGAGCCTTTGGGCATGGCGGAAGGGTGAGAGGGTGGCCCTGGGCACGGTGGCAGCGATCGGATGCGTGCGAGAGAGAGAACAGAGGAGGGGGAAGGGTCCAGGGAGAGTGAGAGAGAGGCCAGGGGTGTCGTGGCGTCTCCGTGGCGCTCTCAGAAGAGTCGGGGCGTCGCGGTGGAAGCAGGAGCTGGTGCGCGCGTGGCGACCACACTCCCTGCCTACTGACGCTGGGAGGAAGACGACAGAGGGGTTGCGGTGGTGGGCTGGGCTGCCAGGTGGGCTGGCCAGCTGGGCCGCGACAGGTAGGTGGCCAGGTAACTTCTCTCTCTCTCTCTCTCTCTCTCTCTCTCTCTTCTAATTTAGTTTCTGTTTTCTATTTCTCTGTAATCTTTAGGGCTTTATTAAAAATACTAATGCTATCCCAAAAATCATGAAACTTGCTCAAGCCCACTGTTTGGAAAATATCCAACAACAAACATTTAAGTTTATGATTATTTGAGCATTTAAAATATTTTATAGCTTTTAAATGCCCAAATGCAAATACAATATGAATTAATTCAAAAATCCAGAATGGCCTAAAAATATGTGCATCATTTTTGTCAGAGGTGCTGGACCAATTCAAAAATGATGAACATTTCTAAAGGCAGTTTGGGATCATTGAAAAGATTTAAGTTTGAACCTGGTTGAATTCCATTTGCTGCTGGGGTTTCGACAATCCCCATTTCAAGTTTCATGAAATTTAAACATGATGCATAGTTGCAACTCAACTATTTCACTCAGGTATTCTAGGGCTGTGACATATGCGACGAAATAAACGATTCAGCAGAGATTAGTAATGGGGAAAAAATACAGTATACCAACATCTCATATTCATCCAGGAAAACATATGACATAAGCTGGATGGAAAAAGAGTGACTTCTTTGTCTGGCTACTACTGACATGATCAAGGCTGTTTTAGATGAGGTGTAGCTCCATCATCATATACTACTGTATGTATGTAAGAAAACAAGAATGTATGTATGCTTATGAGGCATAATTTTTTCGTCAACATCGTTCTGCAGCAAGTGGCAAGGCAGCACCAGATGAACATTCATCAGGCAGCATCCTCCTGCTCCTACCTTCTCAGGCCCTCCACAATGTAAATAGCGTAAAGATCCCTGAAAATGAAAAACAACATAACATCAGCTCAATTGCATATCACTCAAATAATTTGGTGCTAACTGCTCATGTTTTCGCACGGTGAATCTAGAAACTCATATGTTGCTAGTCGGGGGGGAATGGGGACAGACATGGAGTGCTGGATGGCCTCGTAGGCGTCCTCCGACGGCAGGAAGTCGTTGACGGCCACCTCCTTGTTCTCGTTCTTCTTGTCTGAATCCCCCAATCAATAAAACAAACACATTCAGTAAGAGAAGAGAACACATTCCCCAATAAATAAAATTAACCTGATCAGGGTCATCAATGACTTACAGTCCTCGAAGAATCGCCTGATCTCGGCGAGGCGGTGCGGGGGCAGCTCCTTGATGTCGTTGAAGTGGCGGTACTCGGGATCGTCGGCGCAGACAGCGATGATCTTGTCGTCGGCCTCGCCCTGGTCGATCATGGGCATGAGGCCGATGGCCTTGGCCCTGAGGAAGCATCCGGGGACGACGGGCTCCTGCATGATGACGAGGACGTCGATGGGGTCGTCATCGTCGCAGAGGGTGCGGGGGATGAAGCCGTAGTTGTGCGGGTAGACGACGGAGGAGTAGAGCACGCGGTCCACCTTGATGAGCCCCGTCTTCTTGTCCAGCTCGTACTTGACCTTGCTCCCCTTGGGGATCTCGATCACGCAGTTGAAGATGGTGGGCGCGTCGGGGCCGATCTCCAGGTCGTGCCACGGGTGGGCGGCGACGGAGCGGCGGGTGATGGAGGACAGGATCCGCTCGTTCAGCGCCGGGGTCTTGCTCTTGGGGGCGGCTGCGGCTGTGCCGTTGCCGTTGCCGTTGGTGGATGGCTCCTTGGCGGCGACCGCGACTTCCTGTGAGGGAGCCATGGATGGATCTGACAGCCTAGCGCTCGATCTGATCTGCGGAAAATGGAAGTGTGCAGTATGTTAGTCGGGGCCTGGCAATGAATCTGGTATGGAGGAGATGTGGGCGGAGCAGAGTATGAGGGGGAAGAGGAGGAGGAGGGAGACGACGCAACGCAATGCAAGGAAGTAAACGTACCTGAGGGTGACTGCGTTGAGTAGAATGGAAGAGAAGAATGCTGCTCTGCTCTGCTCTGCGGCTGTGTTGTGGTGATGAGAGGAGAGGAGACTCCTCTGCGTCCCTTCTTATAGCCTCCATCGACTGCCTGCGGGCTGCCGGTGCAGGGAGGGCAGAGGAGGAAGAAGAAGATGAGAATATCGGCGGTGCTGACTTGGCCTTGCTTTCCTGCGAGATATGTTGCCGGGCCGGCGTCAATTAAAACCTAAAATCAGGCTCACTATGAATTACGTGCCTCCACGTGGGGCCAGGCAGACATGTTGCCGTGATGGCCAGGCCACGTCAAGGCCACCACATGATCCTACTCCTATAAGAGACTCGATCAGAACTTCACAAGTGACTGCGTGTGCATGTGCGCTAGTTTTCTTTATAGTACTCACGTTTTTCTTACTCTATGTATATATGTCTATTTCATGGTTACTCGTATCATAAAGATCAAACTACAAATCACTTAAGGACCGACATGACAAAACTAAAAATATATCAGAACATCTATGAGCCTGACACGAACGCTCATCACCCTCCGGCACCACAGTAACCACTGAAGAAAAAAATGACAGATCACCTCCCCATCCGAGCTCATTGCGGCTCCATCATTGATATACATCTTTGCAGACCTCCAAGGTGTCTCGCCAAAAGTGAAGCCCTTACCGTTGAAAGAATCAGGCCGAGGCAACACCCCGAACACGCTATCGAACTCCAGATCCGGCACCCCGCCACGACTAAGACGTCGAAGGAGGAAACCATACATGCCATCCACGAACCATGAACCCAGCACACGTTCTGTCTTCTATATGTCGTCGATGCAGACCACAATCTGCATCCGCTCCTAAACTACATCCCAAGCTCCATGCCGACGTTGGAGCAAACCCGTCACAACGGCGAAGCCGGAGGACACAGGTCCACCATGAGGATGTTGCAGCCGCCACGCCATCCTTGCTTGAACAATTTGGTTTCTTCATCCTCAACCATAGGACCAATGGCCTCGTAATGGAAGGATCCAAAGAATCTTTATTCAGCGCCGTCATCGTCATCACCGAAGCCAAGACGATGAACTGGCTAAAAACCTACACTGCGAGGGAGTAAAAACAATCCACACGCGTGGATCCAGCAACTCCCTCACCACCGACGACTGAGGTCGCCGGCAGAGGACGGCGCTGGAAGATTGGCCTCTCCTGGTGGCGGCTAGGGTTTCAGCCATCAAGGACGAGAGGAAAATGATCCCATGTATGTACGTACGTATATATGTATGTATGTATAGTTGGTTGATGTGGTTCTGTACCTCTGTATTTAACGCCATTCATGGGTGAGAGTTGTCTGCCTCTGCCATCTCTGCGTGTCGGTGGCCTTCCGTTCCCTTCTGTTGTACCGCTACTGTCAGCACGGTCCGTGTGATTTAATTCAAAATGATGAATCAACAATCAAACTTATTGAAAAAGAACGCGTGATCCAGCGAACGCCAACGACCCCAAAAGGCTCACGCGGCCATTCCAGGTAGGCTCTTTCGTCGTGCGCCACTCCCATGCATGCCAACCACTAATATCGTACGACGCGCTTTTCTACGAAAAAATTTTCACCGGGCAGCGGCGTATAGGGTAGGTACTACTGCACTATACTACTACGACGTATGCAGCTACGTCGGTCTTGGTCTGTCTTTCTAATTTTATATCACCTCACTGTCAAAAAAAAAAGCGTGGTAAAATTCGTTATGCACGGGCACGGCGACCTGCTCTGTTCGTCCGCCCGTCACCATGTGTGCGCGTCCATCTCCACAGATCCAGCTGGATGCGAACCAATATGTGGTTGGATGGTTAGCGGGATTGTGGTATCCCAGCCCATCAGGGTTTAAATCCTGGTGCTCGCTTTTATTTCTGGATTTATTTCAGGATTTCTGGCGATGCGCATTCAGTGGGAGGAGACGTTTCCGTCGACGATAGGCCTACGGTGACTTCGTAAATCTCAAGATGAAATGCCGGCTCAGTCTTTCGGAAGGGCTCATAGGGATAGGATGTGCATGTGTGCGTTCATAGGGGTGAGTGTATGCGCGTGTATATGAGCGCTTGTGTCTGTACTGATGTTGAAAAAAAAGATCCAGCTGGATGCACTCCATTAGTTCAAAATTTTGAATTGTTCTAGTACTACTTATACTAGAGTTAAAAAAAAGAAGAGTAGCTGCAGTAATTAAATCGCATACGATGACAGTGCTGCTGCCCGGGTGCATATAGGTTACTAATACACTCCCTTCATTTCTAAATACTAGTATAAGTCTTTGGAGAGATTTTAGTATAGACCACACACAGAGTAAAATGAATAAGTTTACACTCTAAAATGCATCTATATACATCTGTATGTGATTCATAGTGAATTTTTTATAAAAACATATATTTAGGAAAGGAGAGAGTATTATGTAGTAGCTGTCTCCGTTAAGTACGCCCAACTTGAGAAGCTTGTGTGAGCTGGTTGTAGTAGTACCACACTAACGACGACGATGACGATTGTGCTGATGATTGGGATATCCACATCCGTCAGAATATCCATCCCTCCTTCTTTCTGAACTCTGAAACTATGGTAGGAGCCACCGACAGCAGCCCACATGTCTTCCCGCTCCATGTGGGCGGACTCAACCGCACATGCTTGCACTGACGGCACCGACACGCTCCAGCGCCATATTCTAACCAGTGGCATTGGCATCCATCCCCATTCGCATCCGTCGTCTCTCCGTCTTTCTTTTCCCTGTTGGTTCCGTCCTTGGGCAAGAATGGAATAGCTTAGCATCCACAGCTAGCTCACTCCTACTTCGACCCATATATATAAATAATCGATGCTTTGCCTATTGTTGTCAAATCTTGCCAACTGGCCACAACATAGTCAAAGAGGGGAAGATGAGTGAGGGCTCCTGCGACCTGTCTGGCGACTTGCCAGGCGACCCTGCGGCGCCCGGGGGCGCGGCCGCTGCCCCTCCTCCACCGTCCTCTCCAAGTCCGGCAGCCGTCCCCAGCCACCCTCACACCGCTTTGGCTGCTGGCTCCTGCCCTGGAGGTAACCCTAGCTCGCTCTCTGTCGGTTGTTCGTCCCATGCTCATCCCTGTGCCTCGGTTCCACGTCCTGGTATTGCCTTCCGTCAGCGTGTGCTGGCCGCATTCCTCACCTCTGTTTCTCGCAACACGGTGGCCTTCCCTGAGCTGAGCCCTCCCGGTGCTCTCTGGGTCGTTGCTCCTTTCCCGGCGAAGTGCTTTTCGCCAAGCGGCGTAGCGAATCTTCTCTCCTACTTCTTCTGCTCGCCAGATGAAAAGCTCATCGCCTCTCCCGACCGTGCTTTGGTCTTCTCTGTCGAGGTGGCTAGCCCCGCCGTCGCCGAGTTCCTCGTCGCCGTTGGCCCCGGGCTTTTACACGCCATCAACCTCTCTCTGTTCGTCTCTAGGGGTGGGGCCTACGCTGCTGCGGCCAAGGCCCGGGCTCGCGCAGTGCGCGTGGCTCGCGCAACGCGCGTGGCTGGCCGCGGCCACCAACAGGGGGTTACTGCGGTAGGGGCTAGAGCTAGCCGCCATAGGCTTTTAGAGATTTGGTGCCCCATCCCATCTGGGTTTAATTCCCTCGGTTTGCTCCCTTTACCGCAGCTAACGTTTCGCTTGTTGATTCGTTGAGAACGCCCGAGAGATCTCCTGCCCATCCTGCGCCCGATCTCCCGGCGAGTTTGGTCGCGGCCCAGTGCGACAACTACGCTGTCCATAGCGGCTGTCCACCAGGCATTGACTGCGATGGGGTTGATGGCTCAGCGGCGGCTGTCTCGTCAGCGTTTACTACCCCGGCTGGTGCGGGGAAAAGCCCATACCAGGACGCGCTCCTCTCCACGAACCATAGCCATAAACCTGCCCCGCGCCCTTTCATCCCTCCCCTGTCACTCTCGGGTTGCTACCGCTGCCTCTCCACTCTCCATTTCGTCAGGAACTGCCGCGTCTCAGTAATTGTGAGACCTAAGTGTTATTGTGAGTATGCTTAGTTCATAATATTTGCTAAAACTTGAAGGCTGGCTTTTCATGTTTACAACAACAAAAGCAAATAGAGTTTGTAAAAGTTTTTCTTTATCACTTTCAGTTGATCAACTGAATTGCTTGAGGACAAGCAAAGGTTTAAGCTTAAGGGAGTTGATATGTCTCCAACGTATCTACTTTTCCAAACACTTTTGCCCTTGTTTTGGACTCTAATTTGCATGATTTGAATGAAACTAACCCGTACTGACGCTGTTTTCAGCAGAACTGCCATGATGTTGTTTTATGTGTAGAAAAGAAAAGTTTTCGGAATGTCCTGAAAATCCATGGAGGCACTTTTTGGAATTAATAAGAATTTATGGGCGAAAGAAATACACCAGGGGGCCCACATCCTGTCCGCGAGATAAGGGGGGCGCCCCCCCCCCCTATATGGCGCGCCCTCCTATCTCGTGGGCCCCCTGGACCTCCACCGACCTCAACTCCAACTCCATATATTCACGTTCGGGGAGAAAAAAATCAGAGAGAAAGTTTCATCGCGTTTTACGACACGGAGCCGCCGCCAAGCCCTAATCTCTCTCGGGAGGGCTGATCTGGAGTCCGTTCGGGGCTCCGGAGAGGGGAATTCATCGCCGTCGTCATCATCAACCATCCTCCATCACCAATTTCATGATGCTCACCGCCGTGCGTGAGTAATTCCATCGTAGGCTTGCTGGACAGTGATGGGTTGGATGAGATTTACCATGTAATCAAGTTAGTTTTGTTAGGGTTTGATCCCTAGTATCCACTGTTGGAAATATGCCCTAGAGGCAATAATAAAAGCATTATTATTATATTTCTTTGTTCATGATAATTGTCTTTATTCATGCTATAATTGTATTATCCGGAAATCGTAATACATGTGTGAATAACAGACACCAACATGTCCCTAGTAAGCCTCTAGTTGACTAGCTCGTTGATCAATAGATAGTCATGGTTTCCTGGCTATGGACATTGGATGTCATTGATAACGGGATCACATCATTAGGATAATGATGTGATGGACAAGACCCAATCCTAAGCATAGCGTGAGATCGTGTAGTTCGTTTGCTAGAGCTTTTCTAATGTCAAGTATCTTTTCCTTTGACCATGAGATCGTGTAACTCCCGGATACCATAGGAGTGCTTTGGGTGTATCAAACGTCACAACGTAACTGGGTGACTATAAAGGTGCATTACAGGTATCTCCGAAAGTGTCTGTTGGGTTGACACGGATCGAGACTGAGATTTGTCACTCCGTATGACGGAGAGATATCACTGGGCCCACTCGGTAATGCATCATCATAATGAGCTCAAAGTGACCAAGTGTTTGGTCACGGGATCATGCATTGCGGTACGAGTAAAGTGACTTGCCGGTAACGAGATTGAACAAGGTATTGGGATACTGACGATCGAATCTCGGGCAAGTAACATATCGATTGACAAAGGGAATTGTATACGGGGTTGATTAAATCCTCGACATCGTGGTTCATCCGATGAGATCATCGTGGAGCATGTGGGAGCCAACATGGGTATCCAGATCCCGCTGTTGGTTATTGACCGGAGAGCGATCTCGGTCATGTCTACATGTCTCCCGAACCCGTAGGGTCTACACACTTAAGGTTCGGTGACGCTAGGGTTGTAGGGATATGTATATGCAGTAACCCGAATGTTGTTCGGAGTCCCGGATGAGATCCCGGACGTCACGAGGAGTTCTGGAATGGTCCGGAGGTAAAGATTTATATATGGGAAGTCCTGCTTCGGGCATCGGGACAAGTTTCGGGGTTATCGGTATTGTACCGGGACCACCGAAAGGGTCCCGGG
The DNA here is from genome assembly GCA_963921465.1 of Triticum timopheevii. NCBI lineage: Eukaryota > Viridiplantae > Streptophyta > Magnoliopsida > Poales > Poaceae > Triticum > Triticum timopheevii. Next base: position 657,903,000 of record OY997266.1, read on the forward strand.
GGTCCACCGGGTGGGGCCACCTGTCCCGGGGGGCCACATGGGCTGTAGGGGGTGCTCCTTGGCCTACATGGGCCAAGGGCACCAGCCCCAAGAGGCCCATGCGCCAAGAGAAGGAAAAAAGGGGAGAGTCCTAAAAGGGGAAGGCACCTCCGAGGTGCCTTGGGGAGGATGGACTCCTCCCCCACCCCTTGGCCGCACCCTTCCTTGGAGGAAGGGGCAAGGGCTGCGCCTTCCCCTCTCCCTTGGCCCTATATATAGTGGGGAAAAGGAGGAGCAAACACACCTTGGCCTTTGGTTGCCTCCTTCTCCCTCTCCAACACCTCCTCCTCCTCCATAGTGCTTAGCGAAGCTCTGCCGGAGTATTGCAGCTCCATCAACACCACGCCGTCGTGCTGCTGCTGGTGCCATCTCCCTCAACCTCTCCTTCCTCCCTTGCTGGATCAAGAAGGAGGAGACGTGGCTGTTCCGTACGTGTGTTGAACGCGGAGGTGCCGTCCATTCGGTGCTAGGATCTCTGGTGATTTGGATCACGTCGTGTTCGACTACATCATCCCCGTTCTTTGAACGCTTCCGCTCGCGATCTACAAGGTACGTAGATGCATCTAATGACTCGTTGCTAGATGAACTCATAGATGGATCTTGGTGAAACCGTAGGAAATTTTTTGTTTTCTGCAACGTTCCCCAACAGTGGCATCATGAGCTAGGTCTATGCGTAGTTCTTCTTGCACGAGTAGAACACAATTTGTTGTGGGCGTAGATTTGTCAACTTTCTTGCCGCTACTATTCTTATCTTGCTTTAACGGTATTGTGGGATGAAGCGGCCCGGACCAACCTTACACGTACGCTTACGTGAGACCGGTTCCACCGACTAACATGCACAAGTTGCATAAGGTGGCTGGCGGGTGTCTGTCTCTCCTACTTTAGTTGAAGCAGATTCGATGAAAAGGGTCCTTATGAAGGGTAAATAGAAGTTGACAAATCACGTTGTGGTTTCACGTAGGTAAGAAAATGTTCTTGCTAGAACCCTACTTCAGCCACGTAAAACTTGCAAACAACAATTAGAGGACGTCTAACTTGTTTTTGCAGCAAGTGCTTTGTGATATGATATGGCCAAAGTTGTGATGAATGATGAATGATCTATATGTCATGTATGAGATGTTCATGCTATTGTAATAGGAATCACGACTTGCATGTCGATGAGTATGACAACCGGCAGGAGCCATAGGAGTTTTCTTTATTTTTTTGTATGACCTGCGTGTCATTGAAGAACGCCATGTAAACTACTTTACTTTATTACTAAACACGTTAGTCTTAGAAGTAGAAGTAGTCATTGGCGTGACAACTTCATGAAGACACGATGATGGAGATCATGATGATGGAGATCATGGTGTCATGCCGGTGACAAGATGATCATGGAGCCCCGAAGATGAAGATCAAAGGAGCTATATGATATTGGCCATATCATGTCATTACTTTATATAATTGCATGTGATGTTTATTATGTTTTATGCATCTTGTTTATTTAGGACGACGGTAGTAAATAAGATGATCCCTTACAAAATTTCAAGAAGTGTTCTCCCCTAACTGTGCACCGTTGCTACAGTTCGTCGTTTCGAAGCACCACGTGATGATCGGGTGTGATAGATTCTTACGTTCACATACAACGGGTGTAAGACAGTTTTACACAGCGAAAACACTTAGGGTTAACTTGACGAGCCTGGCATGTACAGACATGGCCTCGGAACACGGAGACCGAAAGGTCGAACACGAGTCGTATGGAAGATACGATCAACATGAGAATGTTCACCGACGATGACTAGTCCGTCTCACGTGATGATCGGACACGGCCTAGTCGACTCGGATCGTGTAACACTTAGATGACCAAAGGGATGTCAAATCTGAGTGGGAGTTCATTATAATTTGATTAGATGAACTTAATTATCATGAACTTAGTCTAAATATTTTACAATATGTCTTGTAGATCAAATGGCCAACGTAGTCCTCAACTTCAACGCGTTCCTAGAGAAAACCAAGCTGAAAGACGATGGCAGCAACTATACGGACTGGGTCCGAAACCTGAGGATCATCCTCATAGCTGCCAAGAAAGATTATGTCCTACAAGCACCGCTGGGTGACGCACCTGTCCTCCCTGCAGAACAAGACATTATGAATGCTTGGCAGGCACGTTCCGATGACTACTCCCTCGTTCAGTGTGGCATGCTTTACAGCTTAGAGCCGGGGCTCCAAAAGCGTTTTGAGAGACATGGAGCATATGAGATGTTCGAAGAGCTGAAAATGGTTTTCCAAGCTCATGCCCGGGTCGAGAGATATGAAGTCTCCGACAAATTCTTCAGCTGTAAGATGGAGGAAAATAGTTCTGTCAGTGAGCACATACTCACTATGTCTGGGTTACATAACCGCTTGACTCAGCTGGGAGTTAATCTCCCGGATGATGCGGTCATTGACAGAATCCTCCAGTCGCTTCCACCAAGCTATAAGAGCTTTGTGATGAACTTCAATATGCAGGGGATGGAAAAGACCATTCCTGAAGTATTTGCTATGCTGAAATCAGCAGAGGTAGAAGTCAAGAAGGAACATCAAGTGTTGATGGTCAATAAAACCACTAAGTTCAAGAAGGGCAAGGGTAAAAAGAACTTCAAGAAGGACGGCAAGGTAGTTGCCGCGCCCAGCAAGCAAGCTGCCGGGAAGAAGCCAAAGAATGGGCCCAAGCCCGAGACTGAGTGCTTTTATTGCAAGGAAAGTGGTCACTGGAAGCGGAACTGCCCCAAATACTTAGCGGACAAGAAGGCCGGCAAAACCAAAGGTATATTTGATATACATGTAATTGATGTGTACCTTACCAGTAATCGTAGTGACTCCTGGGTATTTGATACCGGTGCCGTTGCTCATATTTGTAACACACAGCAGGAGCTGCGGAATAAACGGAGACTGGCGAAGGACGAGGTGATGATGTGCGTCGGGAATGGTTGCAAGGTCGATGTGATCGCCGTCGGCACGCTACCTCTACATTTACCTACGGGATTAGTTTTGAACCTCAATAATTGTTATTTTGTGCCAAGTTTGAGCATGAACATTGTATCAGGATCTCGTTTAATTCAAGATGGCTACTCATTTAAATCCGAGAATAATGGTTGTTCTATTTATATGAGAGATATGTTTTATGGTCATGCTCCGATGGTGAATGGTTTATTCTTTATGAATCTCGAGCGTAATGCTACACATATTCATAGTGTAAGTACCAAAAGATGTAAGATTGATAGTGATAGTCCCACATACTTGTGGCACTGCCGCCTTGGTCACATAGGTGTCAAACGCATGAAGAAGCTCCATGCTGATGGACTTTTAGAGTCTCTTGATTACGAATCATTTGACACGTGCGAACCATGCCTCATGGGTAAAATGACCAATACTCCGTTCTCAGGAACAATGGAGCTAGCAACCAACTTATTGGAAATCATACATACTGATGTGTGCGGTCCAATGAGTGTTGAGGCTCGCGGTGGCTATCGTTATGTTCTCACCCTCACTGATGACTTGAGTAGATATGGGTATGTCTACTTAATGAAACACAAGTCTGAGACCTTTGAAAAGTTCAAGGAATTTTAGAGTGAAGTTGAGAATCAACGTGACAGGAAAATCAAGTTTCTACGATCAGATCGTGGAGGAGAATACTTGAGTCACGAGTTTGGTACACACTTAAGAAAATGTGGAATAGTTTCACAACTCACGCCGCCTGGAACACCTCAGCGTAATGGTGTGTCTGAACGTCGTAATCACACTCTATTTAGATATGGTGCGATCTATGATGTCTCTTGCCGATTTTCCACTATCTTTTTGGGGCTATGCTTTAGAGACTGCCGCATTCACTTTAAATAGGGCACCGTCGAAATCCGTTGAGACGACACCGTATGAATTGTGGTTTGGGAAGAAACCTAAACTGTCGTTTCTAAAAGTTTGGGGATGCGATGCTTATGTCAGGAAACTTCAACCTGAAAAGCTCGAACCAAATCGGAAAAATGCATCTTCATAGGATACCCTAAAGAAACTATTGGGTATATCTTCTACCTCAGATCCGAAGGCAAGATCTTTGTTGCCAAGAATGGGTCCTTTCTGGAGAAAGAGTTTCTCTCGAAAGAAGTAAGTGGGATGAAAGTAGAGCTTGATGAAGTATTACCTCTTGAACCGGAAAATGGCGCAACTCAAGAAAATGTTCCTGAGGTGCCTGCACCGACTAGAGAGGAAGTTAATGATGATGATCAAGATACTTCTGATCAAGCTCCTACTGAAATTCGAAGGTCCACAAGGACACATTCCGCACCAGAGTGGTACGGCAACCCTGTCTTGGAAATCATGTTGTTAGACAACAGTGAACCTTCGAACTATGAAGAAGCGATGGCGGGCCCGGATTCCGACAAATGGCTAGAAGCCATGAAATCCGAGATAGGATCCATGTATGAAAACGAAGTATGGACTTTGACTGACTTGCCCGTTGAGCGGCGAGCCATAGAAAATAAATGGATCTTTAAGAGGAAGATAGACGCGGATGGTAATGTGACCATCTATAAAGCTCGGCTTGTCGCTAAGGGTTATCGACAAGTTCAAGGGGTTGACTACGATGAGACTTTCTCACCGGTAGCGAAGCTGAAGTCCGTCCGAATCATGTTAGCAATTGTCGCATTTTATGATTATGAAATTTGGCAAATGGACGTCAAAACGGCATTCCTTAATGGTTTCCTTAAGGAAGAATTGTATATGATGCAACCGGAAGGTTTTGTCGATCCTAAGAATGCTGACAAGGTGTGCAAGCTCCAACGCTCGATTTATGGGCTGGTGCAAGCATCTCGGAGTTGGAACATTCGTTTTGATGAGATGATCAAAGCGTTTGGGTTCTCACAGACTTATGGAGAAGCCTGTGTTTACAAGAAAGTGAGTGGGAGCTCTATAGCATTTCTCATACTATATGTAGATGACATACTTTTGATGGGAAATGATATAGAACTTTTGGACAGCATTAAGGCCTACTTGAATAAGAGTTTTTCAATGAAGGACCTTGGAGAAGCTGCTTATGTATTAGGCATCAAGATCTATAGGGATAGATCGAGATGCCTCATAGGTCTTTCACAAAGCACATACCTTGATAAGATTTTGAAGAAGTTCAAAATGGATCAGTCCAAGAAAGGGTTCTTGCCTGTTTTGCAAGGTGTGAAATTGAGCTCAGCTCAATGTCCGACCACGGCAGAAGATATAGAAGAGATGAGTGTCATCCCCTATGCCTCAGCCATAGGTTCTATTATGTATGCCATGCTGTGTACCAGACCTGATGGAAACCTTGCCGTAAGTTTGGTAGGAAGGTACCAAAGTAATCCCGGCAAGGAACACTGGACAGCGGTCAAGAATATCCTGAAGTACCTGAAAAGGACTAAGGAAATGTTTCTCGTTTATGGAGGTGACGAAGAGCTCGTCGTAAAGGGTTACGTCGACGCTAGCTTCGACACAGATCTGGATGACTCTAAGTTACAGACCGGATACGTGTATATTTTGAATGGTGGGGCAGTAAGCTGGTGCAGTTGCAAGCAGAGCGTCGTGGCGGGATCTACATGTGAAGCGGAGTACATGGCAGCCTCGGAGGCAGCACATGAAGCAATATGGGTGAAGGAGTTCATCACCGACCTAGGAGTCATACCCAATGCGTCGGGGCCGATCAAGCTCTTCTGTGACAACACTGGAGCTATTGCTCTTGCCAAGGAGCCCAGGTTTCACAAGAAGACAAGGCACATCAAGCGTCGCTTCAACTCCATTCGTGAAAATGTTCAAGATGGAGACATAGAGATTTGTAAAGTACATTCGGACCTGAATATAGCGGATCCGTTGACTAAACCTCTCCCTAGAGCAAAACATGGTCAACACCAGAATTGCATGGGTGTTCGATTCATCACAATGTAACTAGATTATTGACTCTAGTGCAAGTGGGAGACTGTTGGAAATATGCCCTAGAGGCAATAATAAAAGCATTATTATTATATTTCTTTGTTCATGATAATTGTCTTTATTCATGCTATAATTGTATTATCCGGAAATCGTAATACATGTGTGAATAACAGACACCAACATGTCCCTAGTAAGCCTCTAGTTGACTAGCTCGTTGATCAATAGATAGTCATGGTTTCCTGGCTATGGACATTGGATGTCATTGATAACGGGATCACATCAATAGGATAATGATGTGATGGACAAGACCCAATCCTAAGCATAGCGTGAGATCGTGTAGTTCGTTTGCTAGAGCTTTTCTAATGTCAAGTATCTTTTCCTTTGACCATGAGATCGTGTAACTCCCGGATACCATATGAGTGCTTTGGGTGTATCAAACGTCACAACGTAACTGGGTGACTATAAAGGTGCATTACAGGTATCTCCGAAAGTGTCTGTTGGGTTGACACGGATCGAGACTGGGATTTGTCACTCCGTATGACCGAGAGATATCACTGGGCCCACTCGGTAATGCATCATCATAATGAGCTCAAAGTGACCAAGTGTCTGGTCACGGGATCATGCATTGCGGTACGAGTAAAGTAACTTGCCGGTAACGAGATTGAACGAGGTATTGGGATACTGACGATCGAATCTCGGGCAAGTAACATATCGATTGACAAAGGGAATTGTATACGGGGTTGATTAAATCCTCGACATCGTGGTTCATCCGATGAGATCATCGTGGAGCATGTGGGAGCCAACATGGGTATCCAGATCCCGCTGTTGGTTATTGACCGGAGAGCGATCTCGGTCATGTCTACATGTCTCCCGAACCCGTAGGGTCTACACACTTAAGGTTCGGTGACGCTAGGGTTGTAGGGATATGTATATGCAGTAACCCGAATGTTGTTCGGAGTCCCGGATGAGATCCCGGACGTCACGAGGAGTTCCGGAATGGTCCGGAGGTAAAGATTTATATATGGGAAGTCCTGTTTCGGGCATCGGGACAAGTTTCGGGGTTATCGGTATTGTACCGGGACCACCGGAAGGGTCCCGGGGGTCCACCGGGTGGGGCCACCTGTCCCGGGGGGCCACATGGGCTGTAGGGGGTGCGCCTTGGCCTACATGGGCCAAGGGCACCAGCCCCAAGAGGCCCATGCGCCAAAAGGAAAAAAGGGGAGAGTCCTAAAAGGGGAAGGCACCTCCGAGGTGCCTTGGGGAGGATGGACTCCTCCCCCCCCCTTGGCCGCACCCTTCCTTGGAGGAAGGGGCAAGGGCTGCGCCTTCCCCTCTCCCTTGGCCCTATATATAGTGGGGAAAAGGAGGAGCAAACACACCTTGGCCTTTGGTTGCCTCCTTCTCCCTCTCCAACACCTCCTCCTCCTCCATAGTGCTTAGCGAAGCTCTGCCGGAGTATTGCAGCTCCATCAACACCACGCCGTCGTGCTACTGCTAGTGCCATCTCCCTCAACCTCTCCTCCCTCCCTTGCTGGATCAAGAAGGAGTAGACGTGGCTGTTCCGTACGTGTGTTGAACGCGGAGGTGCCGTCCGTTCGGTGCTAGGATCTCCGGTGATTTGGATCACGTTGTGTTCGACTACATCATCCCCGTTCTTTGAACGCTTCCGCTCGCAATCTACAAGGTACGTAGATGCATCTAATGACTCGTTGCTAGATGAACTCATAGATGGATCTTGGTGAAACCGTAGGAAAATTTTTGTTTTCTGCAACGTTCCCCAACATCCACTATGTTCTGAGATTAATGTTGCTATGACTTTGCTATGCTTAATGCTTGTCACTAGGGCCTGAGTGCCATGATTTCAGATCTGAACCTATTATGTTTTCATGAATATATGTGTGTTCTTGATCCTATCTTGCAAGTCTATAGTCACCTATTACGTGTTATGGTCCGACAACCCCGAAGTGACAATAATCGGAATACTTCTCGGTGATGACCGTAGTTTGAGGAGTTCATGTATTCACTATGTGCTAATGCTTTGTTCTGGTTCTCTATTAAAAGGAGGCCTTAATATCTCTTAGTTTTCTCTAGGGCCTCGCTCCCACGGGAGGGTAGGACAAAAGATGTCATGCAAGTTCTTTTCCATAAGCACGTATGACTATTTACGGAATACATGCCTACATTACATTGATGAACTGGAGCTACTTCTATATCACCCTATGTTATAGCTATTACATGAGGAATCGCATCCGGCATAATTATCCATCATTGATCCATTGCTTACGAGCTTTTCATATATTGTTCTTCGCTTATTTACTTTTCCGTTGCTACTGTTACAACTACTACAAAAACCCAAAAACATTACTTTTACTACTGTTACCTTTATTATCATACCACTTTTGCTACTAAATACTTTGCTGTAGATACTAAGTTATTCAGGTGTGGTTGAATTGACAACTCAACTGCTAATACTCAAGAATATTCTTTGGCTCCCCTTGTGTCGAATCAATAAGTTTGGGTTGAATACTTTACCCTCGAAAGCTGTTGTGATCCCCTACACTTGTGGGTTATCATGGGTCATCATCCATACCAGGTGCTACTGCTAACGGGCCCTATCCTCTTCCTCCGCGGCCCATTCCACCTCTCCCTCACATTCTATCGCCCACTCTCTCTCTCTCGCCCATGCGCTGCGATGGATTCCATCATCTTTGTTAACTTTCCCATCCATAGATGACAACCCTACATGCACGTACACACACAACTCCGTCATCGACAGCACACATGTCGAGACCTCATAGACATGTCGGATTTAATTTGCACTTGGAAGATGGACCGGGCGTTGCCAAAGATGAAGTCCACGCCACCGCCGATGACATAGTTCTCGTAGTAGTGCCTCCCAAACATATCGCACAACGTGTCTTGAACACTGAAGAAGCCGCACCCACACTAGTCAAAAACGGAGCTTTAAAACCGGTTCGTAAGGGCCTTTAGTGCCGGTTCTGCAACCGGCACTAAAGGGTGGAGACTAAAGCCCCCCCCCTTTAGTACCGGTTCCACGCGAACCGCCACTAAAGGCCCACCACCTGGCGTGATCTCGCGTCGTCCAATCGGTACTAAAGGTATATTTTTTATTTTATTTTTTAAAATTTTGTAAAAAATATTTGATTTTTTTTCGATTTTCAATTTTTTGAATTATTTGATGATTTAGTCTCTAATCACCCCTCTTAACTGCTCAAGTGTGGATCACTCATTCCAAATCGTCTAACTTCCCGGCCGGTCACCCATCCTCTCACTCCCCCAGCCCGAGCATCGATTTTCAATTTTCTGAATTATTTGATGATTTAGTCTCTAATCACCCCTCTTAACTGCTCAAGTGTGGATCACTCATTCCAAATCGTCTAACTTCCCAGCCGGTCACCCATCCTCTCACTCCCCCAGCCTGAGCACGCTTAACTTCGGAGTTCTATTCCCCCTACTTTCCAAGCCTGCACTTGTTGTTTTCCTGACAAATGTAAGTTGTCAATCCTATTAATCCTCAGCAGTTTTGCTTGAGCATTAGGTCACACGTTTCACCGTTTGAGTTTTGGAACTATTATTCTAAAAAACAGTTAGTAACACTAATATTTCTTGAATAAGTTTGACCAGATTTGACCAAAATTCAAAAAAGTGAAATAATTATTTAGTAACAATAATATTCTTGAATAATTATGTTGCAACACTAATACTTCTCAAAAAAGTAGTTTGACCCTAGTTTGACCAAATTTAACCAAAATTAAAAAAAACTGAAAGGTGAGCATATCTTTTTTCCTTTTGGAATTTGAGGATTCTAAAAAATTGCAAACAAGCCGTAGGATGTCAAAATCGGATGCGGATTTTCATTCTGAATTTTTTGATATATTATACGTTTTTTTCTGACATCGTATGCAAAAGTTATAGCCGTTTTACATTTTCCCTACACTTTTTGCAAAACATGTCCAAATTTAAGTTTTTTAATTCTCCTAACAAGTAGATGTAGTAATATAACTACTTCTAGAAGAATTTTATTTTTTGAATTTTTTATCATTTTCTTTTGTATTTTTCAAAACTGAAATGGCGATACACGAGGGGGGGGGGGGGGGGGGGGGTTATAGAGTTTGAAAATATCTCTATAGTCCCGGTTTGTGTCTCCAACCGGGACTATAGGTCAAACCCCTTTAGTCCCGGTTCGTGGCACGAACCGGTACTAAAGGTTAGCCATCGCATTAGGTCCTTTTTCTACTAGTGCCATAGAACGACGACCGGTCACCATCAACTAGGGCAGCCATCGCTTGTGCCAGGCTGGCCCCGTCGTATGTGTTCTACAATGACAACTCACGTACGTCTAAGGCTGAAATCTTATTGCAGTCATATCGGTGGTGAGAAAAACCATTATATTGGGTGACATACTAACCTTGGACGTGATGTCGCGGGCCATGAAATCGTCAGCATGAGAGGCATAATTCGGGGTATTGGCGGTGGTGGACGACCCACCGGCGTGGTCGGCCCAATCGATGGATGTCGGCAGGCTCCCCTCGCCTTCCAGCATGATGGAGCTTTTGTTAAATGGCACAGTCACCTTCTCACTTCATCGTGTATCCATTACGAGAATACAAAAAACACACATAGTCAAAATTTGCTTCATTATTATACCAATCAACTACCCACATGATGTATATATGAAATATTTTTTCTTTGGAGACAATGTTTATATATGTGGAAAAAAATATGCGCAGACCATGCGTAAGCGCCGGCGGCGACGTGGACTCGGATCCATTGGTTGTTGCCGAAAGGGACGGAGTCAATGGATGCTTGGATAGTCTTGAAGTCACCACGGCTCGTCTGGTCGACGAAGATGCTTTTAGCCACCGCATGTGCTGCGTCGCAACGGTGAGATCCAACACTAATGGCTACGGCCAGCAGTCGCCGTAGTGCGAGCTTCTTCATGTCTCTTTGTCTTGTACTTATTAGTCTAAAGAGATGAAAAAGAAAGTGCTAGTGGTTATAAATAATGAAGCAGATGATGAGAAGCTCGACAAAAAATCGAATCAACTGGGAAAGAAATAAGCCCGGTTTGGAAATAGGCAATCACCGATTTTATCTGTCGATTTTACAAAAAGTTTGAAACAAATATAAAAATAAGCTCATCGTATTGTGATACTTTGTTCATTTGGACAAAATAAAATATAGAAACTAGAAATATTTTATCTACAAAAATTTGATATGATAAATGTTCACCTTGTTGTAACAATTTGTTCATCTTGGGAAATATATATATTACTTATTCATAAAGTGCAATAAAATGTAGAATCTTGCATGAATCATAACATTGGATCAATATTCTCAATGTTGATGACATACTAAGAAATTCTCATGCGACTGATAAATAAAACAATTGTATTATTATTTCCAAACCTACAAATAGTCAACATATAAATTATTTGATAGTTATAGTAAGATTACACAAGTGGAGGGGTTGTAACCGGATTGATGAAAAGTGGCAACCATCTAGGTCATTCAATACATAACATATTTATTGTAGAGTTATCCAAAATAATGATGTCGAGATATCTCCAATTCATGAATATTCTAGATCACAGATATGAAACACCCTGCTACAATCTCTTCGGTACATAACAAACTTAGTAAGGAATTCTCTAAATTAATCATGTCTTGGTAATTCCGTTCCATGAATATTCTACATTCAAGACCTAGAACATACAACTTTAGAATATTCAATAGACCTAGAGGTTTTTCTAAAAATATCTGATGGTTGTTCTTGATGTCCTCTAGAGCCCTGTTCTCAGACATCTTTCTCGTGTCTAACACACCAAAATCTTCTAGAAGCCTTTTGTGACTTTCTCAAAATTTCTATAACTTTTCTACTGTGTAATTCTTATTGCTCAAAACTACCCCTCGAAGTTACTTGTATGATGAATCATTTTCTTGTTAATCTTTTAGGCCATGATATTCCACCTGTTTTTTATGGCATGGAGACTATCCTCACTTAAACTCATTCATTGTTAATCCAAGATTTGCGATTATTCACTGTGCAATATTGTAACTCAATTTTACTTTCTGCCCTTATCCATGCCTTCACATTTGCTCATTTCTCCTATGAAAGACTTATTGATCCACACTACAAGTATGGGTGTAGCCAGGCCCAGGCTATATTGGCCATGGCCTCGAGCATGGCAATACAATTCTTTGTTGACTATAGCTATTGTTCATTACTGTTAATCATTGTAGCATGAGGTTGGCCTGGGACACAATTAAATCCTAGCTACACAGCTGACTACTAGTATACATGAGATTTGGTCGTTCGTATCTTTAAACTTTCGGTTGACTTGTTGATTTTTCATGGAGGTCCATAAATATATGATGAACCATACCGAACATGGATTTTGCTCTCAGGGGCACATGCTTCCTTTATTTCAGAAAATCCAAAACAAAGTGGAAAAGGTTCAAAAAGCATGGTGTGTAGATATTAGAGTGAATCATGTGCCAGCAAATACTTATGGTTTTCTTTTATTGATTTTGTGGTATGAATAAAACAAAAGTGGGGATATAGAACAACATTTTTCAGGTTTTGAAAAGGTACATTGATTAGTAATCTTCACATCTCGCAAACGAATTGCAATTTTCATGAAGCCTGAAATCTAAAAATGACCCTCACACAGTAATTAACAACAATGAACAATAGCTATAGTCAACAAAGAAAATCATAAGCTATAATAACCATTGTCCCATTTTAGATTAACAGTAGTGAACAACATCTATAGTAATCAAAGTAACTTTGTCCTTGTTGCGCGCTGCCGCATTGACCATCGTCCGCCCCCTCCATACAGGCGTCAAGCTCCACGCCATCATCGATGCCTGTCACAGCGGCACCATCCTCGATCTACCCTACCTCTCGCATATCCAGGTATCTAATTAATTTCCAGTGTCTACACTATATCTTGCTGTAATATAATTTTCTACTACATGGAATTAAGAAGTGGGTACTGGCAATGGGAGAATCACAACCGTCAACCAGATGCGTGGAAAGGCACCAACGGCGGCCTGGCGATCTCGTTCAGTGGTTGTGGCAACAGCGAAACCTCCGTGGCTTGGATATGCCGTCAGAATATCCATCCATCTCTTCCATTTCTCCATCTCTCGGTAATTCAGTCCAAGTAACCGGCCTTTAATCGGCTTGCTTGCCCTGCCGGTAAACATGCACAAGACACTCGCTAGTGGAGACTGCTTCCGCGTGTTCACAACACTCAACAATTAGCTAGGTATATAGGCCTATCGCATGAACTCCAAGAACCCCCTGCCCTCGCTATGAGGCTCTTCTTCTTCTTCAAAACAGACCAATAATTCTGCTTAAGAGTAATGCACTGACGCTCCTAATCTATGGCAGAATGTGTTGCCTGTCGGTGGCCTTCCTTAATCTCAAGTGAATGATGCATGCAATGATAAAACGTAGAACCATTGTTTATTTTCCACCTGACCCGTCGACTCGCAAAAAATAAGATAAATTGAAACTACCTGTATTCGAAATGCAATACACCCAGCACTCCATACGATCGATCCAGCAGTATGAGGAATCATATTCAGCATATAAGGACCAAAGGAAGCTCGCGTGATCTTCTTATTGTTTTCTTCACGTCGTTAAGGGATGATAATATACAAGTCCTCTTCCATATTCAGAAATGTAACATGATAAACTACTTGCAATCAAGAGGCCTTTTAGCTCAGCTGGTCAGAGTGTCGTGCTAATGGCGCGATGGTCACATGTTCGAGACCTGTATGGGTCATGTGTTAGACTGACATGATAACCAACTACACCATGAAACCTTTATCGCATCTTGTTTTCAACACTTTGAATCTTAATTATTATTATCCTTTAACGACACTGACGGGTTCTCTAGTATATGATTCCTCATACTGCTGGATCACAGGACTAGCTGTCTCGTTGAGAGAACCCTCAGTTTGTCAACACAATAATAATGTTTGTGATCCGCTGCTTCAAGACTTCTAGTAGTTCCTTTCAAGCTATCTCTGTCATCAAGAGGACTCGCTTTTGTTTATTATTTTTCTTCAAAGTATCAGATCATTCAGTTATAAATCATATTACATAAGGTAGTTGGAAAAAAATGTTTTTTTAACTGGCAGCAGTTGCTGGTTTTTCATTGGCTTAGCAGGAGAGAGCAACAATGATGTTTGATCAAGTGATCGGTGAGTGATGGAGAAAAACAAGAAAAGAAAATCATTGAGTGTCAAGTTGATATCTCACGGTACATGCCCAAAAAGGTACTCTAAGCATGCAGCTCCCGCAATCCTCCATTTGCTCCATGGCTTCCTTTTATCACCTGGCCACTACTACTGCCTTAATCAAGGCTTAAGATGAGCTGTAGCTCAATCATATACTATCATATATATGTAGGTATGGATGTAACACAAAACAAGAATGTAATGTACATGCATAATTTTTTTCGCCAACATCGATTCCTGCAGCAGGTGGCAAGCATCACCAGATCACGATCCATTAGGCAGCATCCTCCTCCTATCTTCTAAGGCCCTCGACAATGTAAGTAGCATAAAGATCCCTAAAAAGGAAAACGGCGCAGTATCAGCTCGATTGCATATGACTCAAAGCAATTCGTTCCTGATTGCTTATGTGGTGAATAACACATATGTTGCTAGTGGAGGAGGAAAGAGAGAACTTACATGGAGTGCTGGATGGCCTCGTAGGCGTCCTCCGACGGCAGGAAGTCGTTGACGGCCACCTCCTTGTTCTCGTTCTTCTTGTCTGAATCCCCCAATCAATAAAACAAACACATTCAGTAACACAAGAAAACACATTATCCTGATCACGTGTATCAACAACTTACAGTCCTCGAAGAATCGCCGGATCTCGGCGAGGCGGTGGGGCGGGAGCTCCTTGATGTCGTTGAAGTGTCGGTACTCGGGGTCGTCGGCGCAGACGGCGATGATCTTGTCGTCGGCCTCGCCCTGGTCGATCATGGGCATGAGTCCGATGGCCTTGGCCCGGAGGAAGCATCCGGGGACGACGGGCTCCTGCATGATGACGAGGACGTCGATGGGGTCGTCGTCGTCGCAGAGGGTGCGGGGGATGAAGCCGTAGTTGTGCGGGTAGACGACGGAGGAGTAGAGCACCCGGTCCACCTTGATGAGCCCCGTCTTCTTGTCCAGCTCGTACTTGACCTTGCTCCCCTTGGGGATCTCGATCACCTGCACGGAGTTGCGGAGATGGATGGGATTTAGTTAGTTAGCGCGGCGGCCGGAATCAGTGGTGGCCGTGCAGGAGGAGTAACGAGGAGGAAGAAGAAGATTGCGTGCTTACGCAGTTGAAGATGGTGGGCGCGTCCGGGCCGATCTCCAGGTCGTGCCACGGGTGCGCGGCGACGGACCGGCGCGTGATGGAGGACAGGATCCGCTCGTTCAGCGCCGGGGTCTTGGTCTTGGGGGCGGCTGCGGTCGTGCCGTTGGTGGATGGCTCCTTGGTGGCGGCGACGACCGCGACTTCTTGTGAGGGAGCCATGGATGAGATCTGTGTGTTGGTTGGTGAAGACAGATGCTGAAAATCAAGCAGAGTAGCAAAATCAGGGGGGCATAGATGAAGCAGATGCAGATCTGAACGTTTTGCTAGGCAAATCAGTTGATTGGGCGGGAACGGAATCATGAGACCAACACGACGCAACGGAACGAACGTACGTACCTGAGGCTGAGGCTGAGGCTGAGGGAGGGAAGGAAGAATGCTGCTGTGGTGGTGTGGACTCAGCGGCTGTGTTGTGGTGATGAGAGGGGACTCCTCTGCCTCCCTTTTTATAGCACGACGGGCTGCCGGTGCAGGGAGGGCAGAGGAAGAAGAAGAAGAAGAGATCGGCGGTGCTGACTTGGCCTTTCGTGCAAGATATGTTGCCGGGCCGCCGGCGTGAATTAATATCTGTGTGACTGACTGTGTATGACGTGCGTCCACGTGGGGTCAAGCAGGCAAGTTGCCGTGACGGCGAGGCCACGTCAACGGCCCTACCCTGGAGAGAAAAGGAGACTCGATCAGGAGGAGTCACTGCGCATGCATGTGCGTTCACCGTACGTAGTTTTTCTATATTATACTCCCCCGTTCTTAATTTTTTTTAACAATTTCAATATGAACTATATATATAGAGAGGGAGAGCAAAATGAGTGAATCTATGCATTAAACTACTCTACGTACATTAATATGTAGTCTATATTGAAATCTCTAAAAAAAGACTTATATTCAAGAACGGAGGAAATAGTAATTAACCACTCCCTCCGTTTTTAAATATAAATCTTTTTAGAGATTTTTCACTATAAAGCCTACATTCGAATGTATATAAACACTTTCTACAGTATAAGCCCATTTCACAATGCCGTCAAACACTCTGTCCCCAATTTGCTATTATCTACTGTCGCCTGCCTCTGCCTCTCTTTTTTTTTTTTTTTTTTTGCGTGTCGGTGGCCTTCCCTTCCGTTCCACTTGTGTTGTACTACTGCTGTGAGCACGGTCCGTGTGATTGAATAGAATCAAACTTATGAAAACGCGTGATCCAGCTGCTAACGCCAACGACCCAAAAAATTTGGATCGCACAACACATCGCGCGCTTTCGTCCTTCCTGCGTCCGTGCGGCATGTCATACGTACGACGACGACGACTACTACTACTACTTACTGGCATACATACATAGTGGCATGCACGCGAACCACTACGGCGACGCGCTTGTGGTGCTGGTTGGATTGGTTCCATCTGGTCTTGCTGCTGCTGGCGCGCACAGCTCCGTCGGTCGGTCTCGTCTCCATCGCCCATCCCGCATGGCCGTGGCCGGGCGGTCTTCCTTCCCTTCCCGCGGCAAGAAATAATGAATCAAACAAAACCTGGAGTATAGGTTAAGTAAATAATTAAAACTAGCAATTACTCCCTCCGTCTCATAATATAAAAACGTTTTTTTACGCTAATATAGTGTCAAAAACGTTCTTATATTATGGGACGGAGGTAGTAACAATTTACGCTAAAAAAGAAACAATTTATGCATGCACTCCGTCAAAAAAAAAACAATTTATGCATGCACGACACCTGTTCTCTCCGCACCGCGTGTCCGTCCATCTCCACCGATCGACCTGAATGCACTCAATAATTCGAATTGATCTACTAGTACCGCCCCTCGGCCGTCTCCGTTCAGTGGCGGACCTAGAATCGCAGGTTTGGGGTGTCATGGTTCGAAATTTACACCAAACATCATCATAATCTCAACAAATAGTCTAAAAATAACAACAATTTGTTGGGTATTTAGTGCTACGTACATAGTAAAAATTATTTTACAATTTTGAAGGGGGTGCCATGGCACCCACTGGATCATCCCCTGTCTCCGTTAAGACCAAGCTGAGAGCGTTCTGTTATCCGGGCAAAGCCTGCTCATTATTAAAAGCGAGTTATTTTGCTTTGAGAATACACCTGCAAATACAGTATACGGGTCCCACCAAAATCAGCTTTCAGTCAAATGGCGCGTGGCCTGCATGCATGTGCTGCCCATTCTCTCTCTTCTCTCTCCCAAACTAATTCATCAATTTATTTCATCTTTGCTAATTTAAAATCATTCATATCTCCTGAACCAAAATTTTAGTTTAATAACTTTTTATATATTTGAACTCATGTCGCAAAGTCCTTTAAAACAGCTCCTGCAGTCAATTACAAGTAATAATTCGGGTCCAACTTTTTTTCAAAAAGGGGGATACCCCGGCCTCTGCATCAGAACGATGCATACGGCCACATATATAAATCAAAATGAGGTTCAATAAGGTCTTAATGTCTCGAAGCAAAATAGAAAACGGCAAGCTCACACAGAGCCACAACGCCAAGAACAAAACTCCCAAAAGCCACAACCGGCTGGCATAACAAAAGATAGGAAAACTAATTGCCTATCCTATTACATGACCGCCATCCAAACCGGTCCCGTGCTACCATCTCCCACCGGACAGATCCAGTAACCAAACGCTCCCTGGCCTCCGTCGGAGTGAGTAAGGACCACATACGGATCAACGCAGTAGCTCGGAATAAAACCTGCAAAAAATGAATAGTTGTTGTTCTGTTAAAAGCCAAATCATTCTGCAGTTCCAAATTGCCCATAACAACACGCATACTCCTACACGAATGTGTCTAGCTGTTTCGGACTCTATCCCAACAAGCCACGTTCCAAATAACGTACCGAACGAATTCGGAGGAGTAATGTTAAAGGCAATTTGCACGGTGCACCACAAGACTCTCGCCAACGGTAATCAAAAAAGAGGTGCTTGATATTCTCGTCCCGATCACAGAAACTACACCTAGTAGATCATGTCCAGTTGCGCTTAATCAAATTATCCTTTGTTAATATTACTTGTTTATGCACAAACCACATAAACACTTTAATCTTCAAAGGGACTTTGACTTTCCAAACATGTTTGGAACTGGGAATAACACTAGAGTTGATGACATCGATATACATCGACTTGACTGTGAAGTCTCTAGACCTAGTAAGCTTCCAACGCAACTGATCGGGCTGATGAGCTAGCTGAACCTCCATCAGTCTACTCACCAGATGAAGTCATGCTTCCCACCAGTCATCAACAAGCACCCTCCGAAATTGAATATTAAGAGGGATGGACTGCATAATCGTTGCAACAAGAGCATCATGACGCTGAACAATACGATACAGGGACGGATACTGGAGCGCCAACTGAAGGAAATATGCCCTAGAGGCAATAATAAAGTTATTATTTATTTCCTCATATCATGATAAATACTAAGAATACTAGGCCCGTAAGGGATTCTTTTTCCTGGTTTTTTTGGACTTTTTTTTACTGCCCTTGTTTGCATGACGCGTGTGATAGGAGTGTATCTTTTTTTTATCTCGCTCAGCGTTTTGGGGTGTGCCACGTACTCTCCACGTGTTCGGTTTCCATGCGTGAGACAATCTCTCGAAAACTCGGGCGAAGTCGTCCACCGCCCTATGGGCCTACAAAAGCCCACCTCGCCCCGATCTTAGATGAAACCCTCCCTCCTCGAACCATCTCTCCTCTAATCCCTAAACAGAACCTCTCCTCTACTGCCTCCGTGGTCACCTCAAAAAAAGAAAAAAAGCCCCCAGGGTTGCGAAAAAAAGCGTAGCCGCTGCCGCCGCCGCCGCTTCGGATTCGAGGGTGTCGAGCCCCATGGCTCCGTCGAGGGCCACCGGGATGAGGGCAACGCCCTGCCGACGATTTCTCTGGCTACTTCCTCCTCCCGACGACCCTTGCCTGGACCGGACCGTCTCCATCTTGAAGAAGGCTCGATCTTTTCCAGCGTCAGGTGAGCAGCTGGGTGTCCTTTTTTTTCTTGGGACGTATGGCCGGCGGTGGCTTGAATCTAAGTGGTGGTCGCCGTCCGGGCCAGCCGCCTTCTGTTCGTTTTTCTTCTTGCCTTCCTTGTCACATCTTCTAATCGCAAGTGCACGCCTCCACGAGAGCAGCGAACAGAGCAGGCATCCATGGTGCAGATTCCTTCTTTGTTTTTTTTCTCCACTCCTCTTCCTCCCTCTGGTCGAGCCCCACGAAGAGGAGGGGCTCGAGCCAGGCGATGCCAACATTCCGCCCCAGAAGCCAACCTGAGGAGGTGCCCAATCTCGCTGTTGCTCCCCTTTGCGGCGAGTGCACGCCGGCTGCCACTCGGCACTCTCTTGGCCATGTGATATGTCGCGTGCATGTGCGGCTTGTGTGCTCCTGCTGCAGCTGCGTCATGTGTGTGCTAGCTGATGCATTCGCGTGTCTGCCTGCAGTTTATCCGCACGGTCCAGGCGTCCAGCTGTAGCATTCACCTCTTCCGACATCGGTGTTCAAGTCAACTGCAATGTGTTCGGTCAATTGACCAAACTAAGCCAACGTAAAAAATATGTGTGCTTTTTTTAGTACGCAACCAACATGGCATTATCTCAACACAAGGGATGAAGTATTTACATGTTTTCTGTTCCATGGGTGTACTATTTTGTGGACGTATGGCCGGAGCAATTAGTTTAGTGCAGGGATGCCTTTTCACAAGTGCTCACTTTGTTCCTGGTTTTACCAATCATGATGCCAATATGCTTATGGCGTGTACTTGAATATCTTTTATGATTTTTTTATGTAATTGGATGATCTCTTTTTTATTTGCAAATTAATATCAGATCAAGCAAATGAATATCTGGATGACTATCTTCTATGATGGTATATATTTACTTGACTTTGTCTATTTGTTTTTTTTTTCAGATTGATGAGTTCGTGATGTACAAAAAGAGAATGCCTTAGAAAGCCTGGTCATATGAAAGAGGAATTATTACTATTGAGATATTATGGTGACGGTGTTTAGCAGTCATAAAAGGTATATCTTCTCTTAGATTCATATGTGCTGCCCTTCAAAGATAAAAGTAAAAATAAAGTAGGGGAGATTGTAAAATTGTCCATTGTAGTACCCTAATGTGGAGAAATGTCACATGCAAATTTAGCAATCCGTAATTGTAGTTTTTGACTGGAATGTTTATTTCATAGAACTACAAATAATCATATTACTTCTACTTCTTTGTGGTATTACTGTGCCTTATCTCATGACCAAGAGACATAGGTGTCAAGTTTCTCATACGTGAACTGTTTAATTGATTGCTTCCATGAGATCTTCTCCTCAACGGTCCTATGTGTGATGATGTAGTCCAGATCAGGGTTTGAACCAATGTTATAAATAGCGGGCTATGGATAATAGGGGCGGACCTCCGAATCAGCTATAGCGGGCTATAACTCCTATTTAAAACTATGGTTTGAATTGTACTTTTTCCCTCAGCAATACTTTCAGTGAGAAGTAGCAAGACTATTCCACCAATATAGATTCTGCGATGTATTTAACATTGGATATGGTCCAGTTAGTGGTTTATTATTCCTTGCATTCAACATGTGTGTATAACACATCGACGATGCGTTATTCTATATTGAACTTTCAGTGAACCTGAACTCTTCTGATTATTTTGTGTAACCATGAACCCTTGGCGTGCAGGTGTAAATTGATTTTTTTTTCAAACAAAAAAAAGTGCAAATCGTATCAGGCACATGGACAACTAACATCATGCTTCCTCTATTTAGACATTACTCTACCACGTAATTGGTCTTTGGGTCTCTAGGAGATCGTGGTCCATATTTGAGTAACTTACAAAAATATATGCATTAACATGATAAGATGGTGTAGAAGCTTTGGTAGGAGTATTTTTACTTGCTATCACCAGGTAAGTTATGTAAAGGGTAAACAATGCTTTATTTGTTCTATCCAATCTGAATTTAGAAACTTTTTGTAAAAAAAAATGGCCAGGCATTTACCAACAGGCAAGATCTAGCAGCTTACCTCATTTTTATTC
This sequence comes from Triticum timopheevii, assembly GCA_963921465.1. Taxonomy (NCBI): domain Eukaryota; kingdom Viridiplantae; phylum Streptophyta; class Magnoliopsida; order Poales; family Poaceae; genus Triticum; species Triticum timopheevii. Next base: position 657,924,380 of record OY997266.1, read on the forward strand.
CTGGTGGGATGTTTAGTCATGCATCCGAATTTCCAGCATGATAGCTCACTTCTTTCATGTGTAAATAGTTCTCTCCAAGGCATTCCTTAATTTATTTTCTATCCTAGCAGTTCGTACATATCTATATTTTGTGTGGAGCGTTTTCCATTTCATTTTTCTTTTACTTACTTTGTTTTCATATATGGATTCTGACTGTAGTAATATAGTTTTTCCACCAACTGTTGGATGTTTAAATTACCTTAAGAAGTGTTTTTTCCCGCTCCCACATAGCATGCAGCAGTTATATGCATCATTTGACTAGCTGTGGGGTTGTACAGTTAAAAGCTTAGTATTTTTGCTCATACAAGGAACAGATTCAGTTCAGTTAATTTAGCTCTAATGGCGGTATCAGTAAAACGTGGAAGTGTGCAGTTTTGCTGTACATACTCCCCTATTTGTACCAGTTCAGTTAATTCAACTCTAATTACGTTATGTGTAAAACATGGAAGAGTTCTTCGCTGGGGTTCTTTTCCCCTCTCCTTTAATGCATAATAGGCATACTCGGGCGTATTCTAGAAAACAAAATACATACTCCCCTATATATGCCCTTCTTATCCTTTCTTAAAAATAACTTGATACGTACAAGCGAATAATTACTTCCTGTAGATCTCCTTCCATGTGTTATTTACTTGATCTTTTTTCCTTTCACTTCTCTTGACCTATTTTTTGGTGCACTGACATAGTGTCTTCAGTGGAAAATTCTGATGCTTCTATGCTTTTATGACTTCATAATATTTTAAATATGATTTAACATATGTTCTTTTCTCATGGAAAATCAAGTTATAAGTAGCTTAAATGCTTATTATTGTTGGCTTGAGATCTATGGGTTTCTCTCTTAGTAATTAAGCACATCAACTTCTTCGATTGAGAGAAGGATCCATGTTTCAATGTTCTTTCTGAAGTTAAATTGGCATTACAAATTTTGTGATCAATAGCTTTCAGAAGAAAAAGGTTGCTCAAGCTATCTTCATCAACTTTGCACATATCACGGTATAGTCATCGACGACCACAATCATACGCGCTCAAGACAATAGTGGAGCGGAAGCGATCATTACTTTAGTGATTTAGAAAGGGGAGTATTACTTTACGGAGGGAGTACATTGTAGTACTGTAGTAATTTGGTTTTCCTTGCAATATTTAGAGCATAGAGATAATCTAGAGCATTCTGGGGGAATTAACAATACTGATGCATATATATATTTTTCTGGTGTAATTTGCTTCTAGGATGCAGCAACCATTTGAGAAAATTTGATACTTCCTCTGTCCTTAATTATTTGTCAGATAAATGGATGTGAGGCGAACAAGGGTCCTCAAAAAGATTTTTCTCCAATTTCAAGATAATTTGCCTAACCGTCGAGAGCCAGGACGTGCATCCAGTAGCAACTTTAACATTGTCTACACATCAAACAAACCACCAAGAACAAGAGCAAAAGAGCCAGTTTCATCTATCACCACCAAGAACAAGAGCAAAAGAACCAGCTTCATCTATCTACCACTACATCGTAGAGACAAACCCAGCTGGATGATCAACATATCAGGTGTAAGAAGAGAACAAGAGCTTCACAATTCTGCATCCAGTATCCACTATCACTACGTGTTGTAGATCACCTATGCATGTACCAACTACATCGTAGAGACAAACCCAGCTGGATGATCAACATATCAGGTGTAAGAAGAGAACAAGAGCTTCACAATTCTGCATCCAGTATCCACTATCACTACGTGTTGTAGATCACCTATGCATGTACCAACTAGATGTACCCTTTGTTGATCACCTATGCATGTATCAACTACATGTACCCTATCCTTGTATGAACTACTTTGCTATGTTCAAGTTTTGGGAGGACTTACCCGATATTTAGAAAAAACTAAATAGCTTATCGATCTACGTGGCGCGGCGTGCCGCCGCGCACTACCCGCTAGTGTTTATTATTCATGCTAGAATTGTATTAACTGGAAACATGATACATGTGTGAATACATAGACAAACATAACGTCACTAGTATGCCTCTACTTAACTAGCTCATTAATCAAAGATGGTTATGTTTCCTAACCATAGACATGTGTTGTCATTTGATTAATTGGATCACATCATTAGGAGAATGATGTGATTGACATGACCCATTCCGTTAGCCTAGCACTTGATCGTTTAGTATATTGCTATTGCTTTCTTCATGACTTATACATGTTCCTATAACTATGAGATTATGCAACTCCCGTTTACCGGAGGCACACTTTGGGTACTAACCAAAGGTCACAACATAACTGGGTGATTATAAAGGAGTACTACAGGTGTCTCCGAAGGTACATGTTGAGTTGGCATATTTCGAGATTAGGTTTTGTCACTCCGATTGTCGGAGAGGTATCTCTGGGCCCTCTCGGTAATGCACATCACTATAAGCCTTGCAAGCAATGTGACCAATGAGTTGGTTACGGGATGATGCATTACGTAATGAGTAAAGAGACTTGCCGGTAACGAGATTGAACTAGGTATTGGATACCGACGATCGAATCTCGGGCAAGTAACATACCGATGACAAAGGGAACAACGTATGTTGTTATGCGGTTTGACCGATAAAGATCTTCGTAGAATATGTAGGAACCAATATGGGCATCCAGGTTCCGCTATTGGTTATTGACCGAGAATGGTTCTAGGTCATGTCTACATAGTTCTCGAACCCGTAGGGTCTGCACGTGTTACGATGACAGTTTTATTATGAGTTTATAAGTTTTGATGTACCGAAGTTTGTTCGAAGTCCCGGATGTGATCACGGACATGACGAGGAGTCTCGAAATGGTCGAGATATAATGATTGATATATTGGACGACTATATTCGGACACCGGAAGTGTTCCGGACGTTTTTGGAGAAAACCGGAGTGCCAGAGGGTTACCGGAACCCCCCCGGGAGAGTTAATGGGCCACATGGGCCTTGGTGGGAAGAGAGAGGGGCGGCCAGGGTGGGCCACGCGCCCTCTCTCCCTCTGGTCCGAATTAGACTAGGAGGGGGGCGGCGCCCCTCTCTTTCCTTCCCCCTCTCCCCCTTCCTTCCCCTTCCTAGTAGGAGTAGGAAAGGAGGAGTCCTACTCCTACTAGGAGGAGGACTCCTCCTGGCACGACCCCCTTGGGCCGGCCGGCCTCCCCCCTTGCTCCTTTATATACGGGGGCGGGGGGGGCACCCCATAGACACACAAGTTGATCTACGGATCGTTCCTTAGCCCTGTGCGGTGCCCCTCTCCACCATATTCCACCTCGGTCATATCGTCGCAGAGTTTAGGCAAAGCCCTGCGCCGGTAGAACATCATCATCGTCACCACGCCGTCGTGCTGATGGAAATCATCCCCGAAGCTTTGCTGGATCGGAGCCCGGGGATCGTCATCGAGCTGAACGTGTGCTGAACTCGGAGGTGCCGTACGTTCGATACTTGGATTGGTCGGATCGTGAAGACGTACGACTACATCAACCGCGTTGTCATAACGCTTCCGCTTACGGTCTACGAGGGTACGTGGACGAACACTCTCCCCTCTCGTTGCTATGCCATCACCATGATCTTGCGTGTGCGTAGGAAAATTTTGAAATTACTACGTTCCCCAACAGTGGCATCCGAGCCTAGGTTTTATGCGTTGATGTTATATGCACGAGTAGAACATAAGTGAGTTGTGGGCGATACAAGTCATACTGCTTACCAGCATGTCATACTTTGGTTCAGCGGTATTGTGAGATGAAGCGGCCCGGACCGACATTACGCATATGCTTACGCGAGACTGGTTTCACCGTTACGAGCACTCATGCTTAAAGGTGGCTGGCGGGTGTCTGTCTCTCTCACTTTAGCTGAATCGAGTGTGGCTACGCCCGGTCCTTGCGAAGGTTAAAACAGCACCAACTTGACGAACTATCGTTGTGGTTTTGATGCGTAGGTAAGAACGGTTCTTGCTAAGCCCGTAGCAGCCACGTAAAATTTGCAACAACAAAGTAGAGGACGTCTAACTTGTTTTTGCAGGGCATGTTGTGATGTGATATGGTCAAGACGTGATGCTATATTTTATTGAATGAGATGATCATGTTTTGTAACCGAAGTTATCGGCAACTGGCAGGAGCCATATGGTTATTGCTTTATTGTATGAAATGCAAACGCCCTGTAATTGCTTTACTTTATCACTAAGCGGTAGCGATAGTCGTAGAAGCAATAGATGGAGTAAACGACAATGATGCTACGATGGAGAACAAGGTATCGCGCCGGTGACGATGGTGATCACGACGGTGCTTCGAAGATGGAGATCACAAGCACAAGATGATGATGGACATATCATATCACTTATATTGATTGCATGTGATGTTTATGCATCTTATCTTGCTTTGATTGACGGTAGCATTTTAAGATGATCTCTCACTAATTATCAAGAAGTGTTCTCCCTGAGTATGCACCGTTGCGAAAGTTCTTCGTGCTAAGACACCACGTGATGATCGGGTGTGATAGGCTCTATGTTCAAATACAACGGGTGCAAAACAGTTGCACACGCGGAATACTCGGGTTAAACTTGACGAGCCTAGCATATACAGTTATGGCCTCGGAACACGGAGACCGAAAGGTCGAGCGTGAATCATATAGTAGATATGATCAACATAGTGATGTTCACCATTGAAACTACTCCATCTCACGTGATGATCGGACATGGTTTAGTTGATTTGGATCACGTGATCACTTAGATGACTAGAGAGATGTCTGTCTAAGTGGGAGTTCTTAATTAATATGATTAATTGAACTTAAATTTATCATGAACTTAGTACCTGATAGTATTTTGCTTGTCTATGTTTGTTTGTAGATAGATTGCTCGTGCTGTTGTTCCGTTGAATTTTAATGCGTTCCTTGAGAAAGCAAAGTTGAAAGATGATGGTAGCAATTACACGGACTGGGTCCGTAACATGAGGATTATCCTCATTGCTGCATAGAAAAGTTACGTCCTAGAAGCACCGCTGGGTGCCAGGCCTGCTGCTGATGCAACTGACGACGTTAAGAACGTCTGGCAGAGCAAAGCTGATGACTACTCGATAGTTCAGTGTGCCATGCTTTACGGCTTAGAACCGGGTCTTCAACGACGTTTTTAACGTCATGGAGCATATGAGATGTTCCAGGAGTTGAAGTTAATATTTCAAGCAAATGCCCGGATTGAGAGATATGAAGTCTCCAATAAGTTCTATAGCTGCAAGATGGAGGAGAATAGTTCTGTCAGTGAACACATACTCAAAATGTCTGGGTATAATAATCACTTGATTCAACTGGGAGTTAATCTTCCTGATGATAGTGTCATTGACAGAATTCTTCAATCACTGCCACCAAGCTACAAGAGCTTCGTGATGAACTATAATATGCAAGGGATGAAGAAGAATATTCCCGAGCTCTTCGCAATGCTAAAAGCTGCGGAGGTAGAAATCAAGAAGGAGCATCAAGTGTTGATGGTTAACAAGACCACCAGTTTCAAGAAAAAGGGCAAAGGGAAAAAGAAGGGGAACTTCAAAAAGAACAACAAACAAGTTGCTGCTCAAGAGAAGAAACCCAAGTCTGGACCTAAGCCTGAAACTGAGTGCTTCTACTGCAAGCAGACTGGACACTGGAAGCGGAACTGCCCCAAGTATTTGGCGGATAAGAAGGATGGCAAAGTGAACAAAGGTATATGTGATATACATGTTATTGATGTGTACCTTACTAATGCTCGCAGTAGCACCTAGGTATTTGATACTGGTTCTGTTGCTAATATTTGCAACTCGAAACAGGGACTACGGATTAAGCGAAGATTGGCTAAGGACGAGGTGACGATGCGCGTGGGAAATGGTTCCAAAGTCGATGTGATCGCGGTCGGCATGCTACCTCTACATCTACCATCGGGATTAGTTTTAGACCTAAATAATTGTTATTTGGTGCCAGCGTTGAGCATGAACATTATATCTGGATCTTGTTTGATGCGAGACGGTTATTCATTTAAATCAGAGAATAATGATTGTTCTATTTATATGAGTAATATCTTTTATGGTCATGCACCCTTGAAGAGTGGTCTATTTTTATTGAATCTCGATAGTAGTGATACACATATTCATAGTGTTGAAACCAAAAGATGCAGAGTTGATAATGATAGTGCAACTTATTTGTGGCACTACCGTTTAGGTCATATCGGTGTAAAGCGCATGAAGAAACTCCATACTGATGGGCTTTTAGAATCACTTGATTATGAATCACTTGGTACTTGCGAACTGTGCCTCATGGGCAAGATGACTAAAACGCCGTTCTCCGGAACGATGGAGCGAGCAACTGATTTGTTGGAAATCATACATACTGATGTTTGTGGTCCAATGAATGTTGAGGCTCGCAGCAGGTATCGTTATTTTCTCACCTTCACAGATGACTTGAGCAGATATGGGTATATCTACTTGATGAAACACAAGTCTGAAACATTTGAAAAGTTCAAAGAATTTCTGAGTGAAGTGGAAAATCATCATAACAAGAAAATAAAGTTTCTACGATCTGATCGTGGAGGAGAATATTTGAGTTATGAGTTTGGTCTACACTTGAAACAATGCGGAATAGTTTCGCAACTCACGCCACCCGGAACACCACAACAAAATGGTGTGTCCGAACGTCGTAATCGTACTTTACTAGATATAGTGCGATCTATGATGTCTCTTACTGATTTACCGCTATCGTTTTGGGGTTATGCTTTAGAGACGGCCGCATTCACGTTAAATAGGGCACCATCAAAATCCATTGAGACGACGCCTTATGAACTGTGGTTTGGCAAGAAACCAAAGTTGTTGTTTCTTAAAGTTTGGGGCTGCGATGCTTATGTGAAGAAACTTCAATCAGATAAGCTCGAACCCAAATCGGAGAAATGTGTCTTCATGGGATACCCAAAAGAGACTATTGGGTACACCTTCTATCACAGATCTGAGGGCAAGATTTTTGTTGCTAAAATCGGATCCTTTCTAGAGAAGGAGTTTCTCTCGAAAGAAGTGAGTGGGAGGAAAGTAGAAATTGATGAGATAACTGTATCTGCTCCCTTATTGGAAAGTAGTTCATCACAAGAACCGGTTCCTGTGACAACTACACCAATTAGTGAGGAAGCTAATGATATTGATCATGAAACTTCAGATCAATTTTCTACTGAACCTCATAGGTCTACCAGAGTAAGATCCGCACCAGAGTGGTATGGTAATCCTATTCTGGAAGTCATGTTACTTGACCATGATGAACCTACGAACTATGAGGAAGCGATGATGAGCCCAGATTCCGCAAAATGGCTAGAGGCCATGAAATCTGAGATGAGATCCATGTATGGGAACAAAGTATGGACTTTGGTTGACTTGCCCGATGATCGGCAAGCCATTGAGAATAAATGGATCTTTAAGAAGAAGACTGACACTGATGGTAATGTAACTGTCTATAAAGCTGGACTTGTTGCGAAAGGTTTTCGACAAGTTCAAGGAGTTGACTACAATGAGACTTTCTCACCCGTAGCGATGCTTAAGTCTGTCCGAATCATGTTAACTATTGCTGCATTTCATGATTATGAAATTTGGCAAATGGATGTTAAAACTGCATTCTTGAATGGATTTCTGGAAGAAGAGTTGTATATGATGCAACCAGAAGGTTTTGTTGGTCCAAAAGCTGCTAACAAAGTGTGCAAGCTCCAGCGATCCATTTATGGACTGGTGCAAGCATCTCGGAGTTGGAATAAACGCTTTAATAGTGTGATCAAAGCATATGGTTTTATACAGACTTTTGGAGAAGCCTGTATTTACAAGAAAATGAGTGGTAGCTCTATGGCATTTCTGATATTATATGTAGATGACATATTATTAATTGGAAATGATATAGAATTTCTGGATAGCATAAAGGGATACTTGAATAGAAGTTTTTCAATGAAAGACCTCGGTGAAGCTACTTACATATTGGGCATCAAGATCTATAGCGATAGATCAATACGCTTAATAGGACTTTCACAAAGCACATACCTTGATAAAATTTTGAAAAGTTCAAAATGGATCAGGCAAAGAAAGGGTTCTTGCCCGTGCTACAAGGTGTGAAGTTGAGTCAAACTCAATGCCCGACCACAACAAAAAATAGAGAGAAAATGAAAGATGCTCCCTATGCTTCAGCCATAGGCTCTATCATGTATGCAATGCTGTGTACCAGACCTGACGTATGCTTAGCAATAAGCTTGGCAGGAAGGTACCAAAGTAATCCAGGAGTGGATCACTGGACAGCGGTCAAGAACATCCTGAAATACCTGAAAAGGACTAAGGATATGTTTCTCGTATATGGAGGTGACAGAGAGCTAGTCGTAAATGGTTACGTCGATGCAAGCTTTGACACTGATCCAGACGATTCTAAATCGCAAACCGGATACGTGTTTTTATTAAACGGTGGAGCTGTAAGTTGGTGCAGTTCTGAACAAAGCGTCGTGGCGGGATCTACATGTGAAGCGGAGTACATAGCTGCTTCTGAAGCAGCGAATGAAGGAGTCTGGATGAAGGAGTTCATTTCTGATCTGGGTGTCATACCTAGTGCATTGGGACCAATGAAGATCTTCTGTGACAATACTGGTGCAATTGCCTTGGCAAAGGAATCCAGATTTCACAAGAGGACCAAGCACATCAAGAGACGCTTCAATTCCATTCGGGACGAAGTACAAGTGGGAGACATAGTGTAAGGGCATATTTATCCCCTAGTGGTTTTGGTGATTGATGACAATGCTTTTGCGGACTAATCGTGTGCGTTAAGTTCTTTCAGAGAATCATCCATTGGCACGAGACGATTTTCTCCCCTCGGTGTTTTAGTCAAGACGGTGTAGCTCCTTCGTTTCGTTGTTGGTGGACTAGTTTCGTAGGAGTCACCGTACTATTAAGAGGGGATCCGCTTTGGTAAGACTAGGGTGGAATCAACACGTACACATCCTTATCACACCCGTCGTCTTTCTTTCGCAACTCTGGAGCCGCAACTTCTCTTCCATACCTGCTTCGCCCTGTGCCAGCGGTAGTACCGCCGAAGCCCTCCAGCGGTAGTACCGCTCCATGGAGCGGTAGTACCGCTCCCAGCGGTAGTATTGCTCGCGGGCTTCGGCCGTAGTACCGCAGCAGTACCGCGCTACTGCCGCCTCGATTCGAGACGGAGTTTTCTCGTGTCGGGTTTTGCGGCACTAAAAGCGGTAGTAGAAGCGGTAGTACCGCTACGAGCGGTAGTACCGCTCCTACTCCCGCGGTAGTACCGCTCTGGGGCCAGTGGCCTGGCTTCCTCTCCAGCACGGTAGTACCGCTGGGCAGGGAGCGGTAGTACCGCCCTGCCCCAGCGGTAGTACCGCTCTGTGCGGGGCTGCACAGTGAGGTAACGGTTGGATGTGTTCCCACACTATATAAAGGTGTCTTCTTCCTCCAAGTTGACCCACCTCTTTCCCCCAAAGCTCCATTGTTGCTCAAAGCTCCATTTTCACCCGATCTCTCTCCCTAGCCAATCAAACTTGTTGATTTGCTCGGGATTGGTTGAGAAGGCCCGGATCTACACTTCCACCAAGAGAAATTTGATTCCCCCCACCTATCCCTTGCGGATCTTGTTACTCTTGGGTGTTGAGCACCCTAGACAGTTGAGTTCACCTCGAAGCCATATTCCATTGTGGTGAAGCTTCGTGTTGTTGTTGTTGTTGTTGGGAGCCTCCGATTGTTGTGGAGATTGCCCCAACCTTGCTTGTAAAGGTTCGGTCGCCGCCTTCAAGGGCACCAATAGTGGAATCACGGCATCTCGCATTGTGTGAGGGCATGAGGAGAATATGGTGGCCCTAGTGGCTTCTTGGGGAGCATTGTGCCTCCACACCGCTCTAACGGAGATGTACTTCCACTACTAGGGAAAAGGCTATACACAAAATCTTAGCAGCAGCGAGGGCTAAAAACCCTCGCTACTGCTACTTAGTAGCAGCGCAGGTTTTTAAACCTCGCTACTACTAAGTTGATAGCAGCAGCGCGGGTTCGTAACCCTCGCTACTACTAAGCGGTCTCTACCGTGCCCCCCGGGATATGCCATAGCAGCAGCGCGGGTTTTTAACCCTCGCTACTACTAAGTTGATAGCAGTAGCGCGGGTTTTTAACCCTCGCTACTACTAAGTGGCCCCTGGACCATGCCATAGTAGTAGCGATGGTTATAAACCCGCGCTGCTGCTATCAACTTAGTAGTAGCGAGGGTTAAAAACCCGCACTGCTGCTAATCGTCTGTCATAGTAGTAGCGCGGGGTATGGCCTATTTGTCAAAGTCTACCCCCCCCCCCCTGGACCGCCTTTTCAGTTTTAAAAAAACAAAAGAAAATAAGTTTCCCATGTGATATGTGGTCTAGTTGTTGGGAAAATTTACAAATATGAATTTCGACTTTATTTGCAAAATCTCTTTGGAAATTTGTAAAATGGCCATAACTTTTGCATACGAACTCGGATGAAAAAGTTTTTTATATGAAAAATCATCTACTCGAAAAGTTACATCCAAATTTAATCGGGGGAACCCCGTTAAACATTTTTAAAATCCTCAAAAACCTAACAGAAAAAAGTTACGGGGCTTTTAAGATCTGGAGGCAAAAAAATTAAAAAAAATCAGTTTTTTTAATTTTTTTTAAATCTGGTCAAACTATGGTCAAACTAATTATTCAATAATATTAGTGTTAATAAATAATTATTTTACTTTTTTTGAATTTTGGTCAAATCTGGTCAAACTATGGTCAAACTGTGGTCAAATCTGGTCAAACTGTGGTCAAACTAATTATTCAAGAAATATTAGTGTTACTAATTTTTTAGAACAATAGTTTCAAACTCAAACAGTGAAATGTGTGACTTCATGCTTAAGCTAAATTCCTGAGGTTAATAGGATTGACATCTTACTATTGTCAGGAAAACAACAAGTGCAGACTTGGAAACGAGGGAGAATAGAACCCGGAAGTTAAGCGTGCTCAGGCTGGAGTAGTGAGAGGATGGGTGACCGTCCGGGAAGTTAGATGATTTGGAATGATGAGGGGTGATTAGAGATTAAATTGAGCAGCGATGAGGGGTGATTAGAGATTTGAGTTAAAATAATTCAGAAATTTGAAAATTTCGAAAAAAAATAATTTTTTTTTTGAAAAATTCAAAAAAAAAATTCGGAGATTACAGATTAGTAGTAGCACGGGTTTTTACCCACGCTACTGCTATAAGTTAGCTGTAGCGCCTTATTAGTAGCGCGGGTACCCGCGCTGCTGATAGGCCTAAAACCCGCGCTGCTGCTAGGCTTTTCCCTAGTAGTGTTCCCCTTAAAAGGAAGGAACTCCGGTAACACATCCTCGTCTCCACCGGCTCCACTCTTGGTTATTTCGTGCCTTTACTTTTGCAAGCTTACCTGTTGTTACATCCCTTGCTTGCTTGTGTACTAGTTGTTATTGCATCATATAGGTTGCTCACCTAGTTGCACATCTAGACAACCTATTTTGTTGCAAAGTTTAATTTGGTAAAGAAAAGGTTAAAAATTGTTAGTTGCCTATTCACCCCCCCTCTAGTCAACCATATCGATCCTTTCAATTGGTATCAGAGCCTCGTCTCTTTTTTAGGACTTTACCGTCCAAAGAGTATGGTTGATGCCGTAGATGAGGTGGGAGAGCACTCCGGTGCGAATCCGATCTCATCTGCGGGAGATGGGGGTAACTAGATCTCACGCGAGGAATTCAATGTTGCTTTGTAAACATTGAAAACCTCCATGACGACCGAGGTCAAGGACATGTTTAAGGAATTCCTAGAAGGACTTAAACAATCTACCTCGCCGATGAAAGTGGGTGATCCCACCAACAAGGTGACGGATGCTCCCTCCGACAAGGGGGAAGCTAACATTGATAAGAGTCCTTCTATTAGTGGTAGAAATGGTACCGGCATCTTTGGCCATGTGGAACCCCGGTTTATGGAGGGCCAATTCCCTCCACTCATTTGAATCATGCCGGTCCACCTCCTAAATATGAGAAACATGAAGATTTTGATTCTTGGGTCTATCGCTTTAAGCGTCATTTGAAACATGTGAACACTAACCTTTGGAGAATCATTGAAGAAGGTTTTTATCCTCATGACCCAAGCAACTTCACCCCTCGAGAAGCCGTGGACAATCAATTCAATGAGAGTGCTCTCTTCATCATCCAAGATGCAATCCTTCCCGAAGATCTCCCTCACCTTCGACCCCATGTCATGGCTAAAGAAGCATGGAAATGTGTCGAGGGTCTCTATTGTGGAAGTGCTAGCATTCAACGCTCCAACTATGAAGTGGTGCAAGATGAAGCCGATGAGTTTGCAATGAAAGAAGATGAAGAACCTCATGAGCTCTTTCGAAGAGTGACCAAACTCGCGGTCGCACTTCGAGATCATGGAAGCAAGGACACGGATGACAATTGGATCAAGCGGAAGTTCCTCAAGGCCATGATGCCCTACAACAAGGCCATGTCCTCCGTCATTCGTCAACGACCGGACTTCCACTCCATGACCTCAAGTGAAGTGTTGGATGAGTTCGTTGCAATGAGCATCTTGGACAAGACCGCCGACAATGCGGTGCTCCGTTCTTAAAGAGCAAAGAAGCCTAACCTTGCTTTGAAGGCCAAGGTTACTATGGAAGAAGAGGAAGAAGTGGAAGATGAGGAAAGCAACCCCGAAGACACCAAGTTTGACTACCATGAGCACATGGCCCTTGCTTCAAGACAATTTTGGAGCAAGAAGAGCTCAAGACCCAACTTCAACAAGAACAACTCAAGTGGCGTCAAGGGCAAGCAACGAGTTAGAACTTGCTTCAACTGTGGCAATGTGAGCCATTTCGTTGCGGATTGTCCTTACGAGAAGCGGGAAGACAATGGTGGCAAGTTCATTCGAAAAGACAAAGCCAAGTCCTTCCCCAACAAGAACAACTTCACCAAGAAGACTCCCACTCGTGGGTTGGTGGTTCAAGAAGAATACCAAGAGGATGACGATGATGATGAAAATGAAGAAGCAACGACCATGGTGTCCGTTGCCATTGCTACCACTCCCCGGGTGTCTCTCTTCGAATCACCCAACGAAAACATCACCGCTAGATGCCTCACGGCTAAAGCTTCAAACAAGGTAACCCCCAACATCACAACCACCATCATTACTAATCCCTCCTTGGACGATTGCATTGATGGACATGTTGAGTCTAATGAGGAAGTGAATGAATTTGAGTCTTTTATGAGTAAGCTCAAGGGAAAGTCCATGAAGCACTTTGTTGCTCTCTTGGAACAACTTGGTGAGCCCAGTGACATGATCGAGGCTCACAAAGAAACCATCTCCAAGATGGAAGGTCATAGTCGTGACTATGCCGGTGAGATATCGGATCTCTCTAATGCTCTTGAGGAAGAGCGTGTGCATCGTTTGACTCTTGAGGAGTCACACAATGATGACCATGCTAAGTTAAAGAAAGATCTTGATCATGCTCTTGTCATGTCTCGTGTGCTAACCTCCGAGAAGGCTAAACTTGGGTTTGATCATGCTAGATTCAAAGAGGAGTTTGAGATACTTGACAAGGCCCACAAGGTCTTGAAGGGTACTCATGCTAGCTTCAAAGAGTCTCATGCTCAACTCCAAGTTAAGCTAATCAAGGAAAAGGCCACCTTTCCTCATATGGTATTAATTGATAATGCATGTGCTACTAACCCATGTTGTGAGCATGTGCATATTGTGGAGGAAAATGCCAAGTTGAAGGATCAGCTTGAGAAAGGCCTTGTGTCTTGCATTCAAGGTGAGAAAAACCTCAACAACCTTTTGAGCAATCAAAAGGAAGTTGTGGCCGAAGAAGGAATTGGGTTTGCACCCAAGTCCAAGAGCAAGAAGAAGAAGAACAACAAGACCAATCGTCCTCCTCCTCTCAAACAAACGTTCGTGAAAGAGGGAGAGGATGCTCCTAAGAAGAAGAAGGAGAAAGTGAAGGGAGTTGATGTCCAAAAGGGCAAAAGCATTTCCTCAAACAAAGCCGGCGACTTTAACCCGTCATATGTGTTGTGTCGTGCTAGTGATGGACATGTTTATGCTAGATTTTTTGGTTCTTCCTATGAGTACATTGAATGGTCTATTTGGGTTCCCAAGACCCTTGTTACTAACACCAAAGGACCCATTACTAAATGGGTACCTAAAACCAAGCATTGATCTCGTGTAGGTGTTTGCTTCCAGTGGGGGATCATGGTTGCTCGATAGTGGAGCAACAAATCATATGACCGGGAGCAAGGACTTGGTGGTGGACGTGCAAGAGATTCCATCTATGCCCACCAATGTCGAGTGGGGTGATGCATCACATTCTAAGGTATTGGGTCTCGGCATGGTTGTAATTTCTCATGATCTAACGATCGAGAAAGTCATGCTTGTTGAGTCCCTTGCATTCAATTTACTTTCCGTTCGTCAACTTGCACTCATGGGCTTTGCTACATTCTTTGATATTGATACTGTGGCCCTCTTGTGGAGCAAGACTCTTAAAGTAGCCTTTGTTGGGCATGTCTAGAATGGTCTCTATGTGATTAACTTCTCAGAGCGACCCACTAAGACCGCGACATGCCTAATGGCTAAAGTTGACGTGGGATGGCTTTGGCATCGCCGTTTAGCCCACGTCAATATGAGATCTTTGAAAAGTCTTCTCAAGGGAGACCATGTTCGTGGACTAACAAATGTTAGTTTTGCCAAAGATCGTGCTTGCAGTGCTTGTATCGAAGGAAAGCTTCATGAAAAGGCTCACCCTCCTTCAACCATCATCTACTCGAAGAGACCCTTGGAGCTCCTTCACATGGATCTCTTCGGGCCTCCATCTTTTGATAGTCTTGGAGGGAGAAAGTATTGCTTGGTGATTGTGGATGATTATTCAAGGTACACTTGGGTATACTTCTTCAAGAGGAAGAGTGAGACTCAACAAACCGTCATCGACTTTGCAAATGAAGCTCAACGTAAACATGATGCAAAGATCTTGACAATAAGAAGTGACAACGGCACCGAGTTCAAGAACTACACCTTGGATGAGTTTCTTAGTGATGAGGGGATCAAGCATCAATATGCGGCACCTTATTCCCCTCAACAAAATGGAGTTGCGGAGAGGAAGAACCGGACGTTGATGGATGCGGCAAGGACCATGATGGCGGAGTTCAAGTCTCCGTACAACTTTTGGGCCGAAGACATCAACACCACATGTCATGCATCCAATCGGCTCTATCTTCGCAAAGGCTTGAACAAGACTCCTTATGAGATTCTCACCGGCAACAAGCCCAACCTCAAGTACTTCTGGGTGTTCGGTTGTAAGTGTTTCATTCTCAAGAAAGGTGTTCGTTTGTCTAAATTTGAGGCTAGAGCTCATGAGGGCATATTTGTTGGTTATGCTACAAACTCTCATGCTTACCGTGTCCTCAACAAGTCCACCGGACTCATTGAGGAGACGTGTAACGTGGAGTTTGACGAAAATAACGGCTCCCAAGTGGAGCAAAGTGGTACTTATGATGTAGGTGATGAAATTCCTCCCCAAGCCATAAGAAGAATGGGTATTGGTCAAATCCTACCCATTGAGGAACCCCTTGTGGCCGAAGGAGAAGGACAATGCTCTACTCAAGTAGAGCCATCACCTCATCAAGACCCACACGCTTCCGAAGAACAAAGTGAAGGCCCTCAACCTTGTGAACAAGACCAAGGGCAAGATCAACCTCAAGATGGTGGTGAACCTCTAAATGATGCCCAAGGTCAAGTTCTCCCCCTCGAGCAAGTTCAAGATCAAGAGCAAACTCAAGCTCAAGAACAAGCTCAAGATCAAGAACAAGATCAAGACGGCGCTCAAGATGATCAAGTCAACCCTCCTCCCTCCACATCCGAGGAGGAATTAGAGCGTCGTGCCGCGAAGATTGCTTCCAAGCTCACCACTCAAGGCCATCTCATGGAGAATGTAGTTGGAAGCCTAAGAAAGGGGGTAAGCACTCGTAGGCAATTAGCAAACTATTGTGAACATCACGCGTTTGTCTCTTGTGTTGAACCCCAAAAGGTCTATGAGGCGCTCGAAGACTCGGATTGGCTCAATGCCATGCATGAAGAACTCAACAACTTCGAGTACAACAAAGTATGGAGATTGGTGCCAAGGCCATCGGGGAACCACAATGTCATTGGAACCAAGTGGATCTTTAAGAATGAGCAAGATGCTCATGAGAACAGCGTTCGCAACAAGGCAAGATTGGTAGTACAAGGCTACTCCCAAGTCGAGGGTATCGACTACGGTGAAACCTTTGCTCACGTTGCTCGTCTTGAATCCATACGTTTGTTGATTGCCTATGCTTATCATCACAACTTTAAGTTGCAACAAATGGATGTAAAAGTGCTTTTCTTAATGGTCCTATTAATGAGTTGGTTTATGTCAAGCAACCCCCCGGGTTCGAGGACCCCTACTTCCCGGATCATGTGTATCAACTCGATAAGGCACTCTATGGCCTTAAACAAGCCCCACGTGCGTGGTATGACCACCTTACAGAGTTGCTACAAGATCGTGGATTTGAAGTAGGACAAATTGATCCCACTCTTTTTACTAAGAAGGTCAATGGGGAGTTGTTTGTATGACAACTATATGTTGATGATATTATCTTTGGTTCTCCTAACAAAGCTTTCAATGAGGAATTTGCCGCTCTCATGACCTCCAAGTTTAAGATGTCTTCGATGGGAGAGTTGAAGTTCTTCCTTGGTTTTGACATCAAACAAAGAAGAGAAGGAACCTTCATCAACCAAGCCAAATACACTCAAGACATGCTTAAAAGATTCAAGCTAAGTGATGTCAAGCCGGCTTCTACACCAATGCCTACCAAGTGCCAACTTGACATGGATCCCAATGGTAAAGCGGTGGATCAAAAGGTATATCGCTCCATGATTGGCTCCTTGCTTTACCTTTGTGCATCTAGACTGGATATCATGTTGAGTGTGGGGATGTGTGCATGTTTTCAAGCCGCACCAAAGGAAAGTCACTTTGTGGCGGTCAAGCAAATCTTTTGATATTTGGCTCATACCCCAAACTTTGGCTTATGGTACCCAAGAGGAGCAAACTTCAAGCTTGAAGGTTTCACGGATTCCGATTGGGCGGGAGACAAAGTGGATAGGAAGTCCACTTCCGGAGGGTGCCAATTTCTTGGTTGCTCTTTGGTAAGTTGGTTTTCCAAGAAGCAAAGTTGTGTGTCTCTCTCGTCCACCGAAGCGGAGTATGTGGCGGCCGGTAGTTGTTGTGCTCAACTCCTATGGATGAGGCAAAATTTAAAGGAGTACGGTGTCATTTGTGACAAAGTGCCTCTTTGGTGTGATAATGAAAGTGCCATCAAGATTTCTCTCAACCCGATGCAACACTTCAAGACGAAGCACATTGAGATTCGGTATCACTTCATCCGGGATCACATTAGGCGAGGGGAGATCGAGATCAAGTATGTCAACACTCATGATAACCTTGCAGATATTTTCACGAAGCCCTTGGATGAAGCAAGATTTCGCGAGTTAAGGCATGAGCTAAATATCATTGATTTGAGCAATGTGACTTGAACCCGTGCACTTCCCACCACACTCATCTTGTTGTCTAGTTTAGGTGTAAGCATGGACATAGGGGGAGTGTTGTTCTCTCAATGAACTCTCCCTCCCCCCATTAAGCATAAAACGATCAACTCTTTCACATTAGCCATTTTTGATGGTACTTGTGCTTCAAAGACGAGTTTTTGTCATGGGCCCAAGGATAATTCTTCGCGATGCCATACCAATTGACTCAAACATAGGTGGCTCCGGCCACCGCCCTTTCTTGAGAGAGGCCAAAGCTTGCTCTTATTTTGTTTGGTTGCTTTGAAGGAGTGGGTTCCGGTTCGGTGTTCGTGTGTGTGTTGTCTTGTTGGTCCTTTTCTTGTCTTCGCCTTGGTTGCTTTGCTTTTTGGTTGCTTTGAAGGAGTTTTTGTCTAGAAGCATGTTTTTCTGGTTGCTGGCGGTACTACCGCCACTGGCGAGCGGTACTACCGCTCCAAGTGGTACTACCGCTCCCCATTGCGGTACTACCACTGAGAGGCGCGGGCGAGGGTTATATCGGGGGCAGGGGGAGTTTCTTCTCCCCCATACCCATTCGCACACCCACACGCCTGTTCCTCTCTCTCTCCAGCAACCGGCGCCGCGGGAGGGCTCCGGCGGATCTCCCTCTCCAGGCCGTCCCTCTCTATTCCCTTCGGTGGAGACGATCCCCACCTTGTCCTCTTGCCATGGATGCCGGTATTGCCCCCGTTCTCTTGTTCTTTTTGTCTAGGTTTCCAATCTAGCATCTTAGGGGCAGTAGCAGTTGCATCTCTAGATTTTTGGCCAAATCTAGGCTTGAGTTGGATGGAGAATGCTTCTAGGCAGTTTGGATTGATGTTTGGTTGGAGTATTTTTGAATTTGGTAGGACGGTAGTGCCGGATCTGACCACGGTAGTAGGAAACTGCTGTTTCCCCGCCCCGAGTGGTACTACCGCCCTCTCCAGGGCGGTACTACCGCTTGGAGCGGTACTACCGCTCCCTGTGGAGCAGTACTACCGCTCATGGCGGTACTACCGCTAGCAGGTCGCGGTACTACCGCTCTCTACCAAATTCCACTCTACTTCTACCTTTCAGTGATCTTTTTGCTCGTGTTTTGTGGCTTATGCTTGTGCTTTATGGTTGTTTGCGTGTTCTTGTGTGTGGTTCCAGGTGATGAGGTCCCTGAGCATCAGGCTCGTCGTGTCAATCCCGGACGTGCCACGTCCAAGCGCTACCGTACCACCGAGCCTGCCGGAGGATCCTCAAGTGCTCCACCGCCACCTCCACCTCCACCTCAACTCCAGAAGAAGTCAGGGGTCAAGCCAAAGCTCGACAAAATAGTGCCAGAAATGCCGCCAAAGGAGTTCTGGGCGGGGCACCGCCGCAACCCGTATGAAGCTGACCAAGATCCCACTTTGGTCAACCGTCCGTTCTGGAACAGATTCCAGTTTGCCATCTTCTTCGATGTTCTCAAAGCGAAGAAGAATTTCTTTGTCAAAGTGCACTCCATCGACACCGACCATATGGAGCAAGATCCTGACTACTTTGGTGAAGCTCTTCAGATGTGCACTCAACTGAACATTCTTAGGATCATGAAATTCAACAAGGACTTTGATGCTGATATGGTGGCCCAATTCTATGCCACGGTTCACCTTGGGACTGATGAGGACAGGACACTCACCTGGATGACCAATGGCAAGTTGCTTTCTGTCAAGTGGAGAGCGTTCATGCAGTTGATTGGGGTGCAAGACCTCGGTCTTGAGTCTCCTGTTGGCTTTCGCCCGCACGCCCGCGCCCACTGCACTCACAAGCAAGCTCTCTAGCCATACTGCACTCTGAAGATCAACTAGGAGACACAGAAGGAAACCTATGAGCTGCCTGCCTATCTGGATATCCTTCACCGCATCTTTAGAGAGACCCTTTTCCCTCGCATTGGGAATCTGGACCAGGTTCACTCTTATCTCGTGGACATGCTTCTTTTCTGCCAGGGTGAGAAGGAAAATCCCACCGGAGAGTCTTTGGATATCTCTCATGTTATGTGGTCTGAGCTGCTGTCTGCTATCTCCGAGCGCAAGTGCCCGATCTATGGTCCGTTCATCATGCTGCTCATTGAGAAGGCCTGGGATCATGTATATCCTAAGGTGCCACTGGAGTCTGGAGAGTTGATCTCTCACGATGTCAAGCGTTTGAGGAAGAAGGATAACTGGGGCACTCAGGCCCCTAAGACTGGAGTTCCTTCGTCTGCTGCTGCCATGGAGACAGAGGAGGAGCCTGCAGCTGATGATGATGAGGATGATGACTACATGCCTTCTGAGGCAGAGCCCTCTTGGTCTAAGAAGCTCAAGTCTAAGATGAAGAAGCTGTTCTGCATGGAGGCTCACGGTCAGTACATGACTCATGTGGCTGAGAAGAAGGCTCGAGGTCGTCACAAGGAGCTCATGCGACAGTTGGGTGCTACAGTCAAGAGTGGATCTGAGGACCAACTTACTGAGGAGGAGGAGTGGATTCAGCAGCACTGCCCGTGGACCGATTCTGAGGCCGAGCACTTCCAGACTGACGACGGTGGTGCCGATGATTCCGCTGGGCTCTAATGCGTGTGTCCCTCATTTGCTCTCACCTGGAGCCGTAGCAACACTCCCTCTCCTTTTTGGTGTCTCGATGCCAAAGGGGGAGAGAGTTTAGGGATTTGCGAGTTGTGTCTTTCGTCTCTTATTTGTGTCTTGTTCGTGTTTTCCTCGCATTTTCTTTGGTTGGTTTGTCTGTGAGACCTAAGTTCGAGTGAGACTTAAGTACAAGTTATATGGTGTGAGACATATGCTACCTTACTTTTCCAGTATCATTATCTATGTCACTCTAGCTTATGAGTTGCGTGCTTTTCTTGTTATATCATCTATGCTGCTCTCATACACCATGCTTAGATTGTTGGTCTCTAAAATGTAGGGCGAGCTTTGATCTGAAGGAAATATGCCCTAGAGGCAATAATAAAGTTATTATTTATTTCCTTATATCATGATAAATGTTTATCATTCATGCTAGAATTGTATTAACCGGAAACATAATACATGTGTGAATATAGACAAACAGAGTGTCACTAGTATGCCTCTACTTGACTAGCTTGTTAATCAAAGACTGTTATGTTTCCTAACCATGGACAAAGAGTTGTTATTTGATTAACGGGATGACATCATTAGTTGAATGATCTGATTGACATGACCCATTCCGTTAGCTTAGCACCCGATCGTTTAGTATGTTGCTATTGCTTTCTTCATGACTTATACATGTTCCTATGACTATGAGATTATGCAACTCCCGTTTACCGGAGGAACACTTTGTGTGCTACCAAACGTCACAACGTAACTGGGTGATTATAAAGGTGCTCTACAAGTGTCTCCGAAGGTACTTGTTGGGTTGGCGTATTTCGAGATTAGGATTTGTCACTCCGAATGTCGGAGAGGTATCTCTGGGCCCTCTCGGTAATGCACATCACTTAAGCCTTGCAAGCATTGCAACTAATGAGTTAGTTGCGAGATGATGTATTATGGAACGAGTAAAGAGACTTGCCGGTAACGAGATTGAACTAGGTATTGGATACCGACGATCGAATCTCGGGCAAGTAACATACCGATGACAAAGGGAACAACGTATGTTGTTATGCGGTCTGACCGATAAAGATCTTCGTAGAATATGTAGGAACCAATATGGGCATCCAGGTCCCGCTATTGGTTATTGACCGGAGACGTGTCTCGGTCATGTCTACATTATTCTCGAACCGTAGGGTCCGCACGCTTAAGGTTTCGATGACAGTTTTATTATGAGTTTATGAATTTTGATGTACCGAAGGAGTTAGGAGTCCCGGATGAGATCGGGGACATGACGAGGAGTCTCGAAATGGTCGAGACGTAAAAATCGATATATTGGACGACTATATTCGGACATCGGAAAGGTTCCGAGTGATTCGGGTATTTTTGGAGTACCGGAGAGTTACGGGAATTCGCCGGGGAGAAGTATTGGGCCTTATTGGGCCATACGGGAAAGAGAGAGGGGCTGCCTAGGGCAGGCCGCGTGCCCCCCCATGGCCTAGTCCGAATTGGACTAGGGGGAGGGGGCGCACCCCCTCCTTCCTTCCCTTCTCTCTTCCCCTTCCTTGTCTCCTACTCCTACTACTTGGAAGGTCTCCTAGTTGGACTAGGAAAGGGGGAATCCTACTCCCGGTGGGAGTAGGACTCCCCTAGGGCGCGCCATAGAGAGGGCCGGCCCTCCCCTCCTCCACTCCTTTATATACGGGGGCAGGGGGCACCCCATAGACACAAGTTGATCATCGTGATCGTTCCTTAGCCGTGTGCGGTATCCCCCTCCACGATATTACACCTCGGTTATATTGTAGCGGTGCTTAGGCGAAGCTCTGCGACAGTTGAACATCAAGATCGTCACCACGCCGTCGTGCTGACAAAACTCCTCCCCGTATCTCTGCTGGATCGGAGTTCGGGGTGCGTCATCGAGCTGTACGTGTGTCAAGAACTCGGAGGTGCCGGAGTAACGGTGCTTGGATCGGTTGGATCGGGAAGACGTACGACTACTTCCTCAATGTTGCGTCAACACTTCCGCTTCGGTCTACGAGGGTACGTAGACAACACTCTCCCCTCTCGTTGCTATGCATCACCATGATCTTGCATGTGCGTAGGAATTTTTTTGAAATTACTATGTTCCCCAACAGTGGCATCCGAGCCTAGGTTTTATGGTTTGATGTTATATGCACGAGTAGGACACAAGTGAGTTCTGGGCGATATAAGTAATATTGCTTACCAGCATGTCATACTTTGGTTCGGCGGTATTGTTGGATGAAGCGGCCCGGACCGACATTACGCGTACGCTTACGCGAGACTGGTTCTACCGACGTGCTTTGCACACAGGTGGCTGGCGGGTGTCAGTTTCTCCAACTTTAGTTGAACCGAGTGTGGCTATGCCCGGTCCTTGCGAAGGTTAAAACAACACTAGCTTGACGAACTATCGTTGTGGTTTTGATGCGTAGGTAAGAACGGTTCTTGCTCAGCCCGTAGCAGCCACGTAAAATTTGCAACAACAAAGTAGAGGACGTCTAACTTGTTTTTGCAAGGCATGTTGTGATGTGATATGGTCAAGACGTGATAAGATATAAGTTGTTGTATGAGATGATCATGTTTTGTTGAAGTTATCGGCAACTGGCAGAAGCCCTATGGATGTCTCTTTGTTGCATAAGATGCAAGTGCCAAATAATTGCTTTACTTTATGGCTATTCGATAGCAATAGTTGCAAGAGCAATAGTTGGTGAGACAACCATGTGACGATAGAGATCATGACAGTACTTTGGAGATGGAGATCAAAGGCGCAAGATGATCATGGCCATATCATGTCACATATTTTGATTGCATATGATGTTTATCTGTTATACATCTTATCCTTGCTTTGATTGACGATAGCATTTTAAGATGATCTCTCACTAATTATCAAGAAGTGTTCTCCCTGAGTATGCACCGTTGCCAAAGATCGTCGTGCCCAGACACCACGTGACGATCGGGTGTGATAAGCTCTACGTCCATCTACAACGGGTGCAAGCCAGTTTTGCACACGCGGAATACTCAGGTTAAACTTGACGAGCCTAGCATATGCAGATATGGCCTCGGAGCACGGAGACCGAAAGGTCGAGCGTGAATCATATAGTAGATATGATCAACATAGTGATGTTCACCATTGAAAACTACTCCATTTCACGTGATGATCGGTTATGGTTTAGTTGATTTGGATCACGTGATCACTTAGATGACTAGAGAGATGTCTGTCTAAGTGGGAGTTCTTAAGTAATATGATTAATTGAACTTAAATTTATCATGAACTTAGTCCTGGTAGTATTTTGCAAATTATGTTGTAAGATCAATAGCTTGCGTTGTTGCTTTCATATGTTTATTTTGATATGTTCCTAGAGAAAATTGTGTTGAAAGATGTTAGTACCAATGATGCGGATTGGATCCGTGATCTGAGGTTTATCCTCATTGCTGCACAGAAGAATTATGTCCTTGATGCACCGCTAGGTGACAGACCTATTGTAGGAGCAGATGCAGACGTTATGAACATCTGGCTAGCTCAATATGATGACTACTTGATAGTTTAGTGCACCATGCTTAACGGCTTAGAATCGGGACTTCAAAGATGTTTTGAACATCATGGACCATATGAGATGTTCCAGGAATTGAAGTTAATATTTCAAGCAAATACCCGAGTTGAGAGATATGAAGTCTCCAACAAGTTCTATAGCTAAAAGATGGAGGAGAATCGCTCAACTAGTGAGCATGTGCTCAGATTGTCTGGGTACTACAATCGCTTGAATCAAGTGGGAGTTAATCTTCCAGATAAGATAGTGATTGACAGAATTCTCTAGTCACCATCACCAAGTTAGTAGAACTTCGTGATGAACTATAGTATGCAAGGGATGATGAAAATGATTCCCGAGTTTTTTTCATGATGATGAAATTGATGAAGGTAGAAATCAAGAAAGAACATCAAGTGTTGATGGTTAGCAAGACCACTAGTTTCAAGAAAAGGGCAAAGGGATAGAAGGGAACTTCAAAAGAACGGCAAGCAAGTTGCTGCTCATGTGAAGAAGCCCAAGTCTGGACCTAAGCCTGATACTAAGTGCTTCTACTGCAAAGGGAATGGTCACTGGAAGCGGAAATGCCCTAAATATTTGGTGGATAAGAAGGATGGAAAAGTGAACAAGGGTATATTTGATATACATGTTATTGATGTGTGCTTTACTAGTGTTTATAGTAGCCCCTGAGTATTTGATACTTATTCGGTTGCTAAGATTAGTAACTCGAAACAGGAGTTACAGAATAAACAAAGACTAGTTGAAGGGGAAGTGACGATGAGTGTTGGAAGTAGTTCCAAGATTGATATGATCATCATCGCACACTCCCTATACTTTCGGGATTGGTGTTAAACCTAAATAAATGTTATTTGGCGTTTACATTGAGCATGAATATGATTTGATCATGTTTATTGCGATACGGTTATTCATTTGAAGTTAGAGAATAATTGTTGTTCTGTCTACATGAATAAAACCTTCGATGGTTATACACCCAATGAAAATAGTTTGTTGGATCTCGATCGTAGTGATACACATATTCATAATATTGATGCCAAAAGATGCAAAGTTAATAATGATAGTGCAACTTATTTGTGGCACTGCCGTTTGGGTCATATCGGTGTAAAGCGCATGAAGAAACTCCATAAAGATGGATTTTCGGAATCACTTGGTTATGAATCATTTGATGCTTGCGAACCGTGCCTTTTGGGCAAGATGACTAAGACTCCGTTCTCCAGAACAGTGGAGCGAGCAACTGACTTATTGGAAATAATACATACTGATGTATGCGATCCAATGAGTGTTAAGGCTCGCGGCGGGTATCGTTATTTTCTAACCTTCACAGATGATTTGAGCAGATATGGGTATATCTAGATGAATCATAATTCTGAAATAGTTGAAAGGTTCAAAGAATTTCAGAGTGAAGTGGAAAAATCATCGTAACAAGAAAATAAAGTTTCTGCGATCTGATCGCGGAGACGAATATTTGAGTTACGAGTTTGGTCTTCAATTAAAATAATGTGGAATAGTTTCACAGCTCACGCCACCTGGAACACCACAACGTTATGGTGTGTCCAAACATCGTTACCGCACATTATTGGATATAGTGCAATCTATGATGTCTCTTACTGATTTACCACTATTGTTTTTGGGTTATGCATTAGAGACAGCTGCATTCACGTTAAAAGGGCACCATCTAAATTCGTTGAGACGACACCATATGAACTGTGGTTTACCAAGAAACCCAAGTTGTCGTTTCTTAAAGTTTGGGGCTGCGATGCTTATGTGAAAAAGTTTCATCCTGATAAGATCGAACCCAAATCGGAGAAGTGCGTCTTCATAGAATACCCAAAGGAAATTGTTGGGTACACCTTCTATCACAGACCCGAAGGCAAGATATTCGTTGCTAAAAATGGATCCTTTCTAGAGAAGGAGTTTCTCTCGAAAGAAGTGAGTGGGAGGAAAGTAGAACTTGATGAGGTAACAGTACCAGCTCCCTTATTGGAAAGTAGTTCATCACAGAAATCGGTTCCTGTGACACCTACACCAATTAGTGAGGAAGTTAATGATGATGATCATGAAACTTCAGATCAAGTTGTTACTGAACTTCATAGATCAACCAGAGTAAGATCCGCACCAGAGTGGTATGGTAATCCTGTTCTGGAAGTCATGTTACTAGACCATGATGAACCTACGAACTATGAGGAAGCGATGATGAGCCCAGATTCCGCAAAATGGCTTAAGGCCATGAAATCTGAGATGGGATCCATGTATGAGAACAAAGTGTGGACTTTGGTGGAGTTGCCCGATGATCAGCAAGCCATATTGTATAAATGGATCTTCAAGAGGAAGACGGACGTTGATAGTAGTGTTACTATCTACAAAGCTCGACTTGTCGCAAAAAGGTTTTTGACAAGTTCAAGGTGTTGACTACAATGAGATTTTCTCAACTGTAGCGATGCTTAAGTCTGTCCGAATCATGTTAGCAATTGCCACAATTTATGAAATCTGGAAATGGATGTCAAAACTGCATTCCTTAATGGTTTTTTAAAGAAGAGTTGTATATGATGCAACTAGAAGGTTTTGTCAATCCTAAAGGTGTTAACAAAATGTGCAAGCTCCAGCGATCCATCTATGGACTGGTGCAAGCATCTCGGAGTTGGAATATATGCTTTGATAAGTTGATCAAAGGATATAGTTTTATACAGACTTGCGGTGAAGCCTGTATTTACAAGAAAGTGAGTGGGAGCACTACAACATTTCTGATAAGTATATGTGAATGACATATTGTTGATCGGAAATAATGTAGAATTATTCTGCAAAGCATAAAGGAGTGTTTGAAAGGAGCTTTTCAAAGAAAGACCTCGGTGAAGCTGCTTACATATTGAGCATCAAGATCTATAGAGATAGATCAAGACGCTTGATAAGTTTTTTTTTTCAAATGAGTACATACCTTGACAAGATTTTGAAGTAGTTCAAAATTGAACAGTCGAAGAAAGAGTTCTTGCCTGTGTTACAAGGTGTGAAATTGAGTAAGACTCAAAACCCGACCACGGCAGAAGATAGAAAGAGAATGAAAGTCATTCCCTATGCCTCAACCATAGGTTCTATAAAGTATGCCATGCTGTGTACCAGATCTATTGTATACCCTACACTGATTTTAGCAAGGGAATACAATAGGGATCTAGGAGTAGATCACTGGACAGCGGTCAAAATTATCCTTAGGGGAATAAGGATATGTTTCTCGATTATGGAGGTGACAAAAAGGTTCGTCATAAAGGGTTACGTCGATGCAAGTTTTGACATTAATCTAGATGACTCTAAGTCTCGGTCTAGATACATATTGAAAGTGGGAGCAATTAGCTAGAGTAGCTCCGTGCAGAGCATTGTAGACATAGAAATTTGCAAAATACTTACGGATCTGAATGTGACAGACCCGTTGACTAAAATTATCTCACAAGCAAAACATGATCACACGTTAGTACTCTTTGGGTGTTAATCACATAGCGATGTGAACTAGATTATTGACTCTAGTAAACCCTTTGGGTGATGGTCACATGACGATGTGAACTATGGGTGCTAATCACATGGTGATGTGAATTATTGGTGTTAAATCACATGGCGATGTGAACTAGATTATTGACTCTAGTGCAAGTGGGAGACTGAAGGAAATATGCCCTAGAGGCAATAATAAAGTTATTATTTATTTCCTTATATCATGATAAATGTTTATCATTCATGCTAGAATTGTACTAACTGGAAACATAATACATGTGTGAATATAGACAAACAGAGTGTCACTAGTATGCCTCTACTTGAGTAGCTTGTTAATCAAAGATGGTTATGTTTCCTAACCATGGACAAAGAGTTGTTATTTGATTAACGGGATCACATCATTAGTTGAATGATCTGATTGACATGACCCATTCCGTTAGCTTAGCACCCGATCGTTTAGTATGTTGCTATTGCTTTCTTCATGACTTATACATGTTCCTATGACTATGAGATTATGCAACTCCCGTTTACCGGAGGAACACTTTATGTGCTACCAAATGTCACAACGTAACTGGGTGATTATAAAGGTGCTCTACAGGTGTCTCCGAAGGTACTTGTTGGGTTGGCGTATTTTGAGATTAGGATTTGTCACTCTGAATGTCGGAGAGGTATCTCTGGGCCCTCTCGGTAATGCACATCACTTAAGCCTTGCAAGCATTGCAACTAATGAGTTAGTTGCGAGATGATGTATTACGGAATGAGTAAAGAGATGTGCCGGTAACGAGATTGAACTAGGTATTGGATACCGACGATCGAATCTCGGGCAAGTAACATACCGATGACAAAGGGAACAACGTATGTTGTTATGCGATCTGACCGATAAAGATCTTCGTAGAATATGTAGGAACCAATATGGGCATCCAGGTCCCGCTATTGGTTATTGACCGGAGACGTGTCTCGGTCATGTCTACATTATTCTCGAACCGTAGGGTCCGCACGCTTAAGGTTTCGATGACAGTTTTATTATGAGTTTATGAATTTTGATGTACCGAAGGAGTTCGGAGTCCCGGTTTAGATCGGGGACATGACGAGGAGTCTCGAAATGGTCGACAGGTAAAGATCGATATATTGGACGACTATATTCGGACATCGGAAAGGTTCCGAGTGATTCGGGTATTTTCGGAGTACCGGAGAGTTACGGGAATTCGCCGGGGAGAAGTATTGGGCCTTATTGGGCCATACGGGAAAGAGAGAGGGGCTGCCTAGGGCAGGCCGCACGCCCCCCCATGGCCTAGTCCGAATTGGACTAGGGGGAGGGGCCGCACCCCCTCCTTCCTTCCCTTCTCTCTTCCCCTTCCTTGTCTCCTACTCCTACTACTTGGAAGGTCTCCTAGTTGGACTAGGAAAGGGGGAATCCTACTCCCAGTGGGAGTAGGACTCCCCTAGGGCGCGCCATAGAGAGGGCCGGCCCTCCCCTCCTCCACTCCTTTATATACGGGGGCAGGGGGCACCCCATAGACACAAGTTGATCATCGTGATCGTTCCTTAGCCGTGTGCGGTGCCCCCCTCCACGATATTACACCTTGGTTATATTGTAGCGGTGCTTAGGCGAAGCTCTGCGACAGTTGAACATCAAGATCGTCACCCGTCGTGCTGACAAAACTCCTCCCCGTACCTCTGCTGGATCGGAGTTCGGGGTGCGTCATCGAGTTGTACGTGTGTTAAGAACTCGGAGATTCCGGAGTAACGGTGCTTGGATCGGTTGGACCGGGAAGACGTACGACTACTTCCTCAACGTTGCGTCAACGCTTCTGCTTCGGTCTACGAGGGTACGTAGACAACACTTTCCCCTCTCGTTGCTATGCATCACCATGATCTTGCGTGTGCGTAGGAAATTTTTTGAAATTACTACGTTCCCCAACATGATCCTAGTATGTGTGCTGTGCAGTCCAAAGCACTTATCTAAATAGCACACATCTAGGGGGAGCCCATCTACATGTTAGGACCGTGGGGTTTGTATGCTTACTCTATATCTTGTTTATGCAAATCCCGTATTGTCATCAATCCACCAAAAAGGGGGAGACTGTAAGGGCATATTTATCCCCTAGTGGTTTTGGTGATTGATGACAATGCTTTTGCGGACTAATCGTGTGCGTTAAGTTCTTTCGGAGAATCATCCATTGGCACGAGACGATTTTCTCCCCTTGGTGTTTTAGTCAAGACGGTGTAGCTCCTTCGTTTCGTTGTTGGTGGACTAGTTTCACAGGAGTCACCGTACTATTAAGAGGGGATCCGCTTTGGTAAGACTAGGGTGGAATCAACACGTACACATCCTTATCACACCCGTCGTCTTCCTTTCGCAACTCTGGAGCCGCAACTTCTCTTCCATACCTGCTTCGCCCTGTGCCAGCGGTAGTACAGCGATCTCCAGCGGTAGTAC
Organism: Triticum timopheevii; assembly: GCA_963921465.1. Taxonomy (NCBI): domain Eukaryota; kingdom Viridiplantae; phylum Streptophyta; class Magnoliopsida; order Poales; family Poaceae; genus Triticum; species Triticum timopheevii. The sequence goes on from OY997266.1 coordinate 657,954,029, forward strand.
CGCCGAAGCCCTCCAGCGGTAGTACCGCTCCATGGAGCGGTAGTACCGCTCCCAGCGGTAGTACCGGTCCGTAGAGCGGTAGTACCGCTCGCAGGCTTCGGCCGTAGTACCGCAGCAGTACCGCGCTATTGCCGCCTCGATTCGAGACGGAGTTTTCTCGTGTCGAGTTTTGCGGCACTAAAAGCGGTAGTAGAAGCGGTAGTACCGCTACGAGCGGTAGTACCGCTCCTACTCCCGCGGTAGTACCGCTCTGGGGCCAGTGTCCTGGCTTCCTCTCCAGCACGGTAGTACCGCTGGGCAGGGAGCGGTAGTACCGCTCTCAGCGGTAGTACCGCCCTGCCCCAGCGGTAGTACCGCTCTGTGCGGGGCTGCACAGTGAGGTAACGGTTGGATGTGTTCCCACACTATATAAAGGTGTCTTCTTCCTCCAAGTTGACCCACCTCTTTCCCCCAAAGCTCCATTGTTGCTCAAAGCTCCATTTTCACCCGATCTCTCTCCCTAGCCAATCAAACTTGTTGATTTGCTCGGGATTGGTTGAGAAAACCCAGATCTACACTTCCACCAAGAGAAATTTGATTCCCCCACTTATCCCTTGCGGATCTTGTTACTCTTGGGTGTTGAGCACCCTAGACGGTTGAGGTCACCTCGAAGCCATACTCCATTGTGGTGATGCTTTGTGTTGTTGTTGTTGTTGTTGGGAGCCTCCGATTGTTGTGGAGATTGCCCCAACCTTGCTTGTAAAGGTTCGGTCGCCGCCTTCAAGGGCACCAATAGTGGAATCACGGCATCTCGCATTGCGTGAGGGCGTGAGGAGAATACGGTGGCCCTAGTGGCTTCTTGGGGAGCATTGTGCCTCCAAACCGCTCTAACGGAGACGTACTTCGCCTTAAAAGGAAGGAACTCCGGTAACACATCCTCGTCTCCACCGGCTCCACTCTTGGTTATTTCGTGCCTTTACTTTTGCAAGCATACTTGTTGTTACATCCCTTGCTTGCTTGTGTACTAGTTGTTATTGCATCATATAGGTTGCTCACCTAGTTGCACATCTAGACAACCTATTTTGTTGCAAAGTTTAATTTGGTAAAGAAAAGGTTAAAAATTGTTAGTTGCCTATTCCCCCCTCCCCTCTAGTCAACCATATCGATCCTTTCACATAGAGATTTGCAAGATACATACAGATCTGAATGTTGCAGACCCGTTGACTAAGCCTCTCTCACGAGCAAAACATGATCAACACCAAGACTCCATGGGTGTTAGAATCATTACTATGTAATCTAGATTATTGACTCTAGTGCAAGTGGGAGACTGAAGGAAATATGCCCTAGAGGGAATAATAAAGTTATTATTTATTTCCTCATATCATGATAAATGTTTATTATTCATGCTAGAATTGTATTAACCGGAAACATGATACATGTGTGAATACATAGACAAACATAACGTCACTAGTATGCCTCTACTTAACTAGCTCATTAATCAAAGATGGTTATGTTTCCTAACCATAGACATGTGTTGTCATTTGATTAATGGGATCACATCATTAGGAGAATGATGTGATTGACATGACCCATTCCGTTAGCCTAGCACTTGATCGTTTAGTATATTGCTATTGCTTTCTTCATGACTTATACATGTTCCTATAACTATGAGATTATGCAACTCCCGTTTACCGGAGGAACACTTTGGGTACTACCAAACGTCACAACGTAACTGGGTGATTATAAAGGAGTACTACTGGTGTCTCCGAAGGTACATGTTGAGTTGGCATATTTCGAGATTAGGTTTTGTCACTCCGATTGTCGGAGAGGTATCTCTGGGCCCTCTCGGTAATGCACATCACTATAAGCCTTGCAAGCAATGTGACCAATGAATTGGTTACGGGATGATGCATTACGTAACGAGTAAAGAGACTTGCCGGTAACGAGATTGAACTAGGTATTGGATACCGACGATCGAATCTCGGGCAAGTAACATACCGATGACAAAGGGAACAACGTATGTTGTTATGCGGTTTGACCGATAAAGATCTTCGTAGAATATGTAGGAACCAATATGGGCATCCAGGTTCCGCTATTGGTTATTGACCGAGAATAGTTCTAGGTCATGTCTACATAGTTCTCGAACCCGTAGGGTCCGCACGCTTAACGTTACGATGACAGTTTTATTATGAGTTTATAAGTTTTGATGTACTGAAGTTTGTTCAGAGTCCCGGATGTGATCATGGACATGACGAGGAGTCTCGAAATGGTCGAGACATAATGATTGATATATTGGACGACTATATTCGGACACCGGAAGTGTTCCGGGCGTTTTCGGAGAAAACCGGAGTGCCGGAGGGTTACCGGAACCCCCCCCCCCCCCGGGAGAGTTAATGGGCCACATGGGCCTTGGTGGGAAGAGAGAGGGGCGGCCAGGGTGGGCCGCGCGCCCCCTCTCCCTCTGGTCCGAATTGGACTAGGAGGGGGGGGGGGGGGGGGGGGCGGCGCCCCCCTCTTTCCTTCCCCCTCTCCCCCTTCCTTCCCCCTCCTCCTGGCGCGCCCCGCTTGGGCCGTCCGGCCTCCCCCCTTGCTCCTTTATATACGGGGGCGGGGGCACCCATAGACACACAAGTTGATCTACGGATCATTCCTTAGCCGTGTGCGGTGCCCCCTTCCACCATATTCCACCTCGGTCATATCGTCGCGGAGTTTAGGCAAAGCCCTGCGCCGTTAGAACATCATCATCGTCACCATGCCGTCGTGCTGACGGAACTCATCCCCGAAGCTTTGCTGGATTGGAGCCCGGGGATCTTCATCGAGCTGAACGTGTGCTGAACCCGGAGGTGCCGTACGTTCGGTACTTGGATCGGTCGGATCGTGAAGACGTACGACTACATCAACCACGTTGTCATAACGCTTCCGCTTACGGTCTACGAGGGTAGATGGACGAACACTCTCCCCTCTCGTTGCTATGCCATCACCATGATCTGGCGTGTGCGTAGGAAAATTTTGTAATTACTACGTTCCCCAACACCAACGGCGTTTCACCAAGCCACATATCCTCCCAGAAGCGAGTGGTGTTGCCATCACCGACAATAAACTTTGTTCTATGAAAGAAGGCAGCTTTGACTCTCATAAGCCCCTTCCAAAACGGCGAGTCATTTGGTCTCACTGTCACCTGGGACAACGTTTTGGACTGCAGATACTTACTACGGAGAATCTGCGCCCACGTTGCCTCGGTTTCAACTGACAACTTAAAAAGACACTTGCTAAGGAGACATCTGTTCTTGACTTCAAGATTCTCAATACCAAGGCCCCCCTGGTCCTTTGGTCGACAGATGATATCCCACTTGGCGAGTCGGTATTTTCTCTTTAGTTCATCACTCTGCCAGAAGAATCGGGATCGATAGAAGTCCAGTCTTTTCCTAACTCCAACTGGGACTTCAAAGAAGGATAAGAGAAACATTGGCATACTCGTGAGCACCGAATTAATAAGAATCAATCGGCCTCCATATGACATAAGTTTTCCTTTCCAGCAACTTAGTTTCTTCTCAAACCGATCCTCGATGCACTTCCACTCACTGTTAGTTAGCTTCCGATGGTGAATGGGTATTCCTAGGTATGTAAAAGGTAAAGCCCCCAATTCACATCCAAACAATTGCCTATAAGCCACTTGTTCATCCTTGGCTCTACCAAAGCAGAACAACTCGTTTTTATGAAAGTTAATCTTCAATCCCGTCAATTGTTCGAATAAGCATAGCACCAACTTCATGTTTCTTGCTTTTGCCAGGTCGTGCTCCATAAAGACGATCGTATCATAAGCGTACTGCAGGATGGACACACCACCATCAACTAGATGAGGCACCAAGCCACCCACCTGACCGGCCTCCTTTGCCCTGCCTATCAGGATTGCCAACATATCAACCACATGTTGAACAAGATAGGAGACATGGGGTCACCTTGTTTCAGGCTCTTGTGTGTCTGGAAATAATGACCTATATCGTCATTCACTTTAATTTCAACACTCCCTTTTTGCGTGAAAGATTCTACCTGGCATCGCCAAGCTTCATTAAAACCCTTCGTGCGTAAGGCCTGTTGAAGGAACGGCCATTTGACCTTATCATACGCCTTCTTGAAATCCACCTTGAAAACAACTCCATCAAGTTTTTTCATGTGGATCTCATGGAGCGTTTCATGAAGGACCACAACCCCTTCGAGGATGTTTCTGTCCGGCATGAAAGCAGTTTGAGTAGTCTGCACCACAGCATGCGCAATCCTGTGTGAGCCTAATCGTCCCAACCTTGGTAAAGATTTTGAAACTAACATTTAGAAGACAGATGGGCCTGAATTGCTCATTTCTCACAGCCTCTGTTTTCTTAGGAAGCAGGGTTATCGTACCAAAATTGAGTTGGAATAGCTGAAGCTGTCCCGAGAACAAATCATGGAACATCGGCAACAGGTCCCCTTTAGTAATATGCCAACACTTCTTATAAAACTCAGCCGGAATCCATCCGGGCCGGGAGCCTTATTATTTTTCATCTGCGATATGGCCTCAAACACCTCCTTTTCCGAAAAAGGAGCAGCTAAAATCTCATTCTCAACAGGTCCAACTACACTAATTAACCTTCATCTTGCTTGTTTGTGCTCCCGGTGAACACCGACCAGCAGGCCACCAGTGTGGACGTATTAATACTACTGGAGTACTACTAAATGCTATCGCACTGATCTGGAAAATTTATTGTGAAAACTGGTGGCATACAGAATTGCAGATTCAACCGACGACACCAACACCGACACCGACACCCAGCTCCATTATTCTACCAGTAGCATCTATTCCGGTTCGGATCTTCCTCCTGCATGCATGGTGCCCTATGTCTTTCTTTTCCCTGTTGGACAGGTTCGTTCGTTCCTTCGTCAAGAATAAAATGGAATAGATGCTTAGCAATTTAGCATCCACAGCTAGCTCACTTCCACTAGGACTAGAACATAAAAACGGAGATGTACCAATCGAATCAGATGATATATTCCTTCGCATATGCCACATAAGTAGTTTATTTTAGTACTACATACTAGTATGATTCTCCATTAGATCTCCCCCTCCCCGGATGCAGCCTGCAGCTCAACTAACAGCAAAGTCGGGACTGCAACAAACACGCGCTCAGATGCGACCGGGTTGAAATTAAAAGTACTCTCTCTGTAAACTAATATAAGATCTTACATTAGTTTATGAAGACGGTGTACGTAAGCAGAACATACATGACATTTGTTTCGCAGCATATACGGGCAACACGAGCATTACAACATCAAAGATGACGCAACTCGGACATCGCGACTCATACAACGCCAGAGATGGCATGACTCAGACACCATGACCCATATACAAAGCCAAAGAAGGCGAGACCCAAACAACCGAGCACAACCTAAAATACGACAAACAAGAGCTTACAATTCCCACAGAAGATTGGTGCTGCTGGCTTCCCCTCCCTCCCTAGCTAGCTATGTGCAATGCGTGATGCTGGTCTGCCGGCGTGCCATCCAGTCAATCGGTCCTCGTATATGAAGCACTGAAAAAAATAGCGCGCTATATCGTCGTTAATAGCACGCTATAGCGTATTGAGAATTGTCTCGCTAAATGTATCGGTGTACAATGTCTCGCTAATAGCGCACTAAGCGTAATATAGCACGCTAATAGCATATTTTGAGGTCGGCACTATTTTGCTCAAGCGCGCTATTTTTTTCATTGATATGAAGACGTGCCTCCGCGTGGCACCAACCGCGTCCCCGAGATTGCATGTGTGTTGCTCATAAATTTGCCTGCCTGCTAGACGCACTACTAGTAAGGATCGATCGATTGTATATGCACTAAGAAGATTATTTTTCCTGTCCGCTGTTGCACAACAAGCAGTAGATGTACTACGACTTGTTCCTCCTCCGTCGTCGACGCGGCCCGTTTGTTTGACTTCATGCATGCATGCATACATGGATGCACGTTTGGTTATCCCCCCGCCCCTCCCCCTCAAAAAGAAGGTTTTCCCTTCCTTTCGTTGCAAACTTGCAATGTACACAATCTAGTATATACATACATACTTAATTAACTAATGACGATGTACTTATGGCGATCTGTTCATGCTAATTAACCAAGCTCCATTAGCCAATCATTTGAATCCTTGCACTTCTCAATGGCGCAGGTAGTAATTTGCAGACTTCCATCCTGGATTCGTACTAGTGGCACTAAAACCTTATTTTATTTTATTTTTTATTGAGGAACCCGCAAAAGCACTGCCTATTTCATTAAGAGAAAAGAGGTGCATAGTTGTCTCCGTTGAGAGAGTTGTGTCTGCGACTGCGAGTATCCAGACACAACGGCCAAGTGGCTGGGAGATCCAGCAAAATATATCGCTCCAGCTCGATTGTACTCCCTCCGTCCCAAAAATTTTGTCTTACATTTGTCTACATACGGATGTATCTATTCACATTTTAATGTTAGATACATCCGTATCTAGATAAATCTAAGACAATAATTTTGGGACAGAGGGAGTACGTGTTACTAGAAGTACATGATCTTTTTAATTAATATAATTAAACTGACTCCTAAACAATTGGTTCATGTAGTAAAAGGACTGACGGTGACCTGCCGCTTGCAATGAAGTTTGTTAAGGGAAAATTTAAGTTGCGTGTGTTGTTAGTTAGAGATGAACATTTCTTTAATTCGAACACTTTAGTCACCTAGGGTTTAATAATTATACTGATTAAGTACATGTATTGCCTGTTGCTGCCTGTTGCTGTTGGCACGCACGCGCTCCTCATGATACATAATATGCTTTGTTGGCACTCAATCTAGCATTGGGAAACGCGATCAACAACGTGTGATTAATTAATTGTTGGTACAACATATATTGTATGTGTTGTTAGGGTGTCTCATGTTAGGCGTGGTGTCTCGTGTTTTTTGTGTTGGGGTTTAGGATCTTTTTTCACTAGCTCAAATGTCATTTTTTCTATTGACTTGCTTGTATGAGGACAGCATTTGTATCTGTTGGTCTGTTTATGCTGGATCGATCGACCGGGAGATGGAAGTGAACCATCTTATCTTAGCTAGCTGTTACGGCTAAGCAAGCTAACTGCGGATTGAGCAGCAGCTGGTGGCGATTACATGGTGATACATGGACATCCCATCCGTCAGATCGAATATCCAACCATCCTTCCATCTGAAACCATCTCTGCGTACGCACACGCACGCCACCGACAGGCGACAGCTTCAGCAAAATCAGTAAAAGCAACCTTGAATTTGCCTTGCTTGTCCAGCCGTTAGACACAACTCAACCATTAGCTAGCTAGAGTCCCATCTCATGAACTCCACGCAAATTCAGTAGAAAAAGAGAGTTCCATCTCATGTCAATCTAGACCAATAATTTTGCTTAAGAGTAATGCACTGATACCCCTAATCCATGGCAGAATCTGTCGGTGGCCTTCCTTAATCTGAACTGGATGATGCATGCAGTGATAAATAAAACATAGTATTAGCGCGTGATCTAACCAACGCCAACCACCACCACTACGGACGGACCCAATTATGCCAATCTACTACTCCCTCCGTCCGAAAAAGCTTGTCCCTCAAATGGATGTATCTAGTATCAAGTTAGTACTAGATACATGCATTTGAGAGACAAGCTTTTTCGGACGGAGGGAGTACACAGCAGGTGTTTTCATCGTGATGCATTTTAGAGCACCGACACGCTAGCTACGTGTAGATTCTTTTCTTCCTGCGCAGCTCGGTCTTCATTTCGTCGACACCGATCGCATGGATCCATCGATGCATGCTGAACCATTGTTTGTTTTCCATCTGAGCGGGTCGGCTCGCGAAAAACAAGATGAATTGAAACCACCCGTATTTGAAATGCAAATATGCAATACATCCAGTAGTCCGTACGATCCAGCAGTATGAGGAATCATAAGATCAGCATATATGAGGACCAAATGAGGCTTCCGTCATCTCCTTATTGTTTTTCCTTCACGTCGTTAAGGGATGATAATATACAAGAGTTGTACTCCATGTTATTATATATGTAAGATAAAAAAGTAAAGACAAACACAAAAGAGGCCTATTAGCTCAGCTGGTTAGAGCGTTGTGCTAATAACGCGAAGGTCACAGGTTTGAGACCTGTATGGGCCACTAATTTCTTTTTTTTCTTTTCTTTTTTTTCTACACAGACCTTCAGTGTGTTAGACTGACGTGATAACCAACTACACCACGAAACCTTTTTGCAAAGTAGTTGAAAAATCCATATGATCATCATATAATGACACTAAAGTCAGTATATGGTTCCTCACACTGCTCGATCGTAGGTGTAGCTGTCTCCGTTGAGAGGGCCCTCCCTGCATGCCTGGTCTGTCTGACAGTCCACACAAGAAGTGGCCGGGATCAATGCAGCAAAATATACCCAACTATGCTTGCATGCACAAGCACAAGCTTTCCGTTCAGCCAAACGACCTAAACTAAGCACTCGATGCGAATTCAACTAAATATTCGAAAAACAAATTATGATAATAGCTAGAAATGTTGTGTGTTACTTAAACTAGTTGAATATTTCGCCGCGAGACCTCCCTTTGAGCAGGCAGGGGCCAGGGGATATCGTTATCTATCATCGAAAATGCAGTATATGCCGCACATGCACACACCACACTCCTTGTGAGACTTTGGCGGCACTCAATCCGGCCGGCAGATGGAATCGAGCAGTCGCTTGCCTATCTATCTAGCTATGCAGTAGCTGCATTACGGGCGAGCTAACCAGTCAAGTAGCAGCTGGTGACGATGGACGAGAACAACGGCATGGTATGCCGTCAGAATATCCACCCATCTCTTCCATTTCTCAATCTCTCGGTCCAACAAGGCCACCCACAGCTGCTCCACCGAAAAAGCAAATTCAGTCCAAGTTACCTTTATTCGAGTCGCAGGCAAGTATTAGCATAATGCACCACCGACAGCTGCTCCAGTAAAAAATCCCAGAAGTTTGTAGAATGATTCTGACACCCTCCAAGAATTTTCAGACATGTGCCGAAATCAATTTGACTTAATGGTATACACTGAAACAACCTTTCAGTTTTACCCAAACTATTTCGGTGTTCTTTCTCCGAAACTCTTCCGCTGCCTCCGAAACTTTTCCGATGACTTTCTCTCAGACTCCTTGTCTAGTATTCGGCAGATAGACGACCCTTAAGCGTGTGACCCTATAGGTTCGGTGAAGTATAGACATGACCGGAACTCTTTCTGATCAATGATCAACATCGGACCCGTGGACACCCATATTGACCCCTATACCCACACGAATGAATATTCGAGTGAACCTTCAGTTGTTGTGTGCTATTCCTGTTGCTTCGCGATATGTTACAAATACCAGAGGTGAGATTTACTTGCATCCCCGTGGATCAACAACTTGTCCACTATGCTAGTTACCTCGTTACCGGTTTTGTTCTCTTTTCTCATTTCCGTGTTCCGGCACCCCTGTGATCAAATCACACTGTGTCTGGTCAGAGGATGATGGATACCGTAACACCGAGAGGACCCGAGAATATCTCTCCATCGCCGGTGGAGCAAATCCCAATCTTAAGCTATCAAGTTACTTGACACACTTTTCCATGAACCCGTAAGCCGCCGTAATAGCCACCCATTTACGGATGACGTTTAACAAACCCCAAAGTTCATGAAGCAAGTATGAATAAATTCGATACTCTCATAGTCTAAGGAATTATGCAAACATTAACCATCTTTGTGTTATTAACCATAAGCTTGTGACGAATGTATTTCATTTGCATAACATCAATTCGAGTCAATTCAACACAAATGTTCTTCTAACATTGTGCCCTCAAAGTTGCTGGGACAGACATGCCCATGATGGGAAAACATAATCATCATGCAACACCTGAGTTAGTCTTAGAGGCACGACCAGGAATACATTTTAGGTTTATTATTCCACACGTGCACATGTGTTTTCCCCAGAGCCTTTATGGATATACGGGCTCGGGAACCACAACAGTTATAGCATGGAACATAAACATAATCATGAATTTGGAGATAAATAATAACATTTATTATTGCCTCTAGGGCATATCTCCTACAAGGAGCTCCAAGGGCCTCTTCGAGTAGCTGATAGTCGAGGGTCGGTGAGCCGTTTCATGAAGCTTTCATTTGATACAAGCACTGCAAGCACGGTCTCTGGCAAAACTCACATTTGTTAGTCCACGGACGTGGTCCCCTTTGAGGAGACTTTGCAAAGATCTCTTATTTACATGGACAGTCGGCGATGTCAAAGCCATCCCACATCAACTTTAGCCATTAGGCAATTCGCGGTCTTAGTGGGTCGCTTCAAAAAGTTCACCACATAGAGACCGTTCTCGACATGCCCAAAAAAGGCTACTTTAACAGTCTTGCTCCACAAAAGGGCCACGGTATCAAGATCCAAGAATGTTGCAGAGCCCATAAGTGCAAGTTGATGAACGGAAAGTAAATTGTATGCAAGGGAGTCAACAAGCATGACCTTCTCAATAGATAAATCTTGAGAGATGACCACCTGCAAAGTCCCAATACCTTAGAAGTTGAAGCATCACCGAATTGGACATGGGTGGGCATAGATGGAATTGGATGTGTTGGAAATATGCCGTAGAGGCAATAATAAATTAGTTATTATTATATTTCCTTGTTCACGATAATCGTTTATTATCCATGCTATAATTGTATTGATAGGAAACTCAGATACATGTGTGGATACATAGACAACACCATGTCCCTAGTAAGCCTCTAGTTGACTAGCTCGTTGATCAACAGATGGTTACGGTTTCCTGACCATGGACATTGGATGTCATTGATAACGGGATCACATCATTAGGAGAATGATGTGAGGGACAAGACCCAATCCTAAGCCTAGCACAAAGATCGTGTAGTTCGTATGCTAAAGCTTTTCTAATGTCAAGTATCATTTCCTTAGACCATGAGATTGTGCAACTCCCGGATACCATAGGAATGCTTTGGGTGTACCAAACGTCACAACGTAACTGGGTGGCTATAAAGGTGCACTACAGGTATCTCCGAAAGTGTCTGTTGGGTTGGCATGAATCGAGACTGGGATTTGTCACTCCTGTAAACAGAGAGGTATCTCTGGGCCCACTCAGTAGGACATCATCATAATGTGCACAATGTGACCAAGGGGTTGATCACGGGATGATTTATTACGGAACGAGTAAAGAGACTTGCCGGTAACGAGATTGAACAAGGTATCGGTATACTGACGATCAAATCTCGGGCAAGTACAATACCGTTAGACAAAGGGAATTGTATACGGGATCGATTGAGTCCTTGACATCGTGGTACATCCGATGAGATAATCGTGGAACATGTGGGAGCCAACATGGGTATCCAGATCCCGCTGTTGGTTATTGACCGAAGAACGTCTCGGTCATGTCTGCATGGTTCCCGAACCCGTAGGGTCTACACACTTAAGGTTCGATGATGCTAGGGTTATAAAGGAAGTTTGTATGTGGTTACCGAATGTTGTTCGGAGTCCCGGATGAAATCCCGGACATCACGAGGAGTTCCGGAATGGTCCGTAGGTAAAGATTTATATATGAGAAGTCCTATTTTGGTCACCGGAAAAGTTTCGGGTTTTATCGGTAACGTACCGGGACCACCGGGAGGGTCCCGGGGGTCCATCAAGTGGGGCCACCATCCCCGGAGGGCAGCATGGGCCAAGTGTGGGAGGGGACCAGCTCCAGGTGGGCTGGTGCGCCCCCCCCCTCCCCCCACAAGGGCCCAAGGCGCCTAGGGTTTGGGGAGGGGGCGCCCCACCTTGCTTGGGGGGCAAGTTTCCCCCTCTCCCCCCCCTTGGCCGCCCCCCCTAGATGGGATCTAGGGCTGGCCGCCGCCCCTAGGGGGTGGAAACCTAGGTGGGGGCGCAGCCCCCTCTCCCCCTATATATAGTGGAGGCATAGGAGCAGCCCGACACACGAAGTTCTTCTCCTGTTGGCGCAGCCCTACCTCTCTTTCTCCTCATATCTCGCGGTGCTTGGCGAAGCCCTGCAGGATTGCCACGCTCCTCCACCACCACCACGCCGTTGTGCTGCTATTGGACGGAGTCTTTCTCAACCTCTCCCTCTCTCCTTGCTGGATCAAGGCATGGGAGACGTCACCGGGCTGTACGTGTGTTGAACGCGGAGGTGCCATCCGTTCGGCACTAGGATCTTCGGTGATTTGGATCACGACGAGTACGACTCCTTCAACCCCGTTCTCTTGAACGCTTCCGCTTAGCGATCTACAAGGGTATGTAGATGCACTCTCCTTCCCCTCATTGCTGGTTTCTCCATAGATAGATCTTGGTGACACGTAGGAAAATTTTGAATTTCTGCTACGTTCCCCAACTGTGGCATCATGAGCTAGGTCTATTGCGTAGATTCTTTGCACGAGTAGAACACAACGTAGTTGTGGGCGTTGATTTTGTTCAATATGCTTACCATTACTAGTCCAATCTTGATTCGGCGGCATTGTGGGATGAAGCGGCCCGGACCGACCTTACACGTACACTTACGTGAGACAGGTTCCACCGACTGACATGCACTTGTTTCATAAGGTGGCTAGCGGGTGCCAGTATCTCCCACTTTAGTTGGATCGGATTCGATGAAAAGGGTCCTTATGAAGGGTAAATAGCAATTGACATATCACGTTGTGGTTTTTGCGTAGGTAAGAAACGTTCTTGCTAGAAACCCATAGCAGCCACGTAAAACATGCAAACAACAATTAGAGGACGTCTAACTTGTTTTTGCAGGGTATGCTATGTGATGTGATATGGCCAAAAGAATGTGATGAATGATATGTGATGTATGAGATTGATCATGTTCTTGTAATAGGAATCACGACTTGCATGTCGATGAGTTTGACAACCGGCAGGAGCCATAGGAGTTGTCTTTATTTATTGTATGACCTGCGTGTCATTGAACAACGCCATGTAATTACTTTACTTTATTGCTAACCGGTAGCCATAGTAGTAGAAGTAATAAGTTGGCGAGACAACTTCATGGAGACACGATGATGGAGATCATGATGATGGAGATCATGGTGTCATGCCGGTGACAATGATGATCATGGAGCCCCGAAGATGGAGATCAAAAGGAGCAAAATGATATTGGCCATATCATGTCACTATTTGATTGCATGTGATGTTTATCATGTTTATACATCTTATTTACTTAGAAAGACGGTAGTAAATAAGATGATCCCTCATTAAAATTTCAAGAAAGTGTTCCCCCTAACTGTGCGCCGTTGCGAAAGTTCGTCGTTTCGAAGCACCACGTGATGATCGGGTGTGATAGATTCTTGCGTTCATATACAACGGGTGTAAGCCAGATTTACACACGCGAAACACTTAGGTTAACTTGACGAGCCTAGCATGTACAGACATGGCCTCGGAACACAAGAGACCGAAAGGTCGAGCATGAGTCGTATAGTAGATACGATCAACATGAAGATGTTCACCGATGATGACTAGTCCGTCTCACGTGATGATCGGACACGGCCTAGTTGACTCGGATCATGTAATCACTTAGATGACTAGAGGGATGTCTATCTGAGTGGGAGTTCATAAGATGAACATAATTATCCTGAAAATAGTCAAAAGATCTTTGCAAATTATGTCGTAAGCTCGCGCTTTAGTTCCACTATTTTAGATATGTTCCTAGAGAAAATATAGTTGAAAGTTGACAGTAGCGATTATGCGGAAAGTAGAAAACTTATGTCCTTAATGCACCGCTCAGTGTGCTGAACCCCAAACGTCGTCTGTGGATGTTGCGAACATCGGACATACACGTTTTGATAACTACGTGATAGTTCAGTTAAACGGTTTAGAGTTGAGGCACCAAAGACGTTTTTTTTGAAACGTCGCGGAACATATGAGATGTTTCGAGGGCTGAAATTGGGATTTCAGGCTCGTGCCCACGTCAAGAGGTATGAGACCTCCGACGATTTTCTTAGCCTGCAAACTAAAGGGAGAAAAGCTCAATCATTGAGCTTGTGCTCAGATTGTCTGAGTGCGACAATCACTTGAATCGAGTGGGAGTTGATCTTCCAGAAATAGTGATGTTTCTCCAAAGTCATTGACACCAAGCTGCTAGAGCTTCGTGATAAACTATAACATATCAGGGAAGATATGATGATCCTTGAGGTATTCGCGATGTTTGACACCGCGAAAGTAGAAATCAAGAAGGAGCATCAATTGTTGATGGTTGGTGAAACCACTAGTTTCAAGAAGGGCAAGGGCAAGAAGGGATACTTCATGAAATGGCAAATCAGCTGCTGCTTTAGTGAAGAAACCCAAGGTTGAACCCAAACCCGAGACTAAGTGCTTCTGTAATAAGGGGAACAACCACTGGAGCAGAATTACCCTAGATACTTGGTAGGTGAGAAGGCTGGCAAGGTCAATAGAAGTATATTGGATATACATTATGTTAATGTGTACTTTACTAGTACTCCTAGTAGCACCAGGGTATTAAGATACCGGTTCGGTTGCTAAGTGTTAGTAACTCGAAATAAAAGAGCTACGGAATAAACGGAGACTAGCTAAAAGTGAGCTGACGATATGTGTTGGAAGTGTTTCCAAGTTTGATGTGATCAAACATCGCACGCTCCCTCTACCATCAAGATTAGTATTAAACCTGAATAATTGTCATTTGGTGTTTGCGTTGAGCATAGACATGATTGGATTATGTCTATCGCAATACGGTTATTCATTTAAGGAGAATAACGGTTACTCTATTTATTTGAATAATACCTTCAATGGTCTTGCACCTAAAGGAATGGTTTATTGAATCTCGATCGTAGTGATACACATTTTCATGCCAAAAGATATAAGATAGTAATGATAGTACCACTTACTTGTGGCACTGCCATGTAAGTCATATTGGTATAAAACGCATGAAGAAGCTCCATGTTGATGGATCTTTGGACTCACTCGTTTTTGAAAAGTTTCAGACATGCGAACCATGTCTATTGGTGTATACGCATGAAGAAACTCCATGCAGAAGGATTGTTTGGACTCACTTGATTTTGAATCACTTGAGATATGCAAATCATACCACATGGGCGAAATGACTGAAAAGCCTCGTTTTCAGTAAGATGGAACAAGATAGCAACTTGTTGGAAGTAACACATTTTGATGTGTGCAGTCCAATGAGTGCTGAGGCATGCAGTGAATATCGTTGTGTTCTTACTTCACGGATGATTCGAGTAGATGTTGAGTATATTTACTTGATGAAACCCAGGTCTGAATTATTGAATGGTTCAAGTAGTTTCAGAGTGAAGTTGAAGATCATTGTGACAAGAGGATAAAATGTCTATGATATGATCATAGAGATGAGTATCTGAGTTACGAGCTTTGGCACGCAATTAAGACATTGTGGAAATGTTTAAAATTAGTACCGCCTGGAACACCATAGTGTGATGGTGTGTCCGAACATCATAGTTGCACCCTATTGGATATGGTGCGTACCGTGATGTCTCTTATCGAATTACCACTATCGTTCATGGGTTAGGCATTAGAGACAACCGCACTCACTTTAATAGGGCACCACGTAACTCCGTTGAGACAAGACCGTTTGTACTATGGTTTGGAGAAACCTAAGTTGTTGTTTCTTAAAAGTTTGGGGCTGCGACGCTTATGTGAAAAAGTTTCAGGTTGATAAGCTCGAACCCAAAGCGGATAAAATGCATCTTCATAGGACACCCAAAAACAGTTGGGTATACCTCCTAATTCAGATCCAAAAGCAATAGGGATTGTTTCTTGAATCGGGTTCTTTCTCGAGGAAAAGTTTGTCTCGAAAATTGAGTGGGGGGATGGTGGAGACTTGATGAGGTTAATGAACCGTCACTTCAACCAGTGTGTAGCAGGGCACAGGAAGTTGTTCCTATGGCGCCTACACCAATTGAAGTAGAAGCTTATGATAGTGATCATGAATTTTTGGATCAAGTCTCTACCGTATCTCATAGAGTGACAAGGATGCGTACTACTTCAGAGTGGTACAGTAATCTTGTCTTGAAGGTCATGTTGCTAGACAACAATGAACCTATGAGCTATGGAGAAGCGATGGTGGGCCCAAATTCCGACAAATGGTTAGAAGCCATGAAATCCGAGATAGGATCCATGTATCAGAACAAAGCATGGACTTTGGACTTTCCCGATGATCGGCAAGCCATTGAGATAAATGGATCTTTAAGAAGAAGACGGACGTGGACGGTAATGTCACCGTCTATGAAGCTCGACTTGTGGGAAGAGTTTTTTCACAAGTTCAAGGAGTTGACTACGATGAGATTTTCTCACCCGTAGCGATGCTTAAGTCCGTCGGAATCATGTTAGCATTAGTTGCATTTATGAAATCTGGCAGATGGATGTCAAAACGAGTTTCCTTACCAGTTTTCGTAAGGAAAGGTTGTATGTGATACAATCAGAAAGGTTTTGTCGATCCTAAGGATGCTAAAAGGTATGCTAGCTCCAGCGATCCTTCTAAGGACTGGAGTAGGCATCTCGGAGTTGGAATGTACGCTTTGATGAGATGATCAAAGATTTTGGGTCTATACAAAGTTTATGGGAAACTTGTATTTCCAAGGAAGTGAGTGGGAGCACTATAGAATTTCTGATGAGTATATGTTGTTGACATATTGTTGATCAGAAATGATGTAGAATTTCTAGAAAGCATATAGGGTTGTTTGAAAAGTGTTTTTCAATGGAAAACCTGGATTAGGCTACTTGAACAATAAGCATCAAGATCTATAAGATAGATCAAAATGTTTAATAATACTTTCAAAATGAGCACATACCTTGACATGATCTTGAAGGTGTTCAAGATGGATCAATCAATGAAGGAGTTCTTGCCTGAGCTGTAAGGTACGAAGTTAAGACTTAAAGCTCGACCACGGCAGAAAAGAGAGAAAGGACGAAGGTCGTCCCGTATGCTTTATACGTAGGCTCTACAGTATGCTATGCTGTGTACCACACCTGATGTGTGCCTTGCTACATACCTGGCAAGAGGGTACAAAGGTGATCCAGGAGTGGATCACCAGATAGCGGTCAAAATTATCCTTAGAGGAATAAGGATATGTTTCTCGATTATGGAGGTGATAAAGAGTTCGGCGTAAAGGGTTACGTCAATGCAAGCTTTAACACCTATCCGAATGACTCTGAGTAGCAAACCGGATACGTATAGTGGAGCAACCATTTGGAATAGCTCCAAGTGGAGCGTGGAAGCAGCATTTACAATATGACCTAGAGATTTGCGAAGTACATACTGATCTGAATGTTGTAGACCCGTTGACTAAAACCTCTCTCACAAGCAAAACATGATCAAACCCCATAACTCATTGAGTTTTAATCACATGATGATGTAAACTAGTTTAGTGACACTAGTAAACTCTTGGGTGTTGGTCACATGACGATGTGACC
This sequence comes from Triticum timopheevii, assembly GCA_963921465.1. NCBI lineage: Eukaryota > Viridiplantae > Streptophyta > Magnoliopsida > Poales > Poaceae > Triticum > Triticum timopheevii. The sequence continues at coordinate 657,971,479 of OY997266.1, forward strand.
TATGAGTGTTAATCACATGGCGATGTGAAATAGATTATTGACTCTAGTGCAAGTGGGAGACTGTTGGAAATATGCCCTAGAGGCAATAATAAATTAGTTATTATTATATTTCCTTGTTCATGATAATCGTTTATTATCCATGCTATAATTGTATTGATAGGAAACTCAGATACATGTGTGGATACATAGACAACACCATGTCCCTAGTAAGCCTCTAGTTGACTAGCTCGTTGATCAACAGATGGTTACGGTTTCCTGACCATGGACATTGGATGACATTGATAACGGGATCACATCATTAGGAGAATGATGTGAGGGACAAGACCCAATCCTAAGCCTAGCACAAAGATCGTGTAGTTCGTATGCTAAAGCTTTTCTAATGTCAAGTATCATTTCCTTAGACCATGAGATTGTGCAACTCCCGGATACCATAGGAATGCTTTGGGTGTACCAAACGTCACAACGTAACTGGGTGGCTATAAAGGTGCACTACAGGTATCTCCGAAAGTGTCTGTCGGGTTGGCACGAATCGATACTGGGATTTGTCACTCCTGTAAACGGAGAGGTATCTCTGGGCCCACTCAGTAGGACATCATCATAATGTGCACAATGTGACCAAGGGGTTGATCACGGGATGATGTGTTACGGAACGAGTAAAGAGACTTGCCGGTAACGAGATTGAACAAGGTATCGGTATACCGACGATCAAATCTCGGGCAAGTACAATACCGTTAGACAAAGGGAATTGTATACGGGATCGATTGAGTCCTTGACATCATGGTTCATCCGATGAGATCATCGTGGAACATGTGGGAGCCAACATGGGTATCCAGATCCCGCTGTTGGTTATTGACCGGAGAACGTCTCGGTCATGTCTGCATGGTTCCCGAACCCGTAGGGTCTACACACTTAAGGTTCGATGACGCTAGGGTTATAAAGGAAGTTTGTATGTGGTTACTGAATGTTGTTCGGAGTCCCGGATGAGATCCCGGACGCCACAAGGAGTTCCGGAATGGTCCAGAGGTAAAGATTTATATATGGGAAGTCCTGTTTTGGTCACCGGAAAAGTTTCGGGTTTTATCGGTAACGTACCAGGACCACCGGGAGGGTCCCGGGGGTCCACCAAGTGGGGCCACCATCCCCGGAGGGCAGCATGGGCCAATTGTGGGAGGGGACCAGCCCCAGGTGGGCTGGTGCGCCCCCCCACAAGGGCCCAAGGCGCCTAGGGTTTTGGGGAGGGGGCGCCCCACCTTGCTTGGAGGGCAAGTTTCCCCCTCTCCCCCCCCCCTGGCCGCCCCCCTAGATGGGATATAGGGCTGGCCGCCACCCCTAGGGGGTGGAAACCTAGGTGGGGGCACAGCCCCCTCTCCCCCTATATATAGTGGAGGCATAGGAGCAGCCCGACACACGAAGTTCTTCTCCTGTTGGCGCAGCCCTACCTCTCTTTCTCCTCATATCTCGCGGTGCTTGGCGAAGCCCTGCAGGATTGCCACGCTCCTCCACCACCACCACGCCATTGTGCTGCTGTTGGACGGAGTCTTCCTCAATCTCTCCCTCTCTCCTTGCTGGATCAAGGCATGGGAGACGTCACCGGGCTGTACGTGTGTTGAACGCGGAGGTGCCGTCCGTTCGGCACTAGGATCTTCGGTGATTTGGATCACGACGAGTACGACTCCTTCAACCCCATTCTCTTGAATGCTTCCGCTTAGCGATCTACAAGGGTATGTAGATGCACTCTCCTTCCCATCATTGCTGGTTTCTCCATAGATAGATCTTGGTGACACGTAGGAAAATTTTGAATTTCTGCTACGTTCCCCAACAGGATGCACATCCACCACCAAGTCCTTGGTCTCGGTCATATGATTTGTTGCACCACTATCAAGAAACCATGACACTCCACCGGAAACAAACTCCTATAAGAGATCAATGCTTGGATTTAGGTACCTATTCTTGAATGGGTCCTTTGAGGTTAGTAACAAGGGTCTTAGGAACCCAAATAGACCATTCAATGTACTAATAGTAAGAACCAAGAAATTTGGCATAAACATGCCCATCACTAGCACATCATAAAACATAAGAAGGGTTAAAATCGTCGGCATTGTTGTTAGGGGCGGTTTTGTCCTTCTTGGCATTACCACCCACTTCCTTGTTCTTCTTCTTCTCATGAGTACCCTCACCTGCCTTGACAAAAGTTTTCTTTAGTGGGAGAGGTTGCTTCGTCTTGTTCTTCTTCTTCTTCTTCTTTGACTTGGGTGCAAACCCAAGTCCCTCCTTTTCTACAACTTCCTTTTGGCTCGTCAAAAGGTCATTAATGTTCTTTTCACCTTGTATGCATGTCACAAGGCCCTTCTCAAGTTTCTCTTTCAACTTGGCATTTTCCTCCACAAGATGCACATGCTCACAACAAGGGTTAGTAGCATGGGCATTATCAATTAGAACGAAAGGAGGGCAAGTGGAAATCTCCTTGGTTAGCTTCACTTGGAGTTGATCATGTGACTCTTTGGGAGAAGCATGACCACCCTTCAAGACCTTGTGAGCCTTGTCAAGTGTATCAAATTCTTCCTTGAGTCTATCATGGCCAACCCCAATTGCGACTTTCTCGGATTTAAGCACACGAGTAAGAACAATAGCATGATCAACATTGTGTGACTCCTCAAGCATCAAGTGATTCATAATCAAGTGATTCCAAAATCCCATCAGCATGGAGTTTCTTCGTGCGCTTTACACCAATATGACCTAAACGGCAGTGCCACAAATAAGTTGCACTATCATTATTAACTTTGCATCTTTTGGCTTCAATATTATGAATATGTGTATTACTACGATCGAGATCCAACAAACCATTTTCGTTGGTGTGTATGACCATAGAAGGTTTTATTCATGTAAACAGAACAACAATTGTTCTCTAACTTAAATGAATAACCATATTGCAATAAACATGATCAAATAATATTCATGCTCAACGCAAACACCAAATAACACTTATTTAGGTTCAACACAAATCCCGAAAGTATAGGGAGTGTGCGATGATGATCATATCAATCTTGGAACCACTTCCAACACACATCGTCACTTCACCCTTAACTAGTCTCTTTTTATTCTGCAACTCCCGTTTCGAGTTACTAATCTTAGCAACCGAACAAGTATCAAATACTCAGGGGCTACTATAAACACTAGTAAGGTACACATCAATAACCTGTATATCAAATATACCCATGTTCACTTTGCCATCCTTCTTATCCACCAAATATTTAGGGCTTTTCCGCTTCAAGTGACCATTTCCTTTGCAGTGTAAGCACTCAGTTTCAGGCTTTGGTCCAGCTTGGAGCTTCTTCGCGGGAGTGACAACTTGCTTGTCATTCTACTTGAAGTTTCCTTTTCTTTCCCTTTGCCCTTTTCTTGAAACTAGTGGTCTTGTCAATCATCAACACTTGATGCTCTTTCTTGATTTCTACCTTCGTCGATTTCAACATCACGAAGAGCTCGGGAATCGTTTTCGCCATCCCTTGCATACTATAGTTCATCACGAAGTTCTAGTAACTTTAGTGATAGTGACTAGAGAATTCTGTCAATCACTATCTTATTTGGAAGATTAACTCCCACTTGATTCAAGCGACTGAAGTACCCAGACAATCTGAGCACATGCTCACTAGTTGAGCGATTCTCCTCCATCTTTTAGCTATAGAACTTGTTGGAGACTTCATATCTCTCAACTCGGGTATTTGCTTGAAATATTAACTTCAATTCCTGGAACATCTCATATGGTCCATGACATTCAAAACATCTTTGAAGTCCCGATTCTAAGCCGTTAAGCATGGTGCACTAAACTATCAAGTAGTCATCATATTGAGCTAGCCAAACGTTCATAACATCTGCATCTGCTTCTGCAATAGGTCTATCACCTAGCGGTGCATTAAGGACATAATTCTTCTGTGCGGCAATGAGGATAAACCTCAGATCACGGATCCAATCCGCATCATTGCTACTAACATCTTTCAACACAGTTTTCTCTAGGAACATATCAAAATAAACATATGAAAGCAACAACGCGAGCGATTGATCGACAACATAACATGCAAAATACTACAAGGACTAAGTTCATGATAAATTTAAGTTCAATTAATCATATTACTTAAGAACTCCCACTTAGAAAAACATCCCTCTAATCCTCTAAGTGATCACGTGATCCAAATCAACTAAACCATAACCGATCATCACGTGAGATGGAGTAGCTTTCAATGGTGAACATCACTATGTTGATCATATCTACTATATGATTCACGCTCGACCTTTCGGTCTCCGTGTTTTGAGGCCATATCTGCATATGCTAGGCTCGTCAAGTTTAACCTGAGTATTCCGCGTGTGCAAAACTGGCTTGCACCCGTTATAGATTGACGTAGAGCTTATCACACCCGATCATCACGTGGTGTCTGGGCACGACGAACTTTGGCAATGGTGCATACTCAGGGAGAACACTTGTTGATAATTAGTGAGAGATCATCTTAAAATGCTACCGTCAATCAAAGCAAAACAAGATGTATAAAAGATAAACATCACATGCAATCAATATAAGTGATATGATATGGCCATCATCATCTTGTGCTTGTGATCTCCATCTCCGAAGCACCTCCATGATCACCATCGTCACCGGCGCGACACCTTGATCTCCATCGTAGCATCGTTGTCGTCTCGCCAATCTTATGCTTCCACGACTATCGCTATCGCTTAGTGATAAAGTAAAGCATTACAGGGCGATTGCATTGCATACAATAAAGCGACAACCATATGGCTCCTGCCAGTTGCCGATAACTCGGTTACAAAACATGATCATCTCATACAATAAAATTTAGCATCACGTCTTGACCATATCACATCACAACATGCCCTGCAAAAACAAGTTAGACGTCCTCTACTTTGTTGTTGCAAGTTTTACGTGGCTGCTACGGGCTGAGCAAGAACCGTTCTTACCCACGCATCAAAACCACAACGATAGTTTGTCAAGTTGGTGCTTTTTTAACCTTCGCAAGGACCGGGCGTAGCCACACTCGGTTCAACTAAAGTTGGAGAAACTGACACCCGTCAGCCACCTGTGTGCAAAGCACGTCGGTAGAACCAGTCTCGCGTAAGCGTACGCGTAATGTCGGTCCGGGCCGCTTCATCCAACAATACCGCCGAACCAAAGTATGACATGCTGGTAAGCAGTATGACTTATATCGCCCACAACTCACGTGTGTTCTACTCGTGCATATAACATCAACGCATAAAACCTAGGCTCGGATGCAACTGTTGGGGAACGTAGTAATTTCAAAAAATTTCCTACGCACACGCAAGATCATGGTGATGACATAGCAACGAGAGGGGAGAGTATTGTCCACGTTCCCTTGTAGACCGTTAAGCGGAAGCGTTATGACAACGCGGTTGATGTAGTCGTACGTCTTCACGATCTGACCGATCCAAGCACCGAACGTACGGTACTTCCGTGTTCAGCACACGTTCAGCTCGATGACGTTCCCCGGGTTCTAATCCAGCAAAGCGTCAGGGATGAGTTCCGTCAGCATGACGGCGTGGTGACGATGATGATGTTCTACCAGCGCAGGGCTTCGCCTAAACTCCGCGGCGATATGACCGAGGTGGAATATGGTGGAGGGGGGCACCACACACGGCTAAGGAACGATCCGTAGATCAACTTGTGCGTCCTAGGGTGCCCCCCGCCCCCGTATATAAAGGAGCAAGGGGGGAGGCCGGCCGGCCCAAGGGGGGGGCGCCAGGAGGAGGAATCCTCCTCCTAGTAGGAGTAGGACTCCTCCTTTCCTACTCCTACTAGGAGGGGAAGGAAGGGGGAGAGGGGGAAGGAAAGAGGGGGGGGGGGGGGGGGCGCCGCCCCCCCTCCTAGTCCAATTCGGACCAGAGGGAGAGGGCGCGCGCGGCCCACCCTGGCCGCCCCTCTCTCTTCCCACCAAGGCCCATGTGGCCCATTAACTCTCCTGGGGGGTTCTGGTAACCCTCCGGCACTCCGGTTTTCTCCGAAAACGTCCGGAACACTTCCGGTGTCCGAATATAGTCGTCCAATATATCAATCTTTATGTATCGACCATTTCGAGACTCCTCGTCATGTCCGTGATCACATCCGGGACTCCAAACAACCTTCGGTACATCAAAACTTATAAACTCATAATAAAACTGTCATCGTAACGTTAAGCGTGCGGACCCTACGGGTTCGAGAACTATGTAGACATGACCTACAACTATTCTCTGTCAATAACCAATAGTGGAACCTGGATGTTCATATTGGTTCCTACATATTCTACGAAGATCTTTATCTGTCAAACCGCATAACAACATACGTTGTTCCCTTTGTCATCGGTATGTTACTTGCCCGAGATTCGATCGTCGGTATCCAATACCTAGTTCAATCTCATTACCGGAAAGTCTCTTTACTCGTTCCGTAATACATCATTTCATAACTAACTCATTAGTTACAATGCTTGCAAGGCTTAGGTGATGTGTATTACCGAGAAGGCCCAGAGATACCTCTCCGACAATCGGAGTGACAAAACCTAATCTCGAATTATGCCAACTCAACATGTACCTTTGGAAACACCTGTAGAGCACCTTTATAATCACCCATTTACGTTGTGAAGTTTGGTAGCACACAAAGTGTTCCTCCGGTAAACGGGAGTTGCATAATCTCATAGTTATAGGAACATGTATAAGTCATGAAGAAAGCAATAGCAACATACTAAACGATCAAGTGCTAAGCTAACGGAATGGGTCAAGTCAATCACATCATTCTCCTAATGATGTGATCCCATTAATCAAATGACAACTCATTTCTATGGTTAGAAAACAAAACCATCTTTAATTAACGAGCTAGTCAAGTAGAGGCATACTAGTGACACTCTGTTTGTCTATGTATTCACACATGTATTATGTTTCCGGTTAATACAATTCTAGCATGAATAATAAACATTTATCATGAAATAAGGAAATAAATAATAACTTTATTATTGCCTCTAGGGCATATTTCCTTCAGTCTCCCACTTGCACTAGAGTCAATAATCTAGTCCACATCACCATGTGATTTAACACCAATAGTTCACATCACCATGTGATTTAACACCAATAGTTCACATCGTCATGTGATCGACACCCAAAGGCTTTACTAGAGTCAATAATCTAGTTCACATCGCTATGTGATTAACACCCAAAGAGTACTAAGGTATGATCATGTTTTGCTTGTGAGAGAAGTTTAGTCAACGGGTCTGTCACATTCAGAGCCGTATGTATTTTGCAAATATTCTATGTCTACAATGCTCTGCACGGAGCTACTCTAGTTAATTGCTCCCACTTTCAATATGTATCCAGATTAAGATTTAGAGTCATCTGGATCAGTGCCAAAACTTTTATCAACGTAACCCTTTACGACGAACCTTTTTGTCACCTCCATAATCGAGAAACATATCCTTATTCCACTAAGGATAATTTTGACCAATGTCCAGTGATCTACTCCTAGATCACTATTGTACTCTCTTGCCAAACCATGGCAGAGTATACAATATGTCTGGTCTATAGCATGCATACTTTTATAGAACCTATGATTGAAGGATAGGGAATGACTTTCATTCTCTTTCTATTTTCTGCCGTGGTCGGGATTTGAGTCTTACTCAATTTCACACCTTGTAACACAAGCAAGAAACTCTTTCTTTGACTGTTCCATTTTGAACTACTTCAAAATCTTGTCAAGGTATGTACTCATTGAAAAAACTTATCAAGCCTCTTGATCTATCTCTATATATCTTGATGCTTAATATGTAAGTAGCTTTACTGAGGTCTTTCTTTTAAAGAACTCCTTTCAAATACTCCTTTATACTTTCTAGAAAATTCTACATCCTTTCTGATCAACAATATGTCACTCACATATACTTATCAAAAAGGCTGTAGTGCTCCCACTCACTTTATTGTCAATACAGGCTTCACTGCAAGTCCGTATAAAACTATATGCTTTGATCAACTTATCAAAGCGTATATTCCAACTCCGAGATGCTTGCACCAGTCCACAGATGGATCGCTGGAGCTTGCATATTTTGTTTGCACCTTTAGGATTGACAAAACCTTCTGGTTGCATCATATACAACTCTTCTTTAAGAAAACCATTAAGGAATGCAATTTTGACATCCATTTGCCAGATTTCATAAAATGTGGCAATTGCTAACATGATTCGGACAGACTTTTAAGCATCGATACGAGTGAGAAAATCTCATTGTATTCAACATCTTGAACTTTGTCAAAAACCTTTTTCGACAAGTCTAGCTTTGTAGATAGTAACACTACTATCAACATCTGTCTTCGTCTTGAAGATCCATTTATTCTTAATGACTCACCGATCATCGGGCAAGTCAATCAAAGTCCACACTTTGTTCTCATACATGGATCCTATCTCAGATTTCATGGCCTCAAGCCATTTCGCGGAATCTGGGCTCATCATCGCTTCCTCATAGTTCGTAGGTTTGTCATGGTCAAGTAACATGATCTCCAGAACAGGATTACCGTACCACTCTGGTGCGGATCTCACTCTGTTTTACCTACGAGGTTCCGTAGTAACTTGATCTGAAGTTACATGATCATCATCACTAGCTTCCTCACTAATTTGTGGAGTAGTCACAGGAATAGATTTCTGTGATGAACTACTTTCCAATAAGGGAGCAGGTACAGTTACCTCATCAAGTTCTATTTTCCTCCCACTCACTTCTTTCGAGAGAAACTCCTTCTCTAGAAAGTATCCATTATTAGCAACGAATGTTTTGCCTTCGGATCTGTGATAGAAGGTGTACCCAATAGTTTCCTTTGGGTATTCTATGAAGATGCACTTCTTCGATTTGGGTTTGAGCTTGTCAGGTTGAAAACCTTTTTCACATAAGCATCGCAACTCCAAACTTTAAGAAACGACAGCTTAGGTTTACTGTTAAACCATAGTCCATACGGTGTCGTCTCAATGGATTTAGATGGTGCCCTATTAAAGTGAATGCAGCTATCTCTAATGCATAATCCAAAACGATAGTGGTAAATCGGTAAGATACATCATAGATCGCACCATATCAAATAAAGTGCGGTTACGACGTTCGGACACACCATAACATTGTGGTGTTCCAGGTGGCGTGAGTTGTGAAACTATTCCACATTGTTTTAATTGAAGACCAAACTCGTAACTCAAATATTCATCTCCACGATCAGATCGCAGAAACTTTATTTTCTTGTTACGATGATTTTCCACTTCACTCTGAAATTCTTTGAATCTTTCAACTATTTCAGACTTATGTTTCATCAAGTAGATATACCCATATCTGCTCAAATCATCAGTGAAGGTCAGAAAATAACGATACCCGCCGCGAGCCTCAACACTCATCGGATCGCATACATCAGTATGTATTATTTCCAATAAGTCAGTTGCTCGCTCCATTGTTCCGGAGAACGGAGTCTTAGTCATCTTGCCCATGAGGCATGGTTCGCAAGCATCAAGTAATTCATAATCAAGTGATTCCAAAATCCCATCAGCATGGAGTTTCTTCGTGCGCTTTACACCAATATGACCTAAACGGCAGTGCCACAAATAAGTTGCACTATCATTATTAACTTTGCTCTTTTGGCTTCAATATTATGAATATGTGTATTACTACGATCGAGATCCAACAAACCATTTTTGTTGGTGTGTATGACCATAGAAGGTTTTATTCATGTAAACAGAACAACAATTGTTCTCTAACTTAAATGAATAACCATATTGCAATAAACATGATCAAATCATATTCATGCTCAACGCAAACACCAAATAACACTTATTTAGGTTCAACACAAATCCCTAAAGTATAGGGAGTGTGCAATGATGATCATATCAATCTTGGAACCACTTCCAACACACATCGTCACTTCACCCTTAACTAGTCTCTGTTTATTCTGCAACTCCCGTTTCGAGTTACTAATCTTAGCAACCGAACAAGTATCAAATACTCAGGGGCTACTATAAACACTAGTAAGGTACACATCAATAACCTGTATATCAAATATACCCTTGTTCACTTTGCCATCCTTCTTATCCACAAAATATTCAGGGCTTTTCCGCTTCAAGTGACCATTTCCTTTGCAGTGTAAGCACTCAGTTTCAGGCTTTGGTCCAGCTTGGAGCTTCTTCGCGGGAGTGACAACTTGCTTGTCATTCTACTTGAAGTTTCCTTTTCTTTCCCTTTGCCCTTTTCTTGAAACTAGTGGTCTTATCAATCATCAACACTTGATGCTCTTTCTTGATTTCTACCTTCATCGATTTCAACATCACGAAGAGCTCGGGAATCGTTTTCGCCATCCCTTGCATACTATAGTTCATCATGAAGTTCTAGTAACTTTAGTGATAGTGACTAGAGAATTCTGTCAATCACTATCTTATCTGGAAGATTAACTCCCACTTGATTCAAGCGACTGAAGTACCCAGACAATCTGAGCACATGCTCACTAGTTGAGCGATTCTCCTCCATCTTTTAGCTATAGAACTTGTTGGAGACTTCATATCTCTTAACTCGGGTATTTGCTTGAAATATTAACTTCAATTCCTAGAACATCTCATATGGTCCATGACGTTCAAAACATCTTTGAAGTCCCGATTCTAAGCCGTTAAGCATGGTGCACTAAACTATCAAGTAGTCATCATATTGAGCTAGCCAAACGTTCATAACGTCTGCATCTACTTCTGCAATAGGTCTATCACCTAGCGGTGCATTAAGGACATAATTCTTCTGTGCGGCAATGAGGATAAACCTCAGATCACGGATCCAATCCGCATCATTGCTACTAACATCTTTCAACACAGTTTTCTCTAGGAACATATCAAAATAAACATATGAAAGCAACAACGCGAGCGATTGATCGACAACATAATATGCAAAATACTACCAGGACTAAGTTCATGATAAATTTAAGTTCAATTAATCATATTACTTAAGAACTCCCACTTAGAAAAACATCCCTCTAATCCTCTAAGTGATCACGTGATCCAAATCAACTAAACCATAACCGATCATCACGTGAGATGGAGTAGCTTTCAATGGTGAACATCACTATGTTGATCACATCTACTATATGATTCACGCTCGACCTTTCGGTCTCCGTGTTCCGAGCCAATATCTGCATATGCTAGGCTCGTCAAGTTTAACCTGAGTATTCCGCGTGTGCAAAACTGGCTTGCACCCGTTGTAGATGGACGTAGAGCTTATCACACCCGATCATCACGTGGTGTCTGGGCACGACGAACTTTGGCAACGGTGCATACTCAGGGAGAACACTTGTTTATAATTAGTGAGAGATCATCTTAAAATGCTACCGTCAATCAAAGCAAAACAAGATGTATAAAAGATAAACATCACATGCAATCAATATAAGCGATATGATATGGCCATCATCATCTTGTGCTTGTGATCTCCATCTCCGAAGCACCTCCATGATCACCATCGTCACCGGCGCGACACCTTGATCTCCATCGTAGCATCGTTGTCGTCTCGCCAATCTTATGCTTCCACGACTATCGCTACCGCTTAGTGATAAAGTAAAGCATTACAGGGCGATTGCATTGCATACAATAAAGCGACAACCATATGGCTCCTGCCAGTTGCCGATAACACGTTTACAAAACATGATCATCTCATACAATAAAATTTAGCATCACATCTTGACCATATCACATCACAACATGCCCTGCAAAAACAAGTTAGACGTCCTCTACTTTGTTGTTGCAAGTTTTACGTGGCTGCTACAGGCTGAGCAAGAACCGTTCTTACCTACGCATCAAAACCACAACGATAGTTTGTCAAGTTGGTGCTGTTTTAACCTTCGCAAGGACCAGGCGTAGCCACACTCGGTTCAACTAAAGTTCGAGAAACTGACACCCGCCAGCCACCTGTGTGCAAAGCACGTCGGTAGAACCAGTCTCGCGTAAGCGTACGCGTAATGTCGGTCCGGGCCGCTTCATCCAACAATACCGCCGAACCAAAGTATGACATGCTGATAAGCAGTATGACTTATATCGCCCACAACTCACTTGTGTTCTACTCGTGCATATAACATCAACGCATAAAACCTAAGCTCGGATGCCACTGTTGGGGAACGTAGTAATTTCAAAAAATTTCCTACGCACACGCAAGATCATGGTGATGACATAGCAACGAGAGGGGAGAGTATTGTCCACGTACCCTCGTAGACTGTTAAGCGGAAGCGTTATAACAACGCGGTTGATGTAGTCATACGTCTTCACGATCCGACCGATCCAAGCACCGAACGTACGGTACCTCCGTGTTCAGCACACGTTCAGCTCGATGACGTTCCCCGGGCTCTAATCCAGCAAAGCTTCGGGGATGAGTTCCGTCAGCACGACGGCGTGGTGACGATGATGATGTTCTACCGGCGCAGGGCTTCGCCTAAACTCCGCGACGATATGACCGAGGTGGAATATGGTGGAGGGGGGCACCGCACACGGCTTAGGAACGATCCGTAGATCAACTTGTGTGTCCTAGGGTGCCCCCCCCCCCCCCGCCCCCGTATATAAAGGAGCAAGGGGGGAGGCCGGCCGGCCCAAGGGGGGCGCGCCAGGAGGAGGAATCCTCCTCCTAGTAGGAGTAGGACTCCTTTCCTACTCCTACTAGGAGGGGAAGGAAGGGGGAGAGGGGGAAGGAAAGAGGGGGGCGCCGCCCCCCCCCCTCCTAGTCCAATTCGGACCAGAGGGAGAGGGGGCGCGCGGCCCACCCTGGCCGGCCTTCTCTCTTCCCACCAAGGCCCATGTGGCCCATTAACTCTCCCGGGGGGGTTCCGGTTACCCTCCGGCACTCCGGTTTTCTCCGAAAACGTCCGGAACACTTCCGGTGTCCGAATATAGTCGTCCAATATATCAATCTTTATGTCTCAACCATTTAGAGACTCCTCGTCATGTCCGTGATCACATCCGGGACTCCGAACAACCTTCGGTACATCAAAACTTATAAACTCATAATAAAACTGTCATCGTAACGTTAAGCATGCGGACCCTACGGGTTCGAGAACTATGTAGACATGACCTAGAACTATTCTCGGTCAATAACCAATAGTGGAACCTGGATGTTCATATTTGTTCCTACATATTCTACGAAGATCTTTATCTGTCAAAACCGCATAACAACATACGTTGTTCCCTTTGTCATCGGTATGTTACTTGTCCGAGATTCGGTCGTCGGTATCCAATACCTAGTTCAATCTCGTTACCGGCAAGTCTCTTTACTCGTTCCGTAATACATCATTTCATAACTAACTCATTAGTTACAATGCTTGCAAGGCTTAGGTGATGACTATTACCGAGAAGGCCCAGAGATACCTCTCCGACAATCGGAGTGACAAAACCTAATCTCGAATTATGCCAACTCAACATGTACCTTTGGAAACACCTGTAGAGCACCTTTATAATCACCCAGTTACGTTGTGACGTTTGGTAGCACACAAAGTGTTCCTCCGGTAAACGGGAGTTGCATAATCTCATAGTCATAGGAACATGTATAAGTCATGAAGAAAGCAATAGCAACATACTAAACGATCAAGTGCTAAGCTAACGGAATGGGTCAAGTCAATCACATCATTCTCCTAATGATGTGATTCCGTTAATCAAATGACAACTCATGTCTATGGTTAGGAAACATAACCATCTTTAATTAACGAGCTAGTCAAGTAGAGGCATACTAGTGACACTCTGTTTGTCTATGTATTCATACATGTATTATGTTTCCGGTTAATACAATTCTAGCATGAATAATAAACATTTATCATGAAATAAGGAAATAAATAATAACTTTATTATTGCCTCTAGGGCATATTTCCTTCAAAAACATTTTGCAGGAACCTCTCAATGTCTTCTTCATCAAGGAATTCATCCTCTGCATCTTGTCCAAGTGAGTCTTCTTGTTCTTCTATATCTCCTTCTTCATTGCTATGGCCTGCACTTGAGTTTGTTTTAGCTATTGCTCTTCTTTTGTCAACATCCTCAGGCTCCTGCAAGTTTAGGGTTTAGTTTTAGTTTTTTTTCCTGATATAATGTTTCAACTTCATATATGTTCATCATTTGTTATTTCTGAAATTTTTGTAGTGTGTACCTATTGCAGATTCAAGTTGTAGAACAGGTTTCTGTCCCATGGATTAGATTCTCCTCCACCATCTTCACTTGCCGCCACTTCATGATGCAAGTCTCCCTCCAATGTCTACAAAGTATGTTAGTATAGTGGATGCCAATGCATTTTCTTTGGTATTTCTTGTAATTGTTATTCAGCAGTTATCTTGCTTACATTGTTGTCTATTTCTGTGTTGAAACTATCATCTGCTTTGCTCTTGTAGTTCTGCTGAATAGTTTTCACAACATACGTTGATGCATCTCCAGAATGTACTTGCATGGTTCATCACAACTTATAATTTAGAATTTTTGATGTTTTGCAGTAGTTGTTTTTTTGTCATTTTTTGATTTTTTTTTACCTTGTATATAATATCTGAATGAAGGAGGGCAGTGAATGAAAATGTATCCTGCAGTATAATACATTTTTAGTATTTTTTTCAAACATAATGAAAAAGCTCATGCAACATAAATGAAGGAGCACAATGAATGAAAATGCGGGACGAAAGTTTAGCTACTGTATCTCACATTGAGTATCAGTTCTTCCTGTGACAGTCTTAGTAGGTCATCTTCAGCTAGTGCCCTCATCATGCTCCTCTCTTGACCCATTTTTAAAAAGAAAAATGTCAGTGTTAGTGTAATCATGAGCAACCAAGCATTTTTTTAGTGAGATGTAGGAACTTTCAATGTTCTGTCTCCGCTGTTTTAAAGTAGCTTATGCTCTCTACTTTAGTAGTTTGGCTCTATAATTTTTTCTGGCTGCTTTGCACTGTTAGTTCCTAGTTTCTAGTATTTTTGTACAGTGGGATTTACAGTTTAGTAAAACTTTCTAAGTACATGCATGCATTTTACAGTAGTATTTTCGCTGGAAACTACAAGTTACTTACATAGTTTTTACTGTGGGATTTTACATTGTAGGAGTGTATTTATACTGGAAATCACTAGTTACCTAAAGTAATTTTTACACTGAAAATTACACAGGAAATTACAAGTTACTTACAGTAGTTTTTTACACTGGGATTTTTCATTGTAAAACATTGTAATTACATTGGAAACTATTTACAGTAGTTTTTATTGTTGGATTTACACTGTAAGACATGATTTTACAATGGAAATTTCAAGTTACCTACACACTGGGATTTTACACTGTAAAGCATGATTTTACACTGTAAATTACAAGTTACCTACAGTAGTTTACACACTGGGATTTTTCACCATAAAGCATGATTTTACACTGGAAATTACAAAACTACTGTAGTTTACACACTGGGATTTTACAATGTAAAGCATGTAATTACATTGAAAATTACAAGGTACTTACAATAGGTTTTTACTGTGGGTTTTACACTGTAAAATATGTTTTTACTCTGGAAATTACAAGTTAATTACATGTTACTTACACTGGGATATACACTGGAAATTACCCTACTTACACTAGAATTTTCTAGGGATTTACACCGCAAATTGTTTATTTTCCCTCTATAATTATTCTTGTAAGTTTTCTGAATTTTTTTACACTGTATTTTTTCCATTCGAATCATTTCAATGCTTTTCAATGTATTTTCCCATGATGATGTCAATGTAATTGATCACAGAATTTAAGTAATTTCCCAGAAGTTCAGCAGATGTTGATCTATCTCTTTTTGTAGATGAAGAAAATTCCTCCCTGATCTGTTCATGCGAGAGGGGCAGAGAGAAGTTGGTGAGCAGTTGAGATGCTGACCTGTGGATCATGATGCTGATTCCCGTCTGATGATCTTCTTTCTTGCTGCTCGTCTCGTGCCTTGCAAGTTGGGCACATGCTGTGTGGCCCTGGAGATGGAGAGAGGGGTAGGTCCCTGATTTTTCTGGAGTGGGTTGTTGACCAGGGTTACCGGGTCAAATATTTTGCCTGACCCATTTTTTGGCGTCCTTTTAGCGCTATCGTCTGTTTTCGTGGCAGTACAGGTGTCATATGGTCATTTGTCAGATTTTTTGAATGTTCTTGAACTGAAAAGCATTCAAGCGTCAAATAGACAGTCCGAAAATTAAATCTAAACACACTCCTCATGTCCAGTCAGATTAGACAAGAAGAGTATAACAAACATGTCGGCGGTCATATGAGCCGAGCACAGGTAAGTGAATGGTCTTTGAGAAGGGAAAATATCACAAATTGCTATAGCGGAAGCACATGCTGCAGTCATCAAAGCCTCATGGAAATATATATTTTTTGCATATCAAATTACTACACAATACAATGAATTAGCCCCTCCTCAAACCCGAACCACTCTCCCCCGCTGGCGATTGTTTGGGTAAAGTAGCCTGCGGACCAATCCGTACCATACGCACCATCCGCAGCTGTACCATACGCACAATCCACAAAACCATCCGCAGCTGTCCCGGAATCCGCACAATCCGCACAACCATCCGCACAACCATCCGCAGCTGTCCCAGGAGCATCCGCAGCATCCGCAGAAACATCCGCAGAAACATCTGCATAACCATTCGCAGTTGTCTCGAAACCATCCGCGGCTGTCCCGGAAATGGAATGGTGGCTTGAAGAACTCCTCCACGCCCTTCTTAAACCAATCCTTGTCACAATAGGAGCGATTGAACATGGCAGTGGATAGAAGCCAGACGACGGTAATGAACTCACCGCCACTGTTGAGCTGCCTGGCGTGGGAATCCCTGCTGCAGTGGTGGGCTGCATAGCACAACATCTCCACCCACACCCCAAGTACCACCCGCCGCACCTCCTGTTCGCCCCGTGCCTCCATCGTCTCTAGCAGCCCAACAGCAAGCTCCGCTACACGGGCTAAGGCAGGTGGAGGTGAAGGTCTCAAACGCAGCTTCACGCTGCTTCTGTCCAGCTCCTCCAGCTTTTTATTTATTATGTTCAGCTCCTCCAGGTTCTCCCTTGAACCGTCAACCTCCAACCTTATTTTTTTCAGCTCCTCCCCTATTTCGTGCAACTCCCATCTTCTGCGCCCCTCCTCCATTAGTATGTCCAGCTCCTCCCTTATTATGTCCAACTTCCCCCTTACTCTATCCAGCTCGTCCCCGTCCCTTCTTGTGTCCACATCCCACATTCTTCTTCTGTTGTCCAGCTTCCCCCTTCTGCTAATGCGGTCCACCTTAGAAAAATCAAGACTCTCATATGTTGCTTCATTATTGGCATACAATCCGGGGCGAACAGGGCTAGGCAGCATGTAGGGGCGTTGAACAAGGAGGAATATCATATAGTTAGACACTTCCCTGATTGCCTCCAAAACATAATCTTGCTCTTCCACACAAGATGGCCTTGACAAGAATATTTTGGTGGCAAAGTGCCAGGAAAGGATTTTTTCATCAAAATCAATACCAGCGCGCGAGGTAGGATCCTCGAAGAAACCGTGCCATGGGTTCAGTGCGGACTGACCACTGTAACTCCTCATAATATCCTCATTGCCTTTACATGCCCCCACCATTCTGCATACCTCTTCCAACACCGACTTCTTAGTATCATCTGAAATGACAGGTAAGGAGTGGTGCAGCTTCTTCCACAAATCTTTGCATCCCATTGCCAGGCCCCGCGCAGACACGCAGTCTCCACTGCCATGGGATGAGTTCAACAACTCGGGCTGTCCAATGGAACCTGACCATCTTCTATTTCTTTCTGCAGCCTTGACACATCGCCGGACAGATACGACTATGTTGTGAAGCCGATGCCATCTTCTAGCATGCAACAATGCGCATGTCCATGTTGATCCCATTGCCTTCAACACCGCTGTCATCTCTAGGAGGACAGCCCCAGCTATTAACATGTATGTGACAATGGCATCAACTCTGTTGAAGTCATTCTTGCCAATGCTTGACTGAAATAGGAAGAAAGCAGTGATGGTGGCAACTGATGAAATGGCACGGATGAAGCATCCATACCATGTGAAGACCACCGATGCCTTGGTATATAAGAAATCATGCATCAAGGAGAGCTGCATCTCAACCAAATCGAACATTTGGCTCTTGTTATCAAATAGCTCTATGGCTTTACTCTGGAATGTCGATGGCCAGAACTTATAGTCCACCAACTGAGCCATGCAAATGGGAAGCAGGTAATGAGCTCCCTGTAGAACCTCTTCATGATCCAACTTCTGCCCTTGGCCCCACTGTGCATGCAGTTCTCGTTTGGCTTCACTCTTCCTGCTGTCGACAAACTTACTCATGTTGTCCAGGCTGGAGGACTTGAGCGCCCATACTCTCTCCCCATACTTGAGAACACCGCTGACAAATATCAGCACAGCGGCTACGAGCAAGGTCCAACTGCCAGCAACATACTTGTAGAGGACATAAGCCACTCCCATCGTCTGCGCCCCAAAAGAAAGCAGGTGGCGCGGCCAGAGCTGGCTGTCTTCTATGGAGTAGGCGGTGATGTTGTCCTGGCCACCGAGATGCACCAGCAAGAATGGCGCCCAGAATGCCAGGAGCTGTTGGTGCCCGTGGGACTTGCCATAGAAGGACATGTGGCCGAGGATGAATACCGCTATGTAGTCTGCCAGCAGGTATGCTAGCCAGAGAAAGGTCCTTGCGACGGTGGAGATGTTCCGCCGCCGCATCGTAGCGAACATGAGCAGGAACACTTGAAGCATGAAGCTAACAAGCACTAGGATTTGGACCCCCCAACCATTCCATAGGTGCACCGCTCCAGCCATCAGTGACCACTGAATGCACACGAGAATCATCATATTACAAACAAATTAGTTGAAGTACATACATATATTTCCTTCAAAAGAAGTACACAAGCAACCACGGAGATGATATTACAACCAACATGACAGTCGAATTAAACTAGTAAAATTGCCCATATACATGATATACTAATGGAATGTACATGCATATACAATTTTCTACCATGATGGCCGCTAGGGAATCTATTTAGAACTAATTAACTAGTGAAAAATATGGTACCAGTTAATTAATTGCTGGTGTACATAGTTCCTGGTTTATAAGTTTTCCTATATCTACACCGTCCAGATGTAGACATGATATATGTACCACATATTCCATAGCAACAATAGAACTAATCATGTGAGTCACTTGTGCTGACTGACGTGCTTGACTAGTAATTTTCCTACAATTAATGCTTCACCCAAATATGCTGTACAATTCTATGTTTGTAGATGCACAAAATACTCTACTAGCATATTTTTGATATATAAGACAAAGGTAACACAATTTGCTCTGTTATAGAGCACATGATTTGCAGTAGAGGTAGATCTTGAACGGGTAAGAGAGAGATTCACCTTAATTAACGGAAGAAGAAACGAGACGATCGAGGCTTACTCCCACGTAGCAGTCAGACAAAGATGGAGCAATACTTAAAATTTGGATGCTTTAGTTGATAAGCAACTTGGTCATCTGGGGAGCAATATGTGTATCAAAGGCTGGTAGGGAATCTGGTCCCTTGCCCAGTCCACAAGCCTCCCTATTGCTTCTCTTTGAAGGAAAAAAAGGCACTAGCTTTACCCATATATAATTAGTAGGGTAAACCGCTTGCGCTTTGGACGATTCCTCTTTTGCTTTTGCTTTTGCTTTTGTGGCTGCAGAACCTTAGGAAGAGAACCCATCCTGCTGGAAGCAAGATACTACAATTTTTATTTATTTTAGAACAAGAAGGAATAAAGGTCGGAGCACCCAGTTATTACCTTAGGGCCGGATTCATCTCCTCCGGTCAAGACGCGGCTGGTGCTGGATCCAGGGCTTCGATTCGCTGGTAAAGAAGGATCTGGCGGTGCTCCGTTTTGGGGAAGGAAGGGGAGGGAGCTAGTGGCGGCGGTGGCGACCATATGCGGGACGGCGAGATGGCGGAGCGCGACATTGGTACCAAGTGTCGATGGAGGCGGCGCTGCGGTGGGAGCGGCCGAGGAGATGCACTACCACTTGTGGGCTTCCAAAATTCTGTCCTGTCTGATGACCTGTGATGATGATGCAAGATCTCGGCCTTTTCATACACAAACTTGTTTTTTTAGATAGATGGTGGAAGGAAAAAAGAAAACTTACAATGAAATAGCAAGAAGGCATAGACTGCCGCAAATACATTAACATTACACATCCCTAAGTCTCGGGTTGCAGTAGAACTCCCTTGTAACAGCCTCTAGAGATCTATCTGCAGGGTTTGGGATTCATGGTCAACATGGTTGAGGCAACACAATGCAACCAGAGCAGATTCGGCAAAAGTAAATGTTGTTAGCTCCTCTGGAGTGCAAGCTATCAGTTTATTAAGCTTCTCCACAATATCGTCAGCGGACGTCTAGTTTATTACAGCATAATTGACAGCATGGGAGGTGGCCCGCCCCGCAGGGTAGAGTCTGGTTGCCAGGGAAGTGGATTTTTCATTTTTGTTTCCCACAGACCTTGCTCGGTCAGGCTTGAGGCATAGCTTTTCCATGCCTCTGCGTGCAGGAAAAGACGGCCCAGTAGTATTTGGAATACCCCCTTTCCCCTGCTGCACGCCACTCATGGCGGCCGTGGAGGTGGACAATGTGTGGCAAATTTAAACTAAAACCACGACGAGTAAATCGGAACGGACGGAGTAATAACAGGAAGCAGCACGTATGAAGGGCGCATCTGATGCTAAAAAACAGCAGCAGCAGCAAAGCAACAAATGGATGGCCCAATCGACTACCCCAAACCAACTGCAAACAGATCTAAGCACCATTTCTCACAGCACAAAGAGTACATACACTATCTACAACTACCGATCTGAACCACTGCTCAATGCCCACCCCCCTACCCGCACAACAAGGCTTAGGTGTTGGGAAAGTGGGAAATCGGTAGGAGCAGCCTGCAATGCAGCCAAGACAGGGCAGACTCTATCCACTGCCCATGCTATCTCACATCCCATAGAGTCCTAAAGTATGAACCTCAAAACACAAAGTCCAAACTCCAAAATGTTGAAACAGGATACTTAATCTTCAGTATAAATGATAGCCTTACTGCCCAAAGAAAGATGAAAGATTAATCAATCTGGTTTTTGAAATTGAAGAAATGATCAATTTTTATTGCAGCTGGAAATGCTTTAAAACGGGTTGCATGCAGAACAAAAACAGGTTAACACAAGAAGATAACTGATCACAAAATTGCACGCCGGGTTAAGGTCATAAAGCATACCCGCTGATGCATATCTTCTAGTTTGTCAGATAAAGCTTGCGTTGTTAGCTTCAGATTCTCATTTAGGTACACAAACGTCTCCTTCACACACAGCATTAAAGCATCCAACCTTCTGTCCGATTGCGGGAATGCTGCCTACAAATAGAGTAGAAAAATGTTAGGAAGTCGTATATGAGCATGGATACAGGTGCACACAGTATCCTGTTGAGGCACCCAGATGTCTTCAAAATTGATAATATTCATGCATACGGTGCATTAAAATATGTGAGAATCTCATCCAAAAATATGACTAATTGTTGCCTGCACTAACTGAAGAGCATTTCAGTTTAAAGGTGACCAACTCTTGTTTTTATGTGCAGGCCACAGCGGATCTTAGTTCTATGGAATTTTTCAGGATAACGCTACATCCACAAAAAAAATCATAATTTCCGAACTCTTCAAGTTGTCTCAAACGACATGGTGCACACCACACTTAAAGAATGTGAAAGTATTTTTTTCTCTATGTTTTGACAGGTCAGTATAACCAACATAACATATTAATCAAGAACAAGAAAGAACTGAACAAATAAAGCATGTTTGGTGAAAAAGCAAAAAAGCAACATATACTAGCTAATTCAGTTTAACAATAGCAGTAAGCTACGCCAATCAGGCTAAACAGCCGGCATGTTTGCTGTGATCAGATATTTGAGCTCTAGCATTTCTGGAAAAAATCAGAGTTTCCACAGACATTTTAAGGATGTACTACCTCCATCCCATAATATAAGATGTTATTACAACCAATATTATGGGAAGGGGGGGGGGGGGGGGGGGGTACCGTCACCTCATTTGAGTGATATGCTACAAAAAACAATAATAAAATCATATTAACTGGCTAAATCTCCGCCACCGCCCGCCGCTCGCCGACCGCCGCAGTAGCACCGAAGCGAGAGAGGGGAAGGAAGGAAGGAAGGAGCAAAGGAGGAGGAGTCGGCGGACCACCTACACTTGGCAAAGTTTTTTTTTTCTGAACCCTTTTTTTCTTACTTTTTTTTACATGGAACACTGGTATTTCATTTAATACACAGCAGAATTGCCAGTTGTAGGACGGGTTACATCAGCAGGGAAGTCATCTAGCCATAACCCATTGGCGAAACCAACCTGTGGTTGGATGGCTAGAGGGACTGTGGTATCCCCACCCCACTAGGGTTCAAATCCTGGTGCTCGCATTTATTCCTAGATTTATTTCAGGATTTCCGACGATGCGTATTTAGTGGGAGGAGATGTTCCCGTCGACAACGAGGCTCAGTCTTTCGGAGGTGCTCATAGGGGTGAGTGTATGCGCGTGTATATGAGCACTTGCGTTAGTGCGCGTAGTTTGCGGTTCCACGGGAGATGGAATCGAGCCATCGCCTACCTATCTCGCTATGCTGTAGCTGTTGCGGGCTGGTGAACATCGACGACCAGGGCGACATGGATATGCCATCAGATCAGAATACTACTGTAGAATGGATGCTTAGCTTAGCAGTCACAGCTAGCCATATATGATACGCACCCACCGAATCGGACTGTTTATAAGCATAATATGCCACTTATATAAATGTACCAGTCGAACTGAATGATTCGCGCGCATATGCCACTTGTATGAAATTCGGTTCTAGGTTCTTACCACGTGCGCTGGAAAGCAAGAATAAAGCTAGAATAGCCAGTTTGATCAATGTCCGTCGTTTGTGGTGCGTGCGTCAGCAACGTGCCAAGGCATATTTCCTGCCATAGGTTAACTGCACTTGCATAGCTATATGATAAGCATTTCTTAGTCGTCGTCACCAGAAAACACTAGCAGATTTACAATGGCCGGTCGGTTTTGGGAAGCCAATCAAGAAACTGCAGTCCATACTGACTGAGTGATATTGAGTGCTTTGGATGATTAATCGGCTCTGGAAAACCAAACTGGAACTTTAAGCGTCGTCACTCATCTGTTTGGGTAGTCACCGTGACCAGGCCGTAACACTGCATAGCTAGACAAAATCACAGACACTTGTTATGCATCAACAGGAACCACCCAGGATTCCTTCTGAAACTGTAGTAAACACAAAAGACAATGGTCTGTTTTGGGGTTGCCCTGCCCTAGGAGTCGAGATAAGAGAACAAAACAGAAACTGCAATTCATCATGCAGTGAGTCGAGCAGAGCCGGGAGGAGGCTACTGCTCGCCGTGAGGATAAGCAAAGGAATGTAGCTCTTGGGATGTTATTTAGTTAATGTCGACACGATTAAGACAAGCCCTAATTAACCACCATCAACACCAGCAATTCCCTGCCACCAGCAGGCATAACAAACAAGCATTATTTTTACGAGCACGCTTGGACTACAATTTTCCATTATTATTTAGATGAGCAAGCTCGCACTCCCAGTACTAATTACACGGAGCTAGATACCTTGCTGGCTTGCTGATCGCCCGGTCTAGACTAACAGGAGAAAGGAAAAAATGGATCTCGTTCTCATCCATCTACCTACCTATCTCAAGTTCTGAACTCAGCGTCAACGGTGAGCTTCTCCTTCTCACCGGCGAGCGGCTGCCCATGTTCGGTGACCTAGCTGGGGGGCGTCGGGATCGCCGAGCTTGTCCTTGAAGGCATCCGTAACTCCAACAATCAGGGTACGGAAGCTAGTCAGAAATTGCAGGTCGGTGAGGTAGCAGGCTGCTAGCTGAGATGGCCAACGTTACAGAATACTAGTAAGTATGCACGTGCAACGCACGTATCATATAGTTATGAAATAGAGAGAAAATTGGATCACAGGAAGGGAAGCGGTGGCATAAGTGTCGAGGAAGGAGGATTGATTATTGTGGCGGCCATGCCTGCAGGTTTCCTTGGTATTTCGAAGCTAATTTTAGTGACTCCTTTAATTACGTTGGACTATTGTGCAAAAGATTATTGGGGATTTTTTGTGTGTAAAATTAGTAATCAATAATTGGAAAACATGCCCGTGCTGGATGGAAGAGGTAAAAGAAATTTTCAAGGTAAGACCTGAAGCTTCCTTGAACTAAATGTTGGTTATGCAAGCAGTCGAAGTTAGGATCTAGCGTGTCAGTTATGCACTCTCAAGAATGTAAATCTTTGAACTTGTCTATCAAGTCAAGGATACACGATCCAACTATTGACATACTTTATAAAATCTGTCAGAACACCGTCTATAATAAAAATAGCAAAAAAGCTATACAACAATATAGAGTTGCGGGTGATACCAGGTGTTTCAAGCGTCGCGGCCAAGTCATTGTTTTCCGAGTTAGCCGCGTCTCGTTTTCTTTGACGTGCCTGTCGCTGCTTCAGTAGGTATTCGGATCTCTTTTCTTCACTCATTCGAGCATACCAACCTTGACACCTTGGTTTTTTCTGGGCCGGTAGAGTAACATCCGAAAATTCAGCAATATTTGTGTGCGGCGTGCCTGCATTATGACTCTGCCCTGTCACAACAACTTCGCACACAACACATGAGAGCAGAACTGGATAATGGAAAACGTCACAAAGTACTACTCCCTCCCATCCATAATAAGTGTCACAGTTTTAAACTATATTTGATAAAGAAATATGTGTGTGAATGAACTAACCTTTTCCATTCCTATTTAAGCCATCAGTAAGAGGAATCATTTTGACAACTCCATTATTCGCAGCTATAAATTAGACAATGTTGTACCTTAGTTTAAAACTGCGACACTTACTTTGAACCGGAGGGTATATTTGATAAAGAAAAACGTGTGTGAATGAACTAACATTTTCCATTCCTAGTTGAGCCATCTTTAAGAGGAATCATTTCGACAACTCCATCGTTCACAGCTACAAATTAGACAATGATGTCAGTTTTGAGGTTTTGTCAGACACACAGAATAATCTCAACCATGGGTCAGCAAAGTGCACAAACATGGACCTTTTGCAAACGTGTTTGTGACATCAGTAGACAGAGCACGTTCGCTCCTAACCAATCCGCTAGATGGTGGAGATGACTTAGTTGCATCTTTTTTTGCCTGGCGTGCTATTCGTAGTTTCTTTAGGTATTCCGCTTTCTTCTCACCGGAAAGACAAGCATACCAGCCTCCAACATTGCTCCGATTACTCTCCAACCCAGTACATGATTCCGAATTCTGCAACAAATGGATTTTGAATCTGGATTAGCAAACAAAGAGTAGTTATCACCGAAGAGCACTGAAGAAGGGAACATATAGGACGTTAGTTGGCTGTGAGCCCACTCAGATTTAGATTTGAATAATGCTCTCATGGATGGCTTTTGCAAAGTTCAAAAAGTTTGATAGTGCACAAAAAATTATCACTGGTTTTCTGAGATGGAGATCATAAAGTAGCACTTCTGAATTGAAAAATCTAATGTACTGTTTGTAGACGCTATGTCAGTTTGTTAGGTAGATGTAACTCGGCCCCAAAGTTTGTAGAAAGCGAAGCACATCACACTACTACCTTTTTAGTTAATCTTTTCAAACTGTTATTAGTAATCACCAGCTTCCGGTTAGGACAATCCAAAACCTTTAATAATCAGTACAACACATTCCGAAAGATCAAACAATTTGAGGGAGCTAACAATGACAGTGACAATTCGGTTTGAATTTATTTGGTCAGTATAGGCACCTTCGAATTATGTTGATCGGTCCCAATGGATTTGATTCCCGACTGCATATCTTACGTAACACGTCCGATTGCCCCGCACGCTCGTTGAGGTAGCCGCTCAGTGCTGTTGAAACATCTGGCAAAAGATCAATATACAAAATATGCTGGATTCAGAACGCTAAACCAATTCACAAAGGAGTGGGAGCACATGTACGTAAAGCTTCGCTCAAACGAGCAGAGAGGCGGGTTAATTGATATATTGTAGACAGGGCCGGTACTGAGAATTCAAGGCCCCGAGGCCCTTCGAGGCTCTTAGTATAAATGTGTAATAGTAATTAACATATGTAGGAGACGTGCTCGAGATCTAACAATGAGAGGGGAAAGAAGGTTTATTTAATAAACACACAAATAAAAGCAAACACCTCAATGCGTACAAAGCGAGCTGATCAAGCATATCCAACTGTACCACTGTGACAACATTGCCAAGAAAGGATTCAAGACCAGCTGCGCCGTCGGCCAGTCTCCATAGGCTGAGGCCAACATCTTGCAGCGCGCACGCACCATAGTACGTACGAACTGCGGGCTTTAAACAGTAAGGCCGTGGCATATGCTACAGGAAATCAGTATGTACGAGCAGTTTAATTAGGATTATCATCAAGTTCGGCAGCAGGTAGGCAGTAGGGATTGATGCTAAGTATGGGGCTCTGCTCGTACCACAGTACCACGTACGAACCAGCTGCACCGAGCTCAATTACTATTGTTCGACTTGCTGCGAAGGGATTCCCATCTTAACTGGATGGAGATTACGTGTGTGGCGTACGAATTTGCAGGCCCGAATCGATCGGGTGGATCCTTAGCGGGAGGTACGTCTTGTCTCCCTGTAGCGAGCAGGCGTTTAAATGGAGCTGCGATGGGATCAGGCTTTAATTATTTGCCTGGCGCTGATCAGGCCTTTTGTTCCTCGAAAATGAATTTGATCCAGGATGAATTGTTGGTCGATCTCTGAACCCCAGTTCCAGACAAGTTTGAGTAATTAGAAGTACATGCGAAGGCATAGGACGCTAGTTGATATTTTCTTTCTATGTACGCAGCACACAAGACTGAGTTTCAAAAAATATATATGATGGAGTAGATCATGGTAATTCTTGCTAATTGATATGACTAAAATAGGCCCATGTTGGAGCGAGATCGTGGTAATTATTACGTAATTATGATGGCGTAGATCATGGTAATTATTGCTAATTGATTATGGTAAGTGATGTGATACAACATTGAGGCAATCTGGTCCACTGAGAGATGGCGGATATGTGGCTGAGATGTAATGTTTCTGCTACAACTCGATTGTTTAATAGTAGTAGAGATTGCGATGATGTTGCAGTAACCAATTTTATTGTGGAATGCGCTCATGGCTGCCAAGGTCGTACTTGTCCTGATTTTGATGCCAATTAGTGCCTTCGGGAAACAGTATCATCAGGTTGGGGTGACCCGCTTCCTCTTCCAGGGAGCCACATGTTCATGCTCATAATTTGGACAGTTCTTGTCCAAATTGTTGGAACCAACACAAGGGCAACCATCACTGCTGATGATGATGCCGGTTAAAAGCTTGGCCCTTAAATCGAGTTCCTCCGTGTTCTTAGTTTGGCCAAAAATTACACCCTCTATGCATTTGAGAAGACAAGAAGCAATGGCGGAGCTTGAATACAATTTTAGGGCCAATGAGATCTAGAACATGGTTGAGGGGGCTAATTTGGAACATCATGGTTGAATTTATGTTATATAGGTACTAACATAGTGGATTTTCCAATGAGTTGGGTTGGGGGGGGGGGGGGGGGGGGGGGGGGGGGAGGGGGGCGAGGCCCCAACTGAGCTCCGCCATTTGCCAGAAGGTCTTCCGTTCTTGGCTGTAACTCTCGCCTTATTATTAGATATATGGAACAATTACTAGGAGAAAGCCACCGATCATCTGAACATGAGTTGATTCCACCACTTATTGTGATGGGCAAAGAGAAGCCGGAAATTGAGGAAACACCTCATGGGTATACCATCAAGCAGAAGAAGAAGAACTTGGTCACCATTGATAGAGTTCGGCGATGGCGACCAATAACGACATCCTTTTGGCATGCCGGCCATGGCTTAAAGATTAATGGCTTTCATTTGCATTATTCAAACTGCTTAGACATGAGATTGCAAAGTGCCACCTTGTTCTACTGGCTCCACCAAGCCTCTCAATTTTTCCCTAAATGTACTGCTTAACAAGGGAAATCCAGACACAGAATTTAGAGGCATTGCACATCAAGTATCCTTTGTGCTTGATTCTTTTTATTCATCTCTACTAACGTGAAACTTTGGGCAACTGGTGCTAGTTCTTAACATCATTCTCTCTCTCCCTCAATTGTTATTTGGTGTTTGACTCTAGTGACAAAATGGTTATGTACTCCTGAGAGTACGTAGTCCCGCTCCTTATATACTACATAGATGAATCTTTTGTACCTCTTTAGTATTTTAAATATACTTCATTAATAATTACTAGATACTCCCTCTATCCATATATAGAGCCTAATGCATTTTCCACAACTAACTTTGACCACATGTTAGAGCAATAATATATAACGACATGCAAGTTACACAAAGCATACCGTTAAATTCGTACGTGAAAGGCGCTTCCAATAATATAATTTTTGCATTACACATCTCATATACTAGTAATCTTTTCAATAGTCAAAGACAGTATCAAAAAGCGCATTAGGCCCTATATATATGGATGGAGGTAGTAGCCCAAAGTGAGTTTCCCGACAAATTACATTTGAGACCGCATATTTTATTTTATTTGCAAATAAACTGCAGTATTGTACGTAAAAATTATATATTGCATAAACAAAGGGTTTCAATGATATTTTTGTGAAACTTGTATTGAGGTATATATATTAGAATAAAGAGGTATAATAGGTTTGTTAGGTATATTTGAATGTAGGAGTATATACTACCAGAAGTACAAAAAAATTGTGTATTTATAATCAATCAGATATTTTGTGTACCATCGTGCATGTTACCCAAGTACTTAAAAGAGAACTGGCTCTATTTGGATGAGAACATATTGTACTTCGGCAACTTACTTTTAAGCTTTTATGCTTGCCGAGGCATGTGAGATCATATCCAACTTATGTTCCAACTGGTTCAAGATAACTCTGCTTTGTAGCAATTTAATCCATGTCTCTTGGCAGCAATCTCCTAAAATGTAGAGATTGCTTGGTCTTGTCCTCAAGTTCAAGATCAAGTTCATACATAATTGGACACATCAAATGGGTCAAATCTTGCTACTAGCACACCCACAGCCGAAAAAATGTCTCTTTAACCAGCCATTCTTTTACTTCTCTAGACTGAGGCCGAGGGTGCAACAGGCCAGTGTAACATTAGACGTGAAGGCCTCCATTATCAACACGTTGAAAACTAGGAGTGGTTTCTTGAGCTAAGGCACCACTGCTCTCCAGAACAGTGGGACAGACAATCATGTCCTCTCAGCATGCAAAGAGCAAGACACATCCCAAGTTCCACCTTATTTATACCTACACTAATTGACTTACAGCTCATACAAATTCTAAAGCCTTGAAATAAGTAGGCCAGATAAATAAGGAAGAATTCTTTTCTAGCTTCCTCGTGTTATATGCATGGCTCGTTGAGCTAAATATGAGATGTTTCATACTAAATCATGTGTGTTTGAAGAAATGCAACTCTCATGTTGGTCAAACTTTCTTAATTAAGCTCGAATTTACAACTGTCCTTTAAATAAAATTGCCAAAAATCAGCTCTAATTTACAAACCCATTCGCACACTCGCAAACTTCGCTGCAACATACATAATACATGTCTGGATGGATAGTTCTTTTTCTTGGAACTTAATGCCATATTCAAGTTTTTTAAGACCAGGGCATGAATCGTTCCCAAATCAGTGTCAATGTTGATCTAAAACAACAAAATGAGTTAATTTTGTGTCCTAATGAAAGAGAATTAGCTGACCGATCAAGTGTTGCTCTGTTTTTGTGTCCTAATGAAAGAGATGTAGCTGACCCGGTTGAATTAATTAGTACTCCCTCTGTAAAGTAATATAAGATCGTTTAGTGATGGGAATATATGTAAGCAGCACATACATGAACAACACAAGCATTACAACACCAAAGATGGCGCAACCCGACTCATACACCGCTAGATGGCATGACTCGACATCATGACCCATATATAAAGCCAAAGAAGGTGAGACCAAAACAACCAAGTACTTACGACATAAAATACGATAGACAAGAGCTTACAATTCCCACAGAAGAATAGTGCTGCTGGATTGCATGATGCTGGTCTGCCGGCGTGCCATGCAGTTAATCGGTCCTCATCTATGAAGATGTACCTCCACGTGGCACCACCACCGTCCCAGAGAGTCTGTCTGATGAGGCCACCTCGTCTCAATGCCACATTCCCCGCACTCGTGGACGCAGACTCCACTCAATTAAGAGCCAGTCTGTTGCTCATAAATTGTTCTGTTGTCGGTGGCCTTGTTGCATTCAATCTGTCTGCCTGATTGTGTATGCACTAATAAGATTCTTTTTCCTATCCACTGTTGCACGACAAAGCAGTAGAAGTACTACGACTACTTCCTCTATCGTCCTCGACGCGCCTCGTTCACACAAAACAAAAATATGGTTTTCCCATCCTTTCGTTGCAACGCACACAATCAACGATATATAATTAAACCGATTCTTAAAAAAATTGATTGATGTACTAAAAGGACTGATGGTGACCTGCCGCTTGCAATGAAGTTTGCCAAGCCAAAATTTAATTTGAACACTTTAGGCACCTACAGTTTAATAATTGTACTGATTAAGTATATGTATATAGTTCTCGCAAAAAGGGTATATGTATATAGTCAGTGCAGGCAGGCAGGGGAGTAGCATGTTGTTGCCTCTCGTTGTTGGCACGCACGCGCTCCTCCATAATATGCTTTGTTGGCGCTCAATCCAGCACTGGGAAACGCGATCAACAACTGGCGACTAATTAATTGCTCGTACAACATATGGTGTACTATGTGTTGTTAGGGTGTCTCATGTTAGGTGTGGTGTTTCGTTTTTTTGTGGTGTGGTTTAGGGGGAAAAAATTCACTAGCTCAAATTTCATTTTTCTATTGACTTGCTTGTATGAGGATTTTTTTTAGCATTTTGTATCCGTTCGTCCGTTTATGCCTTTATTCAAGGATTTCTATCTCCTCGTAGTTTAGTTCAGCCCCGAGACAGTAGTAGGTGTTGTCTACCAAGCGCCGACATATTTGTTTGAATGGAAATAAGCTGTCAATATAAATTAATTGTCAATTATTTTTAAATAAACAATATAAATTACTTAATAAATATGGTTGAGAAACTCACAAAATGGTAGAACTGTAGGCGTCTGCACATCGACCCAGATGTTTCAATTTCATCTTCCGGACGAATATCAAAGGTGATAAGCATATTAGGCTCAAATGCATAAGCCTTGCCTAGTAGTGTCAGCCCATACCCCGTGCTACTGCTAACGGGCCCTATCCTCGTCCTCCGCGGCCCGTTCCACCTCCCGCGCACACTCTCTTGCTCGCTCTCTCTCGCCCATCCTCCGTGATGGATCCCAGCGTCTTTGTTAACTTTCCCGTCCATAGATGACAGCCCTACATGCCCGTACACACACAACTCCGTCATCGACAGCACACATGTCGAGACCTGATAGATATGTCTGATTTGATTTGCACCTGGAAGATGGACCGGGCGTTGCCGAAGATGAAGTCCACGACGCCGCTGATGACACAGTTCTCGTAGTAGTGCCTCCCAAACATATCGCACAACATGTCTTGAACACTGAAGAAGCCGCACCCATAGAACAACGATCAGTCACCATCAACTAGGGCAGCCACCGCTTGTGCCAGGTTGGCCCCGTCGTATGTGTTCTACAATGACAACTCACGTACGTCTAAGGCTGAAATCTTATTGTAGTCGTATCGATGGTGAGAAAAACCATTATATTGGGTGACATACTAACCTTGAACGTGATGTCGCGGGCATGATCGTCGACGTGAGAGGCGAAATTCGGGGTGTCGGCGGTGGTGGACGACCCACCTGCGTGGTCGGCCCACTCGATGGATGTCTGCAGCCTCCCCTCGCCTTCCAGCAGGATGGAGCTTTTGTTAAATGGCACAGTCACCTTCTCACTTCATCGTGTATCCATTACGAGAATACGAGAAACGCACATAGTCAAAATTTGCTTCATTATTATACCAATCAACTACCCACATGATGTATATATGAAATATTTTTCTTTTGAGACAACGCTTATATATGTGAAGAAAAGATGCACAGATCACGTGTAAGCGCCGACGGTGACGTGGACTCGGATCCATTGGTTGTTGCCGAAAGGGACAGAGTCAATGGCTGCTTGGATAGTCTGGAAGTTACCACGGCCTGTCTGGTCGACGAAGATGCTTTTAGCCACCGCTTGTGCAGCGTCACAGCGGTGAGATCCATCACTAATGGCTACGGCCAGCAGTCGCCGTAGTGCGAGCTTCTTTATGTCTCTTCGTCTTGTACCTATTAGTCTAAAGAGATGAGAAAGAAATGGCTAGTGGTTATAAATAATGAAGCAGACGGTGAGAAGCTCGACAAAAGAGCGAATCAACTCGGAAAGAAATAAGCCCGGTTTGGAAATGGGCAATCACCGATTTTATCTGTCAATTTTACAAAAAGTTTGAAACAAATATAAAAATAAGCTCATTGTATTGTGATACTTTGTTCATTTGGACAAAATAAAATATAGAAACTAGAAAATATTTTATCTACAAAATTTTGATATGATAAATGTTCACCATGTTGTAACAATTTGTTCATTTAGCGAAAATATATATTACTTATTCATAAAGTGCAATAAAATGTAGAATCTTGCATGAATCATAACATTGGATCAATATTCTCAACGTTGATGACATACTAAGAAATCCTCATGTGACTGATAAATAAAACAATTGTATTCTTATTTCGGAACCTACTAATCGTCAACATATAAATTATTTCATATTTATAGTAAGATTACACAAGTGGGAGGGGTTGTAACCGGATTGATGAAAAGTGGCAATACATAACATATTTATTGTAGAGTTATCTAAAGTAATGATGTCGAGATATTTCCAATTCATGAATATTGTAGATCAAAGATATGAAACACCCTGCTAGAATCTCTTCGATACGTAACAAACGTACTAAGGAATTATCTAAATTAATCAAGTCTTGGTACTTCCGTTCCATGAATATTATACATTCAAGACCTAGAACATACAACTTTAGAATATTCTATAGACCTAGAGGTTTTCTAAAAATATCTCATGGTAGTTCTTGATGTCCTCTAGAGCCCTGTTCTCAGACATCATTCTCGTGTCTAACACACCAAATCTTCTAGAAGCCTTTTGTAACTTTCTCAAAATTTCTATAACTTTTCTAGTGTGTAATTCTTATTGCTCAAAGCTGCCCCTCGATGTTACTTGTATGATGAATCATCTTCCTGCTAATCTTTTAGGCCAGGATATTCCACCTGTTTTTTATGGCATGGAGACTATCCTCACTTAAACTCGTTCATTGTTAATCCAAGATTTGTGATTACTCATTGTGCAATATTGTAACTCAATTTTACATTCTGCCCTTATCCATGCCTTCACATTTGCTCATTTCTCCTATGAAAGACTTATTGATCCACAATACAAGTATGGGTGTAGCCAGGCCCAGGCTATATTGGCCATGGCCTCGAGCATGGCAATACAATTCTTTGTTGACTATAGCTATTGTTCATTACTGTTAATCATTGTAGCACGAGGTTGGCCTGGGACACAATTAAATCCTAGCTACGCAACTGACTACTAGTATACATGAGATTTGGCCGTTTCGTATCTTAAAACTTTCAGTTGATGTGTTGACTTGAATGGAGGTCCATAAAGATATGATGAACCATACCGAACATATAGATTTTGCTCTCGGGGGCACATGCTTCCATTCAGAAAATTCAAAGCAAAGTGGAGAAGGTTCAAAAAGCATGGCGTGTAGATATTAAAGTGAATCATGTGCCAACAAATACTTATGATTTTCTTTTATTGATTTTGTGGTATGAATAAAACAAATGTGGGGATGTAGAATAGCATTTTCAGGTTTTGAAAAGGTAATTTCATTAGTAATTTTTACATCTCGCAAACGAATTGCGATTTTCATGAAGCCTAAAATCAGAAAATTACCCTCACACAGTAATTAACAGTGATGAACAATAGCCATAGTCAACAAAGAAAATCATAAGCTACAATGACCATCGTCCCATTTTTAGATTATTTTTAGATTAACAGTAATGAACAATAGCTATAGTAATCAAAGTACCTTTGTCGTCGTTGCGTGCTGCCGCATTGAGCATCGTCAGCCACCTCAGTAAAGTCGTCAAGCTCCACGCCATCATCTACACCTGTCACACAGCGGCACCATCCTCGATCTCCCCTACCTCTGTCGCATATCCAAGTATCTAATTAATTTCCAGTGTCTACACTATATCTTGTTGTAATATAATTTTCTACTACTTGGAATTGAGAAGTGGGTACTAGCAATGGGAGAATCACAACCGTCAATCAGATGCGCTGGAAGGCACCAACGGCGGCCTGGCGATCTCGTTCATCGGTTGTGGCAACAACCAAACCTTCGCGGCCTGGATATGCCGTCAGAATATCCATCCATCTCTTCCATTTCTCCATCTCTCATAATTCAGTCCAAGTAACCGGCCTTTAATCGGCTTGCTTGCCCTGCCGGTAAACATGCACAAGACACTCCAGTAGCGCTAGTGGAGACTGCTTGCGCGTGCTCACACCACTCAACAATTAGCTAGGTATATAGGCCTATCTCATGAACTGCCATGCTCTTCTTCTTCAAAAGAGACCAATAATTCTGCTTAAGAGTAATGCACTGACGCTCCTAGTACTCTATGGCAGAATGTGTTGCCTGTCGGTGGCCTTCCTTAATCTCAACTGATGATGCATGCAATCATAAAACGTAGAACCATTGTTTATTTTCCACCTGACCCGTCGACTCGCAAAAAAAAAAGATAAATTGAAACCACCTGTATTCAAAATGCAATACACCCAGCACTCCATACGATCGATCCAGCAGTATGATGAATCATAATCAGCATATAAGGACCAAAGAAAGCTCCCGTGATCTTCTTAGGCCATGCTTGGAATCGGTGTAATCAAATACAGACGTAT
The DNA here is from genome assembly GCA_963921465.1 of Triticum timopheevii. Lineage (NCBI taxonomy): Eukaryota > Viridiplantae > Streptophyta > Magnoliopsida > Poales > Poaceae > Triticum > Triticum timopheevii. The sequence goes on from OY997266.1 coordinate 658,006,641, forward strand.
TTATTTTACACATGTAACTTACCGCTCACGAGCAGATTTCCAGTCGGAAACAAAACGATGGACAGAGGTCTGTATTTTTTCTACAGAGGTATCTGAGACTAAAACGGTAATCCAAACAAGACCTTATTATTTTCTTCACGTCGTTAAGGGATGATAATATACAAGTCCCCTTCCATATTCAGAAATGTAACTTGATAAACTACTTGCAATCATGACGCCTTTTAGCTCAGCTGGTCAGAGCGTCAGGTCATGTGTTAGACTGACGTGATAACCAACTACACCACGAACCTTTATCACATCTTGTTTTCATCACTTCGGATCTTCTTTATTATTATCCTTTAACGATACTGAGGGATCTCTAGTATATGATTCCTCATACTGCTGGATCATAGGACTAGATGTCTCTGTTGAGAGAGACATCTGTCTGTCGACACAAGAAGTGGTCGGGATCGATGGAGAATAATATCTCCAACTATGCTTGCATGCATATGACAAACATTCTATATCTATATCTATACTAGTATAACAATGGTTGAGGTAGTTGGCTCTTCTCCTGTGTGTCCATGGGTTTGCCTTAGTTTGTTTGTTGATGTGAAGTCGAAGTTGCAACGGCGGGGCCTTGTGGTGTGTGATGGCTGGTTGCTGGTGGCATGTTTGACGATCTTCCGTAGCGCTAGCCGTGCCTGGTTTTGTCCTTTGTAGCTCTCCATTAGAGTTGGAGTTGTGCTGTTTGGTCGTGGGTGGTCGAGTTTTGGCGCAGATATTCATACAACTCCACATGTCCTTTGTAGTGTGGATTGAGACATTCACTCATGGTTTAGGGATGACGATGATGCCTCTAGGGCAGAAGTGATAACGATGCCTCCTGCATGCTGTCTCGGCGTGACTCTCTTTGGATGGGTGTGCATGGGGTGTCTGTGTGTGCCCGCTCAGCAGTTGTGATGGTTTCGACCAGCTTTCATTAATAACTGGGCAATCTGTTTTTCGCTCGGTTTTTTCTAATCAATTGAGCAACTCTTTTTTTTCATAATGAATGCAGGAATCCGGCCAATTCGAAAAATGATAATCTTTATGATCCGCTGCTTCAAGACTTCTAGTAGTTCCTTTCAAGCTATCTTTGTCATCAAGAGGACTCGCTTTTGTTGATTATTTTTCTTCAAAGTATCAGATCTTTCAGTTAGATATCATATTACATAAGGTAGTTGGAAAAAGAATGGCTTTTTTTAACTAGCCAGCAATTGCTTGTTTTTCATTGGCTTAGCAGGAGAGAGTGACAAAGATGTTTGATGAAATGAACGGTGAGTGATGGAGAAAAACAACAAAGAAAATCATGGAGTGTCAAGTTGATATCTCACGGTACATGCCCAAAAGGGTACTCTAAGCATTCAGCTCCCGCAATCCTCCATTTGCTCCATGGCTTCCTTTTATCACCTGGCCACTACTACTGCCTTAATCAAGGCTTAAGATGAGCTGTAGCTCAATCATATACTATCATACTATATATGTATGTATGTATGTAACACAAAACAAGAATGTATTGTACGTATGTTTATGAGGCATAATTTTTTCGCCAACATCGATTCGGGCAGCAGGTGGCAAGCATCACCAGATCACCATCCATTAGGCAGCATCCTCCTCCTATCTTCTCAGGCCCTCGACAATGTAAGTAGCATAGAGATCCCTGAAAAGGAAGCATATCACTCAAACAATTCGTTCCTAAGTGCTCATGTTTTCACATGGTGAAACTCATATGTTGCTAGTGGAGGAGGAAGGTGAGAACAGACATGGAGTGCTGGATGGCCTCGTAGGCGTCCTCCGACGGCAGGAAGTCGTTGACGGCAACCTCCTTGTTCTCGTTCTTCTTGTCTGAATTCCCCAATCCAAATGTTAGTCTGCGTCAGTCTTAAACATTGCGGTTGGTCAACACTCAGCAGTAAGAAATATGACAAGCAGTAGTATGACTTACAGTCCTCAAAGAAGCGCCGGATCTCGGCGAGGCGGTGCGGGGGCAGCTCCTTGATGTCGTTGAAGTGGCGGCACTCGGGGTCGTCGGCGCAGACGGCGATGATCTTGTCGTCGGCCTCGCCCTGGTCGATCATGGGCATGAGTCCGATGGCCTTGGCGCGGAGGAAGCATCCGGGGACGACGGGCTCCTGCATGATGACGAGGACGTCGATGGGGTCGTCATCGTCGCAGAGGGTGCGGGGGATGAAGCCGTAGTTGTGCGGGTAGACGACGGAGGAGTATAGCACCCGGTCCACCTTGACGAGCCCCGTCTTCTTGTCCAGCTCGTACTTGACCTTGCTCCCCTTGGGGATCTCGATCACGCAGTTGAAGATGGTGGGCGCGTCCGGGCCGATCTCCAGGTCGTGCCACGGGTGCGCGGCGACCGAGCGGCGGGTGATGGAGGAGAGGATCCGCTCGTTCAGCGCCGGGGTCTTGGTCTTCGGGGCGGCGGCCGTGCCGTTGCCGTTGCCTTTGCCGTTGGTGGATGGCTCCTTGGTGGCGGCGGCGACTTCCTGTGAGGGGGGCATGGATGGATCTGATCTGATCTGCGAAAATGGAGGTGCACGGTGTGTTAGTCGGGGCCTGGCAATGAATCTTGGGGTGATCTCCCCCTCCCTCCCGGCGGCGTCGAGGGGATCTGGCCGGAGCAGAGTTGCAGGGGGAAGAGCAGGAGGAGGGAGATGACGCAACGCAACTCGACGAAGCAAACGTACCTGAGGGAGGGAGAGAGGGACTTTGCGTTGAGTAGAATGGAAGAATGCTTCTCTGCTGTGCTGTGGACTCAGCGGCTGTGCTGCGGTGGTGATGAGAGGAGAGGAGGCTCTGCCTCCCTTCTTATAGCCTCCACCAACTGCCTGCCGGTGCAGGGCAGAGGAGGAAGAAGAAGATGAGAAGATGGGTGGCGCTGACTCGGCGAGATACGTTGCCGGGCCGGCGTGAATTAAAATCTGTGTGACAGTCCATGACGTGGCTCCACGTGGGATCAGGCATGTTGCCGTGATGTCGAGGCCACGTCAACGCCAACACACGCCCCTACCCTTCAGAGGAGAGGAGAGGAGACTGGATCAAGAGGAGTGGCTGCGTCTGCATGTGCGTTACACGTACATTGCTGCAAAACTATTTCTGTTTCTGTATTACTTGTATTTTTTTTTTTACCATGGTTCTCTTCTCACGCCATTCATCCTCCCATTTCACAAAGCCGCCATAGGCTTTTTTTCCTCTTTTGTTTATAGATACACAAAGTAAAACAGAGTCGGCCATCACTGATGTCATGTCACCTGCCCGTGCCTTTTTTGCGTGTCGGTGGCCTTCCGCTCACTTCTGTTTGTACTCAAATCAGCACGGTCGGTGTGATTGATTTGAATCAAACTTACTACAAACGCGTGATCCAGCTAACGCCAACGATCGTACACACAAATTTTGGATGGCACAACACACTGCAGCTGGTAGGCGCGCGCTTTCGTCTTTGGGTGCGCGTAACATGTCTTACGTGCGTACAACTGGCATACATATACCACCCGCAAAAAAAAAAAAAACTGGCATACATATATAGTGGCATGCACGAGAACCACGAGGAGGAGGAGGACGACGACGCGTTTGTGCTACTGGTTGGATTGGATCTGTTATACACAGCTCCGTCCGTCCCGCGTCTGCGTGGCCGGCCGGTCTTCCATTCCGTGGCAAGAATTAACAAACGAAACCTCGAGTGTAGGTTAATTAAATAATAATTTTATGCTTACATACAAGAGCATACAATTCCCACAGAAGATTAGTGATGCTGACTTCCCCTCTCTACCTCCCTATGTGCAATGCATGATGCTGGTCTGCCGGCATGCCATCCAGTCAATCAGTCATCATCTACGAAGACGTGCCTCCACGTGGCACAACCCGTGTCTCCGAGAGTTTGTCTATCTATCTGTCTGTCTGATGAGGCTACCTCGTATCAGTGCCACACGCCCCGCACTCGTGGATGCAGACTCCACTCGTGCGTGTGTGTTGATCGTAAATTTGCCTGCCTGCTAGATGCACTAATATGGATCGATCGATCCGTCGCTGAATTTGTTCTTTTGTCGGTGGCCCTGCTGCATTCAGTCTGTCTGTCTGATTGTGTATGCACTAATAAGATTATTTTTCCTATCCACTGTTGCACGACAAAGCAGTAAAAGTACTACGACTACTTCCTCTATCGTCCTCGACGTGTCTCGTTTGTTTGACTTAATATATGCATACACAATTCCCTTCCTTGCAACGAGCACAATTCCCTTCCTTGCAACGAACACAATCAACGATATACATCATACATACTTAATCAATTGAGGATGAGGAGGACTAATATAGTACTTACAGCGTCATGTTCATGCACCCTTAATTAGTTTGTCGTGTGTCACACGCTCTAGCTAATTAACCAAAGTCAATTAGTCAATCATTTGAATCCGTCCGCTGCTCGATGGCGTAGGTACTAGTAATTTGCAGACTTCCCATCCTGGATTCGTACTAGTGGTATTACAAATATATATTTTTGAAGGAACCGGCAGAAGCACTGTCTTTTCCATCAAGGGAGAAAGAGGTGCATAGCTGTCTCTGTTGAGAGAGTTGTGTCTGTGATTGTGGACACAACATACAAGCCAAGTGGCCGCGAGATCCAGCAAAATATATCGCTCCAGCTCGATCGTACGTGGTACTAGTAGTACATGATCTTTTTAATTAATATATAATTAATTAAACTATTTCTTAAACAATTGATTGATGTACTAAAAGGCTGACGGTGACCTGCGTCTGCCAATGAAGTTTGTTAAGCCAATATTTAAGTAGCGTGTCTTGTTAGTTAGAGATGAACATCTCTTTAATTCGAACACTTTGGCCCCCTATAGGGTTTTAATAACTGTACTGATTAAGTATATGTATATAGTCACTGCAGGTTGGCAGGGGAGTAGCATGCTGTTGCGTGTTGCTGTTAGCACATGCACGCTCCTCCAAAATATGCTTTGTTGGCTTTCGTCAATCCAGGGAAAAGCGCGATCAACAATGCGCGATTAATTAATTGTTGGTACAACATATGTTGTATGTGTTGTTAGGGTGCCTCATGTTAGGTGTGGCATCTCGTGTTTTTTGTGGTGTGGTTTAGGATATATATTTTTCACTAGCTCGAATATCATTTTTCTATTGACTTGCTTGTATGAGCATTTGTTTTCAGCATTTTGTATCCGTTCGTCCGTTTATGCCTTTATTTAAGTATTTCACTACAAGCCAAACATCAGATTAATATGTGTATGCTTTGATGGGAGTGATAGCACCGAATCCTGCCACTGGAAAACACGATCAACGACGGGCGATTAATTAATTAACTGCTGGTACGACATATACTGTATTGTGTTGTTACTGAAGGTGCAGTTGCATGCGGTTGAGGTGGATCGATCGACCGGGAGATGGAATTGAACCATCTTATCTACCTAGCTGTTACGGCCAAGCAAACTAATTGCTGATTGATACACGGATATCCCATCCGTCAGATCGAATATCCATCCTTCCATCTATCTGAAACCATCTCTGCTTAGGCGCATACACGCCACCGACGGCTTCAGTAAATTCATTAAAAGTAAACATTTCATTTGGTAAACATGCACCAGACAGGCCACTAGCCTTAGTGGAGACTGCTTCCGCGTGTTCACACCACTCAACCTTTAGCTAGCCAGAGTCCCATCTCATGAACTGGATGAACCCCCCGCCCTCGCTACGATGTTCTACAAAAAAAAGGAGAGTTCCATATTTTAAATTAATGATAAAACTGATTCCAAAATGACTGATTGATCTAGTACTCCCTACGGTTCTTTTTACTCCGTGTATCAGATTTATGTCAAGTCAAACTCTACAAAGTTTGACCAAATTTATTTTAAAAAATATGAACATCTACAATACCAAATATATATACTACTATAAAACTACGTTTCATAATGAATCTAACAATATTGATTTGGTATTGTGAATGTTGATACTTTTTTCTATAAGTTTAGTCAAAATAGAGATACTTTAATTTCGGACGAAACTTATATGCAGACTAAAAAGAACCGGAAGGAGTACAAGGACCGACGGTGACCTGCCGCTTCCAAGTTTGTTAAGCAAAAAAGTTGTGACTCTTTGTCAGTTACAGATTGACATCTCTTTAATTGGGCACTTTAGGCACGGTGTTATTAATATTAATACACTATTGTAGTCGGTGCAGGCAAGCAAACAGTATCTATGCTTTGATGATACACACGAACACACGCTCTCCTCGTGATATATATGCTTTGTTGGCACTCAATCAGGCACTAACAAACGCAATCAACAACGGGCAATTAATTAGTTGCTTGTACGATATACATTGTATATGCTGTACTAATTGAAGGATGGTGGTGGCGTCCAGTTGCAATTGCATGCGGTTCAGCTGGATCGATCGCCCTGAAGTTGGAACTGCATCATCTATACCCCGAAGATGGAACTGCATCATCTATATGTATGTGGCTGTGACGGCCAAGCTAACTCCAAGCTAATTAAGCAGCAGCTGGTGGTTACGATGATGATGCATGGATATGTATCCATCCATCCATCCATCCATCCATGGAGCTGAAACTATCTATCGGTAGCTCCTCGTACTAGTGGCATCCACACACGCGGCAAATATATAAGCAGCATATGCTCTTTGGGACTTTTCAGACAAGATTGAGGCCTCCTTTGGTTCATAGGATAATCATAGGAATAGAAAATTTATAGGAAATGAGATGACATGTATCTCAAATCCTATGAGTAGGAATAGGAAAAGAGACGTCATTTGGTTCACACCAAAGGAATTTTTTTATTGAGTCTAGGCTCATTTCTATTTTCCTATGAAATGTGGAGGATAGGAACCAATCCTATGTAAGAATAGGAATCCATTCCTATGAACCAAAGGGCTCTAAAATTTTTTTTTCTATAAGAATCTTATCCTATAGAATTCCTATGAAATTCCTCCAAATCAAAGGAGGACTGGAAGGGAAGACGAACGTAGACGAGGTAGCGAGGACTCGTGATCGAAGGATGATACCGTGATGGAGAAGATAGAGAATGAACGGACGTTGCAGCCTCCCATCTTATAGCTAGCCAGATCGAGACCGAGATTGCTGCTTGTGCTGACTTGGCCTCCCCGCATGACCCTTGGCTGCCGAAGGGCGTGCCTCCGGTCAGTCCATCATCTATGACGCGGTGCCACCTCCTCTCCGATGATGTATATATGTCTATATATTTGTCTGACAGTGAGTGTGTTGCCGTCCTTCCCGTCTCGTCCCTACAAGATTGACTTTCAAGCACTCACCTACAAAATGCTATATATTGTACCTACTGGATATTCATTGGATATAGGACACCTGATGGGTGTGGGCATAGTTGTCAATCTGTAACCATGGATTTTGAAGTGGATGGTATAGAATGTTTATGTGGATAGGTTTGGGCAAAACATGGATGTATCCACCTATATCCTACCTATTTTGTCATCTGTGGTGCTGATAATATCATGTTGGTGCAGAAACAATAATAACAAATAAATACAATAGTTAGGGCTACTCTAGGCTGTTACACATCATTAGCGGCCTAATATTGAACCTACCATAATATATAAGAACCATGTGACTATTAAAAAAAAGTTAAGACACCATCTCAAATTTATCTATATATGTATGTATATATATATATATATATATATATATATATATATATGTATGTGTGTGGGGTCTTTGCCGTCAGCTTTTTCTCATGCCTGGCGGCAAAGACAACTTTTGCTGTCAGCTGTTGACGGCAAAGAATGACTGATGGCAAATGGTACTTTGCCGTCTGCCAAAAAAAACACAGACGACAAAGACCTTAGTTTGCCGTCTGCCTATAAAAACACAAACGGCAAAAAATCTTTGCCGTGTATGTTTTTATCCACAGACGGCAAAGAATCTTTGCCGTCTCTTTTTTATTAGCAGACGGCAAACTAGACCCTTTACCCTTTTTTTTGACAGACGGCAAAGAAGAAGCACAGCACGCGGATTGATCTCCTGGATCAATGACATGGCAACATCTCAGCCACACCAGCCCATAACGCACGACCCCATCCCACCACTACTGTCAGACGCACTTATCCACCCACGAAGCACGCACCCCCACGTCGCACGCGCCCTCCTCTCCTTCTCGTTCTCCCTCCTCTCTCCTCGCTCGCTCTTCGTTCCAAGCAGCCACACGGAGCCGGCCTCGGCCCTCCCCCATCGCCCTGAGCAGCCGCCGCCGGCCCCGGCCCTCGCCGCCCCGAGCAGCCGCAGGCGGCCGACAATGGCGCTGCCAGCCCCGGCCCTCCCTCGCCGCACCGAATAGCCGGAGGCGGCCGGCCGTCCCGAGCAGCCGCAGGAGGCCCGCCATGGCGTCGCCGTCCCCGCCCTCCCTCGCCGCCCCGAGCAGTGGCAGGAGGCCCGCCATGGAACCGCCGGCCCCGGCCCTCCCTCGCCGCCCCGAGCATCCGCAGGCGGCCCGCCATGGCGCTGCTGGCCCCGGCCCTCCCCCGAAGCCCGAGCAGCAGCACGCGGCCGGCCATGGCACCGCCGGCCCCGGCCCTCCCCCTTCGCGCTGTGCAGCCTCACGTGGCGGGCCCTGCTCCCCGGCGCCGCCGGCCTCGACCCCTTACCCCCTTTGCCCCGGCCATCGTCGCCCCGAGCAGCTGCACGCCGCCGTCCCCGTCCCACGGCGCCGCAACCTTTTCCATCTCCCTCCAAGAATGCAATTGCCCCGACCACCGCACTTAATTTGTGGCTGTTAGTAATTGTTATTAATTGCTAGGTGCGTGTACCTGCAAAAATTTGATGCTCACTGCCTATTCGTGTAGTTGCATTGATGTTTCACGGGCTCCATTTTTTGTTTCTAATTTTTGTACATTGTGCCACGAATTTATGTGTGAAAAGTGGGTCAGTTGTGCAAAACTACGGCTGTGATGGGTTTGCTAGCGCTGGTGCTTTAGTTTTTTTAATCATGAAAAAGCAATTTGCCGTCTGTGATGATTCCGGATGACGGGAAACATGGAGTTTGGCTGACGGCATAGACCCTGTTCTTTGCCGTCTGTTATTTGTTTTACTGACGGCAAAATCTCTTTGCTGTTTGCCCGATAAAAAGCTGACGGCAAAGTACTCTTTGCCGACTTTGGCTTTGCCGACTACGTTTGCCGTCTGCAGCTGACGGCAAAATCTTTGCCGTCTGTATTCCTGCCTTTGCTGTCTGTACTTGCCTGACGGCAAACTTACTGATTCCTGTAGTGTGTGTGTGTGTAATATATATATATATATATATATATATATATATATATATATATATATATATATATATATATATCTTATTATAATAGAGACCATTATCAAGATATTTTTTGTAACATACACTTTATAGATCGATACAAAATTATTAAATGATAAACATGAAGAACATATACACTATATTCATACCAGCGTCACAAGTTAATCCAGAAAGACATGTAATTTTGACTTATTTTTTCCTCGGACATTTAAGAAAATTGAGTTTAAATGTCATTTTAAAGTGAATTATATTGCAAATAGTTTTTTTAAATATGTCTAAATTACCATATATAATATATATAACATATGATTGTGAGTTGATCAAATAATGTATAAAAATTTAATATAAATTATATTTGTTTTAACTTTTTTCAATGGCCAAAATTGTACATATATCACTTCGCTAAGTTTTTATAGGAAAGCTCACATACTTGTGATAATAAATGTAATATGAGTTGGTTCCATCAGTTATTGTTATAAGCGAAGAGAAGCAAAAAGTTGAGTAAACACAGCAATGGCGGATGTATGAGAGATCTAGGCTGGGCTGATGATTTGGATGATCAAAGTAAACAGGTCGATGAAAGACAGCATGGAGAATGTTACGATGCAGGCTACTATTCACCAACTCAAACTAGTATTCCCAGTGTGTCTCAATTCTTAAAATAAATATGTGACACTTGGAAATCATCCTCGAACCCCAAGCCAGCTGAAACCTGTCTTTTGCATCTGATATTGTACAATATATAGTTAAAAAAGAGACTGCCAAGCTCTGATATATATTGAGGCAGTGGCATTAATTCTATAGTTTCAATATACAAAGTATATCATCAAGCAGACAAATAAAATATGACCACCATTGATAGAGTTTGACGAATGGCAACCAACAACGACATCATTAAAGTTTTTTTGCCTTTCAGTTGAATTATTCAAGCTGCTTAAATGTTAGTTTAAGAATTGACATGTTGACTTATTTGGCTCCACCAAGGTGCTTAATTTTGTCCTAAATGTATTGTTTGACAAGAAGAAATCCAAACAAGGTACTCGAAGTCGTTGTAAATGAGGCATTATTTGTGTTTAATTATTATTATTATTCACCCCTCCTAACTTAAAACTTCAAGCGATTGCTGCCAATTCTTTAACATTATTATCTCTCTTCAATTATAACTTAGTGCTTCCTTACTGTAATAATACGCAGATTTCCATTTTTGAGCCCTCAGATATTACATTAACACATTGCTCATTACCAGGTTATTTGCAAGGGTAGTTCTCTTCAGAACCTCGCGTGTTGTACGTACTTTGGCAAGTTACTCTTTATCTCCTTGCCCATGTATTATCTGTTTTGTAGCTTATACTTGCCAGCTCAGATTCAGGCAAAAGGCATGGATGATCATATCCTAATTGTGCTTCAACTGTTCAAGTTAAACCTACTTTGTTGCTTTGTAACTCATGTATCCTGTTAGTAATCTCCTCGCATGCAAAGTTTGTTTGGTCTTGTTATGAAATTTTAAGATCAAGTTCATAAAGAATTATTGGATTGATCGAATGGTCCAAATCTCGCTAATAACACACACACAACCAAAATATGTGCCTTCAGGTGATCATTCTTCTACTTCTCTAGCCCGAGGCCAATGCTGCAGTGGGCCAATGTACCGTTGGAGGTGAAGTCCTCCATTTATTGACACCGTGAAAATTAGAAATGGTTCCTGAGCAAAGGCATAGCCGCCTAATTAGAACAACGAGATAGGTAATCATGTCTTCTGGGCATGTGAAGACCAAGACACGTCCCAAGTTACCAATGTTTGGCACATCACCACAGGCATGTTCTAGGCTAGGCATGTAGCTTCTATCGGTTGCTCAGCCGACTAGAAGACCGTGGTGCATCTGTCACACTATTGCGTCTACCTTTTGGAATCTACTCTTGAGCTATTGTCACATCATGAGGCATGGTCCAGGACATTGTAGACGACTATGAGCAAAGATATCAAGCTTGCTCTTGTCGGTGGTAGCGTCTCGGTGTAATATGGCAGCATGGTAGAGCTTCTTGGCGAGGAATCCAAGCATGAGGTGATGGAGAGAGGAGCGGTGTTGGGAAAGCAACTGGTTGACATGGTTCTAGATGAGAAGACCGGGTGGCGCATCTTGGCTAACTTCTGGTTTGAGTTGATCTTGTATGTTTCTCCCCCTCATAACATCAAGGCACATAAGAAGGCACATGCCTAAGGTACCGAGCCGGTGACGCTCATCTGGGCCTTTCTAAGGCATGCAGGGATCATCGGCAGGCTGAGCACCCAAGCTACTAATTTACCTTGCTTTTGATTGCATGTCCTCGAAGTCGGTAAGCACGGATCAGGCCACCACTCTTCCTGTCCCTTGTGGACGGACTCAACTGACACATGCATGCTTGCCCGAACGACACTGACACGCTCCAGCCCCATTATTCTACCAGTGGCATTCCCATTCGAATTTCCGCCTACATGCCCTTTGCGTGTCTTTCTTTTCCCAGTTCGTTCGTTCGGCAAGAAGAGAGCTCATGCTTAACTTAGCATCTAATGCTAGCTCACTCCCACTCAGAGCCATTATATACATATGGAGGCTTACCAATCAAACCGAATTGTTGATATATTCACATATGCCACATAATTTTTTTATTAATGGTATGCTAACTGGCGAAACGTTCGCCGGGAAGGAACTTGGAGTGAACAACCTCACAGCCGTTTGATCGAGATCAAACGATGGTAGTTTTAAAAAAAAAAACGCCTTCTCTCAGAAGTAATTTCCATGCTAGTCTAAAGAAAATGCCAGCCCTTACAACTAAAATTGCCATTCTCAAGTGCGATCCTCCCCAACGAAGTTCGCCAGCTAAGAGGGTCCATTCAAGCTGCCATCTGCCATCTGCCCTTTGTCTTTCTTTTCCTTGCCTGTTGGTTGGTTCGTGCCTTCCTTGGGCAAGAATAGAATAGAATAGAATAGATGCTTAGCTTCGCATCTACAGCTAGCTCACTCCCACTTCCCTTATATAATTATATGCAGACGTAGCAATCAAATCAGATGATATATTCGCAAATGCCACACAAGCACATTATTAAAACATGTACTCCCTCCGTTCCAAATTACTCGTCGTTGAAATGGATGTATCTAGAACTAAAATACATCTAGATACATCCATACGTGCGACAAGTAATTCGAAACGGAGGGAGTATATGATTCAATGAAACCCCTTTCCATCGTTGGTAGATTCGTACTGTACTCCTACATAGGTGTACATCTGTCGTTAAGAGAGCTGTGTGTGCTGAGTGTCGACACAACAGACGAGCGGCCGGGATATATATCCAGCAAAATATCTCGCCTCCAGCTCGAGTACATGATCATTTTAGTTATCAATTAAACTGATTCCTACGCAATTGAAGTAGTACAAGGACTGACGGTGACCTGCCGCTTCCAAGTTTGTTTGTTAAGCCAAAAGTTGTGTGTCTTGCTAGTTTGTTAGAGATGGACATCTCTTTAATTCGAGCACTTTAAGCACAGGTTAATTAAAAATACTCTCATTCTTATATATTATATTTGGTGCAGGCAGGCAGGGGACACGCGCTCCTCAGGATACAAATGCTTTGATGACACTCAATCTCGGCACTGAATACGCGACTAATTAATTTCGTGGTACGACATAGGAGTGGTTTTATATGAAGGCTCATGGTGGCGTCCAATTGCAATTGCAATTGCAATTGCATGCGGTTGAGGTGGATCAATCGACCGGGAGATGGAATTGAACAATCTTACATGGATATCCCATCCGTCAGATCGAATATCCATCCATACTTCCATCTGAAACCATCTCTGCATGCGTACACTCACGCACGCACGCCACCGACAGCTTCAGCAAATTCATCGGCTTGCTTGCCCAACCGGTAAACATTCACCAGACAGACTGGCCACTAGCGCTACTGGAGACTGCTTCTGCTGGTTCACACCACTCAACCATTAGTTAGCTAGCTAGCTAGAGTCCCATCTCATCAACTGCTGGAACCCCCAATAGTTCTGCTTATGAGTAATGCACTGATGCTCATGCTCCTAACCCATGGCAGATTCTGTTGCCTGTCGGTCGGTGGCCTTCCTTAATCTATTCTGAACTGAATGATGCATGCAATGATGATAAATAAAACATAGTATTAGCGCGTGATCTAACCAACGCCAACCACCACCGCTACGGACGGATCCAATTATGCCAATCTACTAGGAATTGAAGCAGGTGCTTTTCATCGTGCGTGCGTGCGTATGATGCATGTTAGAGCACCGACACGCTAGCTACGTGCTGCTTCTTTTCTTCCTGCACAGCTCGATCGGTCTTCTTTTCGACGACACCGATCACATGGATCCATGCATGGATGCGCGTTGAACCATTGTTACAATGTTTTCCACCTGACCCGGTTGGCTCGCGAAAAAGAAGATGAATTGAAACCGGCTGCATTCGAAATGCAGTACATCCAGCACTCCATACGATCGGTCCAGCAGTATGTGGAATCATAAGATCAGCATATATAAGGGATGATAATATACAAAGAGTTTTATTCCATATTATTATGTATGTACAAGGAAAAGCAAAAAACGAAACCGTAAGAGGCCTATTAATCACATTACCGGTATCTCTAGTGGATATACCATTTTGAACTGAGTAGCTAGGATATAAGAAGCGGCCACGATGGATGGACTAAAATATCTCCAACTATTCTTGCAAAACGACCTAAACACTCAATGCAAATTCAACTAAATATTTTAGAAACCAAACACAATAATTTGAATTTTTTACTAATCCACCTGAATGTTTCGACCGAAAGTGAAAAACCACGAGCCGCAAGACCTCCCTTTGAGCAGGCAGGAGATATCGGTTATCGATCATCGAAAATGCAGTATATATATATGTCGTTGGCACGCACACACCACAGGTGCCCATGGTGATACTTTGGAGGCACTCAATCCGGCCGGCAGATGGAACCGAGCAGTCGCTTGCCTATCTATCTAGCTATGTGTGTGCGCCTACTGATGTGGCATATGTATGTGTGCGCCTACTGATGTGGCATATGCGCGCGAATCAACCTGTGGTTGAGTTGGTTAGGTGGACAGTGGTATCCCCAACCCACCAGGGTTCAAATCCTGGTACTCGCATTATTCCTGGATTTATTTCAGGATTTCCGGCGATGCGCTTTCAGTGGGAGGAGACGTTCCCGTCGACGACGAGGCGCCTACGGTGACTTCGTAAATTTCAAGATGATATGCCGACTCAGTCTCTCGGAGGTGCTCATAGGGGTAGGGTGTGCGTGCGTACGTTCATAGGGATGAATGTATGCGCGTGTATATGAGCGCTTGTGTCTGTACTAATGCTCAAAAAAAAAAAACACGCGGTCAATTCTGGTTTACAGGGTTTGCCATGTGAGCTGGAAAGAAAGAATAAAGCTAAAAATAGTCAGTTTCATCCATCCATGTCCCACGTTAGTGGTGCGTGTGTCAGCAACTTAGTTGCCGAGGCAAAATTCCAACGCACACACACTCAACTCTGAGGAAGGCCCTTCCCACCCTTATTAATTTAATCTATGCCAGCCCCATCCATAAATACCCCAGTTGACGAAGGAAAATAAAAGCCGATCCGCCAGTCACCAGACCTGGAACCAGAGTCCGTCGAGAAAGATGCTGACATTCTTTTCTACCTCTCGAAAACCTTTTACTTCATTGATGGGCAAAGGAGGACCGGTGAACCTGATGGCGTTGACAGTTCTGAGATGATGATGGCACCGGTGAACCAGAACCCTGCCATAGCCAAACAATCTTCAGGAAAAATGTAGCGTCGGGGTAGTGGTGAATGTCAAAGCTGCGCCAACTGCAACAGGTAATGATCGATGGGCTTAATGGGCAGTGACTGATGAACCAGGCGGCGTTGAGAAATTAAGGCTGCTGGAGCTACAAGGCAATGATCGATGCTGCTGGTGCATCTGTAAGCGCTGAATTCTACAGCAAAAGAAAAAAAGACAGAGAACAGAAATGCGCAATCAGAGCACAAGTCAAACACCTGGAGTTACATTGCAAACAGGAGCTAAGCAATCATATAATCTCATACGATTGCATGGCCTGTATCATTCATTTCAGATGGCCTGAAATGCATAACCGCAGCGGGGACCTAACACAATCAGAAGTTGCAATCCATTCACAGAGTGCGCGGGTTCAGGACTGAGAAGCTACTGAGATACTGACTGAGATTGAGTAAGCCCAAGCAAAGCTTTCGGTTATTTATCCGGTCTGGAAAACCAAACAGGAGCTGTAAATGTCAATGGTCTGTTTTGGTAGTCACGATGATAATAAGAAAACCAAGCAGAACCAAACTAGGCCGTACACTGCATTGCTAAGAATTCATTCGGTCATAGACAAAATCAGACACTTGTTGTGCATCAACAGAAAGGACCCACGATTCCTTCTGAAACTACTCTATACTAAACAAATGATGATGATCTGTTTTTGACTTTTTGTGGTTGCCCTGCCCAAGGATTCTGGGAGTTGAGGTAAGAAAACCAAACAGAAACTGCAACACATCATTCAGTGAGACCAGGCAGGGCTGAGATTGAGAGGCCACTGCTGACCGTGATGTAGTACTCATGCCAAGCAAAGCAAAACAGCTTTGGGATTATGATGATTAGCTACTGCTGGCAAGATTAAGAGAAGCACTACTTAGCCGCCATGAACATTGGCAATCCCCTACTAGCAGCAGGCATAGCAAACATTCTCACAAAAAAATGCAGGCATAAGAAACAAACATATTTATATGAGCAGGCCTGCACTGCAATTTTCCCTTATACTATATGTGAGCAAGCTTGCACCGCAATTTTCCATTATTTATGTGAGCAAGCTTGCACTCCCAGTACCAATTACACAGAGCTAGATGCCTTGGTGATCGCCCGGTCTAGAGTAACAGGAGAAAGGGGTGGGGGGGCGGGGGGGGGGGGGGGGGGGGATGGATCTCGAGAATGGGGGGGAATGGATCTCGAGAAAGAGGGGGGTGGGGGGGGGGATGGATCTCGAGAATGGGGGGGAATGGATCTCGAGAAAGAGGGGGGTGTGGGGGGGGATGGATCTCGAGAATGGGGGAGAATGGATCTCGAGAAAGAGGGGGGTGTGGGGGGGTGGATCTCGAGAATGGGGGGGAATGGATCTCGAGAAAGAGGGGGGTGGGGGGGGGGGATGGATCTCGAGAATGGGGGGGAATGAATCTCGAGAAAGGCGGGGGGGGGGGGGGGGGAATGGATCAGGCATGTTGCCGTGATGTCGAGGCCACGTCAACGCCAACACACGCCCCTACCCTTCATAGTTAGGGCTACTCTAGACTATTCAGAGCGTCAGGTCATGTGTTAGACTGACGTGATAACCAACTACACCACGAACCTTTATCACATCTTGTTTTCATCACTTCGGATCTTCTTTATTATTATCCTTTAACGATACTGAGGGATCTCTAGTATATGATTCCTCATACTGCTGGATCATAGGACTAGATGTCTCTGTTGAGAGAGACATCTGTCTGTCGACACAAGAAGTGGTCGGGATCGATGGAGAATAATATCTCCAACTATGCTTGCATGCATATGACAAACATTCTATATCTATATCTATACTAGTATAACAATGGTTGAGGTAGTTGGCTCTTCTCCTGTGTGTCCATGGGTTTGCCTTAGTTTGTTTGTTGATGTGAAGTCGAAGTTGCAACGGCGGGGCCTTGTGGTGTGTGATGGCTGGTTGCTGGTGGCATGTTTGACGATCTTCCGTAGCGCTAGCCGTGCCTGGTTTTGTCCTTTGTAGCTCTCCATTAGAGTTGGAGTTGTGCTGTTTGGTCGTGGGTGGTCGAGTTTTGGCGCAGATATTCATACAACTCCACATGTCCTTTGTAGTGTGGATTGAGACATTCACTCATGGTTTAGGGATGACGATGATGCCTCTAGGGCAGAAGTGATAACGATGCCTCCTGCATGCTGTCTTGGCGTGACTCTCTTTGGATGGGTGTGCATGGGGTGTCTGTGTGTGCCCGCTCAGCAGTTGTGATGGTTTCGACCAGCTTTCATTAATAACTGGGCAATCTGTTTTTCGCTCGGTTTTTTCTAATCAATTGAGCAACTCTTTTTTTTCATAATGAATGCAGGAATCCGGCCAATTCGAAAAATGATAATCTTTATGATCCGCTGCTTCAAGACTTCTAGTAGTTCCTTTCAAGCTATCTTTGTCATCAAGAGGACTCGCTTTTGTTGATTATTTTTCTTCAAAGTATCAGATCTTTCAGTTAGATATCATATTACATAAGGTAGTTGGAAAAAGAATGGCTTTTTTTAACTAGCCAGCAATTGCTTGTTTTTCATTGGCTTAGCAGGAGAGAGTGACAAAGATGTTTGATGAAATGAACGGTGAGTGATGGAGAAAAACAACAAAGAAAATCATGGAGTGTCAAGTTGATATCTCACGGTACATGCCCAAAAGGGTACTCTAAGCATTCAGCTCCCGCAATCCTCCATTTGCTCCATGGCTTCCTTTTATCACCTGGCCACTACTACTGCCTTAATCAAGGCTTAAGATGAGCTGTAGCTCAATCATATACTATCATACTATATATGTACGTATGTATGTAACACAAAACAAGAATGTATTGTACGTATGTTTATGAGGCATAATTTTTTCGCCAACATCGATTCGGGCAGCAGGTGGCAAGCATCACCAGATCACCATCCATTAGGCAGCATCCTCCTCCTATCTTCTCAGGCCCTCGACAATGTAAGTAGCATAGAGATCCCTGAAAAGGAAGCATATCACTCAAACAATTCGTTCCTAAGTGCTCATGTTTTCACATGGTGAAACTCATATGTTGCTAGTGGAGGAGGAAGGTGAGAACAGACATGGAGTGCTGGATGGCCTCGTAGGCGTCCTCCGACGGCAGGAAGTCGTTGACGGCAACCTCCTTGTTCTCGTTCTTCTTGTCTGAATTCCCCAATCCAAATGTTAGTCTGCGTCAGTCTTAAACATTGCGGTTGGTCAACACTCAGCAGTAAGAAATATGACAAGCAGTAGTATGACTTACAGTCCTCAAAGAAGCGCCGGATCTCGGCGAGGCGGTGCGGGGGCAGCTCCTTGATGTCGTTGAAGTGGCGGCACTCGGGGTCGTCGGCGCAGACGGCGATGATCTTGTCGTCGGCCTCGCCCTGGTCGATCATGGGCATGAGTCCGATGGCCTTGGCGCGGAGGAAGCATCCGGGGACGACGGGCTCCTGCATGATGACGAGGACGTCGATGGGGTCGTCATCGTCGCAGAGGGTGCGGGGGATGAAGCCGTAGTTGTGCGGGTAGACGACGGAGGAGTATAGCACCCGGTCCACCTTGACGAGCCCCGTCTTCTTGTCCAGCTCGTACTTGACCTTGCTCCCCTTGGGGATCTCGATCACGCAGTTGAAGATGGTGGGCGCGTCCGGGCCGATCTCCAGGTCGTGCCACGGGTGCGCGGCGACCGAGCGGCGGGTGATGGAGGAGAGGATCCGCTCGTTCAGCGCCGGGGTCTTGGTCTTCGGGGCGGCGGCCGTGCCGTTGCCGTTGCCTTTGCCGTTGGTGGATGGCTCCTTGGTGGCGGCGGCGACTTCCTGTGAGGGGGGCATGGATGGATCTGATCTGATCTGCGAAAATGGAGGTGCACGGTGTGTTAGTCGGGGCCTGGCAATGAATCTTGGGGTGATCTCCCCCTCCCTCCCGGCGGCGTCGAGGGGATCTGGCCGGAGCAGAGTTGCAGGGGGAAGAGCAGGAGGAGGGAGATGACGCAACGCAACTCGACGAAGCAAACGTACCTGAGGGAGGGAGAGAGGGACTTTGCGTTGAGTAGAATGGAAGAATGCTTCTCTGCTGTGCTGTGGACTCAGCGGCTGTGCTGCGGTGGTGATGAGAGGAGAGGAGGCTCTGCCTCCCTTCTTATAGCCTCCACCGACTGCCTGCCGGTGCAGGGCAGAGGAGGAAGAAGAAGATGAGAAGATGGGTGGCGCTGACTCGGCGAGATACGTTGCCGGGCCGGCGTGAATTAAAATCTGTGTGACAGTCCATGACGTGGGTCCACGTGGGATCAGGCATGTTGCCGTGATGTCGAGGCCACGTCAACGCCAACACACGCCCCTACCCTTCAGAGGAGAGGAGAGGAGACTGGATCAAGAGGAGTGGCTGCGTCTGCATGTGCGTTACACGTACATTGCTGCAAAACTATTTCTGTTTCTGTATTACTTGTATTTTTTTTTTACCATGGTTCTCTTCTCACGCCATTCATCCTCCCATTTCACAAAGCCGCCATAGGCTTTTTTTCCTCTTTTGTTTATAGATACACAAAGTAAAACAGAGTCGGCCATCACTGATGTCATGTCACCTGCCCGTGCCTTTTTTGCGTGTCGGTGGCCTTCCGCTCACTTCTGTTTGTACTCAAATCAGCACGGTCGGTGTGATTGATTTGAATCAAACTTACTACAAACGCGTGATCCAGCTAACGCCAACGATCGTACACACAAATTTTGGATGGCACAACACACTGCAGCTGGTAGGCGCGCGCTTTCGTCTTTGGGTGCGCGTAACATGTCTTACGTGCGTACAACTGGCATACATATACCACCCGCAAAAAAAAAAAAACTGGCATACATATATAGTGGCATGCACGAGAACCACGAGGAGGAGGAGGACGACGACGCGTTTGTGCTACTGGTTGGATTGGATCTGTTATACACAGCTCCGTCCGTCCCGCGTCTGCGTGGCCGGCCGGTCTTCCATTCCGTGGCAAGAATTAACAAACGAAACCTCGAGTGTAGGTTAATTAAATAATAATTTTATGCTTACATACAAGAGCATACAATTCCCACAGAAGATTAGTGATGCTGACTTCCCCTCTCTACCTCCCTATGTGCAATGCATGATGCTGGTCTGCCGGCATGCCATCCAGTCAATCAGTCATCATCTACGAAGACGTGCCTCCACGTGGCACAACCCGTGTCTCCGAGAGTTTGTCTATCTATCTGTCTGTCTGATGAGGCTACCTCGTATCAGTGCCACACGCCCCGCACTCGTGGATGCAGACTCCACTCGTGCGTGTGTGTTGATCGTAAATTTGCCTGCCTGCTAGATGCACTAATATGGATCGATCGATCCGTCGCTGAATTTGTTCTTTTGTCGGTGGCCCTGCTGCATTCAGTCTGTCTGTCTGATTGTGTATGCACTAATAAGATTATTTTTCCTATCCACTGTTGCACGACAAAGCAGTAAAAGTACTACGACTACTTCCTCTATCGTCCTCGACGTGTCTCGTTTGTTTGACTTAATATATGCATACACAATTCCCTTCCTTGCAACGAGCACAATTCCCTTCCTTGCAACGAACACAATCAACGATATACATCATACATACTTAATCAATTGAGGATGAGGAGGACTAATATAGTACTTACAGCGTCATGTTCATGCACCCTTAATTAGTTTGTCGTGTGTCACACGCTCTAGCTAATTAACCAAAGTCAATTAGTCAATCATTTGAATCCGTCCGCTGCTCGATGGCGTAGGTACTAGTAATTTGCAGACTTCCCATCCTGGATTCGTACTAGTGGTATTACAAATATATATTTTTGAAGGAACCGGCAGAAGCACTGTCTTTTCCATCAAGGGAGAAAGAGGTGCATAGCTGTCTCTGTTGAGAGAGTTGTGTCTGTGATTGTGGACACAACATACAAGCCAAGTGGCCGCGAGATCCAGCAAAATATATCGCTCCAGCTCGATCGTACGTGGTACTAGTAGTACATGATCTTTTTAATTAATATATAATTAATTAAACTATTTCTTAAACAATTGATTGATGTACTAAAAGGCTGACGGTGACCTGCGTCTGCCAATGAAGTTTGTTAAGCCAATATTTAAGTAGCGTGTCTTGTTAGTTAGAGATGAACATCTCTTTAATTCGAACACTTTGGCCCCCTATAGGGTTTTAATAACTGTACTGATTAAGTATATGTATATAGTCACTGCAGGTTGGCAGGGGAGTAGCATGCTGTTGCGTGTTGCTGTTAGCACATGCACGCTCCTCCAAAATATGCTTTGTTGGCTTTCGTCAATCCAGGGAAAAGCGCGATCAACAATGCGCGATTAATTAATTGTTGGTACAACATATGTTGTATGTGTTGTTAGGGTGCCTCATGTTAGGTGTGGCATCTCGTGTTTTTTGTGGTGTGGTTTAGGATATATATTTTTCACTAGCTCGAATATCATTTTTCTATTGACTTGCTTGTATGAGCATTTGTTTTCAGCATTTTGTATCCGTTCGTCCGTTTATGCCTTTATTTAAGTATTTCACTACAAGCCAAACATCAGATTAATATGTGTATGCTTTGATGGGAGTGATAGCACCGAATCCTGCCACTGGAAAACACGATCAACGACGGGCAATTAATTAATTAACTGCTGGTACGACATATACTGTATTGTGTTGTTACTGAAGGTGCAGTTGCATGCGGTTGAGGTGGATCGATCGACCGGGAGATGGAATTGAACCATCTTATCTACCTAGCTGTTACGGCCAAGCAAACTAATTGCTGATTGATACACGGATATCCCATCCGTCAGATCGAATATCCATCCTTCCATCTATCTGAAACCATCTCTGCTTAGGCGCATACACGCCACCGACGGCTTCAGTAAATTCATTAAAAGTAAACATTTCATTTGGTAAACATGCACCAGACAGGCCACTAGCCTTAGTGGAGACTGCTTCCGCGTGTTCACACCACTCAACCTTTAGCTAGCCAGAGTCCCATCTCATGAACTGGATGAACCCCCCGCCCTCGCTACGATGTTCTACAAAAAAAAGGAGAGTTCCATATTTTAAATTAATGATAAAACTGATTCCAAAATGACTGATTGATCTAGTACTCCCTACGGTTCTTTTTACTCCGTGTATCAGATTTATGTCAAGTCAAACTCTACAAAGTTTGACCAAATTTATTTTAAAAAATATGAACATCTACAATACCAAATATATATACTACTATAAAACTACGTTTCATAATGAATCTAACAATATTGATTTGGTATTGTGAATGTTGATACTTTTTTCTATAAGTTTAGTCAAAATAGAGATACTTTAATTTCGGACGAAACTTATATGCAGACTAAAAAGAACCGGAAGGAGTACAAGGACCGACGGTGACCTGCCGCTTCCAAGTTTGTTAAGCAAAAAAGTTGTGACTCTTTGTCAGTTACAGATTGACATCTCTTTAATTGGGCACTTTAGGCACGGTGTTATTAATATTAATACACTATTGTAGTCGGTGCAGGCAAGCAAACAGTATCTATGCTTTGATGATACACACGAACACACGCTCTCCTCGTGATATATATGCTTTGTTGGCACTCAATCAGGCACTAACAAACGCAATCAACAACGGGCAATTAATTAGTTGCTTGTACGATATACATTGTATATGCTGTACTAATTGAAGGATGGTGGTGGCGTCCAGTTGCAATTGCATGCGGTTCAGCTGGATCGATCGCCCTGAAGTTGGAACTGCATCATCTATACCCCGAAGATGGAACTGCATCATCTATATGTATGTGGCTGTGACGGCCAAGCTAACTCCAAGCTAATTAAGCAGCAGCTGGTGGTTACGATGATGATGCATGGATATGTATCCATCCATCCATCCATCCATCCATGGAGCTGAAACTATCTATCGGTAGCTCCTCGTACTAGTGGCATCCACACACGCGGCAAATATATAAGCAGCATATGCTCTTTGGGACTTTTCAGACAAGATTGAGGCCTCCTTTGGTTCATAGGATAATCATAGGAATAGAAAATTTATAGGAAATGAGATGACATGTATCTCAAATCCTATGAGTAGGAATAGGAAAAGAGACGTCATTTGGTTCACACCAAAGGAATTTTTTTATTGAGTCTAGGCTCATTTCTATTTTCCTATGAAATGTGGAGGATAGGAACCAATCCTATGTAAGAATAGGAATCCATTCCTATGAACCAAAGGGCTCTAAAAATTTTTTTTCTATAAGAATCTTATCCTATAGAATTCCTATGAAATTCCTCCAAATCAAAGGAGGACTGGAAGGGAAGACGAACGTAGACGAGGTAGCGAGGACTCGTGATCGAAGGATGATACCGTGATGGAGAAGATAGAGAATGAACGGACGTTGCAGCCTCCCATCTTATAGCTAGCCAGATCGAGACCGAGATTGCTGCTTGTGCTGACTTGGCCTCCCCGCATGACCCTTGGCTGCCGAAGGGCGTGCCTCCGGTCAGTCCATCATCTATGACGCGGTGCCACCTCCTCTCCGATGATGTATATATGTCTATATATTTGTCTGACAGTGAGTGTGTTGCCGTCCTTCCCGTCTCGTCCCTACAAGATTGACTTTCAAGCACTCACCTACAAAATGCTATATATTGTACCTACTGGATATTCATTGGATATAGGACACCTGATGGGTGTGGGCATAGTTGTCAATCTGTAACCATGGATTTTGAAGTGGATGGTATAGAATGTTTATGTGGATAGGTTTGGGCAAAACATGGATGTATCCACCTATATCCTACCTATTTTGTCATCTGTGGTGCTGATAATATCATGTTGGTGCAGAAACAATAATAACAAATAAATACAATAGTTAGGGCTACTCTAGGCTGTTACACATCATTAGCGGCCTAATATTGAACCTACCATAATATATAAGAACCATGTGACTATTAAAAAAAAGTTAAGACACCATCTCAAATTTATCTATATATGTATGTATATATATATATATATATATATATATATATATATATATATATATATATATATATATATATATATATATATATGTATGTGTGTGGGGTCTTTGCCGTCAGCTTTTTCTCATGCCTGGCGGCAAAGACAACTTTTGCTGTCAGCTGTTGACGGCAAAGAATGACTGATGGCAAATGGTACTTTGCCGTCTGCCAAAAAAAACACAGACGACAAAGACCTTAGTTTGCCGTCTGCCTATAAAAACACAAACGGCAAAAAATCTTTGCCGTGTATGTTTTTATCCACAGACGGCAAAGAATCTTTGCCGTCTCTTTTTTATTAGCAGACGGCAAACTAGACCCTTTACCCTTTTTTTTGACAGACGGCAAAGAAGAAGCACAGCACGCGGATTGATCTCCTGGATCAATGACATGGCAACATCTCAGCCACACCAGCCCATAACGCACGACCCCATCCCACCACTACTGTCAGACGCACTTATCCACCCACGAAGCACGCACCCCCACGTCGCACGCGCCCTCCTCTCCTTCTCGTTCTCCCTCCTCTCTCCTCGCTCGCTCTTCGTCCCAAGCAGCCGCACGGAGCCGGCCTCGGCCCTCCCCCATCGCCCTGAGCAGCCGCCGCCGGCCCCGGCCCTCGCCGCCCCGAGCAGCCGCAGGCGGCCGACAATGGCGCTGCCAGCCCCGGCCCTCCCTCGCCGCACCGAATAGCCGGAGGCGGCCGGCCGTCTCGAGCAGCCGCAGGAGGCCCGCCATGGCGTCGCCGTCCCCGCCCTCCCTCGCCGCCCCGAGCAGTGGCAGGAGGCCCGCCATGGAACCGCCGGCCCCGGCCCTCCCTCGCCGCCCCGAGCATCCGCAGGCGGCCCGCCATGGCGCTGCTGGCCCCGGCCCTCCCCCGAAGCCCGAGCAGCAGCACGCGGCCGGCCATGGCACCGCCGGCCCCGGCCCTCCCCCTTCGCGCTGTGCAGCCTCACGTGGCGGGCCCTGCTCCCCGGCGCCGCCGGCCTCGACCCCTTACCCCCTTTGCCCCGGCCATCGTCGCCCCGAGCAGCTGCACGCCGCCGTCCCCGTCCCACGGCGCCGCAACCTTTTCCATCTCCCTCCAAGAATGCAATTGCCCCGACCACCGCACTTAATTTGTGGCTGTTAGTAATTGTTATTAATTGCTAGGTGCGTGTACCTGCAAAAATTTGATGCTCACTGCCTATTCGTGTAGTTGCATTGATGTTTCACGGGCTCCATTTTTTGTTTCTAATTTTTGTACATTGTGCCACGAATTTATGTGTGAAAAGTGGGTCAGTTGTGCAAAACTACGGCTGTGATGGGTTTGCTAGCGCTGGTGCTTTAGTTTTTTTAATCATGAAAAAGCAATTTGCCGTCTGTGATGATTCCGGATGACGGGAAACATGGAGTTTGGCTGACGGCATAGACCCTGTTCTTTGCCGTCTGTTATTTGTTTTACTGACGGCAAAATCTCTTTGCTGTTTGCCCGATAAAAAGCTGACGGCAAAGTACTCTTTGCCGACTTTGGCTTTGCCGACTACGTTTGCCGTCTGCAGCTGAAGGCAAAATCTTTGCCGTCTGTATTCCTGCCTTTGCTGTCTGTACTTGCCTGACGGCAAACTTACTGATTCCTGTAGTGTGTGTGTGTGTAATATATATATATATATATATATATATATATATATATATATATATATATATATATATATATATATATATATATATATATATATATATATCTTATTATAATAGAGACCATTATCAAGATATTTTTTGTAACATACACTTTATAGATCGATACAAAATTATTAAATGATAAACATGAAGAACATATACACTATATTCATACCAGCGTCACAAGTTAATCCAGAAAGACATGTAATTTTGACTTATTTTTTCCTCGGAAATTTAAGAAAATTGAGTTTAAATGTCATTTTAAAGTGAATTATATTGCAAATAGTTTTTTTAAATATGTCTAAATTACCATATATAATATATATAACATATGATTGTGAGTTGATCAAATAATGTATAAAAATTTAATATAAATTATATTTGTTTTAACTTTTTTCAATGGCCAAAATTGTACATATATCACTTCGCTAAGTTTTTATAGGAAAGCTCACATACTTGTGATAATAAATGTAATATGAGTTGGTTCCATCAGTTATTGTTATAAGCGAAGAGAAGCAAAAAGTTGAGTAAACACAGCAATGGCGGATGTATGAGAAATCTAGGCTGGGCTGATGATTTGGATGATCAAAGTAAACAGGTCGATGAAAGACAGCATGGAGAATGTTACGATGCAGGCTACTATTCACCAACTCAAACTAGTATTCCCAGTGTGTCTCAATTCTTAAAATAAATATGTGACACTTGGAAATCATCCTCGAACCCCAAGCCAGCTGAAACCTGTCTTTTGCATCTGATATTGTACAATATATAGTTAAAAAAGAGACTGCCAAGCTCTGATATATATTGAGGCAGTGGCATTAATTCTATAGTTTCAATATACAAAGTATATCATCAAGCAGACAAATAAAATATGACCACCATTGATAGAGTTTGACGAATGGCAACCAACAACGACATCATTAAAGTTTTTTTGCCTTTCAGTTGAATTATTCAAGCTGCTTAAATGTTAGTTTAAGAATTGACATGTTGACTTATTTGGCTCCACCAAGGTGCTTAATTTTGTCCTAAATGTATTGTTTGACAAGAAGAAATCCAAACAAGGTACTCGAAGTCGTTGTAAATGAGGCATTATTTGTGTTTAATTATTATTATTATTCACCCCTCCTAACTTAAAACTTCAAGCGATTGCTGCCAATTCTTTAACATTATTATCTCTCTTCAATTATAACTTAGTGCTTCCTTACTGTAATAATACGCAGATTTCCATTTTTGAGCCCTCAGATATTACATTAACACATTGCTCATTACCAGGTTATTTGCAAGGGTAGTTCTCTTCAGAACCTCGCGTGTTGTACGTACTTTGGCAAGTTACTCTTTATCTCCTTGCCCATGTATTATCTGTTTTGTAGCTTATACTTGCCAGCTCAGATTCAGGCAAAAGGCATGGATGATCATATCCTAATTGTGCTTCAACTGTTCAAGTTAAACCTACTTTGTTGCTTTGTAACTCATGTATCCTGTTAGTAATCTCCTCGCATGCAAAGTTTGTTTGGTCTTGTTATGAAATTTTAAGATCAAGTTCATAAAGAATTATTGGATTGATCGAATGGTCCAAATCTCGCTAATAACACACACACAACCAAAATATGTGCCTTCAGGTGATCATTCTTCTACTTCTCTAGCCCGAGGCCAATGCTGCAGTGGGCCAATGTACCGTTGGAGGTGAAGTCCTCCATTTATTGACACCGTGAAAATTAGAAATGGTTCCTGAGCAAAGGCATAGCCGCCTAATTAGAACAACGAGATAGGTAATCATGTCTTCTGGGCATGTGAAGACCAAGACACGTCCCAAGTTACCAATGTTTGGCACATCACCACAGGCATGTTCTAGGCTAGGCATGTAGCTTCTATCGGTTGCTCAGCCGACTAGAAGACCGTGGTGCATCTGTCACACTATTGCGTCTACCTTTTGGAATCTACTCTTGAGCTATTGTCACATCATGAGGCATGGTCCAGGACATTGTAGACGACTATGAGCAAAGATATCAAGCTTGCTCTTGTCGGTGGTAGCGTCTCGGTGTAATATGGCAGCATGGTAGAGCTTCTTGGCGAGGAATCCAAGCATGAGGTGATGGAGAGAGGAGCGGTGTTGGGAAAGCAACTGGTTGACATGGTTCTAGATGAGAAGACCGGGTGGCGCATCTTGGCTAACTTCTGGTTTGAGTTGATCTTGTATGTTTCTCCCCCTCATAACATCAAGGCACATAAGAAGGCACATGCCTAAGGTACCGAGCCGGTGACGCTCATCTGGGCCTTTCTAACGCATGCAGGGATCATCGGCAGGCTGAGCACCCAAGCTACTAATTTACCTTGCTTTTGATTGCATGTCCTCGAAGTCGGTAAGCACGGATCAGGCCACCACTCTTCCTGTCCCTTGTGGACGGACTCAACTGACACATGCATGCTTGCCCGAACGACACTGACACGCTCCAGCCCCATTATTCTACCAGTGGCATTCCCATTCGAATTTCCGCCTACATGCCCTTTGCGTGTCTTTCTTTTCCCAGTTCGTTCGTTCGGCAAGAAGAGAGCTCATGCTTAACTTAGCATCTAATGCTAGCTCACTCCCACTCAGAGCCATTATATACATATGGAGGCTTACCAATCAAACCGAATTGTTGATATATTCACATATGCCACATAATTTTTTTATTAATGGTATGCTAACTGGCGAAACGTTCGCCGGGAAGGAACTTGGAGTGAACAACCTCACAGCCGTTTGATCGAGATCAAACGATGGTAGTTTAAAAAAAAAAAACGCCTTCTCTCAGAAGTAATTTCCATGCTAGTCTAAAGAAAATGCCAGCCCTTACAACTAAAATTGCCATTCTCAAGTGCGATCCTCCCCAACGAAGTTCGCCAGCTAAGAGGGTCCATTCAAGCTGCCATCTGCCATCTGCCCTTTGTCTTTCTTTTCCTTGCCTGTTGGTTGGTTCGTGCCTTCCTTGGGCAAGAATAGAATAGAATAGAATAGATGCTTAGCTTCGCATCTACAGCTAGCTCACTCCCACTTCCCTTATATAATTATATGCAGACGTAGCAATCAAATCAGATGATATATTCGCAAATGCCACACAAGCACATTATTAAAACATGTACTCCCTCCGTTCCAAATTACTCGTCGTTGAAATGGATGTATCTAGAACTAAAATACATCTAGATACATCCATACGTGCGACAAGTAATTCGAAACGGAGGGAGTATATGATTCAATGAAACCCCTTTCCATCGTTGGTAGATTCGTACTGTACTCCTACATAGGTGTACATCTGTCGTTAAGAGAGCTGTGTGTGCTGAGTGTCGACACAACAGACGAGCGGCCGGGATATATATCCAGCAAAATATCTCGCCTCCAGCTCGAGTACATGATCATTTTAGTTATCAATTAAACTGATTCCTACGCAATTGAAGTAGTACAAGGACTGACGGTGACCTGCCGCTTCCAAGTTTGTTTGTTAAGCCAAAAGTTGTGTGTCTTGCTAGTTTGTTAGAGATGGACATCTCTTTAATTCGAGCACTTTAAGCACAGGTTAATTAAAAATACTCTCATTCTTATATATTATATTTGGTGCAGGCAGGCAGGGGACACGCGCTCCTCAGGATACAAATGCTTTGATGACACTCAATCTCGGCACTGAATACGCGACTAATTAATTTCGTGGTACGACATAGGAGTGGTTTTATATGAAGGCTCATGGTGGCGTCCAATTGCAATTGCAATTGCAATTGCATGCGGTTGAGGTGGATCAATCGACCGGGAGATGGAATTGAACAATCTTACATGGATATCCCATCCGTCAGATCGAATATCCATCCATACTTCCATCTGAAACCATCTCTGCATGCGTACACTCACGCACGCACGCCACCGACAGCTTCAGCAAATTCATCGGCTTGCTTGCCCAACCGGTAAACATTCACCAGACAGACTGGCCACTAGCGCTACTGGAGACTGCTTCTGCTGGTTCACACCACTCAACCATTAGTTAGCTAGCTAGCTAGAGTCCCATCTCATCAACTGCTGGAACCCCCAATAGTTCTGCTTATGAGTAATGCACTGATGCTCATGCTCCTAACCCATGGCAGATTCTGTTGCCTGTCGGTCGGTGGCCTTCCTTAATCTATTCTGAACTGAATGATGCATGCAATGATGATAAATAAAACATAGTATTAGCGCGTGATCTAACCAACGCCAACCACCACCGCTACGGACGGATCCAATTATGCCAATCTACTAGGAATTGAAGCAGGTGCTTTTCATCGTGCGTGCGTGCGTATGATGCATGTTAGAGCACCGACACGCTAGCTACGTGCTGCTTCTTTTCTTCCTGCACAGCTCGATCGGTCTTCTTTTCGACGACACCGATCACATGGATCCATGCATGGATGCGCGTTGAACCATTGTTACAATGTTTTCCACCTGACCCGGTTGGCTCGCGAAAAAGAAGATGAATTGAAACCGGCTGCATTCGAAATGCAGTACATCCAGCACTCCATACGATCGGTCCAGCAGTATGTGGAATCATAAGATCAGCATATATAAGGGATGATAATATACAAAGAGTTTTATTTCATATTATTATGTATGTACAAGGAAAAGCAAAAAACGAAACCGTAAGAGGCCTATTAATCACATTACCGGTATCTCTAGTGGATATACCATTTTGAACTGAGTAGCTAGGATATAAGAAGCGGCCACGATGGATGGACTAAAATATCTCCAACTATTCTTGCAAAACGACCTAAACACTCAATGCAAATTCAACTAAATATTTTAGAAACCAAACACAATAATTTGAATTTTTTACTAATCCACCTGAATGTTTCGACCGAAAGTGAAAAACCACGAGCCGCAAGACCTCCCTTTGAGCAGGCAGGAGATATCGGTTATCGATCATCGAAAATGCAGTATATATATATGTCGTTGGCACGCACACACCACAGGTGCCCATGGTGATACTTTGGAGGCACTCAATCCGGCCGGCAGATGGAACCGAGCAGTCGCTTGCCTATCTATCTAGCTATGTGTGTGCGCCTACTGATGTGGCATATGTATGTGTGCGCCTACTGATGTGGCATATGCGCGCGAATCAACCTGTGGTTGAGTTGGTTAGGTGGACAGTGGTATCCCCAACCCACCAGGGTTCAAATCCTGGTACTCGCATTATTCCTGGATTTATTTCAGGATTTCCGGCGATGCGCTTTCAGTGGGAGGAGACGTTCCCGTCGACGACGAGGCGCCTACGGTGACTTCGTAAATTTCAAGATGATATGCCGACTCAGTCTCTCGGAGGTGCTCATAGGGGTAGGGTGTGCGTGCGTACGTTCATAGGGATGAATGTATGCGCGTGTATATGAGCGCTTGTGTCTGTACTAATGCTCAAAAAAAAAAAACACGCGGTCAATTCTGGTTTACAGGGTTTGCCATGTGAGCTGGAAAGAAAGAATAAAGCTAAAAATAGTCAGTTTCATCCATCCATGTCCCACGTTAGTGGTGCGTGTGTCAGCAACTTAGTTGCCGAGGCAAAATTCCAACGCACACACACTCAACTCTGAGGAAGGCCCTTCCCACCCTTATTAATTTAATCTATGCCAGCCCCATCCATAAATACCCCAGTTGACGAAGGAAAATAAAAGCCGATCCGCCAGTCACCAGACCTGGAACCAGAGTCCGTCGAGAAAGATGCTGACATTCTTTTCTACCTCTCGAAAACCTTTTACTTCATTGATGGGCAAAGGAGGACCGGTGAACCTGATGGCGTTGACAGTTCTGAGATGATGATGGCACCGGTGAACCAGAACCCTGCCATAGCCAAACAATCTTCAGGAAAAATGTAGCGTCGGGGTAGTGGTGAATGTCAAAGCTGCGCCAACTGCAACAGGTAATGATCGATGGGCTTAATGGGCAGTGACTGATGAACCAGGCGGCGTTGAGAAATTAAGGCTGCTGGAGCTACAAGGCAATGATCGATGCTGCTGGTGCATCTGTAAGCGCTGAATTCTACAGCAAAAGAAAAAAAGACAGAGAACAGAAATGCGCAATCAGAGCACAAGTCAAACACCTGGAGTTACATTGCAAACAGGAGCTAAGCAATCATATAATCTCATACGATTGCATGGCCTGTATCATTCATTTCAGATGGCCTGAAATGCATAACCGCAGCGGGGACCTAACACAATCAGAAGTTGCAATCCATTCACAGAGTGCGCGGGTTCAGGACTGAGAAGCTACTGAGATACTGACTGAGATTGAGTAAGCCCAAGCAAAGCTTTCGGTTATTTATCCGGTCTGGAAAACCAAACAGGAGCTGTAAATGTCAATGGTCTGTTTTGGTAGTCACGATGATAATAAGAAAACCAAGCAGAACCAAACTAGGCCGTACACTGCATTGCTAAGAATTCATTCGGTCATAGACAAAATCAGACACTTGTTGTGCATCAACAGAAAGGACCCACGATTCCTTCTGAAACTACTCTATACTAAACAAATGATGATGATCTGTTTTTGACTTTTTATGGTTGCCCTGCCCAAGGATTCTGGGAGTTGAGGTAAGAAAACCAAACAGAAACCGCAACACATCATTCAGTGAGACCAGGCAGGGCTGAGATTGAGAGGCCACTGCTGACCGTGATGTAGTACTCATGCCAAGCAAAGCAAAACAGCTTTGGGATTATGATGATTAGCTACTGCTGGCAAGATTAAGAGAAGCACTACTTAGCCGCCATGAACATTGGCAATCCCCTACTAGCAGCAGGCATAGCAAACATTCTCACAAAAAAATGCAGGCATAAGAAACAAACATATTTATATGAGCAGGCCTGCACTGCAATTTTCCCTTATACTATATGTGAGCAAGCTTGCACCGCAATTTTCCATTATTTATGTGAGCAAGCTTGCACTCCCAGTACCAATTACACAGAGCTAGATGCCTTGGTGATCGCCCGGTCTAGAGTAACAGGAGAAAGGGGTGGGGGGGGGGGGATGGATCTCGAGAATGGGGGGGAATGGATCTCGAGAAAGAGGGGGGTGGGGGGGGGGATGGATCTCGAGAATGGGGGGGAATGGATCTCGAGAAAGAGGGGGGTGTGGGGGGGGGGATGGATCTCGAGAATGGGGGAGAATGGATCTCGAGAAAGAGGGGGGTGGGGGGGGGGTGGATCTCGAGAATGGGGGGGAATGGATCTCGAGAAAGAGGGGGGTGGGGGGGGGGGGGGATGGATCTCGAGAATGGGGGGGAATGGATCTCGAGAAAGGCGGGGGGGGGGGGGGGGGGGGGGGAATGGATCAGGCATGTTGCCGTGATGTCGAGGCCACGTCAACGCCAACACACGCCCCTACCCTTCATAGTTAGGGCTACTCTAGACTATTCAGAGCGTCAGGTCATGTGTTAGACTGACGTGATAACCAACTACACCACGAACCTTTATCACATCTTGTTTTCATCACTTCGGATCTTCTTTATTATTATCCTTTAACGATACTGAGGGATCTCTAGTATATGATTCCTCATACTGCTGGATCATAGGACTAGATGTCTCTGTTGAGAGAGACATCTGTCTGTGGACACAAGAAGTGGTCGGGATCGATGGAGAATAATATCTCCAACTATGCTTGCATGCATATGACAAACATTCTATATCTATATCTATACTAGTATAACAATGGTTGAGGTAGTTGGCTCTTCTCCTGTGTGTCCATGGGTTTGCCTTAGTTTGTTTGTTGATGTGAAGTCGAAGTTGCAACGGCGGGGCCTTGTGGTGTGTGATGGCTGGTTGCTGGTGGCATGTTTGACGATCTTCCGTAGCGCTAGCCGTGCCTGGTTTTGTCCTTTGTAGCTCTCCATTAGAGTTGGAGTTGTGCTGTTTGGTCGTGGGTGGTCGAGTTTTGGCGCAGATATTCATACAACTCCACATGTCCTTTGTAGTGTGGATTGAGACATTCACTCATGGTTTAGGGATGACGATGATGCCTCTAGGGCAGAAGTGATAACGATGCCTCCTGCATGCTGTCTCGGCGTGACTCTCTTTGGATGGGTGTGCATGGGGTGTCTGTGTGTGCCCGCTCAGCAGTTGTGATGGTTTCGACCAGCTTTCATTAATAACTGGGCAATCTGTTTTTCGCTCGGTTTTTTCTAATCAATTGAGCAACTCTTTTTTTTCATAATGAATGCAGGAATCCGGCCAATTCGAAAAATGATAATCTTTATGATCCGCTGCTTCAAGACTTCTAGTAGTTCCTTTCAAGCTATCTTTGTCATCAAGAGGACTCGCTTTTGTTGATTATTTTTCTTCAAAGTATCAGATCTTTCAGTTAGATATCATATTACATAAGGTAGTTGGAAAAAGAATGGCTTTTTTTAACTAGCCAGCAATTGCTTGTTTTTCATTGGCTTAGCAGGAGAGAGTGACAAAGATGTTTGATGAAATGAACGGTGAGTGATGGAGAAAAACAACAAAGAAAATCATGGAGTGTCAAGTTGATATCTCACGGTACATGCCCAAAAGGGTACTCTAAGCATTCAGCTCCCGCAATCCTCCATTTGCTCCATGGCTTCCTTTTATCACCTGGCCACTACTACTGCCTTAATCAAGGCTTAAGATGAGCTGTAGCTCAATCATATACTATCATACTATATATGTACGTATGTATGTAACACAAAACAAGAATGTATTGTACGTATGTTTATGAGGCATAATTTTTTCGCCAACATCGATTCGGGCAGCAGGTGGCAAGCATCACCAGATCACCATCCATTAGGCAGCATCCTCCTCCTATCTTCTCAGGCCCTCGACAATGTAAGTAGCATAGAGATCCCTGAAAAGGAAGCATATCACTCAAACAATTCGTTCCTAAGTGCTCATGTTTTCACATGGTGAAACTCATATGTTGCTAGTGGAGGAGGAAGGTGAGAACAGACATGGAGTGCTGGATGGCCTCGTAGGCGTCCTCCGACGGCAGGAAGTCGTTGACGGCAACCTCCTTGTTCTCGTTCTTCTTGTCTGAATTCCCCAATCCAAATGTTAGTCTGCGTCAGTCTTAAACATTGCGGTTGGTCAACACTCAGCAGTAAGAAATATGACAAGCAGTAGTATGACTTACAGTCCTCAAAGAAGCGCCGGATCTCGGCGAGGCGGTGCGGGGGCAGCTCCTTGATGTCGTTGAAGTGGCGGCACTCGGGGTCGTCGGCGCAGACGGCGATGATCTTGTCGTCGGCCTCGCCCTGGTCGATCATGGGCATGAGTCCGATGGCCTTGGCGCGGAGGAAGCATCCGGGGACGACGGGCTCCTGCATGATGACGAGGACGTCGATGGGGTCGTCATCGTCGCAGAGGGTGCGGGGGATGAAGCCGTAGTTGTGCGGGTAGACGACGGAGGAGTATAGCACCCGGTCCACCTTGACGAGCCCCGTCTTCTTGTCCAGCTCGTACTTGACCTTGCTCCCCTTGGGGATCTCGATCACGCAGTTGAAGATGGTGGGCGCGTCCGGGCCGATCTCCAGGTCGTGCCACGGGTGCGCGGCGACCGAGCGGCGGGTGATGGAGGAGAGGATCCGCTCGTTCAGCGCCGGGGTCTTGGTCTTCGGGGCGGCGGCCGTGCCGTTGCCGTTGCCTTTGCCGTTGGTGGATGGCTCCTTGGTGGCGGCGGCGACTTCCTGTGAGGGGGGCATGGATGGATCTGATCTGATCTGCGAAAATGGAGGTGCACGGTGTGTTAGTCGGGGCCTGGCAATGAATCTTGGGGTGATCTCCCCCTCCCTCCCGGCGGCGTCGAGGGGATCTGGCCGGAGCAGAGTTGCAGGGGGAAGAGCAGGAGGAGGGAGATGACGCAACGCAACTCGACGAAGCAAACGTACCTGAGGGAGGGAGAGAGGGACTTTGCGTTGAGTAGAATGGAAGAATGCTTCTCTGCTGTGCTGTGGACTCAGCGGCTGTGCTGCGGTGGTGATGAGAGGAGAGGAGGCTCTGCCTCCCTTCTTATAGCCTCCACCGACTGCCTGCCGGTGCAGGGCAGAGGAGGAAGAAGAAGATGAGAAGATGGGTGGCGCTGACTCGGCGAGATACGTTGCCGGGCCGGCGTGAATTAAAATCTGTGTGACAGTCCATGACGTGGGTCCACGTGGGATCAGGCATGTTGCCGTGATGTCGAGGCCACGTCAACGCCAACACACGCCCCTACCCTTCAGAGGAGAGGAGAGGAGACTGGATCAAGAGGAGTGGCTGCGTCTGCATGTGCGTTACACGTACATTGCTGCAAAACTATTTCTGTTTCTGTATTACTTGTATTTTTTTTTTACCATGGTTCTCTTCTCACGCCATTCATCCTCCCATTTCACAAAGCCGCCATAGGCTTTTTTTCCTCTTTTGTTTATAGATACACAAAGTAAAACAGAGTCGGCCATCACTGATGTCATGTCACCTGCCCGTGCCTTTTTTGCGTGTCGGTGGCCTTCCGCTCACTTCTGTTTGTACTCAAATCAGCACGGTCGGTGTGATTGATTTGAATCAAACTTACTACAAACGCGTGATCCAGCTAACGCCAACGATCGTACACACAAATTTTGGATGGCACAACACACTGCAGCTGGTAGGCGCGCGCTTTCGTCTTTGGGTGCGCGTAACATGTCTTACGTGCGTACAACTGGCATACATATACCACCCGCAAAAAAAAAAAAACTGGCATACATATATAGTGGCATGCACGAGAACCACGAGGAGGAGGAGGACGACGACGCGTTTGTGCTACTGGTTGGATTGGATCTGTTATACACAGCTCCGTCCGTCCCGCGTCTGCGTGGCC
This sequence comes from Triticum timopheevii, assembly GCA_963921465.1. Classification (NCBI taxonomy): domain Eukaryota; kingdom Viridiplantae; phylum Streptophyta; class Magnoliopsida; order Poales; family Poaceae; genus Triticum; species Triticum timopheevii. Next base: position 658,043,299 of record OY997266.1, read on the forward strand.
GGCCGGTCTTCCATTCCGTGGCAAGAATTAACAAACGAAACCTCGAGTGTAGGTTAATTAAATAATAATTTTATGCTTACATACAAGAGCATACAATTCCCACAGAAGATTAGTGATGCTGACTTCCCCTCTCTACCTCCCTATGTGCAATGCATGATGCTGGTCTGCCGGCATGCCATCCAGTCAATCAGTCATCATCTACGAAGACGTGCCTCCACGTGGCACAACCCGTGTCTCCGAGAGTTTGTCTATCTATCTGTCTGTCTGATGAGGCTACCTCGTATCAGTGCCACACGCCCCGCACTCGTGGATGCAGACTCCACTCGTGCGTGTGTGTTGATCGTAAATTTGCCTGCCTGCTAGATGCACTAATATGGATCGATCGATCCGTCGCTGAATTTGTTCTTTTGTCGGTGGCCCTGCTGCATTCAGTCTGTCTGTCTGATTGTGTATGCACTAATAAGATTATTTTTCCTATCCACTGTTGCACGACAAAGCAGTAAAAGTACTACGACTACTTCCTCTATCGTCCTCGACGTGTCTCGTTTGTTTGACTTAATATATGCATACACAATTCCCTTCCTTGCAACGAGCACAATTCCCTTCCTTGCAACGAACACAATCAACGATATACATCATACATACTTAATCAATTGAGGATGAGGAGGACTAATATAGTACTTACAGCGTCATGTTCATGCACCCTTAATTAGTTTGTCGTGTGTCACACGCTCTAGCTAATTAACCAAAGTCAATTAGTCAATCATTTGAATCCGTCCGCTGCTCGATGGCGTAGGTACTAGTAATTTGCAGACTTCCCATCCTGGATTCGTACTAGTGGTATTACAAATATATATTTTTGAAGGAACCGGCAGAAGCACTGTCTTTTCCATCAAGGGAGAAAGAGGTGCATAGCTGTCTCTGTTGAGAGAGTTGTGTCTGTGATTGTGGACACAACATACAAGCCAAGTGGCCGCGAGATCCAGCAAAATATATCGCTCCAGCTCGATCGTACGTGGTACTAGTAGTACATGATCTTTTTAATTAATATATAATTAATTAAACTATTTCTTAAACAATTGATTGATGTACTAAAAGGCTGACGGTGACCTGCGTCTGCCAATGAAGTTTGTTAAGCTAATATTTAAGTAGCGTGTCTTGTTAGTTAGAGATGAACATCTCTTTAATTCGAACACTTTGGCCCCCTATAGGGTTTTAATAACTGTACTGATTAAGTATATGTATATAGTCACTGCAGGTTGGCAGGGGAGTAGCATGCTGTTGCGTGTTGCTGTTAGCACATGCACGCTCCTCCAAAATATGCTTTGTTGGCTTTCGTCAATCCAGGGAAAAGCGCGATCAACAATGCGCGATTAATTAATTGTTGGTACAACATATGTTGTATGTGTTGTTAGGGTGCCTCATGTTAGGTGTGGCATCTCGTGTTTTTTGTGGTGTGGTTTAGGATATATATTTTTCACTAGCTCGAATATCATTTTTCTATTGACTTGCTTGTATGAGCATTTGTTTTCAGCATTTTGTATCCGTTCGTCCGTTTATGCCTTTATTTAAGTATTTCACTACAAGCCAAACATCAGATTAATATGTGTATGCTTTGATGGGAGTGATAGCACCGAATCCTGCCACTGGAAAACACGATCAACGACGGGCGATTAATTAATTAACTGCTGGTACGACATATACTGTATTGTGTTGTTACTGAAGGTGCAGTTGCATGCGGTTGAGGTGGATCGATCGACCGGGAGATGGAATTGAACCATCTTATCTACCTAGCTGTTACGGCCAAGCAAACTAATTGCTGATTGATACACGGATATCCCATCCGTCAGATCGAATATCCATCCTTCCATCTATCTGAAACCATCTCTGCTTAGGCGCATACACGCCACCGACGGCTTCAGTAAATTCATTAAAAGTAAACATTTCATTTGGTAAACATGCACCAGACAGGCCACTAGCCTTAGTGGAGACTGCTTCCGCGTGTTCACACCACTCAACCTTTAGCTAGCCAGAGTCCCATCTCATGAACTGGATGAACCCCCCGCCCTCGCTACGATGTTCTACAAAAAAAAGGAGAGTTCCATATTTTAAATTAATGATAAAACTGATTCCAAAATGACTGATTGATCTAGTACTCCCTACGGTTCTTTTTACTCCGTGTATCAGATTTATGTCAAGTCAAACTCTACAAAGTTTGACCAAATTTATTTTAAAAAATATGAACATCTACAATACCAAATATATATACTACTATAAAACTACGTTTCATAATGAATCTAACAATATTGATTTGGTATTGTGAATGTTGATACTTTTTTCTATAAGTTTAGTCAAAATAGAGATACTTTAATTTCGGACGAAACTTATATGCAGACTAAAAAGAACCGGAAGGAGTACAAGGACCGACGGTGACCTGCCGCTTCCAAGTTTGTTAAGCAAAAAAGTTGTGACTCTTTGTCAGTTACAGATTGACATCTCTTTAATTGGGCACTTTAGGCACGGTGTTATTAATATTAATACACTATTGTAGTCGGTGCAGGCAAGCAAACAGTATCTATGCTTTGATGATACACACGAACACACGCTCTCCTCGTGATATATATGCTTTGTTGGCACTCAATCAGGCACTAACAAACGCAATCAACAACGGGCAATTAATTAGTTGCTTGTACGATATACATTGTATATGCTGTACTAATTGAAGGATGGTGGTGGCGTCCAGTTGCAATTGCATGCGGTTCAGCTGGATCGATCGCCCTGAAGTTGGAACTGCATCATCTATACCCCGAAGATGGAACTGCATCATCTATATGTATGTGGCTGTGACGGCCAAGCTAACTCCAAGCTAATTAAGCAGCAGCTGGTGGTTACGATGATGATGCATGGATATGTATCCATCCATCCATCCATCCATCCATGGAGCTGAAACTATCTATCGGTAGCTCCTCGTACTAGTGGCATCCACACACGCGGCAAATATATAAGCAGCATATGCTCTTTGGGACTTTTCAGACAAGATTGAGGCCTCCTTTGGTTCATAGGATAATCATAGGAATAGAAAATTTATAGGAAATGAGATGACATGTATCTCAAATCCTATGAGTAGGAATAGGAAAAGAGACGTCATTTGGTTCACACCAAAGGAATTTTTTATTGAGTCTAGGCTCATTTCTATTTTCCTATGAAATGTGGAGGATAGGAACCAATCCTATGTAAGAATAGGAATCCATTCCTATGAACCAAAGGGCTCTAAAAAAGTTTTTTCTATAAGAATCTTATCCTATAGAATTCCTATGAAATTCCTCCAAATCAAAGGAGGACTGGAAGGGAAGACGAACGTAGACGAGGTAGCGAGGACTCGTGATCGAAGGATGATACCGTGATGGAGAAGATAGAGAATGAACGGACGTTGCAGCCTCCCATCTTATAGCTAGCCAGATCGAGACCGAGATTGCTGCTTGTGCTGACTTGGCCTCCCCGCATGACCCTTGGCTGCCGAAGGGCGTGCCTCCGGTCAGTCCATCATCTATGACGCGGTGCCACCTCCTCTCCGATGATGTATATATGTCTATATATTTGTCTGACAGTGAGTGTGTTGCCGTCCTTCCCGTCTCGTCCATACAAGATTGACTTTCAAGCACTCACCTACAAAATGCTATATATTGTACCTACTGGATATTCATTGGATATAGGACACCTGATGGGTGTGGGCATAGTTGTCAATCTGTAACCATGGATTTTGAAGTGGATGGTATAGAATGTTTATGTGGATAGGTTTGGGCAAAACATGGATGTATCCACCTATATCCTACCTATTTTGTCATCTGTGGTGCTGATAATATCATGTTGGTGCAGAAACAATAATAACAAATAAATACAATAGTTAGGGCTACTCTAGGCTGTTACACATCATTAGCGGCCTAATATTGAACCTACCATAATATATAAGAACCATGTGACTATTAAAAAAAAGTTAAGACACCATCTCAAATTTATCTATATATGTATGTATATATATATATATATATATATATATATATATATATATATATATATATATATATATATATATATGTATGTGTGTGGGGTCTTTGCCGTCAGCTTTTTCTCATGCCTGGCGGCAAAGACAACTTTTGCTGTCAGCTGTTGACGGCAAAGAATGACTGATGGCAAATGGTACTTTGCCGTCTGCCAAAAAAAACACAGACGACAAAGACCTTAGTTTGCCGTCTGCCTATAAAAACACAAACGGCAAAAAATCTTTGCCGTGTATGTTTTTATCCACAGACGGCAAAGAATCTTTGCCGTCTCTTTTTTATTAGCAGACGGCAAACTAGACCCTTTACCCTTTTTTTTGACAGACGGCAAAGAAGAAGCACAGCACGCGGATTGATCTCCTGGATCAATGACATGGCAACATCTCAGCCACACCAGCCCATAACGCACGACCCCATCCCACCACTACTGTCAGACGCACTTATCCACCCACGAAGCACGCACCCCCACGTCGCACGCGCCCTCCTCTCCTTCTCGTTCTCCCTCCTCTCTCCTCGCTCGCTCTTCGTCCCAAGCAGCCGCACGGAGCCGGCCTCGGCCCTCCCCCATCGCCCTGAGCAGCCGCCGCCGGCCCCGGCCCTCGCCGCCCCGAGCAGCCGCAGGCGGCCGACAATGGCGCTGCCAGCCCCGGCCCTCCCTCGCCGCACCGAATAGCCGGAGGCGGCCGGCCGTCCCGAGCAGCCGCAGGAGGCCCGCCATGGCGTCGCCGTCCCCGCCCTCCCTCGCCGCCCCGAGCAGTGGCAGGAGGCCCGCCATGGAACCGCCGGCCCCGGCCCTCCCTCGCCGCCCCGAGCATCCGCAGGCGGCCCGCCATGGCGCTGCTGGCCCCGGCCCTCCCCCGAAGCCCGAGCAGCAGCACGCGGCCGGCCATGGCACCGCCGGCCCCGGCCCTCCCCCTTCGCGCTGTGCAGCCTCACGTGGCGGGCCCTGCTCCCCGGCGCCGCCGGCCTCGACCCCTTACCCCCTTTGCCCCGGCCATCGTCGCCCCGAGCAGCTGCACGCCGCCGTCCCCGTCCCACGGCGCCGCAACCTTTTCCATCTCCCTCCAAGAATGCAATTGCCCCGACCACCGCACTTAATTTGTGGCTGTTAGTAATTGTTATTAATTGCTAGGTGCGTGTACCTGCAAAAATTTGATGCTCACTGCCTATTCGTGTAGTTGCATTGATGTTTCACGGGCTCCATTTTTTGTTTCTAATTTTTGTACATGCCACGAATTTATGTGTGAAAAGTGGGTCAGTTGTGCAAAACTACGGCTGTGATGGGTTTGCTAGCGCTGGTGCTTTAGTTTTTTTAATCATGAAAAAGCAATTTGCCGTCTGTGATGATTCCGGATGACGGGAAACATGGAGTTTGGCTGACGGCATAGACCCTGTTCTTTGCCGTCTGTTATTTGTTTTACTGACGGCAAAATCTCTTTGCTGTTTGCCCGATAAAAAGCTGACGGCAAAGTACTCTTTGCCGACTTTGGCTTTGCCGACTACGTTTGCCGTCTGCAGCTGACGGCAAAATCTTTGCCGTCTGTATTCCTGCCTTTGCTGTCTGTACTTGCCTGACGGCAAACTTACTGATTCCTGTAGTGTGTGTGTGTGTGTAATATATATATATATATATATATATATATATATATATATATATATATATATATATATATATATATATATATATATATATATATATATATATATATATATATCTTATTATAATAGAGACCATTATCAAGATATTTTTTGTAACATACACTTTATAGATCGATACAAAATTATTAAATGATAAACATGAAGAACATATACACTATATTCATACCAGCGTCACAAGTTAATCCAGAAAGACATGTAATTTTGACTTATTTTTTCCTCGGACATTTAAGAAAATTGAGTTTAAATGTCATTTTAAAGTGAATTATATTGCAAATAGTTTTTTTAAATATGTCTAAATTACCATATATAATATATATAACATATGATTGTGAGTTGATCAAATAATGTATAAAAATTTAATATAAATTATATTTGTTTTAACTTTTTTCAATGGCCAAAATTGTACATATATCACTTCGCTAAGTTTTTATAGGAAAGCTCACATACTTGTGATAATAAATGTAATATGAGTTGGTTCCATCAGTTATTGTTATAAGCGAAGAGAAGCAAAAAGTTGAGTAAACACAGCAATGGCGGATGTATGAGAAATCTAGGCTGGGCTGATGATTTGGATGATCAAAGTAAACAGGTTGATGAAAGACAGCATGGAGAATGTTACGATGCAGGCTACTATTCACCAACTCAAACTAGTATTCCCAGTGTGTCTCAATTCTTAAAATAAATATGTGACACTTGGAAATCATCCTCGAACCCCAAGCCAGCTGAAACCTGTCTTTTGCATCTGATATTGTACAATATATAGTTAAAAAAGAGACTGCCAAGCTCTGATATATATTGAGGCAGTGGCATTAATTCTATAGTTTCAATATACAAAGTATATCATCAAGCAGACAAATAAAATATGACCACCATTGATAGAGTTTGACGAATGGCAACCAACAACGACATCATTAAAGTTTTTTTGCCTTTCAGTTGAATTATTCAAGCTGCTTAAATGTTAGTTTAAGAATTGACATGTTGACTTATTTGGCTCCACCAAGGTGCTTAATTTTGTCCTAAATGTATTGTTTGACAAGAAGAAATCCAAACAAGGTACTCGAAGTCGTTGTAAATGAGGCATTATTTGTGTTTAATTATTATTATTATTCACCCCTCCTAACTTAAAACTTCAAGCGATTGCTGCCAATTCTTTAACATTATTATCTCTCTTCAATTATAACTTAGTGCTTCCTTACTGTAATAATACGCAGATTTCCATTTTTGAGCCCTCAGATATTACATTAACACATTGCTCATTACCAGGTTATTTGCAAGGGTAGTTCTCTTCAGAACCTCGCGTGTTGTACGTACTTTGGCAAGTTACTCTTTATCTCCTTGCCCATGTATTATCTGTTTTGTAGCTTATACTTGCCAGCTCAGATTCAGGCAAAAGGCATGGATGATCATATCCTAATTGTGCTTCAACTGTTCAAGTTAAACCTACTTTGTTGCTTTGTAACTCATGTATCCTGTTAGTAATCTCCTCGCATGGAAAGTTTGTTTGGTCTTGTTATGAAATTTTAAGATCAAGTTCATAAAGAATTATTGGATTGATCGAATGGTCCAAATCTCGCTAATAACACACACACAACCAAAATATGTGCCTTCAGGTGATCATTCTTCTACTTCTCTAGCCCGAGGCCAATGCTGCAGTGGGCCAATGTACCGTTGGAGGTGAAGTCCTCCATTTATTGACACCGTGAAAATTAGAAATGGTTCCTGAGCAAAGGCATAGCCGCCTAATTAGAACAACGAGATAGGTAATCATGTCTTCTGGGCATGTGAAGACCAAGACACGTCCCAAGTTACCAATGTTTGGCACATCACCACAGGCATGTTCTAGGCTAGGCATGTAGCTTCTATCGGTTGCTCAGCCGACTAGAAGACCGTGGTGCATCTGTCACACTATTGCGTCTACCTTTTGGAATCTACTCTTGAGCTATTGTCACATCATGAGGCATGGTCCAGGACATTGTAGACGACTATGAGCAAAGATATCAAGCTTGCTCTTGTCGGTGGTAGCGTCTCAGTGTAATATGGCAGCATGGTAGAGCTTCTTGGCGAGGAATCCAAGCATGAGGTGATGGAGAGAGGAGCGGTGTTGGGAAAGCAACTGGTTGACATGGTTCTAGATGAGAAGACCGGGTGGCGCATCTTGGCTAACTTCTGGTTTGAGTTGATCTTGTATGTTTCTCCCCCTCATAACATCAAGGCACATAAGAAGGCACATGCCTAAGGTACCGAGCCGGTGACGCTCATCTGGGCCTTTCTAAGGCATGCAGGGATCATCGGCAGGCTGAGCACCCAAGCTACTAATTTACCTTGCTTTTGATTGCATGTCCTCGAAGTCGGTAAGCACGGATCAGGCCACCACTCTTCCTGTCCCTTCTGGACGGACTCAACTGACACATGCATGCTTGCCCGAACGACACTGACACGCTCCAGCCCCATTATTCTACCAGTGGCATTCCCATTCGAATTTCCGCCTACATGCCCTTTGCGTGTCTTTCTTTTCCCAGTTCGTTCGTTCGGCAAGAAGAGAGCTCATGCTTAACTTAGCATCTAATGCTAGCTCACTCCCACTCAGAGCCATTATATACATATGGAGGCTTACCAATCAAACCGAATTGTTGATATATTCACATATGCCACATAATTTTTTTATTAATGGTATGCTAACTGGCGAAACGTTCGCCGGGAAGGAACTTGGAGTGAACAACCTCACAGCCGTTTGATCGAGATCAAACGATGGTAGTTTTAAAAAAAAAACGCCTTGTCTCAGAAGTAATTTCCATGCTAGTCTAAAGAAAATGCCAGCCCTTACAACTAAAATTGCCATTCTCAAGTGCGATCCTCCCCAACGAAGTTCGCCAGCTAAGAGGGTCCATTCAAGCTGCCATCTGCCATCTGCCCTTTGTCTTTCTTTTCCTTGCCTGTTGGTTGGTTCGTGCCTTCCTTGGGCAAGAATAGAATAGAATAGAATAGATGCTTAGCTTCGCATCTACAGCTAGCTCACTCCCACTTCCCTTATATAATTATATGCAGACGTAGCAATCAAATCAGATGATATATTCGCAAATGCCACACAAGCACATTATTAAAACATGTACTCCCTCCGTTCCAAATTACTCGTCGTTGAAATGGATGTATCTAGAACTAAAATACATCTAGATACATCCATACGTGCGACAAGTAATTCGAAACGGAGGGAGTATATGATTCAACGAAACCCCTTTCCATCGTTGGTAGATTCGTACTGTACTCCTACATAGGTGTACATCTGTCGTTAAGAGAGCTGTGTGTGCTGAGTGTCGACACAACAGACGAGCGGCCGGGATATATATCCAGCAAAATATCTCGCCTCCAGCTCGAGTACATGATCATTTTAGTTATCAATTAAACTGATTCCTACGCAATTGAAGTAGTACAAGGACTGACGGTGACCTGCCGCTTCCAAGTTTGTTTGTTAAGCCAAAAGTTGTGTGTCTTGCTAGTTTGTTAGAGATGGACATCTCTTTAATTCGAGCACTTTAAGCACAGGTTAATTAAAAATACTCTCATTCTTATATATTATATTTGGTGCAGGCAGGCAGGGGACACGCGCTCCTCAGGATACAAATGCTTTGATGACACTCAATCTCGGCACTGAATACGCGACTAATTAATTTCGTGGTACGACATAGGAGTGGTTTTATATGAAGGCTCATGGTGGCGTCCAATTGCAATTGCAATTGCAATTGCATGCGGTTGAGGTGGATCAATCGACCGGAAGATGGAATTGAACAATCTTACATGGATATCCCATCCGTCAGATCGAATATCCATCCATACTTCCATCTGAAACCATCTCTGCATGCGTACACTCACGCACGCACGCCACCGACAGCTTCAGCAAATTCATCGGCTTGCTTGCCCAACCGGTAAACATTCACCAGACAGACTGGCCACTAGCGCTACTGGAGACTGCTTCTGCTGGTTCACACCACTCAACCATTAGTTAGCTAGCTAGCTAGAGTCCCATCTCATCAACTGCTGGAACCCCCAATAGTTCTGCTTATGAGTAATGCACTGATGCTCATGCTCCTAACCCATGGCAGATTCTGTTGCCTGTCGGTCGGTGGCCTTCCTTAATCTATTCTGAACTGAATGATGCATGCAATGATGATAAATAAAACATAGTATTAGCGCGTGATCTAACCAACGCCAACCACCACCGCTACGGACGGATCCAATTATGCCAATCTACTAGGAATTGAAGCAGGTGCTTTTCATCGTGCGTGCGTGCGTATGATGCATGTTAGAGCACCGACACGCTAGCTACGTGCTGCTTCTTTTCTTCCTGCACAGCTCGATCGGTCTTCTTTTCGACGACACCGATCACATGGATCCATGCATGGATGCGCGTTGAACCATTGTTACAATGTTTTCCACCTGACCCGGTTGGCTCGCGAAAAAGAAGATGAATTGAAACCGGCTGCATTCGAAATGCAGTACATCCAGCACTCCATACGATCGGTCCAGCAGTATGTGGAATCATAAGATCAGCATATATAAGGGATGATAATATACAAAGAGTTTTATTCCATATTATTATGTATGTACAAGGAAAAGCAAAAAACGAAACCGTAAGAGGCCTATTAATCACATTACCGGTATCTCTAGTGGATATACCATTTTGAACTGAGTAGCTAGGATATAAGAAGCGGCCACGATGGATGGACTAAAATATCTCCAACTATTCTTGCAAAACGACCTAAACACTCAATGCAAATTCAACTAAATATTTTAGAAACCAAACACAATAATTTGAATTTTTTACTAATCCACCTGAATGTTTCGACCGAAAGTGAAAAACCACGAGCCGCAAGACCTCCCTTTGAGCAGGCAGGAGATATCGGTTATCGATCATCGAAAATGCAGTATATATATATGTCGTTGGCACGCACACACCACAGGTGCCCATGGTGATACTTTGGAGGCACTCAATCCGGCCGGCAGATGGAACCGAGCAGTCGCTTGCCTATCTATCTAGCTATGTGTGTGCGCCTACTGATGTGGCATATGTATGTGTGCGCCTACTGATGTGGCATATGCGCGCGAATCAACCTGTGGTTGAGTTGGTTAGGTGGACAGTGGTATCCCCAACCCACCAGGGTTCAAATCCTGGTACTCGCATTATTCCTGGATTTATTTCAGGATTTCCGGCGATGCGCTTTCAGTGGGAGGAGACGTTCCCGTCGACGACGAGGCGCCTACGGTGACTTCGTAAATTTCAAGATGATATGCCGACTCAGTCTCTCGGAGGTGCTCATAGGGGTAGGGTGTGCGTGCGTACGTTCATAGGGATGAATGTATGCGCGTGTATATGAGCGCTTGTGTCTGTACTAATGCTCAAAAAAAAAAACACGCGGTCAATTCTGGTTCACAGGGTTTGCCATGTGAGCTGGAAAGAAAGAATAAAGCTAAAAATAGTCAGTTTCATCCATCCATGTCCCACGTTAGTGGTGCGTGTGTCAGCAACTTAGTTGCCGAGGCAAAATTCCAACGCACACACACTCAACTCTGAGGAAGGCCCTTCCCACCCTTATTAATTTAATCTATGCCAGCCCCATCCATAAATACCCCAGTTGACGAAGGAAAATAAAAGCCGATCCGCCAGTCACCAGACCTGGAACCAGAGTCCGTCGAGAAAGATGCTGACATTCTTTTCTACCTCTCGAAAACCTTTTACTTCATTGATGGGCAAAGGAGGACCGGTGAACCTGATGGCGTTGACAGTTCTGAGATGATGATGGCACCGGTGAACCAGAACCCTGCCATAGCCAAACAATCTTCAGGAAAAATGTAGCGTCGGGGTAGTGGTGAATGTCAAAGCTGCGCCAACTGCAACAGGTAATGATCGATGGGCTTAATGGGCAGTGACTGATGAACCAGGCGGCGTTGAGAAATTAAGGCTGCTGGAGCTACAAGGCAATGATCGATGCTGCTGGTGCATCTGTAAGCGCTGAATTCTACAGCAAAAGAAAAAAAGACAGAGAACAGAAATGCGCAATCAGAGCACAAGTCAAACACCTGGAGTTACATTGCAAACAGGAGCTAAGCAATCATATAATCTCATACGATTGCATGGCCTGTATCATTCATTTCAGATGGCCTGAAATGCATAACCGCAGCGGGGACCTAACACAATCAGAAGTTGCAATCCATTCACAGAGTGCGCGGGTTCAGGACTGAGAAGCTACTGAGATACTGACTGAGATTGAGTAAGCCCAAGCAAAGCTTTCGGTTATTTATCCGGTCTGGAAAACCAAACAGGAGCTGTAAATGTCAATGGTCTGTTTTGGTAGTCACGATGATAATAAGAAAACCAAGCAGAACCAAACTAGGCCGTACACTGCATTGCTAAGAATTCATTCGGTCATAGACAAAATCAGACACTTGTTGTGCATCAACAGAAAGGACCCACGATTCCTTCTGAAACTACTCTATACTAAACAAATGATGATGATCTGTTTTTGACTTTTTGTGGTTGCCCTGCCCAAGGATTCTGGGAGTTGAGGTAAGAAAACCAAACAGAAACTGCAACACATCATTCAGTGAGACCAGGCAGGGCTGAGATTGAGAGGCCACTGCTGACCGTGATGTAGTACTCATGCCAAGCAAAGCAAAACAGCTTTGGGATTATGATGATTAGCTAGTGCTGGCAAGATTAAGAGAAGCACTACTTAGCCGCCATGAACATTGGCAATCCCCTACTAGCAGCAGGCATAGCAAACATTCTCACAAAAAAATGCAGGCATAAGAAACAAACATATTTATATGAGCAGGCCTGCACTGCAATTTTCCCTTATACTATATGTGAGCAAGCTTGCACCGCAATTTTCCATTATTTATGTGAGCAAGCTTGCACTCCCAGTACCAATTACACAGAGCTAGATGCCTTGGTGATCGCCCGGTCTAGAGTAACAGGAGAAAGGGGTGGGGGGGGGGGGGGGGATGGATCTCGAGAATGGGGGGGAATGGATCTCGAGAAAGAGGGGGGTGGGGGGGGGGATGGATCTCGAGAATGGGGGGGAATGGATCTCGAGAAAGAGGGGGGTGTGGGGGGGGGGGGATGGATCTCGAGAATGGGGGGGAATGGATCTCGAGAAAGAGGGGGGTGGGGCGGGGGGGTGGATCTCGAGAATGGGGGGGAATGGATCTCGAGAAAGAGGGGGGTGGGGGGGGGATGGATCTCGAGAATGGGGGGGAATGGATCTCGAGAAAGGCGGGGGGGGGGGGGGGGGGAATGGATCAGGCATGTTGCCGTGATGTCGAGGCCACGTCAACGCCAACACACGCCCCTACCCTTCATAGTTAGGGCTACTCTAGACTATTCAGAGCGTCAGGTCATGTGTTAGACTGACGTGATAACCAACTACACCACGAACCTTTATCACATCTTGTTTTCATCACTTCGGATCTTCTTTATTATTATCCTTTAACGATACTGAGGGATCTCTAGTATATGATTCCTCATACTGCTGGATCATAGGACTAGATGTCTCTGTTGAGAGAGACATCTGTCTGTCGACACAAGAAGTGGTCGGGATCGATGGAGAATAATATCTCCAACTATGCTTGCATGCATATGACAAACATTCTATATCTATATCTATACTAGTATAACAATGGTTGAGGTAGTTGGCTCTTCTCCTGTGTGTCCATGGGTTTGCCTTTGTTTGTTTGTTGATGTGAAGTCGAAGTTGCAACGGCGGGGCCTTGTGGTGTGTGATGGCTGGTTGCTGGTGGCATGTTTGACGATCTTCCGTAGCGCTAGCCGTGCCTGGTTTTGTCCTTTGTAGCTCTCCATTAGAGTTGGAGTTGTGTTGTTTGGTCGTGGGTGGTCGAGTTTTGGCGCAGATATTCATACAACTCCACATGTCCTTTGTAGTGTGGATTGAGACATTCACTCATGGTTTAGGGATGACGATGATGCCTCTAGGGCAGAAGTGATAACGATGCCTCCTGCATGCTGTCTCGGCGTGACTCTCTTTGGATGGGTGTGCATGGGGTGTCTGTGTGTGCCCGCTCAGCAGTTGTGATGGTTTCGACCAGCTTTCATTAATAACTGGGCAATCTGTTTTTCGCTCGGTTTTTTCTAATCAATTGAGCAACTCTTTTTCTTCATAATGAATGCAGGAATCCGGCCAATTCGAAAAATGATAATATTTATGATCCGCTGCTTCAAGACTTCTAGTAGTTCCTTTCAAGCTATCTTTGTCATCAAGAGGACTCGCTTTTGTTGATTATTTTTCTTCAAAGTATCAGATCTTTCAGTTAGATATCATATTACATAAGGTAGTTGGAAAAAGAATGGCTTTTTTTAACTAGCCAGCAATTGCTTGTTTTTCATTGGCTTAGCAGGAGAGAGTGACAAAGATGTTTGATGAAATGAACGGTGAGTGATGGAGAAAAACAACAAAGAAAATCATGGAGTGTCAAGTTGATATCTCACGGTACATGCCCAAAAGGGTACTCTAAGCATTCAGCTCCCGCAATCCTCCATTTGCTCCATGGCTTCCTTTTATCACCTGGCCACTACTACTGCCTTAATCAAGGCTTAAGATGAGCTGTAGCTCAATCATATACTATCATACTATATATGTACGTATGTATGTAACACAAAACAAGAATGTATTGTACGTATGTTTATGAGGCATAATTTTTTCGCCAACATCGATTCGGGCAGCAGGTGGCAAGCATCACCAGATCACCATCCATTAGGCAGCATCCTCCTCCTATCTTCTCAGGCCCTCGACAATGTAAGTAGCATAGAGATCCCTGAAAAGGAAGCATATCACTCAAACAATTCGTTCCTAAGTGCTCATGTTTTCACATGGTGAAACTCATATGTTGCTAGTGGAGGAGGAAGGTGAGAACAGACATGGAGTGCTGGATGGCCTCGTAGGCGTCCTCCGATGGCAGGAAGTCGTTGACGGCAACCTCCTTGTTCTCGTTCTTCTTGTCTGAATTCCCCAATCCAAATGTTAGTCTGCGTCAGTCTTAAACATTGCGGTTGGTCAACACTCAGCAGTAAGAAATATGACAAGCAGTAGTATGACTTACAGTCCTCAAAGAAGCGCCGGATCTCGGCGAGGCGGTGCGGGGGCAGCTCCTTGATGTCGTTGAAGTGGCGGCACTCGGGGTCGTCGGCGCAGACGGCGATGATCTTGTCGTCGGCCTCGCCCTGGTCGATCATGGGCATGAGTCCGATGGCCTTGGCGCGGAGGAAGCATCCGGGGACGACGGGCTCCTGCATGATGACGAGGACGTCGATGGGGTCGTCATCGTCGCAGAGGGTGCGGGGGATGAAGCCGTAGTTGTGCGGGTAGACGACGGAGGAGTATAGCACCCGGTCCACCTTGACGAGCCCCGTCTTCTTGTCCAGCTCGTACTTGACCTTGCTCCCCTTGGGGATCTCGATCACGCAGTTGAAGATGGTGGGCGCGTCCGGGCCGATCTCCAGGTCGTGCCACGGGTGCGCGGCGACCGAGCGGCGGGTGATGGAGGAGAGGATCCGCTCGTTCAGCGCCGGGGTCTTGGTCTTCGGGGCGGCGGCCGTGCCGTTGCCGTTGCCTTTGCCGTTGGTGGATGGCTCCTTGGTGGCGGCGGCGACTTCCTGTGAGGGGGGCATGGATGGATCTGATCTGATCTGCGAAAATGGAGGTGCACGGTGTGTTAGTCGGGGCCTGGCAATGAATCTTGGGGTGATCTCCCCCTCCCTCCCGGCGGCGTCGAGGGGATCTGGCCGGAGCAGAGTTGCAGGGGGAAGAGCAGGAGGAGGGAGATGACGCAACGCAACTCGACGAAGCAAACGTACCTGAGGGAGGGAGAGAGGGACTTTGCGTTGAGTAGAATGGAAGAATGCTTCTCTGCTGTGCTGTGGACTCAGCGGCTGTGCTGCGGTGGTGATGAGAGGAGAGGAGGCTCTGCCTCCCTTCTTATAGCCTCCACCGACTGCCTGCCGGTGCAGGGCAGAGGAGGAAGAAGAAGATGAGAAGATGGGTGGCGCTGACTCGGCGAGATACGTTGCCGGGCCGGCGTGAATTAAAATCTGTGTGACAGTCCATGACGTGGCTCCACGTGGGATCAGGCATGTTGCCGTGATGTCGAGGCCACGTCAACGCCAACACACGCCCCTACCCTTCAGAGGAGAGGAGAGGAGACTGGATCAAGAGGAGTGGCTGCGTCTGCATGTGCGTTACACGTACATTGCTGCAAAACTATTTCTGTTTCTGTATTACTTGTATTTTTTTTTTACCATGGTTCTCTTCTCACGCCATTCATCCTCCCATTTCACAAAGCCGCCATAGGCTTTTTTTCCTCTTTTGTTTATAGATACACAAAGTAAAACAGAGTCGGCCATCACTGATGTCATGTCACCTGCCCGTGCCTTTTTTGCGTGTCGGTGGCCTTCCGCTCACTTCTGTTTGTACTCAAATCAGCACGGTCGGTGTGATTGATTTGAATCAAACTTACTACAAACGCGTGATCCAGCTAACGCCAACGATCGTACACACAAATTTTGGATGGCACAACACACTGCAGCTGGTAGGCGCGCGCTTTCGTCTTTGGGTGCGCGTAACATGTCTTACGTGCGTACAACTGGCATACATATACCACCCGCAAAAAAAAAAAACTGGCATACATATATAGTGGCATGCACGAGAACCACGAGGAGGAGGAGGACGACGACGCGTTTGTGCTACTGGTTGGATTGGATCTGTTATACACAGCTCCGTCCGTCCCGCGTCTGCGTGGCCGGCCGGTCTTCCATTCCGTGGCAAGAATTAACAAACGAAACCTCGAGTGTAGGTTAATTAAATAATAATTTTATGCTTACATACAAGAGCATACAATTCCCACAGAAGATTAGTGATGCTGACTTCCCCTCTCTACCTCCCTATGTGCAATGCATGATGCTGGTCTGCCGGCATGCCATCCAGTCAATCAGTCATCATCTACGAAGACGTGCCTCCACGTGGCACAACCCGTGTCTCCGAGAGTTTGTCTATCTATCTGTCTGTCTGATGAGGCTACCTCGTATCAGTGCCACACGCCCCGCACTCGTGGATGCAGACTCCACTCGTGCGTGTGTGTTGATCGTAAATTTGCCTGCCTGCTAGATGCACTAATATGGATCGATCGATCCGTCGCTGAATTTGTTCTTTTGTCGGTGGCCCTGCTGCATTCAGTCTGTCTGTCTGATTGTGTATGCACTAATAAGATTATTTTTCCTATCCACTGTTGCACGACAAAGCAGTAAAAGTACTACGACTACTTCCTCTATCGTCCTCGACGTGTCTCGTTTGTTTGACTTAATATATGCATACACAATTCCCTTCCTTGCAACGAGCACAATTCCCTTCCTTGCAACGAACACAATCAACGATATACATCATACATACTTAATCAATTGAGGATGAGGAGGACTAATATAGTACTTACAGCGTCATGTTCATGCACCCTTAATTAGTTTGTCGTGTGTCACACGACTCTAGCTAATTAACCAAAGTCAATTAGTCAATCATTTGAATCCGTCCGCTGCTCGATGGCGTAGGTACTAGTAATTTGCAGACTTCCCATCCTGGATTCGTACTAGTGGTATTACAAATATATTTTTTTGAAGGAACCGGCAGAAGCACTGTCTTTTCCATCAAGGGAGAAAGAGGTGCATAGCTGTCTCTGTTGAGAGAGTTGTGTCTGTGATTGTGGACACAACATACAAGCCAAGTGGCCGCGAGATCCAGCAAAATATATCGCTCCAGCTCGATCGTACGTGGTACTAGTAGTACATGATCTTTTTAATTAATATATAATTAATTAAACTATTTCTTAAACAATTGATTGATGTACTAAAAGGCTGACGGTGACCTGCGTCTGCCAATGAAGTTTGTTAAGCCAATATTTAAGTAGCGTGTCTTGTTAGTTAGAGATGAACATCTCTTTAATTCGAACACTTTGGCCCCCTATAGGGTTTTAATAACTGTACTGATTAAGTATATGTATATAGTCACTGCAGGTTGGCAGGGGAGTAGCATGCTGTTGCGTGTTGCTGTTAGCACATGCACGCTCCTCCAAAATATGCTTTGTTGGCTTTCGTCAATCCAGGGAAAAGCGCGATCAACAATGCGCGATTAATTAATTGTTGGTACAACATATGTTGTATGTGTTGTTAGGGTGCCTCATGTTAGGTGTGGCATCTCGTGTTTTTTGTGGTGTGGTTTAGGATATATATTTTTCACTAGCTCGAATATCATTTTTCTATTGACTTGCTTGTATGAGCATTTGTTTTCAGCATTTTGTATCCGTTCGTCCGTTTATGCCTTTATTTAAGTATTTCACTACAAGCCAAACATCAGATTAATATGTGTATGCTTTGATGGGAGTGATAGCACCGAATCCTGCCACTGGAAAACACGATCAACGACGGGCGATTAATTAATTAACTGCTGGTACGACATATACTGTATTGTGTTGTTACTGAAGGTGCAGTTGCATGCGGTTGAGGTGGATCGATCGACCGGGAGATGGAATTGAACCATCTTATCTACCTAGCTGTTACGGCCAAGCAAACTAATTGCTGATTGATACACGGATATCCCATCCGTCAGATCGAATATCCATCCTTCCATCTATCTGAAACCATCTCTGCTTAGGCGCATACACGCCACCGACGGCTTCAGTAAATTCATTAAAAGTAAACATTTCATTTGGTAAACATGCACCAGACAGGCCACTAGCCTTAGTGGAGACTGCTTCCGCGTGTTCACACCACTCAACCTTTAGCTAGCCAGAGTCCCATCTCATGAACTGGATGAACCCCCCGCCCTCGCTACGATGTTCTACAAAAAAAAGGAGAGTTCCATATTTTAAATTAATGATAAAACTGATTCCAAAATGACTGATTGATCTAGTACTCCCTACGGTTCTTTTTACTCCGTGTATCAGATTTATGTCAAGTCAAACTCTACAAAGTTTGACCAAATTTATTTTAAAAAATATGAACATCTACAATACCAAATATATATACTACTATAAAACTACGTTTCATAATGAATCTAACAATATTGATTTGGTATTGTGAATGTTGATACTTTTTTCTATAAGTTTAGTCAAAATAGAGATACTTTAATTTCGGACGAAACTTATATGCAGACTAAAAAGAACCGGAAGGAGTACAAGGACCGACGGTGACCTGCCGCTTCCAAGTTTGTTAAGCAAAAAAGTTGTGACTCTTTGTCAGTTACAGATTGACATCTCTTTAATTGGGCACTTTAGGCACGGTGTTATTAATATTAATACACTATTGTAGTCGGTGCAGGCAAGCAAACAGTATCTATGCTTTGATGATACACACGAACACACGCTCTCCTCGTGATATATATGCTTTGTTGGCACTCAATCAGGCACTAACAAACGCAATCAACAACGGGCAATTAATTAGTTGCTTGTACGATATACATTGTATATGCTGTACTAATTGAAGGATGGTGGTGGCGTCCAGTTGCAATTGCATGCGGTTCAGCTGGATCGATCGCCCTGAAGTTGGAACTGCATCATCTATACCCCGAAGATGGAACTGCATCATCTATATGTATGTGGCTGTGACGGCCAAGCTAACTCCAAGCTAATTAAGCAGCAGCTGGTGGTTACGATGATGATGCATGGATATGTATCCATCCATCCATCCATCCATCCATGGAGCTGAAACTATCTATCGGTAGCTCCTCGTACTAGTGGCATCCACACACGCGGCAAATATATAAGCAGCATATGCTCTTTGGGACTTTTCAGACAAGATTGAGGCCTCCTTTGGTTCATAGGATAATCATAGGAATAGAAAATTTATAGGAAATGAGATGACATGTATCTCAAATCCTATGAGTAGGAATAGGAAAAGAGACGTCATTTGGTTCACACCAAAGGAATTTTTTTATTGAGTCTAGGCTCATTTCTATTTTCCTATGAAATGTGGAGGATAGGAACCAATCCTATGTAAGAATAGGAATCCATTCCTATGAACCAAAGGGCTCTAAAAAATTTTTTTCTATAAGAATCTTATCCTATAGAATTCCTATGAAATTCCTCCAAATCAAAGGAGGACTGGAAGGGAAGACGAACGTAGACGAGGTAGCGAGGACTCGTGATCGAAGGATGATACCGTGATGGAGAAGATAGAGAATGAACGGACGTTGCAGCCTCCCATCTTATAGCTAGCCAGATCGAGACCGAGATTGCTGCTTGTGCTGACTTGGCCTCCCCGCATGACCCTTGGCTGCCGAAGGGCGTGCCTCCGGTCAGTCCATCATCTATGACGCGGTGCCACCTCCTCTCCGATGATGTATATATGTCTATATATTTGTCTGACAGTGAGTGTGTTGCCGTCCTTCCCGTCTCGTCCCTACAAGATTGACTTTCAAGCACTCACCTACAAAATGCTATATATTGTACCTACTGGATATTCATTGGATATAGGACACCTGATGGGTGTGGGCATAGTTGTCAATCTGTAACCATGGATTTTGAAGTGGATGGTATAGAATGTTTATGTGGATAGGTTTGGGCAAAACATGGATGTATCCACCTATATCCTACCTATTTTGTCATCTGTGGTGCTGATAATATCATGTTGGTGCAGAAACAATAATAACAAATAAATACAATAGTTAGGGCTACTCTAGGCTGTTACACATCATTAGAGGCCTAATATTGAACCTACCATAATATATAAGAACCATGTGACTATTAAAAAAAAGTTAAGACACCATCTCAAATTTATCTATATATGTATGTATATATATATATATGTATGTGTGTGTGTGTGTATATATATATATATATATATATATATATGTATGTGTGTGTGTGTGTGTGTCTATATATATATATATATATATATATATATATATATATATATATATATATATATATATATATATATATATATATATATATATATATATATCACTACAGGAATCGGCTAATTTGCCGTCTGTTGGGGTCTTTGCCGTCAGCTTTTTCTCATGCCTGGCGGCAAAGACAACTTTTGCCGTCAGCTGTTGACGGCAAAGAATGACTGATGGCAAATGGTACTTTGCCGTCTGCCAAAAGAAACACAGACGACAAAGACCTTAGTTTGCCGTCTGCCTATAAAAACACAAACGGCAAAAAATCTTTGTCGTGTATGTTTTTATCCACAGACGGCAAAGAATCTTTGTCGTCTCTTTTTTATTAGCAGACGGCAAACTAGACCCTTTACCCTTTTTTTTGACAGACGGCAAAGAAGAAGCACAGCACGCGGATTGATCTCCTGGATCAACGACATGGCAACATCTCAGCCACACCAGCCCATAACGCACGACCCCATCCCACCACTACTGTCAGACGCACTTATCCACCCACGAAGCACGCACCCCCACGTCGCACGCGCCCTCCTCTCCTTCTCGTTCTTCCTCCTCTCTCCTCGCTCGCTCTTCGTCCCAAGCAGCCGCACGGAGCCGGCCTCGGCCCTCCCCCATCGCCCTGAGCAGCCGCCGCCGGCCCCGGCCCTCGCCGCCCCGAGCAGCCGCAGGCGGCCGACAATGGCGCTGCCAGCCCCGGCCCTCCCTCGCCGCACCGAATAGCCGGAGGCGGCCGGCCGTCCCGAGCAGTCGCAGGAGGCCCGCCATGGCGTCGCCGTCCCCGCCCTCCCTCGCCGCCCCGAGCAGTGGCAGGAGGCCCGCCATGGAACCGCCGGCCCCGGCCCTCCCTCGCCGCCCCGAGCATCCGCAGGCGGCCCGCCATGGCGCTGCTGGCCCCGGCCCTCCCCCGAAGCCCAAGCAGCAGCACGCGGCCGGCCATGGCACCGCCGGCCCCGGCCCTCCCCCTTCGCGCTGTGCAGCCTCACGTGGCGGGCCCTGCTCCCCGGCGCCGCCGGCCTCGACCCCTTACCCCCTTTGCCCCGGCCATCGTCGCCCCGAGCAGCTGCACGCCGCCGTCCCCGTCCCACGGCGCCGCAACCTTTTCCATCTCCCTCCAAGAATGCAATTGCCCCGACCACCGCACTTAATTTGTGGCTGTTAGTAATTGTTATTAATTGCTAGGTGCGTGTACCTGCAAAAATTTGATGCTCACTGCCTATTCGTGTAGTTGCATTGATGTTTCACGGGCTCCATTTTTTGTTTCTAATTTTTGTACATTGTGCCACGAATTTATGTGTGAAAAGTGGGTCAGTTGTGCAAAACTACGGCTGTGATGGGTTTGCTAGCGCTGGTGCTTTAGTTTTTTTAATCATGAAAAAGCAATTTGCCGTCTGTGATGATTCCGGATGACGGGAAACATGGAGTTTGGCTGACGGCATAGACCCTGTTCTTTGCCGTCTGTTATTTGTTTTACTGACGGCAAAATCTCTTTGCTGTTTGCCCGATAAAAAGCTGACGGCAAAGTACTCTTTGCCGACTTTGGCTTTGCCGACTACGTTTGCCGTCTGCAGCTGACGGCAAAATCTTTGCCGTCTGTATTCCTGCCTTGGCTGTCTGTACTTGCCTGACGGCAAACTTACTGATTCCTGTAGTGTGTGTGTGTGTAATATATATATATATATATATATATATATATATAGTAACGCTAAACTAAGCGTGAGTGTAGAATAGCTTATTCTACACCCCAGTAATGGTACATACAAAATATAGTAACGCACTATGTAAAATATAGTAATTTTTGTAAAAATGTAGTAAATTCCAAACTTCGGTGATAAAAATTTTATTTTCCGAATTACTACATTTCGTACACCGTTTTACTAGATTTTGTATATAGCGTTACTAGGGGGTGTAGAATAAGCTATTCTACACTCACGCTTAGAATAGCGTTACCCTATATATATATATATATATATATATATATATATAGGGTAACGCTATTCTAAGCGTGAGTGTAGAATAGCTTATTCTACACCCCCTAGTAACGCTATATACAAAATCTAGTAAAACGGTGTACGAAATGTAGTAATTCGGAAAATAAAATTTTTATCACCGAAGTTTGGAATTTACTACATTTTTACAAAAATTACTATATTTTACATAGTGCGTTACTATATTTTGTATGTACCATTACTGGGGTGTAGAATAAGCTATTCTACACTCACGCTTAGTTTAGCGTTACTATATATATATATATATATATATATATATATATATATATATATATATATCTTATTATAATAGAGACCATTATCAAGATATTTTTTGTAACATACACTTTATAGATCGATACAAAATTATTAAATGATAAACATGAAGAACATATACACTATATTCATACCAGCGTCACAAGTTAATCCAGAAAGACATGTAATTTTGACTTATTTTTTCCTCGGAAATTTAAGAAAATTGAGTTTAAATGTCATTTTAAAGTGAATTATATTGCAAATAGTTTTTTTAAATATGTCTAAATTACCATATATAATATATATAACATATGATTGTGAGTTGATCAAATAATGTATAAAAATTTAATATAAATTATATTTGTTTTAACTTTTTTCAATGGCCAAAATTGTACATATATCACTTCGCTAAGTTTTTATAGGAAAGCTCACATACTTGTGATAATAAATGTAATATGAGTTGGTTCCATCAGTTATTGTTATAAGCGAAGAGAAGCAAAAAGTTGAGTAAACACAGCAATGGCGGATGTATGAGAAATCTAGGCTGGGCTGATGATTTGGATGATCAAAGTAAACAGGTCGATGAAAGACAGCATGGAGAATGTTACGATGCAGGCTACTATTCACCAACTCAAACTAGTATTCCCAGTGTGTCTCAATTCTTAAAATAAATATGTGACACTTGGAAATCATCCTCGAACCCCAAGCCAGCTGAAACCTGTCTTTTGCATCTGATATTGTACAATATATAGTTAAAAAAGAGACTGCCAAGCTCTGATATATATTGAGGCAGTGGCATTAATTCTATAGTTTCAATATACAAAGTATATCATCAAGCAGACAAATAAAATATGACCACCATTGATAGAGTTTGACGAATGGCAACCAACAACGACATCATTAAAGTTTTTTTGCCTTTCAGTTGAATTATTCAAGCTGCTTAAATGTTAGTTTAAGAATTGACATGTTGACTTATTTGGCTCCACCAAGGTGCTTAATTTTGTCCTAAATGTATTGTTTGACAAGAAGAAATCCAAACAAGGTACTCGAAGTCGTTGTAAATGAGGCATTATTTGTGTTTAATTATTATTATTATTCACCCCTCCTAACTTAAAACTTCAAGCGATTGCTGCCAATTCTTTAACATTATTATCTCTCTTCAATTATAACTTAGTGCTTCCTTACTGTAATAATACGCAGATTTCCATTTTTGAGCCCTCAGATATTACATTAACACATTGCTCATTACCAGGTTATTTGCAAGGGTAGTTCTCTTCAGAACCTCGCGTGTTGTACGTACTTTGGCAAGTTACTCTTTATCTCCTTGCCCATGTATTATCTGTTTTGTAGCTTATACTTGCCAGCTCAGATTCAGGCAAAAGGCATGGATGATCATATCCTAATTGTGCTTCAACTGTTCAAGTTAAACCTACTTTGTTGCTTTGTAACTCATGTATCCTGTTAGTAATCTCCTCGCATGCAAAGTTTGTTTGGTCTTGTTATGAAATTTTAAGATCAAGTTCATAAAGAATTATTGGATTGATCGAATGGTCCAAATCTCGCTAATAACACACCCACAACCAAAATATGTGCCTTCAGGTGATCATTCTTCTACTTCTCTAGCCCGAGGCCAATGCTGCAGTGGGCCAATGTACCGTTGGAGGTGAAGTCCTCCATTTATTGACACCGTGAAAATTAGAAATGGTTCCTGAGCAAAGGCATAGCCGCCTAATTAGAACAACGAGATAGGTAATCATGTCTTCTGGGCATGTGAAGACCAAGACACGTCCCAAGTTACCAATGTTTGGCACATCACCACAGGCATGTTCTAGGCTAGGCATGTAGCTTCTATCGGTTGCTCAGCCGACTAGAAGACCGTGGTGCATCTGTCACACTATTGCGTCTACCTTTTGGAATCTACTCTTGAGCTATTGTCACATCATGAGGCATGGTCCAGGACATTGTAGACGACTATGAGCAAAGATATCAAGCTTGCTCTTGTCGGTGGTAGCGTCTCGGTGTAATATGGCAGCATGGTAGAGCTTCTTGGCGAGGAATCCAAGCATGAGGTGATGGAGAGAGGAGCGGTGTTGGGAAAGCAACTGGTTGACATGGTTCTAGATGAGAAGACCGGGTGGCGCATCTTGGCTAACTTCTGGTTTGAGTTGATCTTGTATGTTTCTCCCCCTCATAACATCAAGGCACATAAGAAGGCACATGCCTAAGGTACCGAGCCGGTGACGCTCATCTGGGCCTTTCTAAGGCATGCAGGGATCATCAGCAGGCTGAGCACCCAAGCTACTAATTTACCTTGCTTTTGATTGCATGTCCTCGAAGTCGGTAAGCACGGATCAGGCCACCACTCTTCCTGTCCCTTGTGGACGGACTCAACTGACACATGCATGCTTGCCCGAACGACACTGACACGCTCCAGCCCCATTATTCTACCAGTGGCATTCCCATTCGAATTTCCGCCTACATGCCCTTTGCGTGTCTTTCTTTTCCCAGTTCGTTCGTTCGGCAAGAAGAGAGCTCATGCTTAACTTAGCATCTAATGCTAGCTCACTCCCACTCAGAGCCATTATATACATATGGAGGCTTACCAATCAAACCGAATTGTTGATATATTCACATATGCCACATAATTTTTTTATTAATGGTATGCTAACTGGCGAAACGTTCGCCGGGAAGGAACTTGGAGTGAACAACCTCACAGCCGTTTGATCGAGATCAAACGATGGTAGTTTTAAAAAAAAAAAACGCCTTCTCTCAGAAATAATTTCCATGCTAGTCTAAAGAAAATGCCAGCCCTTACAACTAAAATTGCCATTCTCAAGTGCGATCCTCCCCAACGAAGTTCGCCAGCTAAGAGGGTCCATTCAAGCTGCCATCTGCCATCTGCCCTTTGTCTTTCTTTTCCTTGCCTGTTGGTTGGTTCGTGCCTTCCTTGGGCAAGAATAGAATAGAATAGAATAGATGCTTAGCTTCGCATCTACAGCTAGCTCACTCCCACTTCCCTTATATAATTATATGCAGACGTAGCAATCAAATCAGATGATATATTCGCAAATGCCACACAAGCACATTATTAAAACATGTACTCCCTCCGTTCCAAATTACTCGTCGTTGAAATGGATGTATCTAGAACTAAAATACATCTAGATACATCCATACGTGCGACAAGTAATTCGAAACGGAGGGAGTATATGATTCAATGAAACCCCTTTCCATCGTTGGTAGATTCGTACTGTACTCCTACATAGGTGTACATCTGTCGTTAAGAGAGCTGTGTGTGCTGAGTGTCGACACAACAGACGAGCGGCCGGGATATATATCCAGCAAAATATCTCGCCTCCAGCTCGAGTACATGATCATTTTAGTTATCAATTAAACTGATTCCTACGCAATTGAAGTAGTACAAGGACTGACGGTGACCTGCCGCTTCCAAGTTTGTTTGTTAAGCCAAAAGTTGTGTGTCTTGCTAGTTTGTTAGAGATGGACATCTCTTTAATTCGAGCACTTTAAGCACAGGTTAATTAAAAGTACTCTCATTCTTATATATTATATTTGGTGCAGGCAGGCAGGGGACACGCGCTCCTCAGGATACAAATGCTTTGATGACACTCAATCTCGGCACTGAATACGCGACTAATTAATTTCGTGGTACGACATAGGAGTGGTTTTATATGAAGGCTCATGGTGGCGTCCAATTGCAATTGCAATTGCAATTGCATGCGGTTGAGGTGGATCAATCGACCGGGAGATGGAATTGAACAATCTTACATGGATATCCCATCCGTCAGATCGAATATCCATCCATACTTCCATCTGAAACCATCTCTGCATGCGTACACTCACGCACGCACGCCACCGACAGCTTCAGCAAATTCATCGGCTTGCTTGCCCAACCGGTAAACATTCACCAGACAGACTGGCCACTAGCGCTACTGGAGACTGCTTCTGCTGGTTCACACCACTCAACCATTAGTTAGCTAGCTAGCTAGAGTCCCATCTCATCAACTGCTGGAACCCCCAATAGTTCTGCTTATGAGTAATGCACTGATGCTCATGCTCCTAACCCATGGCAGATTCTGTTGCCTGTCGGTCGGTGGCCTTCCTTAATCTATTCTGAACTGAATGATGCATGCAATGATGATAAATAAAACATAGTATTAGCGCGTGATCTAACCAACGCCAACCACCACCGCTACGGACGGATCCAATTATGCCAATCTACTAGGAATTGAAGCAGGTGCTTTTCATCGTGCGTGCGTGCGTATGATGCATGTTAGAGCACCGACACGCTAGCTACGTGCTGCTTCTTTTCTTCCTGCACAGCTCGATCGGTCTTCTTTTCGACGACACCGATCACATGGATCCATGCATGGATGCGCGTTGAACCATTGTTACAATGTTTTCCACCTGACCCAGTTGGCTCGCGAAAAAGAAGATGAATTGAAACCGGCTGCATTCGAAATGCAGTACATCCAGCACTCCATACGATCGGTCCAGCAGTATGTGGAATCATAAGATCAGCATATATAAGGGATGATAATATACAAAGAGTTTTATTCCATATTATTATGTATGTACAAGGAAAAGCAAAAAACGAAACCGTAAGAGGCCTATTAATCACATTACCGGTATCTCTAGTGGATATACCATTTTGAACTGAGTAGCTAGGATATAAGAAGCGGCCACGATGGATGGACTAAAATATCTCCAACTATTCTTGCAAAACGACCTAAACACTCAATGCAAATTCAACTAAATATTTTAGAAACCAAACACAATAATTTGAATTTTTTACTAATCCACCTGAATGTTTCGACCGAAAGTGAAAAACCACGAGCCGCAAGACCTCCCTTTGAGCAGGCAGGAGATATCGGTTATCGATCATCGAAAATGCAGTATATATATATGTCGTTGGCACGCACACACCACAGGTGCCCATGGTGATACTTTGGAGGCACTCAATCCGGCGGCAGATGGAACCGAGCAGTCGCTTGCCTATCTATCTAGCTATGTGTGTGCGCCTACTGATGTGGCATATGTATGTGTGCGCCTACTGATGTGGCATATGCGCGCGAATCAACCTGTGGTTGAGTTGGTTAGGTGGACAGTGGTATCCCCAACCCACCAGGGTTCAAATCCTGGTACTCGCATTATTCCTGGATTTATTTCAGGATTTCCGGCGATGCGCTTTCAGTGGGAGGAGACGTTCCCGTCGACGACGAGGCGCCTACGGTGACTTCGTAAATTTCAAGATGATATGCCGACTCAGTCTCTCGGAGGTGCTCATAGGGGTAGGGTGTGCGTGCGTACGTTCATAGGGATGAATGTATGCGCGTGTATATGAGCGCTTGTGTCTGTACTAATGCTCAAAAAAAAAAACACGCGGTCAATTCTGGTTTACAGGGTTTGCCATGTGAGCTGGAAAGAAAGAATAAAGCTAAAAATAGTCAGTTTCATCCATCCATGTCCCACGTTAGTGGTGCGTGTGTCAGCAACTTAGTTGCCGAGGCAAAATTCCAACGCACACACACTCAACTCTGAGGAAGGCCCTTCCCACCCTTATTAATTTAATCTATGCCAGCCCCATCCATAAATACCCCAGTTGACGAAGGAAAATAAAAGCCGATCCGCCAGTCACCAGACCTGGAACCAGAGTCCGTCGAGAAAGATGCTGACATTCTTTTCTACCTCTCGAAAACCTTTTACTTCATTGATGGGCAAAGGAGGACCGGTGAACCTGATGGCGTTGACAGTTCTGAGATGATGATGGCACCGGTGAACCAGAACCCTGCCATAGCCAAACAATCTTCAGGAAAAATGTAGCGTCGGGGTAGTGGTGAATGTCAAAGCTGCGCCAACTGCAACAGGTAATGATCGATGGGCTTAATGGGCAGTGACTGATGAACCAGGCGGCGTTGAGAAATTAAGGCTGCTGGAGCTACAAGGCAATGATCGATGCTGCTGGTGCATCTGTAAGCGCTGAATTCTACAGCAAAAGAAAAAAAGACAGAGAACAGAAATGCGCAATCAGAGCACAAGTCAAACACCTGGAGTTACATTGCAAACAGGAGCTAAGCAATCATATAATCTCATACGATTGCATGGCCTGTATCATTCATTTCAGATGGCCTGAAATGCATAACCGCAGCGGGGACCTAACACAATCAGAAGTTGCAATCCATTCACAGAGTGCGCGGGTTCAGGACTGAGAAGCTACTGAGATACTGACTGAGATTGAGTAAGCCCAAGCAAAGCTTTCGGTTATTTATCCGGTCTGGAAAACCAAACAGGAGCTGTAAATGTCAATGGTCTGTTTTGGTAGTCACGATGATAATAAGAAAACCAAGCAGAACCAAACTAGGCCGTACACTGCATTGCTAAGAATTCATTCGGTCATAGACAAAATCAGACACTTGTTGTGCATCAACAGAAAGGACCCACGATTCCTTCTGAAACTACTCTATACTAAACAAATGATGATGATCTGTTTTTGACTTTTTGTGGTTGCCCTGCCCAAGGATTCTGGGAGTTGAGGTAAGAAAACCAAACAGAAACTGCAACACATCATTCAGTGAGACCAGGCAGGGCTGAGACTGAGAGGCCACTGCTGACCGTGATGTAGTACTCATGCCAAGCAAAGCAAAACAGCTTTGGGATTATGATGATTAGCTAGTGCTGGCAAGATTAAGAGAAGCACTACTTAGCCGCCATGAACATTGGCAATCCCCTACTAGCAGCAGGCATAGCAAACATTCTCACAAAAAAATGCAGGCATAAGAAACAAACATATTTATATGAGCAGGCCTGCACTGCAATTTTCCCTTATACTATATGTGAGCAAGCTTGCACCGCAATTTTCCATTATTTATGTGAGCAAGCTTGCACTCCCAGTACCAATTACACAGAGCTAGATGCCTTGGTGATCGCCCGATCTAGAGTAACAGGAGAAAGGGGTGGGGGGGGGGGGGGGATGGATCTCGAGAATGGGGGGGAATGGATCTCGAGAAAGAGGGGGGTGGGGGGGGGGATGGATCTCGAGAATGGGGGGGAATGGATCTCGAGAAAGAGGGGGGTGTGTGTGTGGGGGGGGGGGGGATGGATCTCGAGAATGGGGGGGAATGGATCTCGAGAAAGAGGGGGGTGGGGGGGGGGGATGGATCTCGAGAATGGGGGGGAATGGATCTCGAGAAAGAGGGGGGTGGGGGGGGGGGGATGGATCTCGAGAATGGGGGGGAATGGATCTCGAGAAAGGCGGGGGGGGGGGGGGGGGGGGGGGGATGGATCTCGTTCTCATCCATCTTAGCGTCGGTGGTGAGCTTCTCCTACTCGCCGGTCGGCGGCTGCCCGTGCTCTGTGACCTCGATGGGGGACATCAGGGTCGCCGAGCTTGTGCTTGAAGGCATCTTTAACTCCAAGAGTCAGGGTATGGAAACTAATTAGAAATTGCAGCTCCGTGAGGCAGGAAGAACTGTGAAGCAATCTGCTAGAGAACGCTCATCATGGGGTAGAGTAGCACACTAACAGCACCATGGGCAGCTAACCATTGATCCGGTGACCGAACCACACAAGTTTCTTTTCTTACTCATCACAGGAACACACTCCCCGGATTCTCTTCTGAAATCGCGAGCAGAGAATGGTCTGTTTGGGGATTGCAGCCCAGAATTCAGATAAGGAAATGAAACAGAGATTGCGATCCATTCATAGAGTGGGACAGGATAGAGAAGCTGCTGCTCAGTGAGATGTAGCAGCTCTGGTCACAGGATAAGCGAAACCCTAATTAGCCGTGATAAACAATGGCAGTCTAACAGACAAACATTACTTATCAATTTATGTTAGCAGGCTTGCACTGCCAGTGCTACTCCTTACACGAAGATACATGTCCCCCTGATGATCGATGAATCTAGGAAAACAGGGCAACATAAAAGGAGTGTTCTGAGATAACAGGTTCTTACTCATAACATGTTCTCACGCATCACTAGAGAACACTCCCAGATTGGTAGTTGTGCTCCCAGATTTACAATGGTCGGTCTGCTTTGAGAAATGAGATAAGAAAAGTCAATCCGAAACTGCAGCAGTAGAGAGTGAGTGAGGGAGGCAGGACAGAGAGGCTGCTGGCTAAGATGAAGTAAGCCCCAAGCAAAGCTTTGGGATGGTTACTCTTAACTAGTAAAACAAACGCTTCCAGATTTCTGATGGAATTGTGAACATCAAGTTTCAAGTATCTGGTTTGGTAGTTCACACAAGAAGACCAAACAGAAACTGGAATCCAACATTAAATGAGGTGGGAGAGGAAGCTAAAGCAGAGCAGCTTTGGGATGATGATGATGATGATCAGTTAGTGTTGGCAAGATTAAGAGAAGTTCTAGTTAGCCGGCATCAACACTGCGGCAATCCCCAGCAGGCATAGTTTTCAGAGATCAAGTAAGCCCTTGCTGGAGCTGGAACGCAAGCACCAAAGAACCTGACAGACATGGATTACACAAGTTAAGCCTTGCCAGACAATTGCTAATGCCATTGGCACATCTCCAGCAAAGAAAAAAGAAAGGAAGAGAAATGACCTTCAGTGCTGATTGCATATATGAGCGAGGAAGCCAGAACTTGGGTACAGTACAAGCACCAGCTAAGAACTTGTAGAATCTGAAAGCAGTTAGATAGCTTGTCCTATTTCATCCGTTTTTACTCTTGGTAATTATAGATGGGGTTTCATCTTCTTTGAAATGCAGTGATAACAGCAACTTATAGATCCATACAAGGACGGGTTAAACTGAATGAGATTATTGAAAGGAATTGATCTTCTCTTTTCCTTTCTTTTCTGCTCCCGTGCTTAGATCGAACAACATTGCGAAATCAATGATACGAAGAATCCTCTCCCATTCTTTCCGCCTGTCAGCTTACCATTAGGAATATTGGGCATAGGGTGATCTCACAAAACAAATTGCCACCCCCCCCCCCCCCCCCCACCCCCCCCCCCCCCCCCCGCCCCCGCAGCTGCGTACGCTGAAGCGCTACCGATTGGCCCGGTCACAAGATCACAGATTCTTCTAACTCCCAGGTTTTTCTTCTGAAACTCTAACAGACGATGATGGTCCATATAAGGAGACCAATCAGAAATTGCAATTCATCCAGCAAGTGAGTGGGACAGGACTGAGAGGCTACTGAATGAGATGCAGTAATCCCAAGCAAAGCTATATATGGGGGTAAACCTTAGCTGATGAACATCGTCAATATCCTAACACCAGCAGGTATACCATGTTATTTATAAGAACAAGCTTGCACTGCCAAATACAGTACTACAGTGCTAATTACAAAAACAGAGCAAGATGACCGGTCTAGAAAAAACAGGACAAGATAAAGGTGAGATCTCATTCTCGCCCATCCATCTATCTACCTATTTGAACTCGGCGTCGGCGATGAGCTCCCCCTGCTCGCCGGCCGGCGGCTGCTCGTGCCCCTGCTCGGAGACCTTGTTGGGGGCTCCGCCTTCGGGGTCGCCGAATTTGTCCTTGAAGGCGTCCTGCCGCTTCAACCACATCATGTGCCCCTGCAAACAGTGCCATTTCCCGTCCCGCCGCCGTTAAAGATCCCTTCTTGATTGATTTCTGGAGCAAAGGGGAGGGGAGCAAGGAAGGGAGATGGGGTGGAATGTAACCTGGAGCGCGGCCGCCCACGCGATGAGGAAGGAGGCTGCCCAGAACCGCTTCTCCTTGAGCAGCTTCGACAGATCCACCGCCGCCATGGTCGCCGAGCTCTCCCTCTTTCCCCTCCGGCCTCCCACCTTCAGTTACCTTTTCTTTTTCATTTTCTTGAGAATCATACGGCCCCCTCCCCGCTCGCTACGTGTATTAGGCCGGCCCAAGTAGCGTAGATCCACTTCCGGTTTCGTTTTTTCCCTCTCTTTTTTGACTTTTTATTTTTAATTTTGTGCAGATTTTTTATCGAATCAGAAAAAAAATCATGGAACTCATTATTTGTTCAAAAAAAAACGATCATCAAAATCCAAAAAATGTCATCAGTTGTCATCGAATTTAAAAATTGCTTATCTAATTTATAACTTGTTCATCCTATTCAAAATTTGCAATCAGGAATATTTCTTACAAATTTGCAAACACATTTTGAAGTCGTGAACATTTTTTTAACTTAAGTATATGTTTTTAAAATCTGCAAACTTTTTCGAAATCATGAACTTTTTTAGAATTCACAAACATTTCTTTGAAACCCATGAATATTGTTTAATTTGGATTTTCTGGAATCACTACTCCCTCCGTTCGGAAATGGATGTATCTAGAACTAAAATACATCTAGATACATCCATTTCTACGACAAGTAATTCCGAACGGAGGGAGTAACATTTTTCAAATGCGTGAACATTTTTTTAACTCACGAACAACTTTCAAATTTGAGAACATTTTTTTCAATCTCACGAACATTTTTTCAATTCTTGAAGAGTTTGAAATTCGATTTTATCTGAATACAGAACATTTTTAATAAAGGAAAAAAAACACAAACAGAAAACATAAAAGAAACAAAAATGATCTCCAGCTATCTTTTAAATATCTATTGATACATCAAAATGAATTCCCAATTAATTAAATATCAGCTTGGCCCCAAAGCGCTACACTTTTGTTAGATGCCTTATTACTAAACAGTATAATAGGGCGAGCTGGGAGCCTCCACAAAGCTTTGGCGTTGCTAGCCCTACGATCGCCTGCCTGGATATCTCTTGGGCTGCTGCTCCACGGAACTATCTACTTCACCTGTGGTTGATTGGGCCTGGATTGTTTCTTGGGCCGGTGGACTAGCTTAAGCAGACAAAGTGTATATGAAACACAAACGTAAGTAGCTGTTTCCTAAATTTTGCTAAAAAAAGTTGTTTCTCAAATAAAAAATTAGGTAGCTGCGTGTGAGCGGGGCATTATCTTCTGCCTTTGATAGTAATGTTGAGGCTCACAATCTTGTGAAAGTCGTGTCTTCTTTGTGGGCGGGCCATCTTGTCTGGCTAACATCTCCACCATCTATTATCTGTATTTCCCAAAACATTTTGCAATGGACGGTGGTTTTTAAAAAAAATTGTTGCTCGTGTTGGCGTCGCAGCGCCACACAACATTGACGCCCCACTGCCTAACTCCCTCACGTGCGCGTGGCAACAATGAGAAGGTCTACCAATATGGCAATCAAGCATCGCTAATTCTTTTTTAGGGGAAGTGACACTATTTTTTAAACAACGATAAAAGATTTGTCTCATCGATTAATTAAACAGAAAAGATTGCCCGATTAATTTATCTTACCAATTGTGCCATTGACTATCATGTATGTTCTCTAAACCTATGTTACTTATTCATATTTTTGTTTCCAAGATATCTTTCATAGACACTATTCATTTAAAAGCTAGAGCAATCATTTGACTAATTCTATTTCCCGAGACAATCGCAATATTACATTTTTTACCATTGTCTAATATACGGGTTAGTTCATGCAAGTTTAATTTCTATATTTTAAATTTAAAAAAATTACATGATATTTCATCATTCTATCATAAAATTGGCGGGCGCAGTAACGCGCGCCATCATGGTCTAGTGCATCCTTATGTTCTATCATGTTGCGGGCAAGGGAAAGGGCACCACGTAACTTGTTCTGCTTTGTCATGTAGACATCATCCTTAAATTAGAATACAGATTATGGGAGAAGGTTGTCATCTTTTCAGACTCTTCATTTTTATCTTTTTTTTTTTGAAACGGAGGCAAAAGCTTTGCCTCATCCATTAAATAAGAGAGAATAGAGTTAGTTACAAACAACCCGAGTACACGGCATGCAGATTACTCGCGCAATAACAAAGACCCTAGTTTTTTAGCACCGGCGATGATCCAAAGGTTAGCCTCGGTGGCGATGGAGGAAAGCAGCACTGTCGGAGGGGCACACTTATGCCTAAAAACTCGCGCGTTTCGTTCATTCCAAATTGTCCATGAAACAAGCATTCCAAATTGTCCATGAAACAAGCATTCCAAATCTTTATCTTGTTTTATGATTTGTATGATCAGTTGTTTCCCTATAACTATATTTCTTGATTATCAACCTTATGAGCATGCATTTATACAAATTCGGTAGTAAGCACACTAAAGGCGATTTTAAACTGAAATTGTTGTATATTTTCTTGTGGCGTGGTAAGGACGGTGGCAACTAGCAATGACTTGAGATGTACTTCAGTTTCTTATAGTTACTCTGGAGATTATTTCACACATTAGCCTAGCAATCTCTCTATCTGCTTCAGCAATAGGTATCCAAACTTTTACATTAGCCTAATAATCTATTTATCTGCTTCAGCTACAGGTATCGAAACTTTTTTTTGTCAAAATTAAGCTCTTAATCAATTGGAGAAAACTCTGTTGATTTGTACTATTTTAGAATATGGAATTGCATGCCATAGAAAGATAGCTTAAGAGATTTTTTTTTACCGTACATCATACTACCCAAAATAGTGGGTAGTGTTTAGTTGATCCAACGGTTAGTATGGAGTGTATATTGGTAACTCCCTGTTAGGGTAGATTTGTTTTTCCTTAATTTTAATCAAAATGATTAATATGATTAACTAAAATAATCCCATCACATCTGACGCCGTCTGCATATATTCTTCACGAGATCGCATCGGCGTATGTTCTCGGCGCTGCCTTGCGATTTACTTGCATCTCTGGTCAGCGGAATCGATACGTACATATATGTGTATCAATCAACCTGCTTGTCCTCACTTTTTACATTCGTTCTTTGGTAGAAAGAATTTGCCTCGATGAGTCGGTCCTGCGCCAACGTTCAGTTCTTCCCCGACTTGATGTACCATAAAAGGTGTCTAGCTTAATCTTTGCTCACTTATCAACTTTTGTTTTGTTATATTCATATCGAGCAAATATTTGTTTTAGATAAACATAATATGTCTTATCATACTTTAATTAATTAGGCAGGATTCTATGTAGATAAGATGGTGTGCTGGGAGAGGAGAAGCAGAAAATTGAGGAAAACAACTCATGTTTATGCAATCAAGCAGATGAGAAACAACTTAGTCACAACAAATAGAGTTTGGCGAATAACGATCAACAACAATATCTTTTTGAAACAACAAGCTAGCATTACATGGACTATAGTTAGTACTAGCTAAACCCGCGCGGCGGCACGCCGCGCCCCATTTTTACATCATATGTATACACTGGTAGAAAAAGAGGCTTCCATACGCCCCCATTAGTCCCCAAAACAACCGAACCGCGACCAAAGGGGTCTTTAGTCGCGGTTCGGGAGAAGACCCGCGACCAACTATCTGGGCCCAGCGCGCTCGGTCGACAGCTGGCGGACGGGAGGGGCTTTAGTCCCGGTTGGCCTGGCCAACCGGGACTAAAGGTACCCGAAGGCCTTTAGTCACGGTTGGCCAGGCCAACCGGGACTAAAGGCCCATCCCTATATATAGGACTCAGCTCACTTCACTTCACTCAGCTCACTTCACAATTTTCAGAAGGTGGTGGTGGGTTTGCTTTTGGTTTCTCCTATGCACACAAGGTGCTTGATGAAATGCCTGAGAGCCTGAAACAAACATGATATGAAGTGTCCGAGCCACACTTGAGCTTTCTCATTTATTTTTCCTCCGCGATCGCGGTTAGCAACTTGAACCTTTCATGTGTCATTGATAAAATACGCATGTGTGTAGTTCATTGTTTAATTTGTATTATTTCTAGCTAGTTAGTTTAACAAATGCATCATGGTTAATTATATACTTTATATAATAATAATGCAGATGAATCGGCAATGGATGTACGGTCCCCGACTCTCCGGCGAGTTCACTACGGGTTTGAAAGATTTCCTCGTAGTGGCAAATGCGAACAAGCAGCAAGGTTTTATTATCTGTCCATGTGCTGTCTGTAAGAATCAGAAGGGTTACTCCTCCTCAAGAGACGTTCACATGCACCTGCTTCGGCATGGTTTCATGCCAAGCTATAATTGTTGGACCAAGCATGGAGAAAGAGGGGTTAGAATGGAAGAAGATGAAGAAGGGGATGATATCGATGACAACTATCATGATCATTTCGGTGATACTTTCATGGAGGATGATGCTGAAGGTGGGGAAGGGTTAGGTGAAGGTGAAGAAGAGGCACATGATGAGCCCGCTGATGATCTTGGTCGGACCATTGCTGATGCACGGAGACGCTGCGAAACTGACAAGGAGAGGGAGAATTTGGATCGCATGTTAGAGGATCACAAAAAGTCGTTGTATCCAGGATGCGATAATAGTCTGAAAAAGCTGGGCTGCACACTGGATTTGCTAAAATGGAAGGCACAGGAAGGTGTAGGTGACTCATCATTTGAAAATTTGCTGAAAATGTTGAAGAATATGTTCCCGAAGAATAACGAGTTGCCCGCCAGTACGTATGAAGCAAAGAAGGTTGTCTGCCCTCTAGGTTTAGAGGTTCTGAAGATACATGCATGCATTAATGACTGCATCCTCTACCACGGTGAATACGAGAATTTGAATGAATGCCCTGTATGCACTGCATTGCGTTATAAGATCAGAGGCGATGACCCTGGTGACGATGTTGAGGGCGAGAAACACAGGAAGAGGGTTCCCGCCAAGGTGATGTGGTATGCTCCTATAATACCACGGTTGAAACGTCTATTCATGAACAAAAAGCATGCCAAGTCGTTGCGATGGCACAAAGAGGACCGTAAGTCCGACGGGGAGTTGAGACACACCGCTGATGGAACGCAATGGAGAAAGATCGACAGAGTTTTCAAAGATTTTGCAGCTGACGCAAGGAACATAAGATTTGGTCTAAATACTGATGGCATTAATCCTTTTGGCGAGCAGAGCTCCAGCCATAGCACCTGACCCGTGACTCTATGCATCTACAACCTTCCTCCTTGGTTGTGCATGAAGCGGAAGTTCATTATGATGCCAATTCTCATCCAAGGCCCTAAGCAACCCAGCAACGACATCGATGTGTACCTAAGGCCATTAGTTGAAGAACTTTTACAGTTGTGGGCCAGACCTGGTGTACGTG
The DNA here is from genome assembly GCA_963921465.1 of Triticum timopheevii. NCBI lineage: Eukaryota > Viridiplantae > Streptophyta > Magnoliopsida > Poales > Poaceae > Triticum > Triticum timopheevii. The sequence goes on from OY997266.1 coordinate 658,081,251, forward strand.
TCTGGGATGAGCACAAAGGAGAGGAATTTGACCTACGAGCGTTGCTTTTTGTAACCATCAACGATTGGCCTGCTCTCAGTAACCTTTCGGGACAGACAAATAAGGGATACAATGCATGCACGCACTGCTTACATGAGACTGAAAGTGTACGTTTGGTTAATTGTAAGAAGAACGTGTACCTGGGTCATCGTCGATTTCTTCCCCGAAATCATAACGTAAGAAAGAAAGGCAAGCATTTCAACGGGAAGGCAGATCACCGGCCGAAGCCTGCGGAACGTACTGGTGCTGAGATATTTGATATGGTCAAGGATTTGAAAGTCATCTTTGGAAAGGGTCCTGGCGGACAATCAGTTCCGCGGGGAGTTGACGGGCACGCACCCATGTGGAAGAAGAAATCTATATTTTGGGAGCTAGAATATTGGAAAGTCCTAGATGTCCGCTCTGCAATCGACGTGATGCATGTTACGAAGAATATTTGCGTGAACCTGCTAAGCTTCTTGGGCGTGTATGGGAAGACAAATGATACAAAGGAAGCACGGCAGGACCAGCAACTTTTGAAAGACCCAGATGACCGGCATCCGGAATGGTTTCAAGGTCGTGCCAGCTACGCTCTTACCAAAGAAGAGAAGGTCATTTTTTTTGAATGCCTGAGCAGTATGAAGGTCCCGTCTGGCTTCTCGTCGAATATAAAGGGAATAATAAACATGTCGGAGAAAAAGTTCCAAAACCTGAAGTCTCACGACTGCCACGTGATTATGACGCAATTGCTTCCGATTGCTTTGAGGGGGCTCCTACCGGAAAATGTTCGAGTAGCCATTGTGAAGCTATGTGCATTCCTCAATGCAATCTCTCAGAAGGTAATCAATCCAGAAGATCTACCACGGTTACAGAACGATGTGGTCCAATGCCTTGTCAGTTTCGAGTTGGTGTTCCCACCATCCTTCTTTGATATTATGACGCACCTCCTGGTCCACCTAGTCGAAGAGATTTCCATTCTCGGTCCTGTATTTCTACACAATATGTTCCCCTTTGAGAGGTTCATGGGAGTATTAAAGAAATATGTTCGTAACCGTGCTAGGGCAGAAGGAAGCATCGTCAAGGGCTATGGAAATGAGGAGGTAATTGAGTTCTGTATTGACTATGTTCCTGACCTTAAGCCGATTGGTATTCCTCAATCGTGGCACGAGGGGAGACTAAGTGGAAAAGGCAAGATCGGAAGGGAATCCACGATATGTATGGACGGTCATTCTATGACTGAAGCACACCACACAGTTCTGCAAAATTCCAGCTTGGTGGCTCCGTACTTCGAGCAACACAAGAATATTTTACGCTCGGACAACCCGGGGAAGCCTGAATCCTGGATTAGAAAGGCCCACATGGAGACTTTCGGCAGTTGGTTGCGAAAACATTTAATGAATGACAATGATGTTGGAGATCAGCTGTACATGTTGGCCAAGAAACCATCTTCGACTATAACGACTTTCCAAGGGTACGAGATAAATGGGAATACATTTTACACCATCGCCCAAGATAAAAAGAGCACCAACCAAAACAGTGGTGTCCGCTTTGATGTAGCAACCGAGAATGGGCAAAAGGTCACATATTATGGTTACATAGAGGAGATATGGGAACTTGACTATGGACCCTCCTTTAAGGTCCCTTTGTTCCAGTGCAAATGGTTCAAGCTAACAGGAGGTGGGGTAAAGGTGGACGAGCAATACGGAATGACAATGGTGGATTTCAACAATCTTGGTTACCTTGATGAACCATTCGTCCTTGCCAAAGATGTCGCTCAGGTTTTTTATTTGAAGGACATGAGTAGCAAACCGAGGAAACGGAAAGATAAGAAAACGATCAGTACATTATGCGATGATCCAAAGCGCCACATTGTTCTTTCAGGGAAAAGAAACATCGTGGGAGTGGAGGACAAGACAGACATGTCAGAAGATTATAATATGTTTGGTGAAATTCCGCCCTTCAAAGTGAACACTGACCCAAGCATTAAGTTAAATGATGAGGATGCTCCATGGATACGGCACAATCGTAAGCAAGCAGGGACACAAGGGAAGAATTGATGTGTAATAATTTATTGTACCAAACTTTGTATTTGGTCGATGAACTGAATGATGTATCAAACCTTTTGTCAAACCTTCAAGGGGTTTTAAAATGAATTAGTTTTATTTTTCTGATTTTTTTGATATATAATTGTTTTTTTAAGATTTTAAAATGAATTAGTTTTATTTTTCTGATTTTAAAAGGAAAAAGGAAGAAGAAGAAAGAAGGAAAAAGGAAGAAAAAAAAGAAGAAAAAAGGAAAAACAGAAGAAAAACATAAGAAAAAACAGAAGAAAAAAGGAAAAAGGAAAAAAGGAAGAAAAAAGGAAAAAGGAAGAAAGGAAGAAAAAAAGAAGAAAAACAAAACAAAATAAATAAAGCAAAAAAGAAAACAAAAAAAAGAAAAAATGCCACCTACTGGGCCACCACGGCCTGAATACGACTAGAAACCCATTAAAGGGCCAGGATTCAGGCCCGCAGAAGGCCCAGTAGGCCCACAGGCACATAGTGACAGAATAGGCCTGTAAGCCTGCAATTGAGAGGAGCTCGAAGTGGTGAGCGCACCGCGCTTATAAACCACTGTCGAAGCCTCTCGGCTAGTGAGGTGGGACTAAACATCCCACCGCACCGCGCCAGTTCTAGCACAGACCTTTAGTCCCGGTTGGGGAGGCGGACCGCGACTAAAGGGTACCCTTTAGTCACGGTTGTTGTCCCCAACCGCGACTAAAGGGTCTTTCTGCGCGGGAACGAAAGCGGCGCCAAAACCCTTTAGTCCCGGTTGGGGAGGCGGACCGCGACTAAAGGGTTCCCTTTAGTCCCGGTTGGGGAGGCGGACCACGACTAAAGGGTACCTTTAGTCGCGGTCCGCCTCCCCAACCGCGACTAAAGGTGCGTCTATAAATAGCATCTCCTCTCTCTCGACGCCGAAGCGCTGCCCCGACGCCGATCGACGCCAAAGCCCTGCCCCGACGCCGACGCCGAAGCCCTGCCCCGACGCCGACGCCGACGCCGAAGCCCTGCGCGCCGCCGCCCCCGTCCCCAGTGAGCGCCGCCTCCGCCCGTGCCCTGCCCTTGCCCGCCGCCCGTGCCTTGCGCCCTTGCCCGCCGCCAGCCGCCCGCCGCCCGCCGCCCGACGCCCTGCCGCCCGCCGCCCGCTGGCCCTGCCTGCCGTCCTCCGCGCGCCGGCAGAAGAAGAAGAAGGAAGAAGAAAAAGGAAGAAGAAGAAGAAAGAAAAAGGAAAAAGGAAGAAGAAGAAAGAAGGAAGAAGAAAACAAAAGAAAAGCAGAAGAAAAACAAGAAAAAGGAAGAAAAAAGGAAAAAGGAAGAAAAAAAAGAAAAAGGAAGAAAACAACAGAAGAAAAAAAGAAAGAAGAAAAAAAAGGAAGAAGAAAAAAAGAAAGAAGAAAGAAAGAAGAAAGAAAAAGGAAGAAGAAAAAACAAGAAAGAAAAAGGAAGAAGAAGAAAGAAAGAAGAAGAAAACAAAAGAAAAACAGAAGAAAAACAAGAAAAAGGAAGAAAAAAGGAAAAAAGAAGAAAAAAGAAAAAAGGAAGAAAACAACAGAAGAAAAAAAGAAAGAAGAAAAAAAAGGAAGAAGAAAAAAAGAAAGAAGAAAGAAAGAAGAAAGAAAAAGGAAGAAGAAAAAACAAGAAAGAAAAAGGAAGAAGAAGAAAGAAAGAAGAAGAAAACAAAAGAAAAACAGAAGAAAAACAAGAAAAAGGGAGAAAAAAGGAAAAAGGAAGAAAAAAAAAGAAAAAGGAAGAAAACAACAGAAGAAAAAAAGAAAGAAGAAAAAAAAGGAAGAAGAAAAAAAGAAAGAAGAAAGAAAGAAGAAAGAAAAAGGAAAAAGAAAAAACAAGAAAGAAAAAGGAAGAAGAAGAAAGAAAGAAGAAAGAGGAAGAAGAAAGGAAGAAGAAGAAAAAAAGAATTTTTACTTAAAGAATCTTATTTTTTAATTCCTCCTCCTCTATGTCCCCTTAATCTTATTTTTTAATTCCTTTATACTTAAAGAAGTTTTACTACATGCAGGAGTGACATATGGCGGACGATAGAACCGAGCCGCTTAGGGATCCGGAGGCTGAACGTTATTTAATGGGCATCATCAACAACGAGATTCCTTATGTGCCGGGCTCAGAATATGAGCAACAAGAGGATGTAGTCTCTTCTTATCTGAACCTTGACGGTGGAACAGAGATTGTCGATGATCAAGAAGGTGAAGGAACGGACATTGTCGACGGAGGTCAACCGTCAACAACCAAACGATATCGAATTGCAAGTAGCAACCACCTCCGTCGAGGTATATATATATATATTGAGCCTCTCGTGATACAAACTTACTGAAATGTGAATACATATGTATTAACGCGCGCGACTCTCTTTCTTTTTTTAGCCCTCCGGATCGAGTACGACAAAGCGTGGCAAATCCAAGGCGATGAAAACAGGAGAAACATATGCTATTGAGTTTGTCAGTGAAACCGGCAAGCCCCTACAGCACACCTCAAAGTTTATCAACCAATGCGGAGTCGTTGTTAGAGACAACGTCCCGATCACCGTCCAGGAATGGAAGGAGCCAAAGAAGGCACGTCTTGGTTTCAGTTTTGTCGACAAGAGAACGAAAAAGGATTGCTGGAGAAAGCTTATGGAACATTTCATTCTACCTCCGGAATACAACAAAGTCGATGAATTTGGTAACGAGGTTCCGGGTGGACGTCAGAGGAGGAGGCTAGTTAAAGAGTTCGCTCTTCAGAAGATGGGCGAAGCATTCCGGAACTTCAAGAAAAATTTAACCCGTGACTATGTCAACAAGGGCAAGACTCCGGATTTCAATGGACAACATGAGAAACTGAAAGATGATTGGCCAGAATTTGTGAGGCAAAAGCAATCGGAGCATTTCAAGGAAATATCAAAAAAAATAAGGATAATGCGAGTAAGAAAAAGTACCATCATATTATGGGGCCAGGAGGATACCTCCTTTCGGAGCCTAGGTGGCAGAAGATGGAGGAGGACCTGAGGGTGCGAGGAATCCCTCTAGGTACAGAGGGATGGGACCCAAGGGCCAAAAGCTGGTGGTACGGGCATGGGGGATCGCTAGACCAGGAGACAGGGGTGTGTGTTCACCAGCAGAGACAGTTTGCTCCCACCCAAGCCCTTATTGACGCAATGACCCAAGCTCAAGAGGGCTTGATCAAGTTCAACAGAGAGAAAGACGCACTGACAATAGCCCTCGGGAATGATGAACACGGAGGACGTGTACGAGGCAAAGGCAAAGTTCCGTGGAAAGTAGGGTTTTCCCAGGACAATGACCCGTACTGTTACAGAAGCCGTAAGAGAATGACGGACCGGGATGCAGATCTTATGACGAAGTTAGCATCGGAACTCCATGAGTTGAAGCAGACCGTGCATGAACTAGTGAGAGAAAAATCGGCTGCAGGGCCGCATGAAGATCATGAAGCGGATCGCGGAAGCCCGCAGCGGAGAAGCAGTGTGGCTTCCACGGATGCCCCGCCTGGTGCTAGTGCACCGATGATCGAGATTCATGCACCGGAGCCTCACTACCCCGTGGATGATGTAAAGGAGATGAAAGAATGTGATCTGCATTATCCCGTGGGGAACGTTTCCACGAAGGTAGCTAGCGGCAGTGCTTTACCCTGTACACCTGGAGCACTCCACCACAACAACCCCATTGCATATGGCTATGCTCGTGTCATGGTGGAAGACATAGTCCAAGGGTTTGAGGACCTGGAGATTGACAAACCTACACCCGAAGGGGAGAGAAGACTTGGAGATGTCAAGCGCCAGTTCATTCTATGGAAAAAGAAGTACATAGTGTTTCCAGGCGAGGCGCCAAGGCTAGCAAGTCCACCCCCCTCCGATGGTGGTGGTGGTGGTGGCGGTGGTGGTGGTCGTGGTGGTTCACCTACACCTCCTTCACGCCATTCGACGCCGTCCCCCGATCCACAACCTCCGGCGGGTACAACGCCCCCCAATCCTCCTCCGGCGGGTACGACGCCCCCCAATCCACCTCCGGCGAAGAAGCAGAAGCAGGCGGACAGCAAGGAAACCCGCTCCTGGACTATTAACCCGGACCCTTATGTACCTAAGACCACAAGGGTACCGGAGCCATCACTGAAGCCTCTCCTCCCAAGGCCTGGGGAACTTAGTGAAGCTGAAATCAAATTGGCCGCGTCTGCTGATTATGAGAAATGGAAGGCGGATATGAAGGCGAAAAAAGAGCCTGAGCCCAAGCAAGTATTCACTGAGAAGCAAAAGAAGTGGGCTAAGGATTTTTTGACGACACCGTCCCAAGCCGAGCTGAATATGCCTGACGACTATGGACATGAACTTCGTAGGCAAGCAAAAATATTGAAGGAGGAGAAAGAAGAAAGTAAAAAAAGCGGGAAACAAGTTGACCAGCTCGGGATGCAGAAGAAACAATCGATCCCCCCGCTCATAGTGAAAGCCGGTCTGGAAGAGGACCCCAAGATCATAGCAGCTGCGGCAGCACTTGGATTGACTGTAGCGGGTGCCATGAAACAAGCGTCCGAGATGGGTTTGACTCTTCGTGCCTTCTTAGACCTTGAGGATGCGCCAGTATGTGAGATAGCATTACAATATGTGCGGAATGGGCCTCTCGTCGAGCCTGCGCAGGAAAAGAGTCTACCACCACAAATGCGAAATCTGCTACGTTGGTACAAGCAATTCATAACATGGGCCGACAAAGAATATGTTTATGCGGATGTTACAGATGAGCATCACACCAAACGGTACTCTGTAGAAGTTCATATGAGTGAATTGTTCCAGCTGTTCAATCTGCGCGACCTCGACAAATCTATGCTGAGTTGCTACGTTCTGTAAGTGATTTATTTCTACCTCATCTCGTTCTTCATTGCCTGCACTATATATATATATTGTCCTAACTATATTGTTGCGTACGCTATTATGCAGATTGAAGATTTGGGAATGCAAAATAAGAAACATCCATGATGTTGGGTTCATTGACCCACATATCGTTAATGGACATGTGTTACAACATCACCCCGAAGACGTGGAGAAAGACCTGTACAAGTTTCTTAGAAAGCATCAACTCAAAAGTCATATTCTATTTCCTTACCATTTTGGGTGAGTGTTTCTCTCTTGTGCCCATTCTCTTTTGTTTACTCCATGCATGGTATGTCTAATCGATGAGTTATGCATGACTGTGCATGTAACGTGTCCGCAGGTTCCACTGGATTCTGCTAAATATTGAACTTCACACCTCCAGAGTTCTAATCATGGACTCTATGGATTCGGATCCAAAGCGTTGGGCCGACATGAGAAAAATGCTGCAAAAGTAATTATTTTCAATCATTTGAGCTCTATATCGATCGGTCTCTTTCGTTCATTTCCTAATATCAAGTAACTAATAACTCCCTTATTCATTTAATTTTCTTTGCCCTGTAGGGTTTGGAGACGGTTCTCAGAAGAAATTGTCAGTGAATTCAAACATGAACTAGATTTCAGAAGGTTAGTTAATGTGGATAAGCAGCCACCGGGGACCAATCTATGTGGATACTATGTTTGTGAGAACATCCGGAGACACACCACTGAGCGAAAGGCATCAGATAGCATGCGGAACGCGACGGATAACTTGCGGAGGAGGCTTAGTCCAGAAGCTCGCTTCCGACCAATTCAAGAAGAATTAGCAGGATTTTTCATGAGGGAAGTCATCAATCCTAAAGGAGAACACTATACCGAGGACGAAAAAATTTATATGCATACCCGAGATTGAAACTTGTTCGAAGTTGTATATGGTCATCCATCCTAATTGTGTATGGAAACTTGTTCGAAGTTGTATATGGTCACCCGAGATTGAATATATATTATATATTCCTCTTGAATTCTTCTTGTTTGATATTTCATATGCATGTATATAGTAGAGTAGAATATGTGTACTGAAACTTCATCAAAAATAAAATAAAACACAAAATAAAATATAAAACAAATAAAACACTACAAATTAAAAAGAAACCAGGTTTAGGGGGGCTGAAACCCTAAACCTGCGGAGGAGGCCTTTAGTCCCGGTTGGCCACGAGAACCGGGACTAAAGGTCCTCCGCCCCGACGGGCCACGGGCGCCCACGTGGACGGGCCTTTAGTCGCGGTCCGTAAGGGGCGCGACTGGGTCTTTAGTCGCGCATATTTAGTCCCGGTTGCACAGCCGGGACTAAAGGCTGTTGCGAACCGGGACTAAAGGGCTTTTTTCTACCAGTGATATATGCTGCATTTATCTTGTCTGGTGAGTTTGAACTTCAAATGATAGCCTATGTTGTGACTATAAAAGGCAAGTCATGGATAGATAGCCTGCCGCACGCCCCGTTGATATGTGGTGTGCATATATGTTATCTTTGTTGAAAGGATCGATATGGTTGACTAGAGGGGGGTGGGGGGTGAATAGGCAACTAACAATTTTTAAGCTTTTCTTTACCAATTTAAACTTTGCAACAGAATAGGTTGTCTAATATGCAACTATGAGAGCAACCTATATGATGCAAAAACAACTAGCACATAAGCAAGCAAGGGATACAACACAAGTAGGCTTGCAAGAGTATAGGCACGAAATAACCAAGAGTGGAGCCGCTGGAGACGAGGATGTGTTACCAAAGTTCCTTCCTTTTAAGGGGAAGTACGTCTTCATCAGAGCGGTGTGGAGGCACAATGCTCCCCAAGAAGCCATTAGGGCCACCGTATTCTTCTCACGCCCTCACACAATGCGAGATGCCGTGATTCCACTATTGGTGCCCTTGAAGGCGGCGACCGAACCTTTACAAACAAGATTGGGGCTATCTCCACAACAATTGGAGGCTCCCAACAATACCATGAAGCTTCACCACAATGGAGTATGGCTTTGAGGTGACCTCAACCGTCTAGGGTGCTCAAACACCCAAGAGTAACAAGATCCGCTAGGGATAAGAGAGGGAATCAAATTTCTCTTGGTGGAAGTGTAGATCGGGGCCTTCTCAACCAATCCCGAGCAAATCAACAAGTTTGATTGGCTAGGGAGAGAGATCGGGCGAAAATGGAGCTTGGAGCAACAATGGAGCTTTGGGGGAAAGAGGTAGGTCAACTATGGGGAAGAAGACACCTATATATAGTGGGGGAACCAATCCAACCATTACCCCACTGAACACCCACGCACAGAGCGGTACTACCGCTTGGACAGGGCGGTACTCCCGCTGAAGAGCGGTACTACCACTCCCACCCAGCGGTACTGCCGTGCTGACGAGGAGGTTAGGGTCCAGCCCCAGAGCGGGACTACCGTGGGAGTAGGAGCGGTACTACCGCTTGGAGCGGTACTACCGCCACTACTGCCACACTTAGTACCGTAAAACCCGACACGAAAAACATCGGTCTCGAGTCGAGGCGGTAGTAGCCCGGAACCACTGCGGTACCACGGCCGAAGCCCACAAGCGGTACCACCGCTCGGGGAGCGGTACTACCGCTTGGGAGCGGTACTACCGCTTGAGTGCTTTGGCGGTACTACCGCTGAGGACCGTGGTACTACCGCTGGGGCAGGTCAGGGCAGGCACAAGGGAAGGAAAGGCTGCTCCATCGAAGCGGAAGGAAAACATCGGGTGTGATACGGATGTGTACGTGTTGATTCCACCCTAGCCTTACCAAAGCGTATCCCCTCTTGATAGTACGATGACTCCTACGAAACTAGTCCACCAATAGAGAAATGAAGGAGCTACACCGTCTTGAATAACACACCGAAGGGAGGTAATCGTCTCGTGACAATGGATGAATCTCCGAAAGACCTTAACGCACACGATTAGTCCGCAAAAGCATTGTCATCAATCACCAAAACATCTTGGGGATAAATATGCCCTTACAATCTCCCCCTTTTTGGTGGATTGATGACAATACGGGATTTGCACAAACATGAGAGATATAGGACAAGCGCAAAAACCCCACCGTCCTAAAATGTAGATGAGCTCCCCCTAGATGTATGCTATCTAGATAAGTGCTTTGGACTGCACGGCACACATACTAGGATCAACGCTCCCCCTACATTTTAGAGACCGACCAATCACCTAAGCAGGGTATATGAGAGGAGCATAGATAACTTAACAGGATAAGCATGGAACTCATAAGTTAGATAGTGACATAGATAATGATACTAGAAAGATAAGGTAGCATATGTCTCACACCATATGATGGGAACTTAGGTCTCACTGACACAAACCAACCAAAGCAAATAGCGAGGAAAACACAAACACAGAAGACGGAAGACACAAAGACACAAAGCACAAATCCCTAAACTCTCTCCCCCTTGGGCATCGAGACACCAAAAAGGAGAGGGAGTGTTTCTACGTCTCCAGGTGATAGCAATAGAGGGACACACACATCAGATCTCAGCGGGATCATCTGCGCCACCGTCGTTGGTCGGGAAGTGCTCGGCATCAGAATCGGTCCACGGGCAGTGCTGCTGAATCCATTCCTCCTCCTTAGTAAGCTGGTCCTCAGATCCACTGTGAACTGTAACACCCAACTGACGCATGAGCTCCTTGTGGCGACCTCGGGCCTTCTTCTCAGCCACATGAGTCATGTACTGACCGTGAGACTCCATGCAGAACAGCTTCTTCATCTTGAGCTTGAGCTTCTTTGCCCAAGAGGGCTCTGCCTCAGAAGGCACGTAGTCATCATCATCATCCTCAGCCTCAGCCCCAGTCTCCTCCTCGGTCTCCATGGCAGTAGAAGACGAAGGAACTCTAGACTTAGGGGCCTGAGTGCCCCAGTTATCCTTATTCCTCAGACGCTTGATGTCGTGAGAAACCAACTCTCTAGTCTCCAGCATCACCTTGGGATAGACACGAGCCCAGGCCTTCTCAATAAGCAGCATGATGAATGGACCATAAATCGGGCACTTGCGCTCGGAGATAGCAGATAACAGCTCAGACCACATAACATGAGAGATATCCAGGGACTCTCCGGTGTTCTGTTCCTTCTGACGCTGGCAGAAGAGAAGCATGTCCACGAGATAGGAGTGAACCATATCCAGATTCCCGATACGAGGGAAAATAGTCTCTCTGAAGACACGGTGAAGGATATCCAGAAAGGCAAGCAGCTCATAAGTTTCCTTCTTCATCTCAGGGTTGATCCTCAAAGTGCAATAGGGCCATAGAGCTTGCTTGTGAGTGGCATTGGTGTTGCGGTGTGGGCGAAAGCCGACAGGAGACTCAAGACCTAGATCTTGCACCCCAATCAACTCCATGAAAGCTTTCCACTTGACTGAAAGCAACTTGCCATTGGTCATCCAAGTCAGTGTCCTGTCCTCATCAGTCCCGAGATGAACCGTGGCATAGAATTGGGCCACAATATCAGCATCATAATCTTTGTTGAATTGCATGACCCCAAGAATGTTCAGTTGAGTGCACATCTGAAGAGCTTCACCAAAGTATTCAGGATCCTTCTCCATATGGTCGGTGTCGATGGAGTGCATGTTGACAAAGAGGTTCTTCTTGGCTTTGAGAACATCAAAGAAGATGGCAAACTGGAACCTGTTCCAGAACGGACGGTTGACCAAAGTGGGATCTTGGTCTGCCTCATAGGGGTTGCGGCGACGCCTTGCCCAGAACTCCTTGGGTTGCATTTCTGTCACGGTTTTGCCAGAGTGCTTCGGCTTGACACCAGTCTTCCTTTTGAGTTGAGGTGGAGGTGGAGCACTTGAGGAACCTCCGGCAGACACAGTGGTGCGGTAACGCTTGGATGTGGCACGACCGGGGTTGACACGACGAGCCGGATGCTCAGGAAGCTCATCACCTGGAACCACACACAAGAACACGCAAACAACCAGAAAGAACAAGCATAAGCCACAAAACACAAGCAAAAAGATCACTGAGAGGTAAGAGCATGGTGGAAACTGGTAGAGGGCGGTAGTACCGCGACCTGCGAGCGGTAGTACCGCCCCAAGCGGTAGTACCGCTCCACAGAGAGCGGTAGTACCGCTCCAAGCAGTAGTACCGCTCTGGAGAGAGCGGTAGTACCGCTCGAGACGGGGAAACAGCAGTTTCCTACTACCGTGGTCAGATCCGGCACTACCGTCCTACCAAATTCAAAAATACTCCAACCAAACATCAATCCAGACTGCCTAGAAGCTTTCTCCATCCTACTCAAGCCTAGATTTGGCCAAAAATCTAGAGATGCAACTGCTATTGCCCCTAAGATGCTAGATTGGAAACCTAGACAAGAAGAACAAGAGAACGGGGGCAATACTGGCATCCATGGCAAGAGGACAAGGTGGGGATCGTCTCCACCGAAGGAAATGGAGATGGACGCCCTGGAGATGGAGATCCGCCGGAGCCCTCCCGCGGCGCCGGTTGCTGGAGAGAGGAACAGAGCAAGGGGGCGTGCGAATCGGTATGGGGGAGAAGAAAACTCCCCCTGCCCCCGATATAACCCCCTGCCCACGCCTCACAGCGGTAGTACCGTGCTGGAGGGCGGTAGTACCGCTCGGAACGGTAGTACCGCTCGCCACCAGCGGTAGTACCGCTCAGCAACCAAATGGCCTCTAGACAAACGGCTCAAGCACAAAAAGAGACGAGAAAGCAAGGCCAAGAAAATGAAAGACCAACAAGGCAACACACACACTAACAACGGTCCAGAACCCACTCCTTCAAGACAACCACATGAAAGCAGAGCGATCTCGGGCCTCTCTCAAGAGAGGGCGGTGGCCGGAGCCACCTATGTTTGAGTCAATTGGTATGGCACCGCGAAGAATTATCCTTGGGCCCATGACCAAAACTCGTCTTTGAAGCACAAGTACCATCAGAAATGGCTAATGTGAAAGAGTTGATCGTTTTATGCATAATGGGGGGAGGGAGAGTTCATTGAGAGAACAACACTCCCCCTATGTCCATGCCTACACCTAAACTAGACAACAAGTTGAGTGTGGTGGGGGGTGCAAGGGTTCAAGTCATATTGCTCGAATCAATGATATTTAGCTCATTCCTTAACTCGCGAAATCTTGCTTCATCCAAGGGCTTCGTGAAAATATCTGCAAGGTTATCATGAGTGTTGACATACTTGAGCTCGATCTCCCCTCGCCTAATGTGATCCCGGATGAAATGATACCGAATCTCAATATGCTTCGTCTTGAAGTGTTGCACCGGGTTGAGAGAAATCTTGATGGCACTTTTGTTGTCACACCAAAGAGGTACTTTGTCACAAATGACACCGTATTCCTTTAAAGTTTGCCTCATCCATAAGAGTTGTGCACAACAACTACCGGCCGCCACATACTCCGCTTCGGTGGACGAGAGAGACACACAACTTTGCTTATTGGAAGACCAACTCACCAAAGAGCACCCAAGAAACTGGCACCCTCCGGAAGTGGACTTCCTATCCACTTTGTCTCCCACCCAATCGGAATCCATAAATCCTTCAATCTTGAAGTTTGCCCCTCTTGGGTACCATAAGCCAAAGTTTGGGGTATGAGCCAAATATCGAAAGATTCGCTTGACCGCCATATAGTGACTTTCCTTCGGTGTGGCTTGAAACCGTGCACCCATCCCCACACTCAACATGATATCCGGTCTAGATGCACAAAGGTAAAGCAAGGAGCCAATCATGGAGCGGTATACCTTTTGATCCACCGCTTTACCATTGGGATCAATGTCAAGTTGGCAGTTGGTGGGCATTGGAGTAGTAGCCGGCTTGACATCACTTAGCTTGAATCTTTTTAGCATGTCTTGAGTGTATTTGGCTTGGTTGATGAAGGTTCCTTCTCTTCTTTGTTTGATGTCAAAACCAAGGAAGAACTTCAACTCTCCCATCAAAGACATCTTGAACGTAGTCGATACCCTCGACTTGGGAGTAGCCTTGTGCTACCAATCTTGCCTTGTTGTGAACGATGTTCCCATGAGCATCTTGCTTGTTCTTGAAGATCCACTTGGTTCCAATGACGTTGTGGTCCCCCGATGGCCTTGGCACCAATCTCCATACTTTGTTGTACTCGAAGTTGTTGAGTTCTTCATGCATGGCATTGAGCCAATCCGAGTCTTCGAGCGCCTCATAGACATTTTGGGGTTCAACACAAGAGACAAACGCGTGATGTTCACAATAGTTTGCTAATTGTCTACGAGTGCTTACCACATTTCTTAGGCTTCCAACCACATTTTCCATGAGATGGCCTTGGGTGGTGAGCTTGGAAGCAATCTTCGCGGCACGGCGCTCTAATTCCTCCTCGGGTGTGGAAGGAGGAGGGTTGACTTGATCATCTTGAGCGCCGTCTTGAGCTTGTTCTTGATCTTGAGCTTGCTCATGATCTTGAACTTGCTCGAGGGGGAGAACTTGACCTTGGGCATCATTTAGAGGTTCACCACCATCTTGAGGTTGATCTTGCCCTTGGTCTTGTTCATGAGGTTGAGGTCCTTCACTTTGTTCTTCGGAAGCGTGTGGGTCTTGGGGAGGTGATGGCTCCACTTGAGTAGAGCATTGTCCTTCTCCTTCGGCCACAAGGGGTTCCTCAATGGGTAGAATATGACCAATACCGATTCTTCTTATGGCTTGGGGAGGAATTTCATCACCTACATCACAAGTACCACTTTGCTCCACTTGGGAGCCGTTATTTTCGTCAAACTCCACGTTACACGTCTCCTCAATGAGTCCGGTGGACTTGTTGAGAACACGGTAAGCATGAGAGTTTGTAGCATAACCAACAAATATGCCCTCATGAGCTCTAGCCTCGAATTTAGACAAACGAACACCTTTCTTGAAAATGAAACACTTACAACCGAACACCCGGAAGTACTTGAGGTTGGGCTTATTGCCGGTGAGTATCTCATAAGGAGTCTTGTTCAAGCCTTTGCGGAGATAGAGCCGATTGGATGCATGACATGCGGTGTTGATGGCTTCGGCCCAAAAGTTGTATGGAGACTTGAACTCCGCCATCATGGTCCTTGCCGCATCCATCAATGTCCGGTTCTTCCTCTCCGCTACACCATTTTGTTGAGGGGTATAAGGTGCAACATATTGATGCTTGATCCCCTCATCACTAAGAAACTCATCCAAGGTGTAGATCTTGAACTCGGTGCCGTTGTCACTTCTTATTGTCAAGATCTTTGCATTATGTTGACGTTGAGCTTCATTTGCAAAGTCGATGATGGTTTGTTGAGTCTCACTCTTCCTCTTGAAGAAGTATACCCAAGTGTATCTTGAATAGTCATCCACAATCACCAAACAATACTTTCTACCTCCAAGACTATCAAAAGATGGAGGCCCAAAGAGATCCATGTGAAGGAGCTCCAAGGGTCTCTTCGAGTAGATGATGGTTGATGGAGGGTGAGCCTTCTCATGAAGCTTTCCTTCAATACAAGCACTGCAAGCACGATCTTTGGCAAAACTAACATTTGTTAGTCCACGGACATGGTCCCCCTTGAGAAGACTTTGCAAAGATCTCATATTGATGTGGGCCAAACGGTGATGCCAAAGCCATCCCACGTCAACTTTAGCCATTAGACATGTCGCAGTCTTAGTGGGTCGCTCCGAAAAGTTAATCACATAGAGACCATTCTCGACATGCCCAACAAAGGCTACTTTAAGAGTCTTTCTCCACAAGAGGGCCACGGTATCAATGTCAAAGAAAGTAGCAAAACCCATGAGTGCAAGTTGACAAACGGAAAGCAAATTGTATGCAAGGGACTCAACAAGCATGACTTTCTCGATCGTTAGATCATGCGAAACGACAACCTTGCCAAGACCCAATACCTTAGAATGTGAGGCATGACCCCACTCAACATTGGTGGGCATAGATGGAATCTTTTGCATGTCCACCACCAAGTCCTTGCTTCCGGTCATATGATTTGTTGCTCCACTATCAAGCAACTATGATCCCCCACCGGAAGCAAACACCTACAAGAGATCAATGCTTGGTTTTAGGTACCCATTTAGTAATGGGTCCTTTGATGTTAGTAACAAGGGCCTTAGGAACCCAAATGGACCACTCAATGTACTCATAAGGAGAACCAACAAATTTAGCATAAACATGACCATCACTCGCACGGCACAACACATATGACGGGTTAAAGTCGCCGGCTTTGTTGGAGGAAAAGCTTTTGCCCTTTTGGACGTCAACTCCATTCACTTTTTCCTTCTTCTCCTTAGTAGCACCCTCTCCCTCTTTCAAAAAAGTTTGCTTGAGAGGAGGAGGACGTTTGGTCTTGTCGTTCTTCTTCTTCTTGCTCTTGGACTTGGGTGTTGGGGAACGTAGTAATTTCAAAAATTTCCTACGCACACGCAAGATCATGGTGATGCATAGCAACGAGAGGGGAGAGTGTTGTCTACGTACCCTCGTAGACCGAAGCGGAAGCGTTGACGCAACGTAGAGGAAGTAGTCGTACGTCTTCCCAGTCCAACCGATCCACGCACCGTTACTCCGGCACCTCCGAGTTCTTGACACACGTACAGCTCGATGACGCACCCCGATCTCTGATCCAGCAGAGGCGCAGGGAGGAGTTCCGTCAGCACGATGGCGTGGTGACGATCTTGATGTTCTCCTGTCGCAGGGCTTCGCCTAAGCACCGCTACAATATGACCGAGGTGTAATATCGTGGAGGGGGGCACCGCACACGGCTAAGGAACGATCTCAATGATCAACTTGTGTGTCTATGGGGTGCCCCCTACCCCCGTATATAAAGGAGAGGAGGAGGGGAGGGCCGGCCCTCTACTATGGCGCGCCCTGGGGAGTCCTACTCCCACCGGGAGTAGGATTCCCCCTTTCCTAGTCCAACTAGGAGACCTTCCATGTATTAGGAGTAGGAGACTAGGAAGGGGAAGAGAGAAGGGAAGGAAGGAGGGGGTGCGGCCCCTCCCCCTAGTCCAATTCGGACTAGGCCATGGGGGGGCGCGCGGCCTGCCCTAGGCAGCCCCTCTCTCTTTCCCGTAGGGCCCAATAAGGCCCAATACTTCTCCCCGACGAATTCCCGTAACTCTCTGGTACTCCGAAAAATACCCGAATCACTCGGAACCTTTCCGAACTCCGAATATAGTCGTCCAATATATCGATCTTTATGTCTCGACCATTTCGAGACTCCCCGTCATGTCCCCGATCTCATCCGGGACTCCGAACTCCTTCGGTACATCAAAACTCATAAACTCATAATATAACTGTCATCGAAACCTTAAGCGTGCGGACCCTACGGTTCGAGAACAATGTAGACATGACCGAGACACGTCTCCGGTCAATAACCAATAGCGGGACCTGGATGCCCATATTGGTTCCTACATATTCTACGAAGATCTTTATCGGTCAGACCGCATAACAACATACGTTGTTCCCTTTGTCATCGGCATGTTACTTGCCCGAGATTCGATCGTCGGTATCCAATACCTAGTTCAATCTCGTTACCGGCAAGTCTCTTTACTCGTTCCGTAATACATCATCTTGCAACTAACTCATTAGTTGAAATGCTTGCAAGGCTTTAAGTGATGTGCATTACCGAGAGGGCCCAGAGATACCTCTCCGACATTCGGAGTGACAAATCCTAATCTCGAAATACGCCAACCCAACAAGTACCTTTGGAGACACCTGTAGAGCACCTTTATAATCACCCAGTTACGTTGTGATGTTTGGTAGCACACAAAGTGTTCCTCCGGTAAACGGGAGTTGCATAATCTCATAGTCATAGGAACATGTATAAGTCATGAAGAAAGCAATAGCAACATACTAAACGATCGGGTGCTAAGCTAACGGAATGGGTCATGTCAATCAGATCATTCAACTAATGATGTGATCCCGTTAATCAAATAAAAACTCTTTGTCCATGGTTAGGAAACATAACCATCTTTGATTAACAAGCTAGTCAAGTAGAGGCATACTAGTGACACTCTGTTTGTCTATATATTCACACATGTATTATGTTTCCGGTTAATACAATTCTAGCATGAATAATAAACATTTATCATGATATAAGGAAATAAATAATAACTTTATTATTGCCTCTAGGGCATATTTCCTTTAGTCTCCCACTTGCACTAGAGTCAATAATCTAGATCACATCACCATGTGATTAACATCGATAGTTCACATCATCATGTGATTAACACCCATAGTTCACATCGCCATGTGACCAACACCCAAAGGGTTTACTAGATTCAGTAATCTAGTTCACATCGCTATATGATTAACACCCAAAGAGTACTAAGGTGTGATCATGTTTTGCTTGTGAGAGAATCTTAGTCAACGGGTCTTTCACATTCAGATCCATTATGTATTTTGCAATTTTCTATGTCTACAATGCTCTGCACGGAGCTACTCTAGCTAATTGCTCCCACTTTCAATATGTATCTAGATCGAGACTTAGAGTCATCCAGATCGGTGTCAAAATTTGCATCAACGTAACCCTTTACGACGAACCTTTTGTCACCTCCATAATCGAGAAACATATCCTTATTCCACTAAGGATAATTTTGACCGCTGTCCAGTGATCTACTCCTAGATCACTATTGTACTCCCTTGCCAAACTCAGTGTAGGGTATACAATAGATCTGGTACACAGCATGGCATACTTTATAGAACCTATGGCCAAGGCATAGGGAATGACTTTCATTCTCTTTCTATCTTCTGCCGTGGTCGGGTTTTGAGTCTTACTCAATTTCACACCTTGTAACACAGACAAGAACTCTTTCTTTGACTGTTCCATTTTGAACTACTTCAAAATCTTGTCAAGGTATGTACTCATTGAAAAAACTTATCAAGCGTCTTGATCTATCTCTATAGATATTGATGCTCAATATGTAAGCAGCTTCACCGAGGTCTTTCTTTGAAAAACTCCTTTCAAACACTCCTTTATGCTTTGCAGAATAATTCTACATTATTTCCGATCTACAATATGTCATTCACATATACTTATCAAAAATGCTGTAGTGCTCCCACTCACTTTCTAGTAAATACAGGCTTCACTGCAAGTCTGTATAAACTATATGCTTTGATCAACTTATCAAAGCGTATATTCCAACTCCGAGATGCTTGCACCAGTCCATAGATGCACATTTTGTTAACACCTTTAGGATCGACAAAACCTCTTGGTTGCATCACATACAACTCTTCTTTAATAACTCCATTAAGGAATGCAGTTTTGTTTATCCATTTGCCAGATTTGATAAATGCGGCAATTGCTAACATGATTCGGACAGACTTTTAAGCATCGATACGAGTGAGAAAATCTCATTGTATTCAACATCTTGAACTTTGTCAAAAAACCTTTTTCGACAAGTCTAGCTTTGTAGATAGTAACACTACTATCAGTGTCCGTCTTCCTCTTGAAGATCCATTTATACAATATGGCTTGCCAATCATCGGGCAACTCCACCAAAGTCCACACTTTGTTCTCATACATGGATCCCATCTCAGATTTCATGGCCTTAAGCCATTTTGCGGAATCTGGGCTCATCATCGCTTCCTCATAGTTCGTAGGTTCAACATGGTCTAGTAACACGACTTTCAGAATAGGATTACCATACCACTCTGGTATGGACCGTACTCTGGAAGACCTATGAGATTCTGTAGTAACTTGATCTGAAGTTACATGATCATCATTAGCTTCCTCACTAATTGGTGTAGTAGTCACAGGAACAGATTTCTGTGATGAACTACTTTCCAATAAGAGAGAAGGTACAATTACCTTATCAAGTTCTACTTTCCTCCCACTCACTTCTTTCGAGAGAAACTCCTTCTCTGGAAAGGATCCATTCTCAGCAACGAATGTCTTGCCTTCGGATCTGTGATAGAAGGTGTACCCAACAATTTCCTTTGGGTATTCTATGAAGACGCACTTTCTCCGATTTGGGTTCGAGCTTATCAGGATGAAACTTTTTTCACATAAGCATCGCAACTCCAAACTTTAAGAAACGACAACTTGGGTTTCTTGCTAAACCACAGTTCATATAGTGTCATCTCAACGGATTTAGATGGTGCCCTATTTAACGTGAATGCAGCTGTCTCTAATGCATGATCCCAAAAACGATATTGGTAAATCGGTAAGAAACATCATAGATTGTACTATATCCAATAAAGTACGGTTATGATGTTCGGACACACCATTATGATGTGGTGTTCCAGGTGTCTTGAATTTGTGAAACTATTCCACATTGTTTCAATTGAAGACCAAACTCGTAACTCAAATATTTGTCTCCGCGATCAGATCGTAGAAACCTTATTTTCTTGTCATGATGATTTTTCCACTTCACTCTGAAATTCTTTGAACCTTTCAACTATTTCAGACTTATGTTTCATCAAGTAGATATACCCATATCTGCTCAAATCATCTGTGAAGGTCAGAAAATAACGATACCCGCTGCGAGCCTTAACACTCATTGGATCGCATACATCAGTATGTATTATTTCCAATAAGTCAGTTGCTCGCTCCACTGTTCCGGAGAACGGAGTCTTAGTCATCTTGCCCATGAGGCATGGTTCGCAAGCATCAAGTGATTCATAATCAAGTGATTCCAAAATCCCATCAGCATGGAGTTTCTTCATGCGCTTTACACCAATATGACCTAAACGGCAGTGCCACAAATAAGTTGCACTATCATTATTAACTTTGCATCTTTTGGTTTCAATATTATTAATATGTGTATCACTACGATCGAGATCCAATGAACCATTTTCATTGGGTGTGTAACCATATAAGGTTTTATTCATGTAAACAGAACAACAATTTATTCTCTTACTTAAATGAATAACCGTATTGCAATAAACACGATCAAATCATATTCATGCTCAACGCAAACACCAAATAACATTTATTTAGGTTCAACACTAATCCCGAAAGTATAGGGAGTGTGCAATGATGATCATATCAACCTTGAAACTACTTTCAACACACATCGTCACTTCACCCTTAACTAGTTTCTGTTTATTCTGCAACTCCCGTTTCGAGTTACTACTCTTAGCAACTGAACTAGTACCAAATACCGAGGGGTTGCTATAAACACTAGTAAAGTACACATCAATAACATGTATATCAAATATACCTTTGTTCACTTTGCCATCCTTCTTATCTGCCAAATACTTGGGGTAGTTCTGCTTCCAGTGACCAGTCCCTTTGCAGTAGAAGCACTTAGTCTCAGGCTTAGGTCCAGACTTGGGCTTCTTCACTTGAGCAGCAACTTGCTTGCCGTTCTTCTTGAAGTTCCCTTCTATCCCTTTGCCCTTTTCTTGAAACTAGTGGTCTTGTTAACCATCAACACTTGATGTTCTTTCTTGATTTCTACCTTCATCGATTTCATCATCATGAAAAACTCGGGAATCATTTTCATCATCCCTTGCATACTATAGTTCATCACGAAGTTCTTCTAACTTGGTGATGGTGACTAGAGAATTCTGTCAATCACTATCTTATCTGGAAGATTAACTCCCACTTGATTCAAGCGATTGTAGTACCCAGACAATCTGAACACATGCTCACTGGTTGAGCGATTCTCCTCCATCTTTTAGCTATAGAACTTGTTGGAGACTTCATATCTCTCAACTCGGGTATTTGCTTGAAATATTAACTTCAACTCCTGGAACATCTCTTATGGTCCATGACGTTCAAAACGTCTTTGAAGTCCCGATTCTAAGCCGTTAAGCATGGTGCACTTAAACTATCAAGTAGTCATCATATTGAGCTAGCCAAACGTTCATAACGTCTGCATTTGCTCCTGCAATAGGTCTGTCACCTAGCGGTGCATCAAGGACATAATTCTTCTGTGCAGCAATGAGGATAAACCTCAAATCATGGATCCAATCCGCATCATTGCTACTAACATCTTTCAATACATTTTTCTCTAGGAACATATCAAAATAAACATATGAAAGCAACAACGCAAGCTATTGATCTTACAACATAATTTGCAAAATACTACCAGGACTAAGTTCATGATAAATTTAAGTTCAATTAATCATATTACTTAAGAACTCCCACTTAGACAGACATCTCTCTAGTCATCTAAGTGATCACGTGATCCAAATCAACTAAACCATAACCGATCATCACGTGAGATGGAGTAGTTTTCAATGGTGAACATCTTATGTTAATCATATCTACTATATGATTCACGCTCGACCTTTCGGTCTCCGTGTTCCGAGGCCATATCTGCATATGCTAGGCTCGTCAAGTTTAACCTGAGTATTCCGCGTGTGCAAAACTGGCTTGCACCCGTTGTAGATGGACGTAGAGCTTATCACACCCGATCATCACGTGGTGTCTGGGCACGACGAACTTTGGCAACGGTGCATACTTAGGGAGAACACTTCTTGATAATTAGTGAGAGATCATCTTAAAATGCTACCGTCAATCAAAGCAATAATAAGATGTATAGTAGATAAACATCATATGCAATCAAAATATGTGACATGATATGGCCATGATCATCTTGCGCCTTTGATCTCCATCTCCAAAGTACTGTCATGATCTCTATCGTCACCGGCACGACACCATGATCTTCATCATCTTGATCTATATCAATGTGTCATCACATGGTTGTCTCACCAACTATTGCTCTTGCAACTATTGCTATCGTATAGCGATAAAGTAATGCAATTATGTGGCACTTGCATCTTATGCAACAAAGAGACATCCATAGGGCTTCTGCCAGTTGCCGATAACTTCAACAAAACATGATCATCTCATACAACAACTTATATCTTATCACGTCTTGACCATATCACATCACAACATGCCCTGCAAAAACAAGTTAGACGTCCTCTACTTTGTTGTTGCAAGTTTTACGTGGCTGCTACGGGCTGAGCAAGAACCGTTCTTACCTACGCATCAAAACCACAACGATAGTTTGTCAAGTTGGTGCTGTTTTAACCTTCGCAAGGACCGGGCGTAGCCACACTCGGTTCAACTAAAGTTGTAGAAACTGACACCCGCTAGCCACCTGTGTGCAAAGCATGGCGGTAGAACCAGTCTCGCGTAAGCGTACGCGTAATGTCGGTCCGGGCCGCTTCATCCAACAATACCGCCGAACCAAAGTATGACATGCTGGTAAGCAGTATGACTTATATTGCCCACAACTCACTTGTGTTCTACTCGTGCATATAACATCAAACCATAAAACCTAGGCTCGGATGCCACTGTTGGGGAACGTAGTAATTTCAAAAATTTCCTACGCACACGCAAGATCATGGTGATGCATAGCAACGAGAGGGGAGAGTGTTGTCTACGTACCCTCGTAGACCGAAGCGGAAGCGTTGACGCAACGTAGAGGAAGTAGTCGTACGTCTTCCCAGTCCAACCGATCCAAGCACCGTTACTCCGGCACCTCCGAGTTCTTGACACACGTACAGCTCGATGACGCACCCTGATCTTTGATCCAGCAGAGGCGTGGGGAGGAGTTCCGTCAGCACGACGGCGTGGTGATGATCTTGATGTTCTCCTGTCGCAGGGCTTCGCCTAAGCACCGCTACAATATGACCGAGGTGTAATATCGTGGAGGGGGGCACCGCACACGGCTAAGGAACGATCTCAATGATCAACTTGTGTGTCTATGGGGTGCCCCCTACCCCCGTATATAAAGGAGAGGAGGAGGGGAGGGCCGGCCCTCTACTATGGCGCGCCCTGGGGAGTCCTACTCCCACCGGGAGTAGGATTCCCCTTTCCTAGTCCAACTAGGAGACCTTCCATGTATTAGGAGTAGGAGACTAGGAAGGGGAAGAGAGAAGGGAAGGAAGGAGGGGGTGCGGCCCCTCCCCCTAGTCCAATTCGGACTAGGCCATGGGGGGGCGCGCGGCCTGCCCTAGGCAGCCCCTCTCTCTTTCCCGTAGGGCCCAATAAGGCCCAATACTTCTCCCCGGCGAATTCCCGTAACTCTCCGGTACTCCGAAAAATACCCGAATCACTCGGAACCTTTCCGAACTCCGAATATAGTCGTCCAATATATCGATCTTTACGTCTCGACCATTTCGAGACTCCTTGTCATGTCCCTGATCTCATCCGGGACTCCAAACTCCTTCGGTACATCAAAACTCATAAACTCATAATATAACTGTCATCGAAACCTTAAGCGTGCGGACCCTACGGTTCGAGAACAATGTAGACATGACCGAGACACGTCTCCGGTCAATAACCAATAGCGGGACCTGGATGCCCATATTGGTTCCTACATATTCTACGAAGATCTTTATCGGTCAGACCGCATAACAACATACGTTGTTCCCTTTGTCATCGGCATGTTACTTGCCCAAGATTCGATCGTCGGTATCCAATACCTAGTTCAATCTCGTTACCGGCAAGTCTCTTTACTCGTTCCGTAATACATCATCTTGCAACTAACTCATTAGTTGAAATGCTTGCAAGGCTTTAAGTGATGTGCATTACCGAGAGGGCCCAGAGATACCTCTCCGACATTCTGAGTGACAAATCCTAATCTCGAAATACGCCAACCCAACAAGTACCTTTGGAGACACCTGTAGAGCACCTTTATAATCACCCAGTTACGTTGTGATGTTTGGTAGCACACAAAGTGTTCCTCCGGTAAACGGGAGTTGCATAATCTCATAGTCATAGGAACATGTATAAGTCATGAAGAAAGCAATAGCAACATACTAAACGATCGGGTGCTAAGCTAACGGAATGGGTCATGTCAATCAGATCATTCAACTAATGATGTGATCCCATTAATCAAATAACAACTCTTTGTCCATGGTTAGGAAACATAACCATCTTTGATTAACAAGCTAGTCAAGTAGAGGCATACTAGTGACACTCTGTTTGTCTATATATTCACACATGTATTATGTTTCCGGTTAATACAATTCTAGCATGAATAATAAACATTTATCATGATATAAGGAAATAAATAATAACTTTATTATTGCCTCTAGGGCATATTTCCTTCATTGGGTGCAAACCCAATTCCTTCCTTGGCCACAACTTCCTTTTGATTGCTCAAAAGGTCGTTGAGGTTCTTCTCACCTTGAATGCATGTCACAAGGCCTTTCTTAAGTTGATCCTCCAATTTGGCATTCTCATCCACAAGATGCACATGCTCACAACATGGGTTAGTAGCACATGCATTATCAATTAATACCATATGAGGGAAGGTGGCCTTTTCCTTGGTTAGCTTAACTTGGAGTTGAGCATGAGACTCCTTGAGGTTAGCGTGAACACCCTTCAAGACCTTGTGGGCCTTGTCAAGTATCTCAAACTCCTCTTTGAGTCTAGTATGATCAACCCCAAGTTTAGCCTTCTCGGAAGTTAGCACACGAGACACGACAAGAGCATGATCAAGATCTTTCTTTAACTTAGCATGGTCATCGTTGTGTGACTCCTCAAAAGTCAAACGATGAACACGCTCTTCCTCAAGAGCATTAGAGAGATCCGATATCTCATCGGCATAGTCATGACTATGACCTTCCATCTTAGAGATGGTTTCTTCGTGAGCCTCGATCATGTCATTGGCCTCACCAAGTTGTTCCAAGAGAGCAACAAAATGCTTCTTGGACTTGCCCTTGAGCTTACTCATAAAAGACTCAAATTCATTCACTTCCTCATTAGACCCATCATGTTCATCAATGCAATCCTCCAAGGAGGGATTAGTGATGATGGTGGTTTTGATGTTGGGGTTTACCTTATTTGAAGCTTTAGCCATGTGGCACTTGGCGGTGATCTTATCGTTGGGTGAATCAAAGAGAGACACCCGTGGAGGAGTAGCAATGGCAACGGACGCCATGGCCATCGCTTATCCATTTTCATCATCATCTTCGTCCTCTTGGTATTCTTCTTGAACCACCAACCCACGAGTGGGAGTCTTCTTGGCGAAGTTGTTCTTGTTGGGGAAGGACTTGGCTTTGTCCTTTCGGATGAACTTGCCACCGTTGTCTTCCCGCTTCTCGTAAGGACAATCCGCAACGAAATGGCTCACATTGCCACAGTTGAAGCATGTTCTAACTCGTTGCTTGCCCTTGACGCCGCTTGAGTTGTTCTTGTTGAAGTTGGGTCTTGTATTCTTCTTGCTCCAAAATTGTCTTGAAGCAAGGGCCATGTGTTCATGATAATCATATTTGCTGTCTTCGGGGTTTCTCTCCTCATCTTCCACTTCTTCCTCTTCTTCCATAATAACCTTGGCCTTCAAAGCAAGGTTGGGCTTCTTTGCCCTTTGAGAATGGAGCACCGCATTGTCGGCGGTCTTGTCCAAGATGCTCATTGCAACAAACTCATCCAACACTTCACTTGAGGTCATGGAGTGGAAGTCCGGTCTTTGGAGAATGACGGAGGACATGGCCTTGTTGTAGGGCATCATGGCCTTGAGGAATTTGCGCTTGATCCAATTGTCATCCGTGTCCTTGCTTCCATGATCTCGGAGTGAGACCGCGAGTTTGGTCACTCTTCGAAAGAGCTCACGAGGTTCTTCATCTTCTTTCATTGCAAACTCATCGGCTTCATCTTGCACCACTTCATAGTTGGAGCGTTGAATGCTAGCACTTCCTCGGTAGAGAGACACAACACATTTCCATGCGTCCTTAGCCATGGCATGAGGTCGAAGATGAGGGAGATCTTCGGGAAGGATTGCATCTTGGATGATGAAGAGAGCACTCTCATTGAATTGATTATCCATGGCTTCTCGAGGGGTGAAGTTTCTTGGGTCATGAGGATAGAAACCTTCTTCAATGATTCTCCAAAGGTTAGTATTCACATGTTTTAAATGACGCTTGAAGCGATAAACCCAAGAATCAAAATCTTCATGTTTCTCATAGTTAGGAGGAGGAACAACATGATTTAAATGAGTAGAGGGAATCGGCCCTCCATAAATTGGAGGCTCCACATGGGCAAAGATGCCGGTGCCATTTTTACCACTAGACATAGGAGCTTTCTCACTAGTAGCTTCCCCCTTTTGGGGTTAGCATCCGTCACCGTGTTGGCGGGATCACCCACTTTCCCGGGCGCGGTGGAAAGTTTAAGCCCTTCTAAGAATTCCTTAAACATGTCCTTGACCTCGGTCGTCATGGAGGTTTTCAATGTGTCCAACGCCACATTGAATTCCTCACGTGAGATCGAGTTACCCCCATCTCCTGTAGATGATATCGGATTCGCACCGGAGTGCTCTCCCACATCATCTACGACGTCAACCATACTCTTCGGACGGTAAAGTCCTTAAAAAGAGGCGATGCTCTGATACCAATTGAAAGGATCGATATGGTTAACTAGAGGGGGGTGAATAGGCAACTAACAATTTTTAAGCTTTTCTTTACCAATTTAAACTTTGCAACAAAATAGGTTGTCTAGATATGCAACTATGTGAGCAACCTATATGATGCAAAAACAACTAGCACATAAGCAAGCAAGGGATACAACACAAGTAGGCTTGCAAGAGTAAAGGCACGAAATAACCAAGAGTGGAGCCGGTGGAGACGAGGATGTGTTACCGAAGTTCCTTCCTTTTAAGGGGAAGTACGTCTCCGTTAGAGCGATGTGGAGGCACAATGCTCCCCAAGAAGCCACTAGGGCCACCGTATTCTCCTCACACCCTCACACAATGCGAGATGCCGTGATTCCACTATTGGTGCCCTTGAAGGCGGCGACCGAACCTTTACAAACAAGATTGGGGCTATCTCCACAACAATTGGAGGCTCCGAACAATACCACGAAGCTTCACCAAAATGGAGTATGGCTTTGAGGTGACCTCAACCATCTAGGGTGCTCAAACACCCAAGAGTAACAAGATTCGCTAGGGATAAGAGAGGGAATCAAATTTCTTTTGGTGGAAGTGTAGATCGGGGCCTTCTCAACCAACCCCGAGCAAATCAACAAGTTTGATTGGCTAGGGAGAGAGATCGGGTGAAAATGGAGCTTGGAGCAACAATGGAGCTTTGGGGGAAAGAGGTAGGTCAACTTTGGGGAAGAAGACACCTATATATAGTGGGGGAACCAATCCAACCGTTACCCCACTGAACACCCACGCACAGAGCGATACTACCGCTTGGACAGCGCGGTACTACCGCTGAGGAGCGGTACTACCGCTCCCACCCAGTGGTACTGCCGTGCTGACGAGGAGGTCAGGGTCCAGCCCCAGAGCGGTAGTACCGCGGGAGTAGGAGAGGTACTACCGCTTGGAGCAGTATTATCGCCACTACTGCCGCACTTAGTACCGTAAAACCCGACACGAAAAACATCGGTCTAGAGTCGAGGCGGTAGTAGCCCGGAACCACTGCGGTACTACGGCCGAAGCCCACAAGCGGTACTACCGCCTTGGGAGCGGTACTACCGCTCTGGGAGCGGTACTACCGCTTGAGTGCTTCGACGGTACTACCGCTGAGGACCGCGGTACTACCGCTGGGGCAGGTCAGGGCAGGCACAAGGGAAGGAAAGGCTGCTCCATCGAAGCAGAAGGAAAACATCGGGTGTGATACAGATGTGTACGTGTTGATTCCACCCTAGCCTTACCAAAGCGGATCCCCTCTTGATAGTACAGTGACTCCTACGAAACTAGTCCACCAACAGAGAAACGAAGGAGCTACACCGTCTTGACGAGGGGAGGTAATCGTCTCGTGCCAATGGATGAATCTCTGAAAGAACTTAACGCACACGATTAGTCTGCAAAAGCATTGTCATCAATCACCAAAACATCCTTGGGGATAAATATGCCCTTACATTTGTTTTATCTAACGAATTTCAATTTAAAATGAGAGAACTACATAGATAATGTTGTAATTACAAAAGGAGACGCAAGCTTAGATGCAATACATTTATTATTACCACGCGTGGTGTGCCTTAGAAGAAAGTACATGTTGACACCTAGATTAAACGCATTATATTCATTGGTGGGTATATAGACGGTCAGCGATGGGTTGATGAGGGAAGAAAAAAGAACATTGGTCTATTGTTCTCTTGCGTCCATGGCGACTTTTATCTTCTTCAGTTGTATCTTATTTGTTTTGTTTCGTCTACTCAAACTAACGATGGACCAGAAACCGAACTGAAGAAATGACAGTGTACATACAGCACGAATCGTCTTACAACATTATATAGATTAGAATAGCATCACACAACAGAAGTAGAATGTCTTTGGTTAACTTGAGATAAACAATAATCAGATCCAATTTGAATTTATATTGGTAGTACAATGATAGTCACAGCGAAACACCAAAAGCAAAATGACTAGCTCTCGGAGAGTTCTCTAGGAACTCGGAATAGTTTTGGAACACATCTTTTTTTTAATAAGAAAAGCTCAAATCTCAATAGATCTATAACCCTTTTCCCCTTTTTAGGGCTTCAATAGAGCTAAGCATCATCAGAATTCAGTCTTACACTGAAGCTACAAATGGTTTTGATACGGCTGAGTGTTGCAACTCACAGCTCGAAATCCTTTCCATCCTCATCTATCCTCCTTAGACCTATGAATCTCAAAACAGCCACAACATTACAGCTCTGCCAGAGCGGCTTCGTTCCATCAGGTTCAGTAAGCTGCAGTTCAGATCCAACGCCACTAAGCAGCAGAAAAAAATTACAAATTCAATGCTACCATGTACTTGAATTTGTGTTCATATACATGTGTGATCATATAAAAAATATATTAGTTCAGTAAGACAGAATGCATTAGAAGGAAAACAATCGCACATTCAGTTACATCACAACTTGTGAAATAGAGGAAGGTGAGAGTACTACTTCCACCTTCCTCCATTCAACTGTTGGAAGTAAAGCTAAGGACAACTGACAGTAACTTGATAATATCCATACTATAGCTAGCGGATCTTTACATGAAGCGATGAGAAAGGGTGCCGCTGAACCATAAATGCAGGTTGATAAATTCACAAGAGGCTGAACCATGGTGCTAATGATAGGTAAAAGCTCCACAAAATTAATTGGTGCTGCAACATAATACTTATTTTTCACATGAGATGTTGGAGCTGTGTAAAAAGGAAAAAAAATGCAAGAGAATGAGCAAAAAACAGTGGTACAAATTAAAGATAATCTAGAACTCTTGTTCAATCATACGGTCATATAAGTGTCGATGAATACTGAAAAGGCAAGAGATACATCATCCGCGTAGTAATTGGAAACACAAAGACACAAAGTTTTACCTAGAAACCTGAAGCACGCCTTTCTAGACATGGCAACCTCTTGGACGTAGATCCTCTAATCTACTTGACGCCCTTGCAGGCATTATTGCACTTGTGTATGTTTAGTCTACCAGCAGAAGCATTTTTTACATTATTGCACTTGTGTATGTGATGTATAATACTTTACATTAGTAGTGAAAAATTCAGCTAAAAGGGCACACCCCAGCAATCCTCATCTTGTGAATGCTGAGAAACTTCGGTGGTATGAGAAAAAACTGAAGACAACTTCCTTCCATTAGTTTCAGTATATGAAGGCAGCATTAGTTCAGGGATTGTCACATTAGTAGCTAATATGATGGAGTTTGTACATCGAAATACATGTCCACGTATAACTTATTTGCAGGTTTGTATTAACTGATATAGCTCTAGAAAACACACTATTAGTGGGGAGGAGGTGAACAACATTTACCAAAAGCTTAACAATCTAAAATAAATATGTGGTTAAGAGTACCATTAACACGCATCTTGCTGCCATTTCATGTATGTTAACATTACCAAAAAAACCTGGAAAAATAGCTGCAGAACAGGGAAGAGCAAAAGACCTCATGTGAGTTCACCTTTTGTAGTCCATATGCACTTACATAACCAACAAATATAGTGACCTGTTGAAACATTAATATTCCTTGTCAAAAGCTCCAAAGCGAAGAAAATCGACAGTCGATTGTGAGGTCTATATGGAATCAAATAACTCCCATAAACTAAGGATAGGCAGAGTAAAACATCAGTCTGGGATTCAAAAAACGAACCCTTGAGTTGTATCCACACCATATGGTACACAATTCCTCTCACGTAAGGTGAGGCTTGTGCATGCATACTCAACTTCATCATGGGAACGTGTCTGCTTGTGTACAAAATAATAAAGAACCAATCGAATCCTACACAATGATAAATGCCTGTTTATTATTCTTATAAAACATTATTTTACTTACTGGATAATTACACAAGAAAACATGGAATAAGTACAGCTAGCTCTGTAATTGTAAATGAAATAAGTTCAGTTCTGTATGTACTGGAAAAATTATACAGATTTATCTGTCTTTTTAATGCGGGTTTTACGGATAAAAGGACAACACTTGTACAATCAATCAAAAGTTAGATGACTGCATACACGCCCCATACTACAGACTGTGTTGTCTAGTTTGCAGTTTGCACATCAAGATAGACATTGGATCACTATTCTCAACGCTGATGACATACTAAGAAATTCTCATGCGACTGATAAATAAAACAATTGTATTCTTATTTCGGAATCTACTAATCATCAACACATAAATCATTTGATAGTTATAGTAAGATTACACAAGTGGGAGGGGTTGCAACCGGATTGATGAAAAGTGGCAACCATCCAGATCATTCTTTTTTTTGCGGGGATCCAGGTCATTCAATACATAACATATTTATTGTAGAGTTATCTAAAGTAATAATATCTAGATATTTCCAATTCATGAATATTCTAGATCCAAGATATGAAACATCCTGCTACAATCTCTTCGTTATTTAACAAACTTACTAAGGAATTCTCTAAATTAATCATGTCTTGGTACTTCTGTTCCATGAATATTCTACATTCGAGACCTAGAACATACAACTCTAGAACATTCTATAGACCTAGAGGTTGTCTAAAAATATCTCATGGTTGTTCTTGATGTCCTCTAGAGCCCTGTTCTCAGACATCTAAGGAATTCAAAGTTACTTTTTTTTGTTATATTGAGAAGACCCACCTTCAATCGCCACCACTCTTATTCGCCGCGTAGGTAACTGTCGGCCAAACGAGCAACCACCCTCGGCCAGGCCAAGTAGCGTAGATCCACTTCCGGTTACGGTTTTTTAATTTTTTTTTCTCTTTTTTTACTTTTATATTTTTATTTTTGTGAAGATTTTTTTATCGAATCCAAAACAAATTATGGAATTCACAATTGGTTCAAAAAACCAAAATGATCATCAAAACTCAAAAAATGTTCATCAATTTTCAGTGACTTAAAAAATTGTTTATCTAATTCACAAATTGTTCATCCAATTCAAAATTTGCAATCAGGAACATTTCTTACAAATTTGCAAACACGTTTCGAAGTCATGACCATTTTTTTGAATTAAGTATCTTTGTTTGAAATCATTAACATTTTTCGAATCTGCAAACATTTTTTGAAATCGTGAACATTTTGCCCCTACACGCAGGCTACGTGTTTTTAGCCGGCCCAATTAGCATAGATCCACTTCCGGTTTTGGTTTTTTCTCTCTTTTGTATTTTTTTACTTTTATGTTTGTGAAGATTTTTTGTTATGGGATTAAAAGAAACCATGGAATTCATAATTTGTTCAACAAACAAAAATGATCATCAAAATTAAAAAACTGTTCATCAATTTTCATCAAATTTGTAAATTGTTTATCTAATTCATAAATTGTTCACCCAATTCAAAATTAGCAATCAGGAACATTTCTTACAAAATTGCAAACACTTTTTGAAGTCATGATCATTTTTTGAATTAAGTATATTTTTTTAAGTCACGAGCAATTTTCAAATCATGAACATTTTCTGAATCCGCAAATGTTTTTGAAATCATGAACATTTTTCAAAACCACGGACATATTTTTGAATTTGTAAACATTTCTTGGAAACCCACCATTTTTAAAAACAATTCGGGAACATTTTTTGTAATGACGAACATTTTTGCAAATTTGCCATCATTTTTCAAATGCGCGAATATATTTTAATTCACGAACAACTTTCCAATTTGAGAACATGTTTTTCAATCTCACAAACATTGTTTCAATCGAGAACATTTTTTAATTCTTGAAGATTTTGAAATTCAATTATATTTGAAATGCTGAAGTTTTTTTAAGAAGAAAAGAACACAAACAAAAAACCCGAAAGAAAAAAAAGCACAGGGGCACCCCCTTCCTTACATAGGCCGGTCCAATGTCACGACGTCCTCAAATTAGGCACCAACCGACTAGGGTGGAATTTCTCAAAAAATAACTAACTAGGGTGGGGGTACCACGCTATGGCCGAAATGTGGTCTGTTTGTCGAGCGCCAACTACTTATAGACCCAACGTGGTCCTATTCATTAAGCGCCAACCAGCTAGGGGGGGGGGGGGGGGGGGGGGGGGCTGCCGTAACAATGTCCTGTCCATAGTGGGGTAAACCGGCTGGGGTGGGGGGTACCGCGCCCGGCAACAATGGGGTAATGTACATAGAAATGCCGGTGGCTGGGGCTGGGAGTACTGTACACATGAAAAGGGCTTCTCGCACAATCAACTATGTCCCAACTCTACGTATCACGAATTCGCGATACGAGACGAACCAGGCAGATGTTAAAACCAAGCTAAAATTTGCAGTTTCATTCCTTCTGACCTTCTAGTTTGCTTGTTTAACTAACATCCAGGCTATGTTGGCGTCTTAGACTAACCGCACGGATCCGCCACAAATGGGACGCCCACCACCACCTGCTTGAGAACCCCCACACGTGCCCACGTTCGATGAATGGGTGGCACTAGGCAGTGATACTCCGGTTAGTACATTTGCCCTTACAATCTATTCATTTTTCATTTTTACCCTCGGCCAGCCCAAGTAGCATAGATCCACTTCCGGTTTCTTTTTTTAATTTTTTTTCTCTTTTTTTTACTTTTATATTTTTATTTTTGTGAAGATTTTTTTATCGAATCCAAAACAAATCATGGAATTCATTATTTGTTCAAAAAACGATCATCAAAATTAAAAAATGCTCATCAGTTTTCATCGAATTAAAAAATTATTTATCTAATTTATAAATTGTTCATCCAATTCAAAATTTGCAATCAGGAACATTTGTTGCAAATCTGCAAACACCTTTTGAAGTCATGAATATTTCTTTGAATTAAGTATTTGTTTGAAATCATCAGCAATTTCTTCAAACCATGAACATTTTTCGAATCCACAAACATTTTCTGACATCGTGAACATTTTTCAATATAACAAACATTTTTCTTGAATTCACAAACATTTCTTTGAAACCCACGGACATATTTTTTAGTTTAGGAACATTTTTTGGAATCACAGACACTTTCCGAATGCGCAATTTTTTTAAATTCACAAACAACTTTCAAATTTAAGAAGATTTTTTTAATTCTTGAAGATTTTGAATTCAACTTCATTTGAAATGCTGAACATTTTTTAATGAAGAAAAAAAACACAAACAGGAACAAAAAAGAAACAAAAAGCACAGGGCACCCCGTCATTACATGGGCCGGCCCAAGGTCACGACGTCCTTGAATCATGCGCCAACCGACTGGGGTGGGGGTACCACGCTATGGCCGAAATGTGTCATGTTCCTCGAGCGTCAACTGCTTACAGACGCAACATGTTCCTATTCATTGAGCGCCAACCGGTTAATTGTTCCTATATGAGTTGCAGTGTAGAATGTGTGGTTGACTAGATAGCCTCTACTTCGGTGGAATCTCCAATGGCGGCAATTGATTTTGAATAAACTTTTTGAATTTGTTTACAAATATGTAGCATCCCTATGACATGACCAATCTTCACATTACTCTGGCAAAGCTCAGCAAGATAGTTCATGTTCATAACTTCCACATCATGGATGCGAAGCCTTGCCTAATCTTGGCATATTGGAAAATGTAAGCAAGTGTGCTAGCAAACACACTAAATTTAGCTTCCCTCCTCTGAGTACCTTCCATGAAGAACGGTTTCATAGAATTGCTTGAAAAGCTCAGGTGAGTAATGTTTGTGCACACATATTAGAGGCAAAAGTTTGAACTACTCACACTTCTGTTAAATACCATGTAGGACATCACTATTATCCTTGATATGCCCTTACATCACCTCATGACAAACTTTCTATTGCATCCTATTCCAAAAGTGAGGATTTACTTCTTCGTTCCTTTCTTGGTATATGGACTGGCAATGCGCATGGAAACAAAATCCTTCTTCTTGACCTCCTTGTAGTTACCCCTTGATGCTTCTGTATTTTGAGAATTTTCTTGTCGAGTGCTTCATGACATGCTTGAATTTCTTCTTTGGTGTGAGAAATGCTTGGATTTTTTTGGTCAATCATACCAAAAACAAAAAGGGATTGCCCAAAAATAACAAAACCAAAAAAAATCTTCTGTGTGAAAAAGAGTCTACCCTCCCTCTTCCCAATTTCCGAATTTAATTTCCACATTGATGGAAAGAAACGAAACAAAGCGAGGACAAAAGATTGGTGTGTCCCGATTGGTCCATCCGGTCCTCCCACGGATCGCGCCCCTGAGCTAATCGTAGCCAGCATCTTCCAGATCCAACGGCGAAGACCACTGGTGACGCGGATCGCACCATCCAAGCCGATCCTAGCCGCTCGCACCTTCCAGATCCGACGGTGGAGAACGCTGGTCACGCGGATCACACCCCCTCCCACGGATCATGCGCCTCCGAGCTGATCCCTGACGCCCTCCCTCCTAGATCCGACGGCGGAGACCGCACGTCACGTGAAT
The DNA here is from genome assembly GCA_963921465.1 of Triticum timopheevii. Taxonomy (NCBI): domain Eukaryota; kingdom Viridiplantae; phylum Streptophyta; class Magnoliopsida; order Poales; family Poaceae; genus Triticum; species Triticum timopheevii. The sequence continues at coordinate 658,116,850 of OY997266.1, forward strand.
CGCGCCCCTTACCACTGAGCACCCCCCTATAAAAGCGGTGCCCTCGCGTTCACATCCATCATCGCCGCCACCCACAATTCGAGATTCAAGTTCGCCGGAGAAGAAGGGGAGATGGCTGGGAGGAAGGGCGGCGAGCGGAAGAAGGCGGTGACCCGGACCACGAAGGCTGGACTCCAGTTCCCTGTCGGCCGCATCGCGCGCTATCTCAAGAAGGGCCGCTATGCGGATCGCATTGGATGGGGCGCCCCCATCTACCTCGCCGCTGTCCTCGAGTACCTTGCCGCCGAGGTAACCAACCAACCATCGATCTCGTCCATTCCTGCTCTTCTCGTGCTCGACAGGGTGGTAACTGATCTCGTCTCCGTGTGCTCTTTGAACCACAGATGCTGGAGTTGGCGGGCAACGCGGCGAAGGACAACAAGAAGACCCGCATCATGCCGCGCCACCTACTTCTCGCCACTCGCAACGACGAGGAGCTATCCAAGCTGCTTGACGGCATCACCATCGCGCACAGTGGCGTGTTGCCCAACATCCACTCTGTGCTGTTCTCCAAGAAGGCCAACATGCCCTAGCATAGCAACTTCGAACAGAATCCAAGAATAATATATCCCTGCCATTTGTTTACCTTATGAGTTTTTGCTTAGCTTGGATTCTCGTACCAAGAAAAGGAGTAATGCCTTTTCCCAATTTTTTAAAACATAAACTATCTTTTCCATTTTCCCCATAATGGGCATCTGCAGACAGACCCGGGATTAATTCTTCACATCTTGTGTTGTGTAATGAGAGTGGTCTACTGGATCATAATGCAGAAATATCTCCTTCCCATATACATCTAGTACAATTAATACTTACAGTGCGACCCATATTACTCGCTAGAAAAAGAACGTAATCATGTACCTGCCAGATGCCGTATACCGACAGATGGTTCCCCTTTTTTTAAACAGATGTTGTTGCAGTTTGTTCAGAATGAAGACAAAGTTCTGGGGTGAAGTGGATGGCAAGATCATTGCAGTCTTCACTGATGATATAAGGTACATGCATTTCAGTGAAGAACGAGAACGATACTATGCGCACGATGACTTCTGTCGAATTTTAGCACGATCCAGCAGATCAAGCCGTCGATGTGTACATTTTTTCAAGCATTTCGGTGAATAGCTGAAATCAGTCAAGGATGTATGTAATACATTATTTCTGGCTGGATGACATCTGGTTATAGCTAGATTCTGACATTTGGAGAAAAAATAACTATGGCATACATACGAATTTAAATAGACAAGAATCGCAATAAGGAGATGGCTGACTCCCTGCCAAAAATAAAAGTGCTACTGATGAGGGCACAAAGCATCAGGCTGACATTGTAAAGGGCCAAAAATAAAAGTGCTGCTAATAATACCGTCAGTGTTCCATGATAGTTTTGGTTCTCAACGAATTCTAAGTGCAGTGGTGAAGACATGTCATCATTATTTTACAGGAATCCTTATGCTTGATGAACGACGTCTGGCGGCTTTTCACCCTCTTGAGGATGTGAACAAGTCCTGTAACTTGAAGCCTTGAAAGAGGTAGGCCAGATAAATAAGGAGGAACTCCTTTTCTAGCTCCCTTGTGCAGTATGTGCTAGGCTCGTTGAGCTAAATATGAGATGTTTCATGCTGAATCATGTGTGTTTGAAGAAATGCAGCTCTCATGTTGGTCAAATGTCCCAAATTAAGCTCGAATTTACAACTGTCATTTAAATAAGATTGCCAAAAGTAATCTCTAATTTACAAAACAATTCGTGCACTCATTAGTTACGATATGCCAAGTTTGCTACAACATACAATACATAATACACTTCTGGATGGATAGCAAGGCTGGGACTTGGTCAAGGATCAAGGATGCGTTCTCTCATCATGGCAATCTTGTCAAAGGTAGTTCTAACCTATCTTTTCTGACTTTATGTTAGGCCTGTGATTTGGCTGGTTGATGTGCTGGCTGATAGTGAAAGTGATATGCCATCCTGTGACGGGGAGATCCAAAGGATACTGTTTCATCAAGTTCTCTTCGGAAGCGAAGCAGCTGCAGCGTTGGAGAAGATGAGCCATGCTTGATGAGGTGAAAAAAATCAACATGATCATGATTGCTTCAGGTGCTTGATGGGAAGAACATACGGGTGCATCATGGAAACAGAGGTTGATCTGGTATTTTTTTGTTGTGCTCAGAGTCTGTAATGTTAATGGAGCCCTGGACATGCATGTGTTGACGCAGCTAGCCCTAGCACTCGACGGCGATCACCGTGGACACGGCCAGAGAGGAAGAAAAAGCACACAGAAATTTTCCGGACGCTCGAACACCCCCACCGCACGAACGGCTTCTCTGTTTTTCACCTCGAGCACAAACTCGATCCGGGCAGCGATTACACAGGGGGGAGAGGATTTTATACCCGCATGCACTGACATGCCCGGGCTGCGCTATGATGCACGCACCTCCCACTCGCCACGACCCGCATGCTCTGGCTCGCGCGCGCTCAACGCGATCGCCGCGGCCACTACGCATGCCCGTCGCGGCCCACACCCTGAACCGTCACTAACTAACCCACACACCCACGCGCACATACGCACTAACTCACGCGCGCACACACACACACACCTACACTCGGGCACGCACGCACGCACCCGAGCCCACCACGGGCCGAGCCCGACACGACCACCGCGCGCACACACACGCACGTCGCGTCCAAAACTCGCCATGCCTTATTGCCCTACATTTCACCCCCTAAGCCTAGAGGGGCTGGCATCCTCGACGCCGACGTCCGCCAGCAGCGTGCGCTCCGCCGCCGACTCCTTCCGCAGTCGGGGGCAATCCCTCTAGAAGTGGTCGCGCTCGCCGCACTTGTAGCAGCGGCCGCGCCTGTTGCCGCCGTTGCCCGACGCCACGCTCCTGCCGCCGTCGTCGTCCCGAGCACTGCCTTGGTGCCGCTCCCGCGCCCGCCACTGCGCCATCGTCAGGAGCAGCTGATCTCCCCCGCGCTCGCTGCCGTCTTGTCCACGCGTACTGTGACCGTATCTGCACACTTGAGTCAAGTTAGGTGACCACAAAACCGTATTTTCAAAGTTTTAGCACCAAACTAAACATGCAACTCAAGTTCTATGACTACCGGTGATATTACCTCAATATTAAATAAATAGATTAGATGGCCGATTAGACAGAAAGTACAACATAGACGTGCTAACTAGCTCCAAACCACATCTGCCTATCTGCCTGAGGCCCAGGCGTCCGAGTCGAACGGCTTGTGTCAGACTAATCAAGCTGCATGCGAGGTGGCCAGGCTCGGCTGCATGCGAGTACAGGCCAGGCACACGTTCAGATTTTCAGGCTTAAAACCAAACAGCAGTCAGGCACACCTCAGGTAAGTCGTCAGGCCAGGCAATTCTTCTTAGGGCTCCAACCAAACAACCCCTATTTAGGTTTTCACCAATATTTTAAATAGCACGCTATTTCGCCGTTATAACGCGCTTATAGCATATTTGGAAGGGAGACATTACGTTTTGGCAAAATCGGACGCTACGGCGCTAATCACGTAATTAGCGCGCTACCCACGCTATAATGTTGTAACATTGTAACGTTACAACGTGCAGACCAAGCAAAACCAAAATAAGCACAGCCCAGCAGGCCAAAACCAACCCACGACCACTAGCTTTCTCACTCCTTTTGTCAGATTCTCCCACGAGACCTAACCAGCAGGCCCAGGTGGCTGCCCCGGTGGCTGTTGATGTTAGAGACTCTTAAAACTATGACTGTTGATGTTTGAGACTTACTATTTTTATGTGCTAGATTTGGCCCTTATGCATATATTGCTTGCTCCTATGAAAAAATTAGTTGCTTAAATACTTTATTTCTAGATATATTTGATTTTTTTTGCAAACGCTATTTTGAAAAATAGAACGCTATTAGCGCGCTATAACTTGTGTAGCATTTAGAGAAGGGCCTTGCTATATTTTGTAGCGCACTATTTAAAATATTGGTTTTCACCCTGGCTAACCGAATTCATACAAAAACCGAACAGCAGAAACCGATTTTTTTTCGGTTTCCACTGAACGCCCAGGCCTACCGTGATCTTAAGACTTGAACATGGCACTTCATTGCTGTCGTAGGACAGACCTGAACTCGGTGGAAGAAACAACGGGGCATTAGAACACCTGAACCATTCACAAGTCAGCAGTATATTTGCTTTGTTCATTCAGTGTTCGCACATATGTTGTGCAGAACCGTGGAGTTGTGGCTCCACTCCTCTGCACCGTCGGATGATTTCTTGGGATGTGGGCTGCCAAATCCAGTTAAGTGATTAGGGACTGGTCTTGGAACGTGATTCTCTTGAGAAAGGATGTGCCCGACTTCATGCGTCCAGCACGCGAATAGAAAAATGAGGAGGCCAAGAAGAGGATGAAGCAGGCCAAGAAGAGGTGTACCGTCCGGACATCGGAGAGCCGGCTCGCCAGCTCCTCCGGCCCGTCGTGATCAGACACGGGTGCAACATGTTGTCAGTATAAAAGCATGTATCTGTATGCTACTCCCTTCATCCTATAATATAAGAGCGTTTTTGACATTATATATCAAGCACCGTCGTCCCTAGTGGCTAGAGTGTGGCACCCACAACCATCAGATCTTCGGATCTCACGTGCACGTGTATTAGTTCTCCATTTAATTTCTCTCACCCCATCTGACAGGTGGGCCCTTGAGTGCAGCGATCTTTTTGCAAAATGTGATGCCACACTGTCCATACAGTTGTCACCACGTGGCGATTGACCGATCAACCATATGCTAGCTCACTGAAATACGTACACAACATAAGCAGCCGCCCCCAGTTGAAGCATCCAAGAGGTATCTTCTAAGCTACGTGGACTCATTAATTGGTGTGCAGAACAACCTGGGTGCTGATCCAGTTAAAGTAAAGCAAGTTGTGGATGTGGTGACTCCCAACAAGCCATTACCGCATGCTCAGCCCATCAATGGTGCCCCACCCAGGTGGTCTCCTCCGGCTTAAGGATGGGCAAAATTGAACGTTGACGGATTGTTCTGCGCCACATCAGGAACTGTGGGGGCGGGCATTATTCTACGCGGCTCCACCGGTGACATCATTTTCTCATCCTGTAGAGAGTTGCGCACATGTACATAACCATTGGAGGCTGAGCTCTCAGCTTGCATGGAGGGCATCAACCTCGCCCTCACTAGTAGAAAACAGGGCTTTCATTCAGGTCAGATAAGCCCATTAGTTCTGGTTCAGTCACGAACCGGGACCCATGGGGGCATTGGTCTCGATTTGTGAGGCTAGGGGGCTTGCCGGGCCTCGTGGGGGCATTGGTCCCGGTTGGTGGCTTGAACCGGGACCAAAGGGTGTTCTTTAGTCCTGGTTCAAGCCATGAATTGGGACCAATGATGTGCCTATATATACCCCCTCGCCGGCGAGCAGAGCACTCCACACTGCTCTGTTTTTTCTGGCCGGCGAGGGGAGGGCTTTGTGGTGCTCTAGCTCACCTCCTATGCACATGAGGTGTTCGATGGAATGCCCGAGCCACACTACTTAAGCTTTCTCCTCTTCAAGCTTGATCTCCAAGCTCCATTTTTCTCAATATTTGTCTAGGTTTAGCGGTCCGTCACGTCCCGTCCCCGTCTTCACCGCCGTCGATCGCCCGCACCGATCTCGTCGCCGGCACCACCGTGGTCCTCTTGTTCTTAACTTCTTTCTGAAAGGAAAAAAAATCTTACTTGTATGTTTAGATAGATACTTGTATAATTTTCTTACTTTTATTATTGCTTCTTATTATATAGTGCGATGGTTTTGGTATCCTCCCCGTCGGCCCTCGTCCTGTCTATGATTTGGATGTGATATATATATTATCTTTTAAAACTATTTGGTTCATTTATTGTTTATGACAATTATGCCGACCAACGTGATATATATTTTATTTATCTAGGATGTATGTGAACCGGAAATTCGAACCGACCCTATTGTCGAGAGGTTAAATTTAGTTGAAGAAGAAAACAATTTCTCGAAGGAAAAAATTAAAAAAATTGAGGAGGAGAAGATGATATTGAAGTTGCATGTTGCGGATGTCGTCGATGATCACAAGATTAAGATGGATGCAATGTGCTTGAAGATTAGAATGATTAGAAAATATGACATTCATACCGAGGCTTGGTATCATTATGCTGTTGGATCAATTGTTACCTTGGTTGCGATTATGATCGCATTTGTTTTCGCATTGATATATTTTACATAGTTTCAATGTATGGTTTAATTAATTAGATGCTCTGGAGAGCTATATGTTGTTCAATGAGAACTATGTATGTACTTTTGTTTTAATGTTATGATGAACTTCTATTAATTTGGTCACTTAATTATCTATTCATGATGTTCTGTAATGGTTTTTGACACACATAATTATATATAATGCACGCGGATGAATCGGCAATGGATTTACGGTGACAGACACACCTCCGAGTACATTAAGGGCGTGCATAATTTTCTCGAAGTGGCTGAGGCAAACAAGCAGAATGATTTTATGTGTTGTCCATGCCCTATATGTGGGAATACGAAGTCTTACTCTGACTCGAAAACCATTCACACCCATCTGCTTTATAAGGGTTTCATGCCACACTATAATGTTTGGACCAAGCACGGAGAAATAGGGGTTATGATGAAAGACAACGAAGAAGAAGAGGACGATGACAACTATGTGCCCCCTGAATACAGTGATGCTGCAACTGGGGAGGCTGTTGAAGATCAAGAGAAACCAGACGATGTGCCCGATGATGATCTCCGTCGGGTCATTGTTGATGCTAGGAGACAGTGTGAAAGTCAAAAGGAGAAGCTGAAGTTCGATCACATGTTAGAGGATCACAAAAAAGGTTTGTATCCTAATTGCGAAGATGGCAACATAAAGCTCGGTACTGTACTGGAATTGCTGCAGTGGAAGGCAAAGAATGGTGTGCCTGACAAAGGATTTGAGAAGCTACTGAAAATATTGAAGAAGAAGCTTCCAAAGGATAACGGATTGCCCGACAGTACGTATGCAGCAAAGAAGGTTGTATGCCCTCTAGGATTGGAGGTGCAGAAGATACATGCATGCCATAATGACTGCATCCTGTACCGTGGTGCGTACGAGGATTTGAACGCATGCCCGATATGCGGTGCATTGCGGTATAAGATCAGACGAGATGACCCTGGTGATTTTGACGGCTGATACGTCTGCAACGTATCTATAATTTTGGATTGTTCCATGCTATTATATTACCCCTTTTGGATGTTTATGGGCTTTATTTTACACATTTATATCATTTTTGGGACTTACTAACCGGAGGCCCAGCCCGTATTGCTGTTTTTTTTCCTATTTCAGTATTTCAAAGAAAAGGAATATCAAACGGAATGAAACCTTCGGGAACGTGATTTTTGGAACGAACGTGATCTAGAGGACTTGGAGTGCAAGTCAAGAAGCAGCCAAAGCTTCCACGAGATAGGAGGGCGCCCCCCCCCCCCTATAGGGCGCCCCCTGTCTCGTGGGCCCCTCGGGCGTCCACCGATGTACTTCTTCCTCCTATATAAGCCTACGTACCCCGAAAACATCCAGAGAGCCAACGAAACACAATTTCTACCATCGTAACCTTCTGTATCCGCGAGATCTCATCTTGGAGCCTTCGCCGGCACTCTGCCGGAGGGGGAATCGACCACGGAGGGCTTCTACATCAACATCCTTGCCCCTCTGATGAGTTGTGAGTAGTTTACCACAGACCTACGGGTCCATAGTTGTTAACTAGATGGCTTGTTCTCTCTTTTTGGATCTCAATACAATGTTCTCCCCCTCTCTCGTGGAGATCTACTCGATATAAACTCTTTTTGCGGTGTGTTTGTCGAGATCCGATGAATTGTGGGTTTATGATCAAGTTTATCTATGAATAATATTTGAATCTTCTCTGATTTCTTTTATGTATGATTGAGTTATCTTTGCAAGTCTCTTCGAATTATCAGTTTGGTTTGGCCTACTAGATTGATCTTTCTTGCCATGGAAGAAGTGCTTAGCTTTGGGTACAATCTTGCGGTGTCCTTACCCAGTGACAGAAAGGGTTGCAAGGCACGTATTGTATTGTTGCCATCGAGGATAACAAGATGGGGTTTATATCATATTGCTTGAGTTTATCCCTCTACATCATGTCATCTTGCTTAAAGCGTTACTCTGTTCTTATGAAGTTAATACTCTAGATGCAGGCAGGAGTTAGTCGATGTGTGGAGTAATAGTGGTAGATGCAGGCAGGAGTCAGTCTACTTGTTGCGGATGTGATGCCTATATACATGATCATGCCTAGATAAGCTCATAATTATTCGCTTTTCTATCAATTGCTCGACAGTAATTTGTTCACCCACCGTAATACTTATGCTATCTTGAGAGAAGCCACTAGTGAAACCTATGGCCCCTGGGTCTATCTCTTATCATATTTGCTTACAATCTACTTTTATTTGCATCTTTACTTTTTGCATCTATATTATAAAATACCAAAAATATATTTATCTTATCTTACTATCTTTATTATATCTCACTTTCGCAAGTGGCCGTGAAGGGATTGACAACCCCTTTATTGCGTTGGTTGCGAGTTCTTTGTGTGTTTTTATAGGTGCGTGGGACTTTTGAGGAGCCTCCCACTGGATTGATACATTGGTTCTCAAAAACTGAGGGAAATACTTACGCTACTATTGCTGCATCATCCTTTTCTCTTCAAGGAAAACCAACGCAAGCTCAAGACATAGCAATGGCGAGCGCCCTCGGAAGAGGGTTCCTGCCAAGGTGATGTGGTATGCTCCTATAATACCACGGTTGAACGCCTGTTCAGAAACAAAGAGCATGCCAAGTTGATGCAATGACACAGAGAGGACCGTAAGAAATCAAGGAAGTGCAGGAAGGGACGTTCGTTCCCGACAGAGAGAACGACGAGCTCACAAGGGCCCTCGGGAATCCTGAGCGCCCTGGACGAAGACGAGGCACGCCAGGCTCTGTTGCATGGAAGGTTGGGTTTCTCGACGCAGGCGGTTACAAAACCCAAGAGAGGAGGAGGAAAGTGGAGCAGAGCGAACTGCAGCTGCTTAAGGCAAGGGTACGAAAGCTAGAGGAGCGACAAGATGTTGAGAACCAGCTGCGAGATCCTGCCCAAGAAGCTACCCCGCCATCTCAGCGGAGAAGCAGCGTGGCTTCCACCGAGCTTGTTCAGCAGCCTGACTTGACGGGTCCTAGCTACCCCGTGGATTTTATCACGGATTCACACCAGTGCCACCTTATGATGCAATGGCTTCATCTCAAAGTCAAGGCGGCTATCAGCTCTGTTTTCCCTCCTTCACCCGGAGCAACTTTTCACTGATGTCCGATTCCACAAGGCTATGTTGTTGTGATGGTGGACGAAATAACGGAGGGATTTGAGGAGCTCCATCTTGAGCACCCTACAGGTGATGGGGAGACTCAGCTGCGTCTTGCTATATGAAGACTCTGTATCTATGGCGGAAGGACCACATCAACCTTCTGAACTTCACGGCTCCTGCGAGTCAGCTAGCCACTCCGCCTCGTCTGCCTCATCCTCCTCCTTCGGCGAGTGATCAGGGCACTCCGCCTCCTGCTCTGACGCGTGAGGGCGGCAGTACTCCGCCTCCTTCTCCGCCTGCTCCGGCGCGTCCGAGCAGCCCGCCTCCTCCTTCGTCGCCTCGTAAGCGAAGGCGAAACACAAACGTCGCTGCTCCGGCTGCTCCGGCGCGTCGTAGTAGTCCGCCTCCGGCTGCTCCGCCTCTTAAGCAACGAAATAGTACAGCCGCAGCCGCTCCGGCTGCTCCGGCGTCTAGCAGTACAGTCAGAGGCGGGAGGCAATACCGATTCGGTCCATTGTCTCTCAAGCCTCTAGACAAGTTACCATACGAGATGACCGTGGAGGAAAACGAGCAGATCATTCAAACCCAAGTGAAGGACTTCTTTGAAATGAAAAGAGCTGAGAAACATCCACTTCCGGAGGAGAAGATAGATCCGGTGAAAGCGAAGCACACTCTCAATGCCCTGAAGCGAGCACCACCACATTCGCCGAATAACAACCATCTCCGTTGTCTTAAAAAGACAGTGCAAGAAGCGCGCCAGTCGGGAACTACTTCAACTGATAAAAGGTTAAAGGAACGAAGAAGTGGGAAGAAAATTCCCCAGCTCGGAGACCAGGAGAACCAATCATTCCCCCCTCTCAAGGTGTCTAGCGATATCGTCACAAATCAGCCGCTGCTGCCCAGTTTCACTATTGGTGATTACCTGCCCGACGATTTTAAATTTGAAACAATGGAGGTGGAGGAATTCAAATACCATTACGGGAAGTCTCTCGTCAAAGATACTCTTGCTCTAACAACGATGATGCGAAGATTCCATGACTGGCACATGAAAACCTGTAGGGTGTCTGGGAAGGATGCTTTGTCGATGCTGATTGAAGAGGACCACGACTTCATTGGCCAAGAACTGTTAACTGTTGATTTTGACGAGTTTTTCTAGTTCTACAATCAAAAGGCCCTCGACAAGTCAATTGTGGCTTGCTACTGTCTGTAAGTACTACTTTCTGTAATTAAGTCTCTCTATATATAGCTCAGCTCTTTCATTGCATGTATATATAATTATCCTCACTATATTATGCAGATTGAAGATCGTCGAATGCAGAAAAGCACAAATCCATGACATTGGGTTCATTAACCCAAATGTCATACAGGAATACATGGTCAAAAAAAGCCGAAGAGACCGAGGACAACTTGCTTAGGTCGTTGCTCAAAAATCAAGCGGAAGATAAAATACTCTTTCCTTATTCAGGTGAGTGTTACTGTCTTGTGCATATTCAGTTTCCCTTATTACTCGAGGTTATAGTCATGTAACTGATGAGTTGTGCATGCATGCGTAGCTTCCACTTTATTCTCCTAGTGATTAAGCTTGAGAAGGGAGAAGTAACCGTCTTAGACTCGAGACGAAAAGATTCCGAGGACTATGCGGACATGACTGGAATGCTCCAGAAGTAAGTTCTTGATCATTATCGCATCATATCGGCATATTTGTTCATTTCCTGATATCAAGTAATTATTTTCTTTATCTGGCAGAGTTTGGAAAACGTTCACCACAATTTCTCCGGGACTGCCGACCGAGCTGACATTTAAACAACCGAAAGTAAGTACTACTACCTATTTCCGCGCATCCCCCATTGATTGTAGCTAGTTTCATCAATAGCATTTATCATGCTTGCTTATCAGTTTGATTGACCTCTATTTCTTGTAAAGTGCTTGTGGCAGGAACAATAAAAATATTTTCTGTGGATACTACGTTGCAAAGACGGCCAAGAATAAGTGGGGCTACACTGAAAAACAATATCAAGTGCGTAAGCAAAAATATTCACAGTTGTATTTTATTACCATCATTTGTGTTGAGTTTCATTCATACACATGTATTGACCCTCTTCTTCGATTTAGATCTAGCAGCCGCGGGATGAGCTCCTACCACATGATCGCATAAAAGCAATTCAAGAGGCATTGGCGGGATTCTTTCTTGACCACGTCATCAAGAAAGCCGGAGAACACCACGTGGCACTTGACTTCAGACTTTAAGGATTGTAATAGATCTTATATCGTATATATGTAGCTAGTAGCGTCGGATAGATATACGAAAACTTGTTGTTCGACCAATCTCTCGGAGAAGGAGAGGTCGATCACTTCTCTCTGTATATGTTCATGACGATCTTCTGTACTTAATGGTTTCCTTCATTTGCTTACTAGCTAGATAGCTAGCTAGCGTGTCGAGTCCTCTCTATACGTATAGTACGTAGCGTCGACCAAGCACGAAGATAAGAGAGGACACTTCTCTCTATTAGCTAGCTAACACAATATATGAAACCCTAAATTAACCATACAAAACCCCCAAAACCCCCAACCCCCCCCCCCCCCCTCCCCATCTTTCAGAAAAAACAAAAACCCCAGCCTCTGAACTGCTGACACGTGGAAGGGTTTTGGTCCCGGTTGGTGGCACCAACCGGGACAAAAGGCCCTCCTGCCCGGGCAAGCCGCAGCGGCCACGTGGAGCCCCATCTGTCCCGGTTCCTGGGCGAACCGGGACTAAAGGTATTGGGGCTTTAGTACCGACCCTTTAGTCCTGGTTCGGCAACCGGGACAAATGAGCCTCATGAACCGGGACAAATGGGGCTTTTTCTACTAAGTGCAAGCAATGGACGGAGATGCCAATAGAAGTAGAGACAGTCTGCCTTGTTGCTCTTAACATGATTAATGGCCCGGACAGGGACCGGTCTCGCTATACTGTGTTAGTTGATCATATTCAAAGGCTTTTTAGGGAAGGGAGGATGTTCAAGCTACCTCATGTTCGTAAGGAACAGAATCGTGCAAGCCATTATCTGGCCTCCTTTGGACGGACAGAATGTCGCACTGTGGTGTGGTTGGGTTTGGGACCAGGAGACGTCCCTGATATTTGTAAGAATGACTTATGTCCTGATTGATGAAATAAAATCATCCTTTCACGTGCAAAAAAAAAAAGAAATACGTACACAAAACCGTATGAGTGACAGTATATATGCGAACCCCTTGAGCAAATTTGGTGACCGTATTTAGGGTATTTTGAAGTACGGTGACTAAAAGTGAGTTTCATGACAAGTTTAGTGACCTCTGCTGATTTTTATGGACTAATATAGTGAATTTTTCTTTGTGAAACTGGGGGAGGGGGCCCTGCCAGTGGCTAATTAGTGTATGTTTAACATGTAAATCTGGCAAGGAGATGGTTAATGTTATAGAAGAATGTGATGTTATTGCGGCAACCAATTTTATTCAAGGGGGTAAAAATACAGTGTGGCACTCCAATGCACTCATGGCTGCCAATGTCGTACGTGTCCTGATTATGGTGGCACTCAGTGCCTCCAGTCGTTGGGTTGGAGTGACCCGCTTCCTCTTCTAGGGAGCCATAGCTCTCTACCTCCCAGTCACCTCTGAGTGTGGTTTTTTATAGCTCGAGCTCCATATGCTACCCTCATAAACAGTAAAATAAAATAAATAGTAAACAAAATCTAAAAATTCTGACACTTTGTCTGATTTATTATGCACAAATGTCGCAGGTTCTTACAAATTTTTGTGGCCACATAACACTCTAGGAGCTCATACAAAAAATAACAAAATTGGTGCTCAAACTTGTGCGCACTATTGAGCAGAACTTTTTTTCTTGAGCTCTTTGGGTGTCATATGGGCACCATATTTTGCAACCTCGTATTACATTTGATCACAAACAGTGACACAATTTTTTACTTTTTTATTTATTTTTCTGTTCATGGCGATACCATTGAGCTCGAGTTAGATTACAACTTACTTCGTCATCTCCTGTGTTGTCTCCTCCATTGGAAAGTAAAACACTGAAGTCCTAGAAGTGGAATGCACTGGTCACTTCCACGTAGTCATGCTCCTTTTATGAAAAGTTCTTGCCCAAATTGTTGTAACAATTGCAACCATCGTTTTGATGATGATCACAGTCAAAAGCTTGGCACCTTACTCGAGTTAACTACTCGCACAATGTAAACAACATATCTTGTGCTTTATGATTCATGTCATTATTTGATTTTGTTAGGCAGCACCTTTCACAATGTAGTCTTCACCGGAGAGCATTTTTTTTAAAACTTCCTCATTATACCCTATGTTTTAGTTTGGCAAAGATTACGGTCAAGTTTTATTCATTTGAGAAGGCAAGAAGTAGTGACGAGATAAAACAGTCATTTCCTCGCGACATGCAAACAACAAGACCCATCTCATGTTATCCTTGTTTGGCACATTGCCACTGGTATTTTTGAGGCCAGACATGAAGCTTAAACCAACTAGTCAGTCGAAAAAATATTGCACTGCATCTGTCACAATATTGTGTCTAGCGCTACAAACAATTTTTTGAAACCGAAGCAAATTAAAATAAGGATTTTATACCAAATTTTTATCTAAAATTATTTTATCATACTAATGCATTAACGACTTTAATTTATACACCATCCGTCCGGAATTTCTTATCGCTCAAATGTATATAGCACTGAAAGACGTCTAGATACATCCATTTCAACAACAACTAATTCTGAATGGAGGTAGTATTATTTAGCCGAGTAACCACATAACAATGTTGTGTAATATTAATTATATTATACTTTTTTTATCATTTTCAATGTTTGTTACTCAAAAATCAACTCTGCAAAAAATTAATTGTATGTTTATTAAAATTTGTGTTTAAATATAATTTGAAAAATGTAAAAATTATGTAATACACATGTATATATTTGTGTGTATATGAATATGTTAGTATATATTTTAATATTACCAAATATCATTGTAGAGATCTCTAAAAGTGTACTCCCTACGTTCAGAAATACTTGGAGAAATGGATGTATCTAGATGTATTTTAGTTCTAGATACAACCATTTTTATTCATTTCTCTGACAAGTATTTCTGGACAGAGGGAGTATTATCCGGCTAATATCTTAATAGGGGTTTCTAGTGTATAACTAGATAAACATATTTATAGAACCTCCTAGAGTATAAATTGAACCATTTCCAAATGAGGCAAGTTAGTTTTAGTAATAAGTTGGTAAAATGTGACTAATAGGCTTACTAATCTCACCGCCGCCTGCTAGATTCCGTGTCACCTATTAGTCCACAAAAAAAGAGTGGTTTGTTTCTATGGGGTACACTCTATTGGCATGTGGTGTAGATTTGCTCATACAAGTATATGCTTTGTAATATACTATAATCTTTAAAACTAAATGGATAATAGTATATAGTTTTTTCCGGGTAAGAATAGTATATAGTTGTTGCTACTATAATTTAATATTGAGGGGCTCTCCTCCTCAAGAGGCCCGCGGCGTTCGCCTTCTTTGCCCTCCATATCGGCCAGCCCTACATCCACTCTGGAGCTACTGCCACCTGACGAGGCATGGTCCAACAAATTGTACAAGACTGTGACCGAAGATATCAAGTGTGCTTTCACCGGTCGCAGCATGTCAGTGGAATATGGAAGCATGGTACAACTCCTTGGCGAGGAATCCATGCATGAGGTGCACTGGCGGAGCCTCTTGGAGGCCAAAGGGGGTCATGACCCCCCCTTCCAAAAGTGAAAATATTTTTTGTCTATGTATAGTAAGCGTTTTGGTACATTTTATCAGTGAAGTATGTTGATTTTAGAGAACAAATCGATTTACCAGTAAGGTAATTACTTACAGGAGCTTGATTCTTTTTTCTTTGTGCGACTCGGACCTATTTTCAAGCACATTTGGCTTCTGGTTCAGATTTTAGCCCCCCCTTAATTGTGTGTCACGCTCCGCCACTGATGAGGTGGTGAAGAGAGGAGCAAGGCCGGGAAAGCAACTAGGAATGCACTGGTCAGTTCCACGTAGTCGCTCTCTTTCCCCTCTCAGTCTCCGGCCTCCCACCTCCAGTTACTTTTCTCCTTTTTTTTTGAGTAAAGTTACTTTTCTCCTTGAGAGAATACCACCACTCCTATTCCGCTCGCTACGTGTTTTCGGCTGGCCCAATTAGCATAGACCCACTTCCAGTTTCATTTTCTTTTCTTTTCTTTTACTTTCTTAGTTTTAATTTTTTAATTTTTTTGTTATTGAATTCAAAAATATAATATGAAATTCATAACTTGTTCAAAGAATAAACATGAACATCAAAATTCCAAAAATGTTCATCAATTTTCATCGAATTCAAAAATTATGTATCTAATTCGTAAATTGTTCATCCAATTCGAAATTTGCAATCAGGAACATTTCTTACAAATTTGCAAACACGTTTTTAAGTCGTGACCATTTTTTTGAATTAGATATCATTTTTTGGAAATCATGAGCATTTTTTGAATCCAAAAACATTTTTTCAGATCGTGAACATTTTTTTAGTTCGCAAGCATTTCTTTGAAACCCATGAACATTTATTTTAATTCAGGAACATTATTTGGAATCACAAACATTTTTCAAATGTGGAAACTTTTTTAATTCACGAAGAACTTTCAAATTTGAGAACAATTTTTTTCAATCTCATGAACTTTTTTTTCAATTCTTGATCAGTTTGAAATTCAATTTCATTTTGAAATGCTGAACATTTTTTAATGATGGAAAAAAGACAAACATGGACAAAAAAGGAAACAGAAAAGCACAGGAGCACCCCGCCCTTACATGAGCCGGCCCAAAGTCACGATGTCCTCGAATCATGCGCCAACTAACTAGGGTGAGGGCACCATGCTATGGCTGAAATGTGATCATGTTCCTCGAGCGTCAACTGCTTACGGACGCAACATGTTCCTATTCATTGAGCGCCACCCAGTTGGGGTGGGACTGCCGTAACAGGTCATGTGCATAGCGAGGCCAATCGGCTGGGCTGGGGGTACCGCACACGACAGTAACAAGGTAATGTACATCGAGAGGCCATCGGCTGGGGCTGGGGGTCCTGTACACATGAAAAGGGCTTCTCAGACAAATTAGTTGTGTCTCAACTCTACGTATCATATTTAGATATATTAAAACTGAGCACCCTCCTAGCCCTCTCAGGCCACCAGCCTTTTGATTCATCAGATCTCGCCCTCTACACATTCTTGGCCGTGAGATGCACTTCTAATCCCGCATGGGTGTAGTGAACTGGATTGGGCTGCTGCTCCCATAACAAAATCCGACGTTTCTTGTTAATTGGGCCAGCTTACCATTGGGTTGTGCTGACTTGGGCTTGCTGGGTTCTACTTATCTCCTCTGTCGTGGTTGGTGCCAAGATTGGTCTAGGGCGGGGAGGGCCTCGCTATGTGATGCGGCGCCACACGGCGACCCACCTCAGTCTGGCATTCATGGATGGGGGCAACGAACCGTCCCTTTAATTGAGTACAGAGTTTGAGGAAATAAATCACCATTGGTACCAGCCTTTAATGGTGATCAAAGTGCTCCACTCACGAATGCCAATATTTGCATGCCGGTTACCGTGACACCCAGGCTCTTCCTTTAGGCTAGTCATAGTGGGAGTAACATAGGTAGTAACATAGATGCCACGTAAGCAAAAACGTTGATGTGGCAAGTAGTTAATGAGGAGAGAGACAAATAGAGTAACATAACATGTTACCATCACATAGCGCTTCCCAATGCATAATGAGTCTAAAATGTAATAAATGAAGACATCTATGTTACCACACCTATGACACTACCCACTATGAAGGTACTAACATAGACTAGTAACATATGTATGTTACTAGTCTAAGTTACTCTCCACTATGACTAGCCTTACTCCACGCGTGTACATATAGTCGCATTGTTCCTTCCGCACCCCCTCTTTACTTCAGCAGTGGCGTCTCGGGCAGCCATTGTTGAGCCCCCCTTTCTCAATGGAATTCATGATTCATTATCACTGATGCTGTTATTTCTTCTCAACTTGATGCACCTGCTCTAGGTCGACGGATTCGACACGCGTCTTCTTGGTTTCCCTCTCCCTTGCTGCAGACTCCCTTATTCCTACCTTCCCTCTTTTGCACAATTAGTTATGGATTTTTCTTAGTGCTGATCTCTTTCTCTTCCAATTTGATTCAAGTGGTGTCAATGGTTGGGTTGGCGGCTGGTTATTCAGTTAGCTGAAGGTATCCTAATGCTGTTGATTTCCATTGCCTAACGGCCAAGTTAGTATCTGTGTAAATCTGTGTAAACGTGTCTATTATTCCTACAATATCATGGCGTTTTCTATGCATATTATTTACTGAAATAATTCCACTTCCTATGGACGCGATTTGTTTGCGCCGGCGCCCGAAAACAGGCACAGTCGCGCCTCCAGGAGCCCGCGGACGGCAAAGAGAGGCTTTGCCATCAGCCACAAAAAAACAGATGACAAAGAGGCAGCAGACGGCAACGGAGGGCTTTGCCATCAGCAAATCTTTGCCGTCCGCTATCGGACGACAAAGAGCGTGGGTGGCGGTCTGCCCCTGCGTTTGTTGGTGAGCACAAATGACATCTTCTCCTCCCCCCTTCATTTGCTATGTTCCGGTCTTCGTGCTGATGAAACTTGCTAGCTATAGGTGTCAATCATCAGTATGCGCAACCACTATGGGTCTCCCGTTCGGAAGGGTTACATCTATAAATATGCATGCATTTGCATATTTATAATCGTGATTCTTTCGAATTGTCCAATGTTATCCATGGACAGCCCGAGTATGTGTATATTGGGTTCGTTTTCCCATATGCTCAGCTCCGGATCCGATGCAGAATTTCGTCAGTGCCTCCCTGTTCTTCTCCGGGTACACATCATCTCTGCTTATTGACGAGACGTGTATCAGGAGAACAGCGGGGAGGTGCTGCCAAAATTTTGCGTCGGATCCGGAGCAGAGCATGGGAAAACGAACCCGATCAACACATACTCGGGTGGGATTAGGACCTATCCTTACCTATTAGCGTGTAGGTTGCATGGACGTAATAAAACTAACAAACTCCATTAACTGATGGATATGGTTTGCTTAATTATGTATATATTTCTTGTGTGTCCAGTAGGAAGTCAATATGAGTGATCGTGCATGGATGTACACCGGTTACACTAGTCAGTATGTTTGGACCGAGGAATGGTTAACAAAAACTAAGGGGTTTGCTAGAGCCGCATTTGCAAATGGCCAGAAATTTAGCTGGTGCCCCTGTGTCCGGTGCGACAACTATAATCAGAGGGACGAGCTTGAAATGAGTAAACACCTGCAGAAGTTTGGTTTTACGCCTGGTTACACGGTCTGGACATTACATGGTGAGTCTGCCCAACATGCCAGAGCCGAGGTGATTCGTCGTTGCACCGACGAGCATGGTACTGGGACTGCAGACATGGTGCAAGCCTTTGACGATGCTTGGGACTCGGACGAGGAGATGGAGGAATCTGCAAAGGCCTTCACTGGAATGTTGGAGTCCTCAAAACGTCCTCTCCACGAGCACACTGAGCTTTGTCAGCTGGATGCCATCTCACAAATAATGGCTTTGAAGGCTCAATTTAACTTGGGCAAAGAATGCTACGACGCTATGATGACAGTTTTCGGATGATTTCTACCCAAAGGCCATGTGCTACCTCCAAACATGTACCAGTCAGACAAAATCCTCCGTGCTCTTAATACGCCCTATGAGAAGATACATGCCTGTGATAAAGGATGTGTCTTATTTAGGCTTCAGTATGAGGACTTGAACTATTGTCCCATTTGCAATTCTTCTAGGTATGTTGTGGTCGACAACGGTATGGGTGAGAAGACGCAGACCAAAATACCCGTTAATGTTCTTCGGTATATGCCAATCGTACCAAGACTTCAACGTCTTTTCATGGTCAAAGAGACGGCCAGACAGATGCCATGGCACAAAACGGGCAAAAGAACCAAACTAGATGCAGATGGGAATGTGATGATGGTGCACACATTGGATGGTGAAACGTGGAAGCGCTTCAATGCATTACATAAGGAAAAAATGGCAGATCCAAGCATCCTCGAGTCGTCGTCAGCACAGATGGGCTCAATGAGTTTGGTCAGATGGCAGCCCCATACAGCTGTTGGCCCGTGTTTGTCATTCCACTCAATCTCCCCCCAGGCAGATTATGCAAAGAAAGAACGTTTTCCTGACGTTGATAATTCCAGGGCCCAACTATCCGGGGAAGAATATGAATGTGTACATGCAGCCGCTTAAGGACGAATTGCAAGAAGCTTGGGATAATGGGTTCAAGACATACGATGCCTTTAGCAAAGAGAACTTCATAATGCGTGCCTGGTACATGTACTCGACGCATGACTTGCCGGCGTATGCACTATTCGTTGGCTGGTGTGTGCATGGAAGGTTCCCGTGCCCCACATGCAAGGGAGCTCTTGAGTTTCGTTGGCTGACGGCGAGGCGCAAGTATAGTTTCTTCGACTTGCATAGATAGTTTCTAGATCCTCACCATAAGTTCAAGAAAGACAAGAAGAACTTCATGAAAAGTAGAGTTGTCAAACACTCTGCACCACCTGCGTTGATAGGCCAACAGACCCTAGATCAGTTAAACGCTCTCGAGCCAGATCCGGAGCGTCCAGGGTATTTCAAGGGGTATAATAAGGAACACGCATGGACTCACAAGACATGCTTCTGGGATCTGCCTTACTTCAAAGACCTCCTTTGCCCACACAACATCGACATGATGCACACTGAAAAGAATATCGCCGAAGCCATTTTTGGTACATTGTTCGTCATAGAGGGGAAATCAAAGGATAATACTAAGGCTAGAGACGATCAAGAGGAGCTCTGTGATAGACCATTACAAAACATGCAAGAACCGAAAAGAAAGCGAAACTGGAAGAAGCCAAAGGCATGGTTCAATCTTGGAATGCCAGCTATGAAGGAAATTATTTTGTGGGTGAAAATGCAGATGATGTTCCCCGATGGGTATGCTGCAAATCTAAAGAGGGGAGCGAGTCTTGATAATTTGAAAATATTTGGTCCAAAAAGTCATGATTGGCACATAGGGATAGAGCGGATAATGCCGGTGATGTTGCGTGGCTTCATCCCTGAGGATGAATGGCTAATACTGGCAGAGCTGAGCTATTTCTTCCGTGTTCTTTGTGCGAAAGAACTATCGCCTGGCCTCCTAGAAGAAATGGAACAGTTGACGCCGGAGTTGATCTACAAGTTAGAGATGATCTTTCCGCCAAGCTTCTTTAATCCAATGCAACACTTGATTTTGCATCTCCCGACCGAGGCACGATTGGGGGGGGGGGTGCAAAATCGTTGGTGCTACTCAACTGAGAGGATGCAGAAGACACTTCGAGCAAAATGTAAAAATAAACATAGAATAGAAGCATCGATGGCCGAGGCATTCATCACTGAGGAGGCGTCAAACTTCGTGACAGCACAATACGAAGCCAAAAATCGTCATTTGCATAATCCGAAGCCTCGGTACAATGCTGACGAGCCTACAAAGGGTCAATCCAACCTCAGCCTATTCAAAGGGAATCTCGCACCATCCAGTGCTTGGAAACCAGTATCGTTGGATGTTGAAGAATGGCAGACCAGTTCGCTGTATCTCTTTAACAACATAATAGAAGTGCGGCCGTACATCGAGTAAGATCTCGTTACATTGTTTCGCAACTTCTAATTTCTTTGAACTGCTCTTATTTCTGGATATTTGATGCAGTCGATACGTTGCCATATTCTTGGATGGAGCGGTGATCCAAAAGGATTCCGTCAAAGAGTATGAGCTTCTGGCAAAGCAAGGAGGCGAATTTGAGTAGCACCAACTTTGAGTATGAGTTTCATCTCTTGGTTCAAAAAAGGGTAATTTCCATTAGACCCTTTCATTTGTTTGGCTAATTTGCGACTAATGCACCAATCCTTTCTTATTAAACTTGTAGGCTAATTCAGAGATTATGGATGCCGAATTGAGACAAGTAGCTAATGGTTTTGACTATAAGGTCTGTTCATTTGACAATTACGACATCAACGGGTATCGCTTTCGTACCTATGGCAAAAAGTTATCTATGGCCGACCGAAAGTCTACAAATTGTTGTGTCTCTTCTATCGGCGAAGGAGGTGTCGAGTATTATGGAAGAGTTGAAGCAATTTATGAACTTCAATTCTATGGTGATAACCCACTAAACGTCGTACTCTTCAGATGTTATTGGTTCCAGCCCAGGGAGACTAGAAGGACTCATGAACATATAGGGCTAGTCGAAATCAAACAAAGCACCCATTTGGATGTTTCTGATGTCTATATTACGGCTCAACAGGCAACCCAAGTTTTCTATCTACCGTGGGCCTGTCAAAGTGATCCAAATCTCAGTGGTTGGGATGTCGATTATGAAGTGCCGCCACGTGTTAGACCACCTCCCCCCCCCCAATGAAGAGGATTATGAACGTCACATTAACCAAGACACATATGACGAAGGAGAATTCTTCCAAGAAACACGTCTTGCCAAAAAACGTTTCAAGAAACGCTCTACTCCACCCCAGAACATTGAAGTAGACAACAATAGTGAATCCGACCCTGAGCCGGAACAAGAAGAGTCGGAAGAAGAAGAAGTTACTGCTGCAGATGACCTGTCAATGCTTGAAAGATTATGTAAAGGTGGCCTTCCACATGATGATGCATTTATTAATGATGATGATGAGCACGTCATTACCGATAGTGATAATGATGGTGCATTTATTAATGATGATGATGAGCATGTCATTACCGATAGTGATTCTTAGGTATTCAAATTTTTATGTTGTACTTTGTATGATTTATATAGTTGGTATGTATAATTTTCTTACTTTGTATGATTGTTTCTTATACATAGTGCCATGGTCTTGATTTCCGTCCCCGTCGGCCCTCGCCTGCTTTATGATTCAGATGTGGTAAATTCTCTTTCATAACTATTTGTTGCATTTCACATTTATGACAATTATGGCCATCAAGTTGACATAGAGATATTTTAATCTAGGAGGTATGTGAACCGGAATTAGAAACCCACCCTCTTGTCGAGAAGTTAAATTTAGTTGAAAAAGAAAATGAGTATTTGAAAGAAAAAATTAAAAGAATTGAAGAAGAGAAGATGATATTAGAGTTGTATGTTGCCGATGTCATCGATGATCACAAGATGAAGATGAATGCAATGCGCTTGAAGATGGATGCAATGCGCCTGAAGCTTAAGAAGATTAGAAAATATGGCATTGATAATGAGGCTTGGTATCATTATGCCGTTGGATCAATTGTTACCTTAGTTGCGATCTTCATCATATTTGTTGTGATGAGGGTAAGTTTTCTCTAACATTTTGCTTTACAAATGGATACTTAGCTTGTTTTCCTTCTAAATGGCATAATTACCTAAGTTATATAAAAAATGAGCTATACTTAGCTTATTCAGTTCATTTATGACATACTTAGCATACTTAGGTCAAAAATGGCATGATAATCTTTGTTACGTCCAAAATGATATGGACTTAGCTTATTTTCCTCGAAAATGACATAATAACCTTACTAAGCTCCAAAATGACCTATTTACCTAGCTTAGCTCTAAAATGACCTACACTTAGCATTTTTACCTAGCTTAGCTCTAAGAAGAGGAGAAGAGAAAAAGAAAGAGAAGAAAAAAAATCTTCTTCTTCTTCTTCTTCTTCTTCTAACTAGTCTTCTTCTTCTTCTACTTCTTATTCTAACTTTCATCTTTCCCAATTTGCAGATTTGCTTTACATGAGGAAGGCTTGGATTCATGGAGTGTACTATTCTTCTGGTGCCTCCTTGTTGTTTATGAAAAGTTGTTTGGATATGTATGTCTATATGAGTATGTTGTTGGAAACTTGTTTGTGGTTATGCATATATGGATATGTTGGAATTTGTTGAACTATGTTGTTGGATTTGATCAAATATGTTGTTGGACATGCTGTTGGATATGTATGCATGTATATATGTGTTTGAAACCATGTTTAATTAATTGGATTTAGATAAAAACAGGGGAAGTGTAGCCTCTTTGCCGTCCGCTAGACGACGGCAAAGAGGACACGTGGCAGTCACCTGTGCAAACTGGCAACACTGGCTGCCTATTTGGTCATTTTGCCGTTTGCAAAGCGGACGGCAAAGTGACCAAATACGCCTGGCAAACAGGGCCATCTATGCGGTCTGCTGGCCGACGGCATAGCTGGCCACGTGGCAGCATCCCAGTGCTGCCCTAGCTAAGCTCTTTTCCGTCCGTTAGCGGACGGCAAAGAGCTTGCCGTCGGCTGGCGGACGGCAAAGAACGCCGTTAACCCCCTAACGACTCTCACCTCACACCGCTGACGTCCGTTGTCGTTGCCGTCGCTGGCCTCGGATGGCTGACGGCACAATCCTTTGTCGTCCGTTTCTACGAAGCGGACGACAAAGAAGGCCTTTGCTTGCACGTGTTCAGCCGGACGGTTTGCCGTCCGGCATCCGTGCCTTTTCGTCCGCCATGGCGGACGACAAAGAAGCTGATTCCAGTAGTGGTGGCCGAATTAAGGATCAATATCCGGAGTAAAACCATAAATTATGTGTAATGATTCTATGTATCCAAGTACTCTACATCATTAATGCTCGGATCCGCATTGTACAAAACTTTGTTGACCGACCATCGGCTTCCACCTCCTCGGCCAGTAGCCGAGGAGTGTTTGACCTACTTTACAAAGCCTTTATAAGAGCAAAGATTTACGACAAACAAGGCAATCCGGTCATACAGTTTTATAAACAAAGGTACGCAGAGGGATATGTTATATCACTATTTAATGTAAGAAACATCTTCCAAAGAAAATAGTCTCGCTATCGGTTCCTTTCGTTGGGTTGTCATGCTAAGCATGATCATGAAACCTCACCACCGACCAATGCGGGAGAAAAATATTGAGGATTTAGATAGGGGAAAGTTCCCGAACTCTGTGGTCCATGATGAACCAGAATTTTCACTTCCATCGTTGCCGACCAATTATATCCTTTAAGATGGCTAGCTTTAGGCTTCACCCAGTCTGAGGTACTAAACCGGATGACCTGGTAGTAACAATCATAGACGTGCTCCCTTTACCACCTAGCCGAACAATCGGGAACGTAGGGGTAAGCACAGGAGCCAGGCAATCCAACTTGGCCAAAATCTTAAGTCAAATTGATGCATATTTATGGCTTTATATAATGATAATTACGGAAGGCAACGCTTGTATAATGAATACAAACGCTGGTGATATATACTTATTTTGACTCCATTGCGACTATTTATCAGCTGAAAGTGGCTCATCGTCGGCTTCCAACCCCTTGTAGATGCTACGCAGGGTGTTTCCGCAATAACAAACAACCCTTAGCCGACGTCTCGGTGTCCGAAGGCGGTTGTGTTAGCGAAAATGAGGCAATCAGATATGCGGGCTTTATAACTTTCACTTAGTCATAGGAGCTTCAAGTTGGGAGGCCAGCTACTAGACCCTAGTTAGTGTTCGGCAACAGAGGTCAAGCCGTAAACACTTCGGCCAATGTTATGAACGGCCCGTCATTTAACACACTCATCAGATCCCTGACCAATTTACGCTTATTGTGATAGTCAGTTTTCGGCTTTCTCGACTTAGGTGCTTAACCATGTGAGCTGGAAGCACAATCGCAGTGGTTCTCCCTTTGCACACCAAGCCGAACAAAGCGGAACGTAGGAGGCAAGCACAGGAGCCGGGCAACCCAACTATTGACCATAGACACAATTCAAAACCGATGCATATATAGCAATATCCGAGAATGTTTTTGGAGAATCTCTAAAGGCGTCCGGCATTGCACTACGAGACTTATGCTGGAAACACACAAATAGTCTAAAAGTGTCATATGCTTGGAAAACCAAAAAACTTCAGTAAAAACTTGACGTCCGAACTAGGTCAAGTGTTCGGTGCCAAACCGAAAATTGGACAAAAAAGAAAAAAAAAATTGTACGTCTGTCGTGCTTTAATATGACACATCCGATCTCAAGACTTTCAAGCGGGTCAGCCTATGGCTTCAAGCTCCTTATCCCGAAGGCAGAGTACTTCTCCAAGGCCAGTTTAGCAAACTAAACTCGAGCGGCTTTTAGAGAGAAGACAGGCTATCCGGCTATTGACCATACACTCGAGTCGAAAAAGGAGCGGTAGAAAAAGACATTGCAACGATCAAGACGAAAACACATTTACTATAAACGGCTCATACTAATTTAAGAGCCCCCAAATGACTTGGGTAAAAGAATTTTATGTATAATAATTGTATGTACCGAAGTACTTATATCATATATGTATTCACCCGAACTTTAAACGCGTCTTAACCGACCGTCGGCTTCTCCCTCTTTGGTCAAGGGCCGAAAAGTGTTATGTACTCCACCTGTCGAGAATATCGATGGTGTTTCCGATAACCAGGCAATCAGGCGATAAGGCTGTAACAGACGAAGCACGCTCAGGGAACTTATGCTATATTATTGACGAAGTGTAAGAAGCATCTTCGAAGAAAATAATACCCCCACCAATACCTTTCTTCGGTTGCTCATTGTTACTATGAGACTTGTGCAATAGATTTTTTGTACTCATGAGTTCCGTTGTGTGCCGACCATGATTGAAATCAATAAGAGCGCTAGCTTTCGGCTTCACCCAGTCCGAGATCCGAGCTCGGATGACCCGATCGTGACAACCGCGGAGGTGCTCCCTTTACTCCCTGGCCGAACAATCAGGAACATAGGGGTAAACACAGGAGCAAGGCAACCCAGCTTGCGGAACACTTAAGTCAATATGGTGCATATTGTGGCGTAATATACGAACAAGGAACGAAGCAATACAAGTATAATCATATGCAAGAGGAAAGGCTTCATAAAGGAAGCCCCAAGTAAACGGGGTATTTGAATTTGTGTGTCACAAACAAAGTTTTGACAAGAAAGTTTTTCACAAATAAATTTTTGCCAAAAAAGTATAATGCTTGGTCGAATCAAACAAAATTTAAAACTGGAAGTCTTTGAGCATGAAAGCGATTTAGCTGGTTAATGTGCTCGGTGTTGATGACGCGATTCGGGCTTGTGGCGGGACGAAGACGCCCATTGATCTATGACTGATCCGAAACGGTTTGCGGTCCTCGGCATGGCCGAGGTCCCAGCCCCAAGCCCGAGGTGTCCGAGCAAGGAGTCCGGCACTTCGGAGTAGTGACATGGCTCGGCCGATGTGGTAAGGCGAAGCCCCCAGTCTAGCCGAGCTGGCGGAGTTGGTCGGCAAGGTGACAATGAAGCCTCCCACGCTAGTCGACCTATTCGGCATGGTGGACGTCAGTTTGACGAAGCAACGACGCTGCGCGGCCGATGTGGCGAGATGAAGTTCTTGATCCAGTTAACATGGCGAAGCTGTGATCGGCGGATGCCGAAGTCTAATGTGGGCCGGCTGGTGATGCCGAAGTGACTGCGTAACGCAGTCAAAATCGATTATATGCACACATAAAACAGTATGGTCCAGAAAATAATAATTATATATATATATATATATATATAATCCTTGCATAATTGCTTTACGCAAAAATAATTTATTTAAAGAGATGTGGCCCGGCGCCGAAGTCAATGTCGATGCAGGGCGTCGACCGTGATGCAGTGAAGGCGTGATAAAGCCTGAATTTGCAGGGCGGTCCCGGCTCTAGATGCGGCGTTCGCTGAATTACGGACGGGAAACGGACTGAACCATCGCGCAACCATCGTTAATGCGGCCATCATTTGACAGACCTGGGTATAGATGATGGAACAAACCAGAGTAATAATTTTTCGGAAAAATAAACCCAAGCAAGAAAAAACTATTAGGATTAATAGCACTTGGTTTATCTGTTGTATCAATCTGAAAAAAGGTTACTCCCAAAATTGGGACTTGATCCGCACACCTATTGCCTGGTGAGCGATGGAGCGGCGGCATGGTGATGCTGGCAAAGGTTGGCTTGCCGAGGCAAAGCTCCCGGTCCAGCTAACGTGACGAAGTTGGTCGGTTGACGACGCCGAAGTCTCCGGAGTAGGTCGATGAAGTGATGGCGAAGCCCCGGTTCAGACGAGGAGACGGAGCAGGTCGGTAAGGAGATGTTGTAGCTGCCATGTCAGCCGAGGTGTTGAAGTAGTTCGGCGTGATGGACATCGGCTCGATGAAGCAATGGTTCGGCCATGCCGATGCAGGTCGTAACTTGTGACATGGTCAATGCTGGCTTGATGAAGTGACCGTGCGGTGATGCCGGTGTGCCCGCTTTGTGTAATCCCTGGGGCGGCGATGTTGGTGATGATTTATCCTTTGCGATGTCGAACTCTTGTTCGGCTTGCCGAGATGATGATTCGAAGAAGTTGAGCTCGGCTCAACAAAGTGACGACGTGTCTACCGCAGGTCCGCAGCCGTAGAGCAACGTTGTCGGGCTGGTTTGACAACGGCGCGATGGTGAAGATCATATTGGAAAAGACTTTAAAATTAGCGGGATGTGTTTGGGAATAAAACACAATACCCCATATAAAAATTCCTTCAAAAAGGATGTCCGAAATCCCGTTCATAAAAAAGATGAACTCGGGTCGGATTCGTTCTCGCGCAGAAAACAAATCTGAAAAGTGATGCACTAATCGGAAGGTTCCCGGAGTTTGGACGGTCGGATCGAGCTGAAATTTTGAGGGGTGGTAGATATGAGAATTCCGTATCAGATGAACGGTTGGATCTTCCAAAGGACCTCTGAGCTGAGCTCTGGAGACCACGCCCTAAACTCGTCTAGATTTCCGTCCAGATTTGACAGGGCTCCGGTATATTGTAGGTTGCCAGAGATTACTCCATCGGAACTCGATGAAATTTTCCAGTGTTGTTGTAGACTCAATTCTGCATAATTCCACCGAAGCAATCGTTAAAACGACATTCTAGGAGGCGGTGGCGGCGGATACAAGTTCGCTGTCAAAAAAACAGCACAGTCGCCCGAGGGCAATTTTGACGTTGAGCTCCAGAGCTCCATGGATAATTCCTCCATGATCTTGATAGAGATCAGAGTTGATGTTGATGAAGGCCCTCGTCCGAACATGATGATTGCAGGTAAAGCATA
Source organism: Triticum timopheevii (assembly GCA_963921465.1). Taxonomy (NCBI): domain Eukaryota; kingdom Viridiplantae; phylum Streptophyta; class Magnoliopsida; order Poales; family Poaceae; genus Triticum; species Triticum timopheevii. Next base: position 658,145,399 of record OY997266.1, read on the forward strand.
GTCCTCGGTTAAGCCAAGGTGACTAGTCAAGGCGGCGACGAAGACGCCGATGTCACAGTTGATCTGCAGACGAGCCATTGATCCTTTTGCCCATCACACAGCAGAACTCTCAATGAAAGCACCATTGTCGGTGTCAAAACCGGCAGATCTCGGGTAGGGGGTCCCGAGTGTGTGTCATGGATCAATGGGTAACAGGAGACAGGGGACACGATGTTTCCCCAGGTTCGGGCCCTCTTAATGGAGCTAATACCTTACTTCCTGCTTGATTGATCTTGATGAATATAAAGATTACAAGAGTTGATCTACTCCAACATCATATGTTGTGGTCTAAACCCTAGGGGTATGATGACTAATGTTATAATGATCTAGCCTTGTCCCTATCGACTAGCCCGGCCTCGGCTTATATAATATACCAGAGGCCTAAGATAACAAGAGTCCTAACCGAATACGTTGGTGAAGAGAAGTCCTTGTCTTGATCATCAAGTCTTGTAGAATACTCCTTGTATGCGGCATGGGCTGACCGAAGTGGCCCATGAGTGAACCGCCATGGGGGTCCTCGGCCCGATCCACCTGGTCAGGAGACGATGTGGTGAGTACCCCCTAGTCCAGGACACCGTCAATACCTCCGTCCTTTCCCCAGGCCGTTCCCATCTCCACCTCCGTCCCAAATAAATCTACGCACACGACGGATGAGGTGCAAAATTGATCGTGCCCGAGAAGAATTGTCGGATTGAGAAACTAGTAATCAAACGCCTCAGCTTAACCTGCACTGGTCGTAGTACGAGCAGACCGTAGCTAGCCATTCGTCCGTTGACCAGGACCTAGAGCAGTACGCGCAGGCCGTAGCCAACTATCCATTCGTCCTGCGAGGCAAGGGAACAGGGGACGAGGTGGGAGAAGCTCACGGCGAGGAGGGACTCCTTGGCGGAGAGGCGCTCCGTCTCATGGGCGTCGCTGGCAGCGGGCTCCCACGCCTGCGCGTACACGTCCTCTCGCCGGGACGGACGGGCGGCAGCCCGGATGAGCAGCGCGGTGGCCGGGGACGGACGGGGCAGCGGCTTGGATGAGCAGCACGGCGGACGGGGACGGACGGGGCGGTGGCCTGGAGCGAGCCATGAAGGCTCCGATGGCAGTTGGACTCCAGCCAACTATCTTTCGCATATACAAGGCCCCTTCGGGTTGGCTCTGAAATCCTTATTTTTACGGGTTTGGTGGGGATGTTTTCCGCGCAAGTTAAAAAAATTTACAGGTCAGGGCGTTTACGGGTTCTATTCGGGCCGCTTTTTCTGTCTGAAACTGTAAACTGGCGATTATTTTACAGTTTTGTATGTTTTGCAAGGTCTGCTAAAGATGCTCTTAGGCTCAGTTCTTTTGCCAGAATCTGAGGATTCTTCCAGAATCTGACCCCTACCTAGCTTCTCCCAGAATCTTTGAGCCCCGTTTATTTTATAATCCTATCTAGTTAAGGTCTAATTAGATAGGATTGTAAAACAAATGGGGCATAAAGATTCTGGGAGAAGCTGGGTAGGGGTCGGATTCTGGGAGAATCTCCAGATTCTGGGAGAATCTCCAGATTTTGGCAAAAGAACTGAGCCTTAGTACTAGTAAGAAAGATCTCAATGGCAAATATAAACAAGTCTAGTTGAGAGTAGATGCGAGGAAATTGTGGCCTTACTCCTATCCTCATCGTTTTGCGCTAGCACACGAGATCTTCTAAGCCCCAACAATCTCCCCGTGCTGGTTGTTGGATGATATTTTTTTCATGGATATACAAGTTTACAAATTCCAAATCACATTTCCAAGTTTGTGGAAAACACCAACAAGGTTTTTTTTTTTGGGTTCAAGTTATTGAGAAAACAGAAGAACCCAGGGGTGTATAAAGGTGAGAGAAACGTACATTGGTTGAGGTATTAGACAGCAATGACACGCGCGTGAGACATCTCATAATTTTACGTGGCTGAGTAGATGGCAGCTTTCTATAAGGAAAAGATTATAAGTGGGACCCATAGCCCAGAGGAATAACAAGTACACATGGTGGATTAATTGGTACATCTTGGATTACTTGATCATTCACTACTACGTGCACATACATGTTTAGATGCATGCACACATGGCAGCCGTTGGCCGAATTAATTTGAACTTTTGGAGTTCGTTTGGTTGGATAAGTACGCATGCGTTATATCCTGGAGTTCCACCACAGGTGCGGAGCAAGCTGTTGGTCAGTGGCTGTTGAATCTACTCTAGGATAAGCCTCATGAGAGAGATTTTTTTTTTGAGACACATGAGAGACAGATATAATGATCAGAGGCGTGGGGCAGATGCGGTTGGAGTTCTTGGGCCGCTGCCAAGGGCAACGGCGCACTTCGCTTCTCACAACATCCATGCCGCCGCCACCAGTGCCATACACACACATCTACGTATACTTCCATTCCCAACACCACTACTTTTAACCTTCACTCGGTGGGCTCGGATCGATGGCATTAGCTGGTGAGTTAATCGCATGAAGGTAACATGCGATTATTTCTTTTCTTTTCTGTTCTCTCGTTATAGGTTGGTGGTGTCCCGTGGCCCAACCTGATGGTTGAATTGTCGTCGCGTGCTCTACCCTTTGATCAACGAAAGAAGAGTCCTGACATCTCGCAGCTCTACATGGTGCTCCAATCGCCGCCGCGGATGTATAATGATCCGATATGAAAGAAGAGGTTGGTGACATCTAGCGGCTCTACATGGCGATCTAATTGTCGCCGCGGATGTGTGTTGATCCGGTAAAAAAGGAGTGATGGCATTCTCGCTGCCGCGGATGTATAATGATCCGACATAAAAAAGAGGTTGGTGACATCTAGCGGCTCTACATGGCGATCTAATCGTCGCCGCAGATGTGTGTTGATCCGATAAAAAAGGAGTGATGGCATTCTACGGCTCAACATGGCGATCCAATCGTCGCTGCGGATGTGAGTTGATCCAGTATGAAAAAATAGAGTGATGAAAACTCACGGCTCTACATGGTGCTCCAATCGCAGCCGCAGATGTATAATGATCTGATATGAAAAATAAGAATGATGTCATTCCGCGGCTCAACATGGCACTCCAATCGTCGCCGCGGATGTGAGTTCATCTAGTATGAAAAAAAATAGAGCAACAGCATCTCATGGCTCTACCTGGCACTCCAGTTGCCGCAGATGTATAATGCTCCGATCCATAAAAAGAGATTTATGGCATTTCGCAGCTCTACTTGGTGCCCAATCGCTTGTCGCGGAAGTGTCACGACGCCGTGGATGCTGTTCCTTGAGGATGTCGTGATGGCGGAATTATGTGGCTCGTGGTGATCTACAAAACTACGTACTTATTTTTGTATAGGCATTCTCCATGGACAGCAACGTGCATACATGCGCACTCTAAGTCTACATGATGAATCATCATGCTTACGCATCAGGAAGGTCTATAGAGACTTTATAAGACAGATTCAGCGTGGTGCGCAAGAGTTAATTGCATTGTGAGTTGAGCACGTGTTAGGGACATGGCCATCTACACTGGAATAACTAAGATGCCATTTTTAAAGTGTATACAACAATGGTTTAGATCAACCGACAAATCATTATTTCAATCTCAGCCGACTTGCTCTCTTCTGCGATCGATAAAGCCGGAGTATGCATACACACCCTAACCGATAAGGTTTGAAACACATAGTTCGCGATCGACGAGGTCGAACATCTACTTGAGACTTCGTATTTTCTGACCGATGGCTCATGGAGAACTGATGCTGAATATTCTTTCATTGATAACACGTTATAACTATACCATTAGCAATGCAGTTTTTGTCTCGAGCATTTTAGAAAGGCTTATCTTAAGTAGAAGATTTGTTGTACCCACCTCACATGTAAACGTTCCACATAATGGTTTTGGCCTCCGTGCCACTGTGGTTTTTTACCCGATTTGGGTTTTCCATGTTAAAATGTGTGTCTCTTGCAATGTACTTGATCCGCTTCTTTACACTGATATTTTATAAAGATATAAAGATGATCATTTGTGCAGTTTAATCGGAGGCATTCTGTGAGTATAAATCCGCCGATGTAATTAACTAGAATTCTTTCGAGGTTCTAGGAATCAGGAACCCATTACAATCATCTCCGTCAGATGCATATTCAGGCGCATACAAAAAGTACATGACAAATGGAAATACATTACTTTTTGCAGTACTTTAATTTGTATACAACTGTATACTGGCACGCCCGCACCTAAAATGCCAACGCGGATATATATAATATTTATCTCGCATAAAGCACTGGTAACTCTTATATTGTCCATATTAGTCTTGGTTGTCTATATGCATTTTTGGATGGCTCATTAAACTCTTGTGATGCTTGGTGTGGCATTTTAATTTGCCTAGCTGCTTGTATTGTGTGTATCTATAAATATTGAGTCTAACGAGTGCATGCTGTTGGTAAACGTTGCATGTAAAATAAAAAAAATATACACAAACGCAAGATCTAACCATGGAGATGCATAGCAACGAGAGGGGGAGCGTGTGTCTACGTACCCTCGTAGATCGTAAGCGGAAGCGTCTGACAAGACGGTTGATGTAGTCAAACTTTCTTCGCGATCCAACCGATCGAGCACCGAACGTACGAGACATCCGCGTTCAGCACACGTTCAGCTCGATGACGTCCGCGCCTTCTTGATCTAGCAAGACGACGAGATAGTGGATGAGTTCCGGCAGCACGACAACATGGTGACGGTGACGGTGAAGTTATCTCCGCAGGGCTTTGCCGAAGCACTACGGAGATATGATCGGGGTGTAAACGGTGGAGGGGGCACCGCACATGGCTAAGCAATTGTTTGTTATGTGCTAGGCGCCCCCCTCCCACATATATATAGGTGGGAGGGAGGGAGGAACAGCCAAGGGGGGCGCCCAAGTAGGGGCAATCCTACTTGGGGTCTCTCCCAAGCCCCCCCCCCCCCCCCCCCCCCCACACACACACACACTCCCTTTTCCTTTCTCTCCTTAGGAGGTAAAGGAAGGAGGGGCCACCGCTCCCCTTTCCTTCCCCTTAGGGTCGTCCAGCCATGGGAGGGGCACACCAGTCCCTTTGTGGGCTGGTCTATCCCCTCTTTTGGACCATAAGGTCCATAACTTCCCGGGGGGAGGGGGTGCCCGGAACCCATTCCGGTGACCTGATTACTTCCCGGTATGCACTGGCAAAACCACTTCTCCATTGCAGGTTGTTATCCATTGTACGCTCTGGCTTCGTATGTGGTCTATGTTGCACATAATGGAGTATCAAACGTTGTTCAAGGCGGTGTGTATGCAGTTGGAGCGGGTGGCCAGGGAGATACAAAACATAGTGTAGCAGCATAATCTTTGGATTATTTCACCTCCTTCGACATAGGCATAGTGTTGGTCACATGAGACTTTGATGTTGCCAATATGTCGCTTTTTATTTACTTTTTGGTTGAACTTGTTTCCTTTGGCCGTGCATCTTAGTTATACAGAGACTGGATGTCACTCGATGTGATTGTATGCTAGATGCTACATTTTCAGTTAATGAAAGTGCCCTTTATAAAAAAACAATCATGGCTATGTAGGCTTTTATGCATGATAGTCATTCTTGTTGGGAAACAATACTGCCATGATATATGACTTTTGAGGGAGATGGCTATTCAAAGTTAAAGAAAATGGAAAAGAAAGGACTGCTCGGCACAAGGTGTATGTCAAGAAAGGAATAAAGCAATAAAGAGAAAGAAACTTTATGCATACTATTAGTTAGTAGTATGGAAAGATCTCGATGGCGAATATAAATAAATCTAGCTAGGAGTAGATGCAGGAAAATTGTGGTCTTACTGCTATCCTCGTCGTTTTGCAATAGGACTGGAGATCCTCCAAGTCACAACAATCTCTTGGTGATGTTAAGTCTTGGCTGTTTATATGCATATTGTGACGGCTCATTAAACTCATGTCATGTTTATATGTGTGTATTTATGTATAGTTACTCTAACTAGTGTGTGCTTCAACATTTAAATCGGGTGACGAGAGGACTAAAATTGCTCTTATATTGCAGTAGAAAGTTTTATCCAAGATGCAAGTGCACGGTTGTTATGCTCTAATGCTCTCATGTATGCTATCGTCATACTTATCCTGATCGTGGTGGCAATTAATGCCTTTGGGAAACACTATCGTCAGGTTGGACCCATCAGGTTGGAGTGGTCCTCTTCCTCTTTCACGAAGTCATGGTGCCCTAACTCCCAATCATCTGCTTTATTGACAAATACAAATGTTTTGGTGATTTACACGTACTCGTACTCTTAATTTGGACAGTTCTTGTTCAAATTGTTAGAACCAACACAATTGATACTACCACTGTTGATGACAATGATGGTCAAAAACTCGTCACCATCGAGTTGCTCGCGGCACAGGGGCGCTCCAAACAATTTTTGGAATGGGCGCGAACTAAAATAAATATTTTATACCAATTTTTTACCTAAATTTTGATCATATTAATATATTCATGACCTTAGTTTCTACTTCCTCCGTAAACTTTTATAAGACCTTTTAGATCAATAAAATAGTGAGCTAAAAGATCTTATAAAAGTTGACAGGGGGAGTATTATTTAGTTGAGTAACCACATAATAACCTTGTGTACTATTAATTATGTATTTTTTAATCATTTTTTATGTTTGTTACTCGAAAATCAACTCTGCAAAATTTTAATTATATGTTTTAACAAAACTTGTGTTTAGTAAAAGTTGAAAAAATGTGTAAATTATATCATACATACGCATATATTTGTGTGTATTTGCATGTGTTGGTATATATTTTAATATTATCAAATATCATTCTAGAGATCTCTAAAAGTGTTTTGTCTAACTAATATCTTAATAATGGTTTCTAGTGTATTATTAGATAAACATATTTATAGAGCCCACTAGAGTATAAACTAAACCATTTCCAAATGAGGCAAGTTAGGTTTAGCAATCAGTTGGCAAAGGGTAACTACTAGGCTAACTAATCTCACTGTCTCCTTCCATATTTCGAGTCACGTATTTTTTTTGAGCATCAGTACAGACACAAGCGCTCATATACACGCGCATACACTCACCCATATAAATGCACACACGCACACCCTACCCCTATGAGCACCTCCGAGAGTCTGAGCCGGCATATCATCTTGAGATTTACGAAGTCACCGTAGGCGCCTCGTCGTCGACGGGAACGTCTCCTCCCACTGAAAGCGCATCGCCGGAAATCCTGAAATAAATTCAGGAATAATGCGAGCACCAGGATTTGAACCCTGGTGGGTTGGGGATACCACTGTCCACCTAACCAACTCAACCTTCTATGGGGTACATTCTATTGGTTCATGGTGTAGATTTTCTCGTACAAATTTCTGATTTTTTTTATATGCTATAATCTTTAAAACTTAGATAATAGTATCTAGTGGTTTTACTATAATTTAATATTGAGGGGCCCTCCTTCTCTTGGGCCCCAGAGCGGTCGCCCTCTTTGCCCTGCCTGTGGCTGTGGGTTGGCCCTGCATCCACTCCACACCTACGGCCACCTAACGAGGCATGGTCCAAAAAAAATTGTACAAGACAGTGAGCGAAGATGTGTAGTGTGCTCTTGCCGGTGTGGCAGCGTGCCGGTGTGGCAGCATGGTGCAACTCCTTAGTGAGGAATCCAGGCACGAGGTGGTGAAGAGAGGCGCAAGGCCGGGAAAGCAGCTGGTGGAGTTGTTTCCAGATGAGGAGACGGGGTGGCGCATCTTGACTAGCTTCTCGTCCGAGTTGATCTTATATGCTACCTCTAAGGCACCATGCAGTCCGTTGCGACCTGAACTTCTCTCCCGACCCCGCGTCGTCCTCAACCGGGCGACACGGGGGACACAACTACCAGCCGCCGCCGGCCTCTCCCTCACCTCCCTCCCTACCCCCGCCGCTGTCGGAGGAGGCCGTCCGACGGCGGACGGCGGCGGCGAGGTGTCCTCAGGTTTTCCTTCCTTTTCCCCCTCGCCCTAGCTCATTCTCCCATCCCCATATCCACGGTCAATCTGATCTGATCTGATTGCCGAGACAACCCTGGCCAATATCGTGGAGCCGATCTCAACGTGGACAGCAGCGTTCAGTCACACGAGGCGCGCACCCCTCCAGCCGCGGTCGTCCATAGTGACGGAGGCAAGGGGCATGATGCAATCAGCGGCTGCCCACAGATGTTTCTTCTTTGGTACTGTTGTGTGGCCTTGCCCGAGATCTTCGGCGCTACGCACAGATCAGAATGACGAGGCACAAGCGGCGGCACCACCACATCGTATTATCTACCTCGTCGGCCAAAAATTAACGGAGGTTGATATGTCTAGATGGATCGAAGGCCAGATGTTCCACATAATTATACTGTGTGAACTTGGTAATGGGTGATGTAAGAAATGGGACAGATCGGAAGAAGTTTGCATGTTGGACGATTGGAATTTTGCAGCAGTAATCTCGACGAGTGGGGCAGCAACACTGGCAGACTTTGTTCTTGGCGGTCTCAGTTTCTGGGGTGAAAACCCTAGGTCTTGTACCTGGCAATGGTCGCTTCCTAGTCGCTTCCTTGTTGAAGGCATTGTTTGGAGATTGGACCTTCTCTAGGGTGAAAATCCAGGATCTAACTATGATGGTTGGACCGGACGACGATAGTGTTTGTGCACTGTAACCTTCATGAAGGCGTCATTTTTGGAGAATCCTTTTCGGAGTCTACGTGTTGCCATCACTGGTGGTGCTCTTGCAGCTGTGAGCTTCTCTTTGTTTTGACGGGGCCTTTGTTTTTTTTTGCTCTTCTTATTTTTTTGGCTGTGTGCATCCGTGATGTCTAGACTTGCTCTGGATATTATGTTGTTGCAAAGGCTGGGTGTAATTGGTATCATCTTGATATTAATATATTCGCTTTGTCGAAAAAAATGCTACCTCTAAGAGCATCTCCAGCCGTGCCCCCAGAACAGCCTCCCCAGGCGATTTTTTGCGCCGGCGCCAAAGAACCGGCCTAGTCGCGCCCCCCAGGACGCCGAATTCCTCCGGCTTGGCCCGTTTTTGCGACCGGCGATCGCAGGCCGAACCTGGCGCACGGGGGGGGGGGGGGGGGGGGCGCTCGGGGGCTCCGGCGCAAGAGAAAAGTGTTCCTGTGACCACATCGGCAGGCGAAAAGTCAATCCACCCGTCCAGATTCGTCTCCTACCCCGCGCTCGGCCGCCACCTTGCGCCACTCTGCCAATCCCGGTGCCGTCCACCGCCCACCGCAACTAGGTAGACCATCTCCCGCCGGGAAAATGAAGGGGTTTCACCGAGGTAGCCTCTTAGCCGCCGTCCAGGCAACTTTTCCGGCGTTACGGCCGCGCAAGGTCTGTACACCGGCGGGTTTGCACCCACATCGCCCGCAAGGTGTTCGGTGAATTGCCCGGCCCGGCGATGGACTCCGAGGATGAGGAGGCGCTTGTGGCGTTGCTGGAGGAGGAAGCCGAAGCCAGCGTCCAGGAGCAGGAGCATCCCATGGTGCTCGCCGCCCTCGTTGGCCTACTCACGAGCATTGAAAAGCCGCGGCGAGGTGGCTCAGCGCTTGGGCGGATGAAAGCAAAGAACCGGCATCGTCTGGAAGGCTACTGCATGCTCTACTCGGACTACTTCGCTGACGTTCCATTGCACGGTGAGAAAACATTTCGGTGCCGTTACCGGATGAGCCGAAAGCTTTTCCTCAGGATTGTGTATTCCATCCGGGAGTTCGACAGCTACTTCAAGTACAAGATGGATTGCACCGGCACACTTGGATTTACCTCAATCCAGAAGTGCACGACAGCTATGAGGATGCTTGCATATGGAGCTCCCGGTGATTCACTCGACGACTATGGGCACATGGCCGAGTCCACCACCATTGAGTGTTTCTACAAGTTCTGTAGGGCAGTGGTGGCAGTGTTTGGACCGTAGTGCTTGCGAACACCCAATGCGGAAGACACTGCTCGGGTCCTAGCACAGAATGAAGCAAGAGGATTTCCTGGGATGCTTGGAAGCATCGACTGCACGCATTGGAAATGGAAGAACTGCCCATTTGCTTGGCAGGAGTTGTACAAAGGCGCCAAAAGCGGTTGCAGTGTGGTACTTGAGGCAGTGGCCACACAGTACCTCTGAATTTAGCACTCTTTCTTCGGGATGCCAGGACCTCACAATGACATCAACGTCGTGCAGTGCTCCCCAGTCTTTGTCAAGCTTGTTGAAGGTCATTCTCCTCCAGTGAACTTCGAGGTCAATGGGCGGCAGTACAACAAGGGGTACTATCTAGCTGATGGCATCTATCCGAGATGGTCGACATTTATGAAGACCATCTCGAACCCTGTGCCTGTTGGGGAACGTAGTAATTTCAAAAAAATTCCTATGCACACGCAAGATCATGGTGATGCATAGCAACGAGAGGGGAGAGTGTTGTCCACGTACCCTCGTAGACCGAAAGCGGAAGCGTTAGAACAACGCGGTTGATGTAGTCGTACGTCTTCACGGCCCGACCAATCAAGCACCAAAACTACGGCACCTCCGAGTTCTAGCACACATTCAGCTCGATGATGATCCCCGGACACCGATCCAGCAGAATGTCGGGGAAGAGTTCCGTCAGCATGACGGCGTGGTGACGATCTTGATGTTCTACTATCGCAGGGCTTCTCCTAAGCACCGCTACAATATTATCGAGGACTATGATGGAGGGGGGCACCGCACACGGCTAAGAGATCAAGAGATCAATTGTTGTGTCTATGGGGTGCCCCCTGCCCCTGTATATAAAGGCGCAAGGGGAGGAGGGGCGGCCAAGGAGGAGGAGGCGCACCCAAGGGGGGCAATCCTACTCCAAGTAGGATTCCCCCCTCTTTCCAGGTCCTAGTAGGAGAGGGGAAGGAAGGGGCGGAGAAGGAGAAGGAAGGAGAGGGAGGAAAAGGACGAAAGGGGGGCCGGCCCCCTAGTCCAATTCGGTTTGGGCTAGGGGGGGCCGCGCACCCTGCCTCCTCTCTTCCACCACCTGGCCCATGAGGCCCATTACTTCTTCCTCGTATTCCCGTAACTCCCCGGTACCCCCGAAAATACCCGAACCACTCGGAACCTTTCCGATGTCCGAATATGGTCGTCCAATACATCAATCTTTACGTCTTGACCATTTCGAGACTTCTCGTCATGTCCCCGATCTCATCCCGGACTCCGAACTCCTTCGGTACATCAAAACTCATAAACTCATAATAAAACTGTCATCGAAACCTTAAGCGTGCGGACCCTATGGGTTCGAGAACTATGTAGACATGACCTAGAACTGTTTTCAGTCAATAACCAATAGCGGAACCTGGATGCTCATATTGGCTCCTACATATTCTACGAAGATCTTTATTGGTCAAACCGCATAACAACATACGTTGTTCCCTTTGTCATCGGTATGTTACTTGCCCGAGATTCGATCGTCGGTATCCAATACCTAGTTCAATCTCGTTACCGGCAAGTCTCTTTACTCGTTACGTAATGCATCATTCCGTAACTAACTCATTAGCTACATTGCTTGCAAGGCTTATAGTGATATGCGTTACCGAGAGGGCCCAGAGATACCTCTCCGACAATCGGAGTGACAAAACCTAATCTCGAATACGCCAACTCAACATGTACCTTTGGAGACACCTGTAGAGCTCCTTTATAATCACCCAGTTACGTTGTGATGTTTGGTAGCACACAAAGTGTTCCTCCGGTAAACGGGAGTTGCATAATCTCGTAGGTGTAGGAACTTTTGTATAAGTCATGAAGAAAGCAATAGCAACATACTAAATGATCAAGTGCTAAGCTAACGGAATGGGTCAAGTCAATCACATCATTCTCCTAATGATGTGATCCCGTTAATCAAATGACAACTCATGTCTATGGTTAGGAAACTTAACCATCTTTGATTAACGAGCTAGTCAAGTAGAGGCATACTAGTGACACTATGTTTGTCTATGTATTCACACATGTATTATGTTTCCGGTTAATACAATTCTAGCATGAATAATAAACATTTATCATGATATAAGGAAATAAATAATAACTTTATTATTGCCTCTAGGGCATATTTCCTTCAGTCTCCCACTTGCAATTGAGTCAATAATCTAGTTCACATCGCCATGTGATTTAACACCAATATTCATATCTGTATATGATTAACACCCATAGTTCGCATCGTCATGTGACCAACACCCAAAGGGTTTACTAGAGTCAATACTCTAGTTCACATCGCTATGTGATTAACACCCAAAGAGTACTAAGGTGTGTTCATGTTTTGCTCGTGGGAGAAGCTTAGTCAACGGGTCTGTCACATTCAGAGTCGTATGTATTTTGCAAATATTCTATGTCTACAATGCTCTGCACGGAGCTACTCTAGCTAATTGCTCCCACTTTCAATATGTATCCAGATTGAGACTCAGAGTCATCTGGATCGGTGTAAAAGCTTGCGCCGATGTAACTCTTTACGACGGGCTCTTTTATCACCTCCATAATCGAGAAATATTTCCTTAGTCCTCACTAAGGATATTCTTGACCAATGTCCAGTGATCTACTCCTAGATCATTATTGTATTCCCTTATCAACTTCAGAACAAGGTATAGGTCTAGTACATAGCATATCATACTTTATAGAACCTATGACTGAGGCATAGGGAATGACTTTCATTCTCTTTTCTATTTTCTGCCGTGGTCGGGATTTGAGTCTTACTCAATTTCACACCTTTGCAACACAGGCAAGAACTCTTTCTTTGACTGTTCCATTTTGAACTTCTTCAAAATCTTGACAAGGTATGTACTTATTGAAAAACTTATCAAGCGTCTTGATCTATCTCAATAGATTTTGATGCTCAATATGTAAGCAGCTTCACCGAGGTCTTTCATTGAAAAACTTTTATTCAAGTATCCCTTTATGCTATCCAGAATTCTATATCATTTCCAGTTAACAATATGTCATCTACATATAATATCAAGATCTCCCACTCACTTTCTTGTAAATACAGGCTTCTCCCAAAGTCTGTATAAAACCATATGCTTTGATCAACTTATCAAAGCGTATATTCCAACTCCGAGATGCTTGCATCAGTCCATAGATGGATCGCTGGAGCTTGCACATTATGTTAGCACCTTTAGGATTGACAAAACCTTCTGGTTGTATCATATACAATTCTTCTTTAATAAATCCATTAAGGAATGCAGTTTTGACATCCATTCGCCAGATTTCATAAAATGTGGCAATTGCTAACATGATTCAGACAGACTTAAGTATCGATACGAGTGAGAAAATCTCATCATATTCAACACCTTGAACTTGTCGAAAAACATTTTGCGACAAGTCGAGCTTTGTAGATAGTAGCACTACTATCAGCGTCCGTCTTCCTCTCGAAGATCCATTTATTCTTAATGACTCACCGATCATCGGGCAAGTCAATCAAAGTCCATACTTTGTTCTCATACATGGATCCCATCTCAGATTTCATGGCCTCAAGCCATTTCACGGAATCTGGGCTCATCACCGCTTCCTCATAGTTCGTAGGATCGCCATGGTCAAGTAACATGACTTCCAGAATAGGATTACCATACCACTCTGGTGCGGATCTTACTCTGGTAGACCTACGAGGTTCGGTAGTAACTTGATCTGAAGTTTCATGATCAATATCATTAGCTTCCTCACTGATTGGTGTAGTTGTCACAGGAACCGGTTCTTGTGATGAACTACTTTCCAATAAGGGAGCAAGTACAGTTACCTCATCAAGTTCTACTTTCGTCCCACTCACTTCTTTTGAGAGAAAATCCTTCTCTAGAAAGGATCCGAATTTAGCAACAAAAATCTTGCCCTCAGATCTGTGATAGAAGGTGTACCCAATACTGTCTTTTGGGTATCCTATGAAGAAACATTTCACCGATTTGGGTTCGAGCTTATCTGGTTGAAGTTTCTTCACATAAGCATCGCAGCCCCAAACTTTAAGAAATGACAACTTTGGTTTTTGCCAAACCATAGTTCATAAGGCGTTGTCTCAACGGATTTTGATGGTGCCCTATTTAACGTGAATGCAACCGTCTCTAAAGCATAACCCCAAAACGATAGCGGTAAATCAGTAAGAGACATCATAGATCGCACCATATCTAGTAAAGTATGATTACGACGTTCGGACACACCATTTCGTTGTGGTGTTTCGGGTGACGTGAGTTGCGAAACTATTCCACATTGTTTCAAATGAAGACCAAACTCGTAACTCAAATATTCGTCTCCACGATCAGATCGTAGAAACTTTATTTTTCTTGTTACGATGATTTTCCACTTCACTCTGAAATTCTTTGAACTTTTCAAATGTTTCAGACTTATGTTTCATCAAGTAGATATACGCATATCAGCTCAAATCATCTGTGAAGGTCAGAAAATAACGATACACGCCGCGAGCCTTAACACTCATCGGATCGCATACATCGATATGTATTATTTTCCAATAAGTCAGTAGCTCGTTCCATTGTTCTGGGGAACGGAGTTTTAGTCATCTTGCCAAAAAGGCACGGTTCGCAAGCATCAAATGATTCATAACCAAGTGATTCCGAAAATCCATCTTTATGGAGTTTCTTCATGCGCTTTACCGATATGACTCAAACGGCAGTGCCACAAATAAGTTGCACTATCATTATTAACTTTGCATCTTTTAGCATCAACATTATGAATATGTGTATCACTATGATCAAGATTCAATAAACGATCACCATTGGGTGTATGACCATAGAAGGTTTTATTCATGTATACAGAATAACAATTTATTCTCTATCTTAGATGAATAATCGTATCGCAATAAACATGATCTTATCATATTTATGCTCAACGCAAACACCAAATAACATTTACTTAGGTTTAACACTAATCTCGAAAATATAGGGAGTGTGTGATGATGATCATATCAATCTTGGAACTACTTCCAACACTCATCGTCACTTCCTCTTCAACTAGTCTCTGTTTATTCTGTAACTCCTGTTTCGAGTTACTAATCTTAGCAATCAAACAAGTATCAAATACTCAGGGGCTACTATAAACACTAGTAAGGTACACATCAATAAGCTGTATATTAAAAATACCCTTGTTCACTTTGCCATCCTTCTTATCTACCAAATATTCAGGGCATTTCCGCTTCCAGTGACCATTTCCTTTGCAGTGTAAGCACTTAGTTTCAGGCTTTGGTCCAGCTTTGGGCTTCCTTGCAGGAGTGACAACTTGCTTGTCATTCTATTTGAAGTTCCCTTTCTTTCCCTTTGCCCTTCTCTTTAAACTAGTGGTCTTGTCAATCATCAACACTTGATGTTCTTTCTTGATTTCTACCTTCGTCGATTTCAACATCACGAAGAGCTCGGGAATCGTTTTCGTCATCCCTTGCATACTATAGTTCATCACGAAGTTCTAGTAACTTGGTGATGGTGACTAGAGAACTCTGTCAATCACTATCTTATCTGGAAGATTAACTCCCACTTGATTCAAGCGATTGTAGTACCCAGACAATCTGAGCACATGCTCACTAGTTGAGCGATTCTCCTCCATCTTTTAGCTATAGAACTTGTTGGAGACTTCATATCTCTCAACTCGGGTATTTGCTTGAAATATTAACTTCAATTCCTGGAACATCTCATATGGTCCATGATACGTCTCCAACGTATCTATAATTTTTGATTGCTCCATGCTACTTTATCTACTGTTTTAGGCAATATTGGGCTTTATTATCCACTTTTATATTATTTTTGGGACTAACCTATTAACGGAGGCCCAGCCCAGATTTGCTGTTTTATGCCTATTTCAGTGTTTCGAGGAAAAGGAATATCAGACGGAGTCAAAACGGAACGAAATCAACTGGAGAAGTTAATTTTGGAAGGAAACCAATCTGTTGGGCTTGGACTGCACGTCAGGGGATTCCCGGGCTGCCCACGAGGGTGGGGGGCGCGCCCCTCCCCCCTGGGCGCGCCCCCTACCTCATGAGCACTCCGAGGGTCCACCGACGTACCCCCTGCATGCATATATACCTACGTACCCTAAAACTTCCAGAATAGAAGATAGATCGGGAGTTCCGCCGCCGCAAGCCTCTGTAGCCACCAAAAACCAATCGGGACCCCGTTCCGTCACCCTGCCGGAGGGGGATTGTCGGTGTCAAAACCGGCGGATCTCGGGTAGGGGGTCCCGAACTGTGCGTCTAGGCGGATGGTAACAAGAGACGAGGGACACAATGTTTTTACCCAGGTTCGGGCCCTCTCGATGGAGGTAAAACCCTACGCCCTGCTTGATTAATATTGATGATATGGGTAGTACAAGAGTAGATCTACCACGAGATCAAGGAGGCTAAACCCTAGAAGCTAGCCTATGGTATGAATGTTGAGATGTATCTTCGTCCTACGGACTAAGGCCCTCCGGTTTATATAGACACCGGAGAGGCTAGGGTTACACAGAATCGGTTACAATGGTAGGAGATCTACATATCCGTATTGCCAAGCTTGCCTTCCACGCCAAGGAAAGTACCTTCCGGACACGAGCCGGAGTCTTCAATCTTGTATCTTCGTAGTCTTGGAGTCCGGCGGATATTGATAGTCCGGCTGTCCGAACACCCCCTAGTCCAGGACTCCCTCAGTAGCCCCTGAACCAGACTTCAATGACGATAAGTCCGGCGTGCATAATGTTCGGCATTGCAAGGCGGGTTCCTCCCTTGAATAATGAACACCAGGATAGTGTCCGGCTCTGCAAAATAATTTCCACATTCCACCGCAGAGAGAATAAAACATATACACTGATCCAATCTGCTGACGTATTATGCGGCGTGACATCACACCGCTACCAAGCCCTTGTTTGAATTGTTTTTTACTTATTCCACCTCAGCACGTTTAGCGAAGCGGTTTCCTTGGCACGTCTTGTCAAAGCAGAGATCGTGTTCCCCTTTATTCCGGGATCCTCATCAATACGTGCATGGGTAACCCAACCGTTCCCATCGCCACACATCCTCTATCGAAGGGGAATCTCAAACGGTAACGGAGACGGCCCTTGGTATTTCCTCCCCTTTATAAGGGGACCAAGGCCTGTCCTGGTTCTTTAATCTCGCATCGAATCTTTCCTTCGCTCCCAGTCCCAACACCCAGAGCTTCAGATTCGAGCGCTTCGGATCCTCAACGATGTCCGGCTCCGACCTCCAGGGCCGGTGGATGCCCTCCTCCGTGACGGAGGAGGACATATTGAAGCTGCGTGGGGCCAAGTACCTGGCCTATGAAGTTTCGCACAGGTTACCTGCCCCAGGGCAGGCCGTGCCAGCCCCCGAGCCCGGCGAATACGTCGTTTTCGTATCTCACCTCCGTCGGGGATTAGGCTTCCCGACGGATCCCTTTGTGAGAGGGCTCCTGTTCTACTACGGGCTGGATTTCCACGACTTGGCTCCGGAGTCCATCCTCCAAATCTCCGCATTCATCATTGTTTGCGAAGCCTTTCTCCGCGTCATCCCCCACTTCGGCCTATGGCTGAAGACCTTCAAAGTGGAGCCGAAGATGATTGGGGGGCGTCAAGCGGAGTGCGGCGGGGCGACCATAAGCAAGAAGGTCGACGCCCCGTGGCTCGAAGGTTCCTTCCAAGAGGAACTGGGATTGTGGCAGCAGGAGTGGTTTTACATCACTGCTCCAAGGGGCAGCAAGCAAAAGCCGCCGCCCTCATTCCGCCCGGGACCTCCACGGCAACTGATGTCGTGGGTCAACCAAGGGCTCAACTGGGGGCCGTCCGAAGACGTGCCCTCACTGCAGGGCCGGATTCGAGATCTCCAAGCGAGGGAGATCGACTTAGTCAAGGTGGTGCAGGTCATGCTAGTCAGGCACCTCCTGCCCTGCAAACGTCGTCCTCTCCGTCTATGGGAGTACAATCCGGAGGGACCTCGTATTCTCCAACATTTTATGGGTGCGTCACCCACGGAGATGTACAAGCAGTTCTTCGGACCGCAGGTGGCGTGTCCGGATTTGGCCGAGGACGCAGGCCTAAGCCGCGATCGCCCGGATACTCAGGTAAATAGCTCAGAGTCCGGACATCCTATTTGTATGCCTTTCAAAAGTTCGTCTCCTGACCCTTTATTCTTTACAGGAATGGGTGGCGCGATCAAGGCTGATAAGGTGTCCGGCCCCCCTCCCAGAGACCGCACCGGAGCCCGTGCTGGTCAGAATGTTGGAGGTTGCGCCCACAGAGGGGGGCGACGGGGGAAATAAAGGAGCTAATACTTTGCCCGAAGGGGCGACTGAAGAGGAGGGAACCAAGAGCCCCTCCCTTCAAAGGGAAAAGAGGACCGCCTCCGAAGATCCGGAGGCCAAAGCCCCTAAGCGTGGGAAGAAATCCCCACCGGGGGGTCCGGCGTCCGGAGAGAATCCGGACGCGCAATCATCACCGAGTGAACAACTCTCCAACGAGCCGTAAGTATAGAAGAGGAAGTTAATTAATAAAGTACCTTCATTTACGCTTCTGTAGGTAACCGAAATATCTATATCGCAGTTCGGATCTGCGGCCGTCTCAGATGAGTTCATCCTCGGGGGACCTTCTTCTGGAGATGATGGAGAGCGATACGCCTCCGTCTGCAGCGCCGCCAGATGAGGCAGGCGAGCCCGAAGTGTCGTCACGGAGGGTGTCCCCGAGTCCGGAGGGGCCAGAGAGTTCGGCACCCACCAGAGTCCGGCCGGGAGAACTGAAGAGTCTGCTTGAGAGGGCGTCCATTTCAGAAGATCACCGTGCGTTAATGCGTATGGTGATTGGAAGGATTTCGTCCGCTGAAAGCGGATTGCGTAATGCCGCCATAAGCTTGCTGGCGGGATTTGAGGTATGCGAAAATGACGCACCCCTTTGTTTTTTAACAGTTGTGCATATAGAAAATGCGCCCTGTATAGATAGTAGCCCCTGAGACTCGGTAGGTTGTCGAAAACGACAGCGTGCTGAGGATCAAAATCTCAACATCTCAACTAATGAATACCGCCGTTCTGATACAGGTGGCGGATAGTCCGGGGGCCAGCCGGACTAATGAGTTTGCCGAATTGAGTCGACAACTTGACGTGGCAGATGCTGACATCGCACTTGTCAACCAGCGACTTGATGAGTCGCAAGGTAAATAAATTCTCTGCAGCCGCTTTATTGAGTGGGTCAAAGCCCGCCTCTGATAAGTTATATGCTGTTTATATAGACAGTGCTGCTGCTGTGGAGAGCCTTCGGGCCAAACTTGCTCGAGCCAAGGAGCAAGCCCAAAGGAGTGATGCGGCTGCCTCGAATGCGGCCGAAGAGTTGAAAGCCGAGAAGGCTGCGCACTGCCTAAGCAGGGCAGAGGTGGCCGAATTGGCCATGAAATTAAAGGAGGCTACCGACCGCAATGAGGCTCTTGAAAAGGAGCACTTGTCGGAGCGGGAAGACCTGAAGAAGGCCACCGCCGAAGCCAAGGATGCCCGCTCTGCAATGCGGGCTATGAAGGAGGAGCTGCGCCAAGCCGGAGAAATCACGGCTGGCAAGCCTTTTTTGATGCGTCGCCGGTTTATGGATGCCAAATACGCTCGATTTGAGCGGCTGTGGAGTTCGGAGGATCTGTATATGGACTTGGCTGCGAGTGCGGCTGACGCCGTTAAGCACTTCCGGAGCCAGGGGGATCACGAGACGGAAGAGTTATATTGGTCTCAATTCCACAGTCCGGATCGCCCTCTTCCGCTGACGGACAGATTGGCCGAATGGGCCGAACTAAATAGACTGTCCGGACTGGCTATGTGTGACATCGTGGCCCATGTCTGGCCAGAGAGGTCCAAGGCGACGAGCTACTTCGGCCTACTACAGCAATTCCTTGGGGCGGTGCCACATATCAAGGAGATGAAGTGGTCGGCCTGCATCGAGGGCGCGCGGATGGCTCTTGCCCGTGTGAAGGTGCATTATCCAGAGATGGATGCCACCGCTGTTGCCAACCAGGGTCCGGATGAAAGCCGGCTTCCTGCCGAGCACTACTTCAGAGAAGTCATGCGTGGTGCTCGTAAAATAGAGGCGCAGTGCTCAAAGAATGTAACGTTCAAATGAACGCATTAGATTGTAAATCAATGATTATGGTATAACTGCTTTTTATACTTGTGCGTCCAAGTGATAAAACTTCTCCTGTGCGGTCGTTTTACGTATACTTGTGTATAACCCTGAAAGATGCAGTCTTCGGCTTCAGCCCCCTCACACAAGGTGCTGGGGTGTTCGCAAAATAGCGCGTTTTCACACTTAATCCAACGTCTCGGTCCTGTTAGAAGGAGGTGGTAGCGTAGTGAACGAGGCAATCCGGACTATAATGCTTTATCTCTTTCACTTAGCCAATGGAGCTCGAGGGTGGGGCTACGATATAGCCCCTGATGACACCGCACGTCTCCGGATTCGGGGTGCGTATGTGCCTGACCGGGAAACGGTCCTTCGTCAAAGTGGGGAATTCTAAACATTCCGATAGTCGATCAAGTGGCTGACCAGTATCTCGCTATATCATGACAGTCAGTTTTCGGCTTTCTCTACTGAGGTGCTCGCCCAGCCGAATTGGGGCACAATCACAGTAGTTCTCCTGGTGCCGCGTTAGCCGATGATACGGAACGTAAGGCAGCAAAACACAGGAGCCGGGCAAACCCAACATTTGACCAAAGACATGATTCGGAGCTGATGCATATAATGCCTAACTCGAGACGCCGAACACTCCCGAAGGTGTTCGGACTTTATAATAATGGGCAGAATTATGCCCTAAGCCCCTAGTGTCCAGGTACGGGCATGGTCTTCTGACGCGGCCGATGCCAAAGCGTCAGGCTCCGCTTTGGCTATAGGAAGGAGCCAAGGGAGAGTAACAACAAGAGACAGTAATAAAAAGGTCTACGCAGGGTCTTAATCTAAAAAGAATCCTTGCAACGGGTCCCTGCTGCACGTCTGCGCCTGTGTCTCCGTTGCGCCGTTATCCTGGACGGGTACGCACGTTGTTCATCTGTAGAAAGAGAGGAACGTTTAGTTGTAGAAACAGTTCGTGCGAAAAATATGCAAAAAGAAGAAATATAAATAATTAAAGCAAGGCTTATGTGAAACCGCGGTGAGTTGTGCACGCAGCCCCCTGTGAAAGGGTATGCGGCTAGGGAGCCCCTAGCCTGCTGAGTCCGGATTCGTCTATCCGAGTCCGGGGTCTTTAAGGGACCCTCGCACTGAAATGGCGCCATGTGGGCCGGGCATCTTGAGTATGAGAGACGCGTAATGCGGTGTGGCGTTGAAGCGGACAAAAGTCTTTCGTCCCAACAGTGCTTAATATTCACTTTTAAATGGGACGATATGGAAAATTAATTTTTCGCGTCGAAAGTTGTTCGGCAATCCGAACACGACTTCTAGTAATATCGAGCCTGTGCACTTGGCGTAAGGGCCTGGCGTCACTCCTTTGAAGGAAGTGCGGCTGCGTGGAATTTTGGTAGGGTCTATCCCCATCCTATGGATTGTGTTTGAATATAGAAGGTTTAAGTCACTGCCTCCGTCCATTAGGACGTTTGTGAATTGTAATCCGTCTATTATCGGATTCAATATCAGGGGAGTCCGTCCCGCATTTCGAACGCTTCTGGAGTAGTCCAGGTGGTTGAAAGTGATTGGTTTTGATATCCAATCTCTACGGTCTGCTGGGTTGGACCGTGCGAAGCTCTTTTTAGAAAGTGCCGCACTGTTTTTCCATGTCCTCACATGAAGTGAGTTTACTGCTTTGACCCCTTGTGGGAAAGTCTTTTGTTTTCCGGTGCCCTGCTGGCGGGGTTTATCTTCTTTGCTTGACGCGTCGAGCCCCTTGTGTTCGGCATTTAATCGGCCGGACTGTTTGAAAACCCAACAATCCCTGTGGGTGTGATTTGCGGGCCTTCCGGGGGTACTGTGGATTCGACATATCCGACCCAGAATTTTATGTAGGTTAGACAGTTCGTCACTGTCATCCTTGAAGGGCTAAGTTTTATGATTTGGCCGCGGGCTTTTGAATCCGGCGTTAACTGCCGTGCTCTTTTGGCTTTTCTCTTTATTCCGGCGCTGCTCTTTTCTGCGCCGTGATTTTCCGTTTCCATCTCTTATCTCGGATGTACTTGGGTCGCTGGTGCTGCTTCTTGCTAGCCAGCTATCCTCTCCCGCACAGAAGCGGGTCATGAGGCTTGTTAATGCGGTCATTGTCCTCGGTTTCTCTTGACCGAGGTGTCTGGTGAGCCATTCGTCTCGGACATTGTGCTTGAAAGCTGCTAAGGCTTCGGCGTCCGGACAGTCGACTATTTGGTTCCTTTTGGTAAGGAACCTGTTCCAGAATTTCCGCGCTGACTCTCCGGGCTGTTGAGTTATATGACTTAAATCATCTGCATCCGGAGGACGGACATAGGTCCCTTGAAAATTTTCTCTAAACACTTCCTCGAGCTCTTCCCAACTTCCAACAGTGTTTTCTGGGAGGCTTTTGAGCCAATGACGGGCTGGCCCTTTGAGCTTGAGGTAGATATTTTATGGCGTGGAGATCGTCTCCTCTGGCCATATGTATATGTAGTATATAATCTTCTATCCAGACTCCAGGGTCTGTTGTTCCATTGTAGGCCTCTATGTTTATGGGTTTAAACCCTGCTGGAAATTCATGATCCAGCACTTCATCGGTGAAACATAGTGGGTGTGCGGCGCCCCTGTACTTGTATGTGTCGCTATCGTCGGACACTTGACGTGTTGCTTTGCTTCTCGGGGCTTTCTTTTTGGGTCCGTAGATGGACCTGGCTGGGCCATTGGACGGTGGGGGCTCTATGGCCTACTCGTCGAATTCTGGAAGCAGCTTACGCTTCGGGTAGCTCTTCGATTGGTGGCCCTTGCCGTATTTATCTGCGGTTTTGAGTACTTTGCTCCATCTTATTCGGAGCGTGTCTTCTGCTGTTTTAAGCTTCCGCTTTTCCTTCTTCAGGCTTCTTGCTGTGGCGATGAGCCTGCCCTTAAAAAGCTCTTGTTCAACGGGGTCCTCGGGCGCGACGAGTTCGTCGTCATTGAGGCTTGCTTCGTCTTCGGAGGGAGGTATATAGTTATGATCCTCAACCTTTTCGTCTGCCGCCCCTTCATGAGGGCTTGCTTCTGCATCCTCCTGCGCTGAGTCTTGCTGGAGGGGGTTGTCTTCGGCACTATCTGGGGTATTGTTATTTCCTGTGCCAGAATCTATATTCTTGCTGTGGCGGGATTTAGAGCGGCGCCGCTGACGTCGGCGTTTGGGCTGCTTCTTTAGAGAATCTGCCTCCGCTGCTTCTTCGCCCTCCCCTTCTTTCGGGGTATCCACCATGTACACGTCATATGACGAGGTGGCCTTCCAGTGCCCTGTAGGCGCTGGTTCCTGTTCGTCTCCGGCATCGTCGTCCATGGCGTCGATGTCATCGGAGTCGTAGTCTAGCATGTCGGTTAAATCCTCGACAGTGGCTACAAAGTGGGTGGCGGGTGGGCTCTGAATTTCTTCGTCGTCCGAACTCCAACCGTCCTGGCCATAGTCCGGCCAGGATTCTCCTGATAGCGAGAGATGCTTCAGGGAATTCAGGATATCGCCGAAAGGCAAGTGCTGGAAGATGTCCGCGGCGGTGAATTCCATAACCGGCGCCCAATCTGAATTAGTTGGCTGGGGCGCGGGAGGCTCGGAGTCCGGCAAGGAGTCCGGTGCCTCGGGATCACGAATCTAGCAGGGGACAAGATTAGTATTCGGCTCCATCGCCGTGGATGTTGAAGCCCCCAGGGCGGCGTCTATCCACCGGCCCTTGATATGGGCGATCGGCTCCGGGCTAAGGGCCGAAGCGGATCCGAGTGCGGCCACCAAGGCACTGTTCGGCGGCAGAGCTAGATCATGCCCATCGTCACAGTGCGGCGCACTTGGCTGTGGCTCGGGTCCGTCGAAGATCAAGTCTCCGCGGACATCGGCTGTGAAGTTTAAGCTTCCGAATCTGACCTGACGGCCAGGGGCGTAGCTTTCGATCTGCTCCAGATGGCCAAGAGAATTGGCCCGCAGTGCAAAGCCGCCGAATACGAAGATCTGTCCGGGGAGAAAAGTCTCACCCTGGACAGCGTTGATGGTTGAAGATGCCATCGGGCCTATCGGTGACGACACAGAGGAAGTCTCAATGAAAGCAGCAATGTCGGTGTCAAAACCGGCGGATCTCGGGTAGGGGGTCCCGAACTGTGCGTCTAGGCGGATGGTAACAAGAGACGAGGGACACAATGTTTTTACCCAGGTTCGGGCCCTCTCGATGGAGGTAAAACCCTACGTCCTGCTTGATTAATATTGATGATATGGGTAGTACAAGAGTAGATCTACCACGAGATCAAGGAGGCTAAACCCTAGAAGCTAGCCTATGGTATGAATGTTGAGATGTATCTTCGTCCTACGGACTAAGGCCCTCCGGTTTATATAGACACCGGAGAGGCTAGGGTTACACAGAGTCGGTTACAATGGTAGGAGATCTACATATCCGTATTGCCAAGCTTGCCTTCCACGCCAAGGAAAGTACCTTCCGGACACGAGCCGGAGTCTTCAATCTTGTATCTTCGTAGTCTTGGAGTCCGGCGGATATTGATAGTCCGGCTGTCCGAACACCCCCTAGTCTAGGACTCCCTCAGGGATCCCATCACCGGAGGCCATCTTCATCATCCCGGCGCTATCCATGACGAGGAGGGAGTAGTTCACCCTCGGGGCTGAGGGTATGTACTAGTAGCTATGTGTTTGATCTCTCTCTCTCTCTCTCGTGTTCCATCTATGGCACGATCTTGATGTATCCTGAGCTTTGCTATTCTAGTTGGATCTTATGATGTTTCTCCCCCTCTACTCTCTTGTGATGAATTGAGTTTCCCCTTTTGAAGTTATCTTATTGGATTGAATCTTTTATGAACACTTGATGTATGTCTTGCGTGGGATAACCGTGGTGACAATGGGATATTCTATTGATCCACTTGATGTATATTTTGGTGATCAACTTGCGGGTTTCGTGACACTTGGGAACCTATGCCTAGGGGTTGGCACACGTTCTTGACTCTCCAGTAGAAACTTTGGGGCACTCTTTGAAGTACCACTACTAGGGAAAAGCCTATACACGGAATCTTATCAGCAGCGCGCTTTAAAATAAGGCGCTGCTGCTAATTAGCAGTAGCGTACCCTACCGAAACTCGCTGTTGAAAGAAATATAGCAGTAGCGCGCCCGCTCAAAGACGCGCTGCTTCTATAATTCCCACGAGGCCGCTGCGAGGCTAGTTATAGCAGCAACACGTTATAGCGACGGGCACTACTGCTATGTAGCATAGTAGCAGCGCATTTCTCAGATAAGCGCTACTGCTAAGTTTCCTACAAAAATTTAGTCCCACCTCGCTCCGTGAAGAGAGTTTCTACAACCTTAAATATGTTACTTCTCAAACTTTGACAAGCACTTGGTCTTCATTGAACTCTATGTGTAGAATTTGTGGCTGCAATATGAGTCTTCACCTGTTCCTAAACCGGTGAGGACTCATATTGACAAATCAGATTGTACACAAAAAGATCGTTGATGATCAATGTATTTTTGATATATTGAACAAAGTCTATTTTTATATGCTGACACATAGCAGTAGCGCTTTATTGTGAAAGGCGCTGCTGCTAGTTAGCTTAGCAGTAGCGTATTTTCCTACAGTGCGCTACTGCTAAGCCATTCATCTCCCACCTCCATCTCCTCAATCTGATCCACTCACACAGTCACACACTCAATCCTCCGTCTGCGCCGTGCGCCGTCACCTCCTCCTCCTTGTTGGACTTGGTACCGGCCTCCTCCTCCGTCCTCCCTCTCCACTCGCCGCTGGCCGGCCCCTCCTCGCTCCGCCTTCCTCCTCCGTCCTCCCTCAACTAGCCGTGCCGGCCGACCCCTCCTTGCTCCGCCTTCCTCCTCCGTCCTCCCTCAACTGGCCGCATCGGCCGGCCCATCCTCACTCCGCCTTCCTCCTCCATCCTACTCTCTTCTCCCTCCTCGAGTCGCCCCTCCTTCTCCCTCCTGCCCGCTACATTTTGACTTAGTAGGCTAGTTCATATGCAACATTTTGATTTAGTTGATATAATTTAGTTAATTTAGTAGGCTAGTTGATTTAGTTGACTTAGAACATTTTGATTTAGTTGATTTAGTAGGCTAGTTCATTTAGTTGATTTAGTTGACTTAGAACACTTTGATTTAGTTGATTTAGTAGGCTAGTTCATTTAGTTGACTTAGAACATTTTGATTTAGTTGATTTAGTAGGCTAGTTCATATGCAACATTTTGATTTAGTTGATATGATTTAGTTGATTTAGTAGGCTAGTTGATTTAGTTGACTTAGAACATTTTGATTTAGTTGATTTAGTAGGCTAGTTGATTTAGTTGATTTAGAACATTTTGATTTAGTTGATTTAGTAGGCTAGTTGATTTAGTTCACTTAGAACATTTTGATTTAGTTGATCATTAATCCTTTGCTCATATTGCTTTAGGAAAAATGGCGCCACCACTATCACCACTATGTCGAATGTGCAAGTCAAGATGCGCCAGCAGCCTTGCAACTAGCAAGCTGTTCGGCATCTATTTCCAGCCGAGTTTTCGTCATGCGGCGGTAAGAAATTAGATGAAATGTAATAACTATTTTATTTTTAGTGTTGGCATTACTGCATTGTGCCATTTTGCTTATTTTACACAGATCGTCCCATGCAATGTGAGGTTGAAATTCAACAAGCTGACAGGAGACACTGTGACATTTGAGGCTCCTGGGGGGCCATACACTATGGAGGTCGAGAAAGGACACAATATGTCACAGATTGGAGGAGATGGATGGGCCCGTTTCGTCGCTCACATGCGTCTTACTGGTGGTGAGTTGATCAGCTTCTCCTTCCGAGCAGAAAGACCCAAGCTAGCTGTCATTTATCTCAACCTGGTGGAAGATGATGAAGATGACGAAGATGATGAAGATGATGAAGATAATGAGGACCCACTCGATGAAGATGATGAGGACCCACTTCAAGAAGCCATCGTAGCTCAAAGAACAAGGCTGAGTGAGAAGGAGGTGTCCAACCTGTGGGACATAATTCCGCCACGTGCTGACTTTGTCGGGGTGCCATTTGTGACCCGCTTGACAAATACCATGGTTGATCGACATGATATGGTATGTTATACTTACAAATGCAAATTATCTGATGAATTACTTAGTGTACAGTCCAATGATATGGTATGTTGTGTGGAATCTAGTCGATGATATGTTTTAGTGTAGAGTTCGATCACATGCTTATTTGTGTAGAATCTAAGGAAACTATTAATAGTGTAGATAATCCATATGTACTTATTTGCGAGGCTATTTATTAATTGATATGTTTTTCTTATTCAGAAATTGGCAAAGAACATATCTGTGAGTTATGGTATCGAGCCTGATGAAGCAGGCTCAGCTGGACTACGCCTTACTGCAAGGGGCTCTGTCACAACCTGTACTTACCGCGTGGACACGGACGGTCGCACACACTTAAACTCGATTGGGTGGAAGAAATTCCTCGATGGCAAGAATCTTCGTGTCGGACAGGCCATCCTAATTACTATCAGGAACACCAACCGCCCAGGCTTGAGGATGATGATTGTCTTCGATATCATCTAGAACTACATGTGTGTGTGTGGCTATATCATCTAGAACTACATATGTGTGTGTGGCTATATCGTCTAGAACTACATATGATGATCGTCGTCGATATCATCTAGAACTACATATGATAATGGCCGTTGATATGACTTTGTACTGCTTGAGGATGCATGTTGACTATGCATGAAATTGTTATCTAGTACTCCCTTCGTTCCAAATTACTCGTCGTGGTTTGAACTAAAACCACGACGAGTAATTTGGAACGAAGGGAGTACTACCTAGTAATGGTTTATGAATTTGATATCTACTAGCAGTACCTAGTATCTAGTATCTGAAAGGGAAACCGAAAGGGAAAGGGGTAATGGTAAAATGATAAAAGATATAGCAGTAGCGAGGGATGGCGAAATCGCTACAGCTAGTTAATAGTAGCGTGTTCTCAAAAAGCGCTGCTGATATCGTCAATAGTAGTAGCGCGGGTTAGGGCCGCACTACTACTATGAGTTAGCTGTAGCGCCTTATTAGTAGCGCGGCCACCCGCGCTGCTGCTAGCCTCAAAACACGCGCTACTACTAGGGTTTTCCCTGTAGTATACTTTTATGTTGGTTGGATGAATCTGAGATTGTGTGATGCATATCGTATAATCATGCCCACGAATACTTGAGGTGACAATGGAGTATCTAGGTGACATTAGAGTTTTGGTTGATTTGTATCTTAAGGAGTTATTCTAGTACGAACTCTTTTATAGATCGATCCAAAAGAATAGCTTTGTGGTGGTTTCGTACCCGATCATAATCTCCACGTTTGTTCTCCGCTATTAGTGTCTTTGGAGTGACTCTTTGTTGCATGTTGAGGGCTTGTCATATGTTCTATCTATGTTATTATTGTTGAGAGAACTCACACTAGTGAAAGTATGAACCCTAGGCCTTGTTTCCTATCATTGCAATACCGTTTACGCTCACTTTTATCGCTTGCTACCTTGCTGTTTTTATTATTTCAGATTACAAATACCCATATCTACCATCCATATTGCACTTGTATCACCATCTCTTCGCCGAACTAGTGCACCTATACAATTTACCATTGTATTGGGTGTGTTGGGGACACAAGAGACTCTTTGTTATTTGGTTGCAGGGTTGCTTGAGAGAGACCATCTTCATCCTACGCCTCCTACGGATTGATAAACCTTAGGTCATCCACTTGAGGGAAATTTGCTACTGTCCTACAAACCTGTGCACTTGCAGGCCCAACAACGTCTACAAGAAGAAGGTTGTGTAGTAGACATCAGTCAATGACGTTCAAAACGTATTTGAAGTCCCGATTCTGAGCTATTAAGCATGGTGCACTAAACTATCAAGTAGTCATCATATTGAGCTAGCCAAACATTCACAACGTCTGCATTTGCTCCTACAATAGGTCTGTCACCTAGCGGTGCATTAAGAACATAATTCTTCTGTGCAGCAATGAGGATAAACCTCAGATCACGGATCCAATCCGCATCATTGCTACTAACATCTTTCAACACAATTTTCTCTAGGAACATATCAAAATAAACATAAGAAAGCAACAACGCGAGCTATTGATCTACAACATACTTTGCAAAAAACTACTAGGACTAAGTTCATGATAAATTTAAGTTCAATTAATCATATTACTTAAGAACTCCCACTTAGATAGACATCTCTCTAGTCATCTAAGTGATCATGTGATCCAAATCAACTAAACCATGTCCGATCATCACGTGAGATGGAGTAGTTTTGAATGGTGAACATCACTATGTTGATCATATCTACTATATGATTCACGCTCGACCTTTCGGTCTTCGTGTTCCGAGGCCATATCTGTATATGCTAGGCTCGTCAAGTTTAACCTGAGTATTCCGCGTGTGCAACTGTTTTGCACCCGTTGTATTTGAACGTAGAGCCTATCACACCCGATCATCACGTGGTGTCTCAGCACGAAGAACTTTCGCAACGGTGCATACTCAGGGAGAACACTTCTTGATAATTAGTGAGAGATCATCTTAAAATGCTACCGTCAATCAAAGCAAGATAAGATGCATAAAGGATAAACATCACATGCAATCAATATAAGTGATATGATATGGCCATCATCATCTTGTGCTTGTGATCTCCATCTCCGAAGAACCGTCATGATCACCATCGTCACCGGCGCGACACCTTGATCTCCATCGTAGCATCGTTGTCGTTTACGTCATCTATTGATTCTACGACTATCGCTACCGCTTAGTGATAAAGTAAAGCAATTACAGGGCGTTTGCATTTCATACAATAAAGCGACAACCATATGGCTCCTGCCAGTTGCCGATAACTTCGGTTACAAAACATGATCATCTCATACAATAAAATATAGCATCACGTCTTGACCATATCACATCACAACATGCCCTGCAAAAACAAGTTAGACGTCCTCTACTTTGTTGTTGCAAATTTTACGTGGCTGCTACGGGGTGAGCAAGAACCGTTCTTACCTACGCATCAAAACCACAACGATAGTTCGTCAAGTTAGTGTTGTTTTAACCTTCGCAAGGACCGGGCGTAGCCACACTCGGTTCAACTAAAGTGAGAGAGACAGACACCCGCCAGTCACCTTTAAGCACGAGTGCTCGTAGCGGTGAAACCACTCTCGCGTAAGCGTACGCGTAATGTCGATCCGGGCCACTTCATCTCACAATACCGCTGAACCAAAGTATGACATGCTGGTAAGCAGTATGACTTGTATCGCCCACAACTCACTTGTGTTCTACTCGTGCATGACATCTAAGCATAAAACCAGGCTCGGATGCCACTGTTGGAGAACATAGTAATTTCAAAAAAATTCCTACGCACACGCAAGATCATGGTGATGCATAGCAACGAGAGGGGAGAGTGTTGTCCACGTACCGTCGTGGACCGAAAGAGGAAGTGTTAGAACAACGCGGGTGATGTAGTCGTACATCTTCACGGCCCGACTGATCAAGCACCGAAACTACTGCACCTCCGAGTTCTAGCACATGTTCAGCTCGATGACGATCCCCGGACACCGATCCAGCAGAATGTCAGGGAAGAGTTCCATCAGCACGGCGGTGTGGTGACGATCTTGATGTTCTACCGTCGCAGGGCTTCGCCTAAGCACCGCTACAATATTATCCAGGACTATGGTGGAGGGGGGGGGGGGGTGTACCGCACACGGCTGAGATATCAAGAGATCAATTGTTGTGTCTATGGGGTGCCCCCTGCCCCCGTATATAAAGGAGCAAGGGGAGGAGGGGCGGCCAAGGAGGAGGAGGGGCGCCCAAGGGGGGCAATCCTACTCCAAGTAGGATTCCCCCCTCTTTCCAAGTCCTAGTAGGAGAGGGGAAGGAAGGGAAGGAGAAGGAGAATGAAGGAGAGGGAGGAAAAGGAGGAAAGGGGGGCCGGCCCCCTCAATTCGGTTTGGGCTAGGGGGCCGCGCGCCCTGCCTCCTCTCTTCCACCACTTGGCCCATGAGGCCCATTACTTCTTCCTCGTATTCCCGTAACTCCCCGGTACCCCCAAAAATACCCGAACTACTCGGAACCTTTCCAATGTCCGAATATAGTCGTCCAATATATCTATCTTTACGTCTCGACCATTTCGAGACTCCTTGTCATGCCCCCGATCTCATCCGGGACTCCGAACTCCTTCGGTACATCAAAACTCATAAACTCATAATAAAACTGTCATCGAAACCTTAAGCGTGCGGACCCTACCGGTTCGAGAACTATGTAGAGATGACCTAGAACTGTTTCCGGTCAATAACCAATAGCGGAACCTGGATGCTCATATTGGCTCCTACATATTCTACGAAGATCTTTATCGATCAAACCGCATAACAACATACGTTGTTCCCTTTGTCATCGGTATGTTACTTGCCCGAGATTCGATCGTCGGTATCCAATACCTAGTTCAATCTCGTTACCGGCAAGTCTCTTTACTCGTTACGTAATGCATCATTCCGTAACTAACTCATTAGCTACATTGCTTGCAAGGCTTATAGTGATATGCATTACCGAGAGGGCCCAGAGATACCTCTCCGACAATCGGAGTGACAAAACTTAATCTCGAAATACGCCAACTCAACATGTACCTTTGGAGACACCTGTAGAGCTCCTTTATAATTACTCAGTTATGTTGTGACGTTTGGTAGCACACAAAGTGTTCCTCCGGTAAACGGGAGTTGCATAATCTCATAGTTGTAGGAACTTTTGTATAAGTCATGAAGAAAGCAATAGCAACATACTAAACGATCAAGTGCTAAGCTAACGGAATGGGTCAAGTCAATCACATCATTCTCCTAATGATGTGATCCCGTTAATCAAATGACAACTCATGTCTATGGTTAGGAAACTTAACCATCTTTGATTGACGAGCTAGTGACACTATGTTTGTCTATGTATTCAACATGTATTATGTTTTCGGTTAATACAATTCTAGCATGAATAATAAACATTTATCATGATATAAGGAAATAAATAATAACTTTATTTTTGCCTCTAGGGCATATTTCCTTCAGCGCCAGGAGGCAAGAACGTCTGGTTTGTGAAGGTTCACGAGGCTTGCAGGAAGGATGTCAATAGGGCATTTGGTGTGCTCCAATCTCGATTTGCTGTTGTCCGGTTCCCTGCTCTGACCTGGTCGAAAGATCAAATGTGGGAGATCATGACTTGCTGTGTCATCTTGCACAACATGATTATTGAGAGCGAGCAGGAAGAGCCGGTGTTTAACACTGAACCATATTACAAGCAGGGTCCTCTTGCCCAAGTTGATCACCAGCTACCGACAAACTGGACTGACTACCTCAATATGCGTCAGGAGATCCGAGACCCACAAGTGCATCAAGAACTGCAACACGATCTGGTGGAGCACCTATGGAAGCTCAAGGGCGAGGCCGGGAATGACGTGTGATGAAACTTGAGTTTTTATTTGTTAAACTATATAATTTTTATTGAACTATTTGTTGAACTATTTAATTTATGTGATGAAACACGCCGAATCATGCCGAACTATGCGACGAACTAATTAGGTTCTATTTATATGTGAAAATTCACGCCGAAACACGCCGAATATGGGGCGATTCACGCAGATATCAGGTCATTTTTGGACATAATTGGGCCGAACACTGCACCGAAATCGGCGCCTGGGGGCGACGGCTGGGTGCCGAACCGCCCCCAACGCCAAGTTTATCGTCAGCTCACCCTCAGGCCGCTCTTTTTCGGCGTCCTGGGGGGCGAACGGCTGGAGATGCTCTAAGGCACATAAGAAGCCACGTGCCCATGGTACCGAGCCGGTGACGCTCAACTAGGCCTTAGTTGGTAAATGAACTTCCTATATTGGCGAAAATAAACATCTAGTTGTTTATAGTAATGTAGGCGGACTAGGTAAGATTGCTCCCCTGAGAAGTGGAGCATGCCTATCAATCATATACTACCAATAATATCTTATATTTCATTTCTCTAAACATAAACTGTGCTTTCCATTTTTCCCAATTCCCATGCCTATCAATCATATACTACCAGTAATGTCTTATTTTTCTTTCTCTAAACATAAATTGAGCATTCCATTTTGCCCAATTTCCATACTGCGCTTCTGCAGTCAGACCCGGTCGTCAGTTGTCTATCCTCACAACTACAGATTAATTTCTCAGATCATGTGTTGTATAATGACAGTGGTCTACTAGACCATAATACTAACAGTGTGATTATACAACACCATAGCCTGCTAGAAACGAATCTCATACAGTATCCGCTTGAGCTGAGTAAATTGCAAAAACCATCATAATTGAGGACCTAATTCAGAAAACAACCACCTTTAATTTTTTTTATTTCAAAAAAACCACCACCATCGTGCTGACACTTTTCAGAAAACGCTGAGTGATCGGTTAGAGCCGTTTGACGCCGAATCTGACTGGTAGGTCCCATTGTCAGGTCGATGTGGCATGGCCCAAACAGAATGAGCAGACGGGCGTTAGGCTACCTGGTTAACCCCTCCTCTGCCTCTTTGAGTAATTTTTGCAAACACCTAGCAGGCATACCGTCGGCCTCCCAGCTCGCCAGTGGGAAGAGCGCAACACCGCCGGCGTCGGTGCAGGAATGCACCGTAGGCGACTGAGCGCGAGGTGGCGCGGCCGAGCCATGAAGGACGCGTACAAAGGCGGCGGCGGACCAGGGCGCCCACGGGGTAGTCGGGGCATGGGACGGAGCTCGAGTCGTGCTCTCGGCCATGTCGCCCAGGAGGTCACGGGGGAAAGAGGGGAGAGGAGGTGGCCTGTAAAGTAGGGTCTAGCATATTGTTCTTGTACACGTATTTGTATACGTATGTAATTGTAATTGTGATCCTCTATATATTGAGACGTGAGGCTGGATGTCAACCACCCACGCAAAACCCTAAACCCTGTGTTTCAACTTGGTATCAGCCAGGTCGGGCCGCCGCCGCCGCCAGTACCTTGCGCCGCCGCCCGAACCTCTCTCCGCGCAGCCGCTGCTTCCGATTGCAAGCTAGCCATCCATCCATGCAAGCTAGCCATCCATCAGCGCCACGTAGCTAGCTATCCATCGGCACCCATCCGCCCGCTGTTGTTGCCGCGCGAGACATCTAACCGCGCCGCCGCTTACGATCGCAGCTGCCGCATGAGCCATCTTCCGCGACTTGCTCCGCTGCCGCCGCGCGCTGTCCCTTCCGCGCCGCCGCTGCGATGTCGTCCGCCGCTATGTCCCTCGCCCAAACTAGCGGCACAATCGTCTCTTCTCCCGTCGCCTCGATCCTCGCCGCGCTCGCCCGTCCCGATGATCTCCGTCCGCCTCGGTCGCCACAACTTCATGCTCTGGGGGGCATCACCAGCACCGTTCTTGCCGGTGCCAACCTCCATGGGCACCTCGATGGCACCAAGGCGGCACCGGCCAAAACACTCGTTGTCGGCACCGGCGACGCTGCTACCACCGTCGCCAACCCGGAGTACCACCAATGGTGGGTTCAAGATCAGCGCGTCAAGGGGCTTCTTCTCACCTCCATGGATGAGGACATTGCATGCCAACTTATTGGCTGCGAGTCGGCGCATGTGGTGTGGACAGCCATCGCCGCCATGTTCGGCGCCCAGAGCCGCGCCAATGTCCGCCACATCCGGCGGCAACTTCAGTCGCTGAGGAAGGACGATCTGTCTGCCGCGGAATACTTGCACAAGATGAAGGCCCTGGCCGACACTATGGCCGTTGCCGGCTCTCCGATCCGTGATGATGAGCTTATCGATCACATCCTCACAGGCCTCGGCTCCGCGTACAACTCCATCGCCGCCTCCTTGGGCGTGAGTAACGCACCCATGCCCTACTCCAGTTTTTACTCATTGGTTCTGTCCTTCGAGGCGCTGCAGGCACAACAGAGTGCGGTGGAGGGGTGGTCTCCCTCCGCGAACGCCGTGACCCGTTCGGGTTCATACGGCGTGGGCGGACGCGCGCCCTACTCCGATCCCTATCCCTCCCATGGTGTGGGGCGCCCGGCTGATGGACATGGCCAGCCAGGGCAGAACCGCCAGGGCGGTAATGGCGGCAACACCGGCGGCCGTGACCGCAATGTTGGTTATGCCGGCAATGGCCGGCAAGGTGGAGGAGGCAACGCCGGCAACAACAACGGCGGAGGAGGTGGGCGTCGCAACCGCTGGCGTCCCCGGTGCCAAATTTGCAAGAATTGGGGCCATGAAGCCGACGACTGTCGCAAGCGCTATGATCAGAATCACAACTCCCGCTCCGCCAACTCGGCCTCCACCAACACCGTCGACTTTCCTTGGGTGTTGGATACCGGGGCTACGGATCACTTAACTAATGATCTTGAGCGCCTCCAGGTTCATCAGCGCTATGATGGCAAGGATCAGGTTCAGGTGGCCAATGGTGCAGGTTTGTCTATTTCACACAGTGGTCATTCGCGTTTACCCAGTTCATCTCTTAAACTGTGTAACATCCTTCATGTTCCACACATCAGCCAGCATCTTCTCTCTGTTTATCGTCTTTTTTGTGATAATGACATGTTTGTTGAATTTCACTGTCGTTTTTTCCTTGTTAAGGACAAAGCAACCAGGCGCGTCATCCTTCACGGTAGAAGTTATGGGGGGGTCTATCCGGTCCCCTTCGCTCGTGCGTCATCTTCATCGTCTCACCGTGCCTCCTCCGGTGTTCAAGTTTCGTCGTCGCAATGGCATCAACGTCTTGGTCATCCTACAAATAATGTGGTCACTTCCATTGTTCGGAGTCATGAACTTTCGTGTTCTAGTTCAAATAATTCATCGTTAGTTTGTGATGCCTGTCAGCGCGCTAAGAGTCATCAACTACCTTATTCTACTTCGTTTCACATCACTACTGTACCTCTTGAATTAATACATTCAGATGTTTGGGGTCCCGCTCTTGCTTCGTCGGGAGGGTACAAATATTATGTTAGTTTTATTGATGACTACACGCGCTTCACCTGGATTTATTTGCTTAAACACAAGTCTGATGTTGAGCAAGTTTTCTACAACTTTCAGGCTCATGTCGAACGCCTTCTGGATTATAAAATCAAAGCCGTTCAGTCTGACTGGGGTGCTGAATACCACAAACTCCATCGCTACTTTCAACGCACGGGCATCTCTCACCGAGTGTCATGTCCGCATACCTCTCAGCAGAACGGTATTGCCGAGCACAAACACCGACATTTGGTCGAGACCGGTCTTGCCTTGCTTGCGCACTCCTCTCTTCCACTTCGGTTTTGGGATGAGGCTTTTGTTACGGCATGTTACCTCATCAACCGTATGCCCACTCCGGTTCTCAACAAGGACACACCTTTGTTCCGTCTGCTTCATGTTCAACCCAACTACTCCTCCCTTCGGATTTTTGGGTGTGCTTGCTGGCCTAGTCTCCGCAAGTACAATGCTCACAAGCTTGAGTTTCGGTCCAAGATGTGTGTTTTTCTTGGCTATAGTCCTTTGCATAAGGGCTATAAGTGTCTTGACCGTACCTCCGGTCGGATATACATCTCTCGTGATGTTGTTTTCGACGAGATTGTGTTCCCTTAATCTCAACCCGGTGTTTCGGTTGATCCTGCTTCTCTTGAACATGCACTCACTTTTCCCTCCGATGAACCGGTCCCGAATGTCCATGTGCGCAAATATGACATGTCCTATTTGTCATCTAACTTGTCTTTTGCAGGTGATATTGCTTTGAGTTCCCCCCAGGTACATGTTGCTGCTCCGACACCTCCTGATGCGCCCGACGTGCATGTCCCGTCGCCCGAGGCGGGCGCGGCTGCCTCGCCTGATGGCGCGACCGCGGACGCGGCTGGGTCGCCACCTCGCCCGGTGCGGCTGGGTTGCCACCCTCGCCCGGTCCGTCGCTCGGGCCGCCGCCCTCGCCTGGGACGGTCCCGAACACCATCGTCTCTTGGCCCGTGTCGCCTCTTGCTGAGGTCCCCTCAGCCGCGACACCCTCGACCGAGCCCTCATCGTCGTTGTCTTCTCTTACTGGCGATGCAGCTCCGGCGCATGCTATGGTTACACGCCATTGTGATCATACGCGCAAGGAGAAGTCGTACACTGATGGCACGGTTCGGTACGACTCTCGCCGTTGTGCCTTCTTCGCCGCGCCGGTTTCCCATCATGATGCTCTGGGTGAACCTGCCTGGCATGCCGCCATGTTCGAGGAGTTTGCTGCTCTCTGTCACACTAACACCTGGGTGTTGGTGCCTCGGCCACCTGGTGTTAATATTGTGAGATGCAAGTGGATTTTCAAAACCAAGCACCGTCCGGATGGGTCTGTTGATAAGCACAAAGCTCGTCTTGTTGCTCGTGGTTTCACTCAACAGCACGGGATTGACTACGGAGATACTTTTAGCCCGGTGGTGAAGCATGCCACGGTTCGCTTGGTTTTGTCTCTTGCTGTGTCTCGTGGCTGGAGCCTCCAACAGATTGATGTGAGGAATTCCTTTTTACATGGGTTCTTGGCCGAAGATGTGTACATGCAGCAGCCACCTGGGTTCGAGGATGCCACTTATCCCTCTCATGTCTGCAAACTTCGATGGTCTATTTACGGTCTCAAGCAGTCACCCTGTGCCTGGTATGCTCGTTTGAGTCAGCGCCTTTCGCAGCTCGGTTTTGTTGCTTCCAGATCAGATGCATCTCTGTTCATCTTCTCCCAGGGTACTATACAGATATACATGCTGGTGTACGTTGATGATATTGTGATTGCTGGCTCTACCCCCGCCGTGGTGGATCGTCTTGTGCAGTCGTTGTCTGCTAGCTTTCCCATCAAAGATTTGGGTCGCCTCGAGTACTTTCTTGGTTTGGAAGCGTCCTTTCATTCAGGGGGCATGACCTTGACGCAGAAAAAGTATGCTTTAGATCTCCTTCATCGCGTCAACATGGAGAACTGCAAGGCCACTTCCACTCCGCTTGCTACATCCGAGAGTCTCTCACGTCATAGTGGTGCACTACTGGGTAGAGATGACTCCTTTCGGTATCGCAGTGTGGTTGGGGCACTTCAGTATTTGACCCTCACTCGTCCTGATATCTCCTTCGCAGTGAACAAAGTGTGTCAGTTCCTATCTCAGCCAACGGTGGATCATTGGGAAGCAGTCAAGCGTATTCTAAGATATGTCAAAGGTACGCTAGACATGGGACTACGGATTCGTAAGTCCAGATTCACTGGAGTGGGTATATTCACCGATACAGACTGGACAGGCTGCGTTGATGATAGGCACTCCACTGGTGGTTTTGCTATATTTGTTGGACCTAACCTTGTATCTTGGAGCTCGAAGAAGCAACCCACAGTCTCGAGATCAAGCACCGAGGCAGAGTATAAGGCATTGGCCAATGGCGCGGCTGAAGCCATTTGGATAGACTTGGTTCTCACAGAACTTGGAGTCCCACGGTAGCGCACTCCTATATTGTGGTGTGATAACTTAGGGGCAACTTACCTGACGGCGAATCCAGTGTTTCATGCTCGGACCAAACACATTGAGATTGATTTCCACTTTGTGAGAGAACGAGTAGCTGCTTGTGAACTGGAAGTCAGGTTTATTTCTACAGATGATCAGTTAGCGGATGTATTTACTAAACCCGCTACTAGACAGATGCTAAACCGTTTTAGAACCAATCTAAATCTTGTATGTAGTTCAGATTGAGGGGGCATGTAAAGTAGGGTCTAGTATATTGTCCTTGTACACGTATTTGTATACGTATGTAATTGTAATTGTGATCCTCTGTATATTGAGACGTGAGGCTGGATGTCAACCACCCACGCAAAACCCTAAACCCTGTGTTTCAACTTGGTCCTCGTGTGGGATCTCGGCGACGAGGTAGGAGGTCTCCAGGATGGTCTGGTGGCCGTGTGACGCTGTCGTTGCTCGCACCCCTGCCCTGATGCGGCGCGCCCAAGCTCTGGACCAGACGGCAGCTTGTGCGCCCTTGTGTGGCCGCTGCAGATGCTCGCGCACTCGTGCACAGCCGGTGCCGCCGCCCGCATCCGTGCCTGGCTGCTGCAGATGCTCACGCACCCGTGCACAGCCGGTGCTGCCGCTCGCGCCCCGTGCGTGGCCGCCGCTGCAGCTCGTGCGCCCTTGTGTGGCTGCTGCTGATGCTCACGAGTCCGTGCGCGGGCGCTGCCGCTGCCCATGCCACAGTGTGTGGCCGCCACGGTTGCTCCTGCCCCCGTGCCTGGTTGTGGCTGCTGCTCGCGAGCTGGCCGGCTGCTGAATTCGGATGCGGACGCTCCCCCTCCAGCGCCGAAGGGGCAGAAGTGGAGGCTGAGGTGTGGGTCCCGTGTGCAGCTTACCGTATATGACAAACGGCTTGAGATTTTTGTGCCACATCATCACTTATAGCAGGCCCCATCTGTCAGAAACGTTGTTAACATGTGTTTAGTGAGCTTATCAGTGTTTTCTGAAAACTGTCAGCACAATGATGGTAGTTTTTTGAAGAAAAAAACGAAAGGCGGTTGATTTCTGAATTAGGCTCCCCAATTGTGGTGATTTTTTGCAATTTACTCGCTTGAGCATATTCATTCGAGATCCCCATTTATTAATTAATGTCTTATACCCAAAATTATTATCTAATGCCAAATACAGCAAAGAATACAAAGTTAGAGACTAATCATACAGAACAAAATCACCGTGCATGTGAACGAATAATACGAAAATAGATAGATATTACCTTGGTCTATCTTTTCTTCAATTGCAACATCTGCAAAATGGGCCTTCAAATCTCAGTCAAATGTGACTATTTTTCATACTTTACACATATGCTAAGGCCAACTCCACCGCGCGACCCCATCTTGTCCGGGTGCGTCCTTGAGGTATAACGGACGAATAGCGCGGCCCAACGCGCGGCCCCAAACGGACAAATGTCCGGATTCCGTCCGTTTTCGACCCATCCCCGGCCCAAACTTGCGTCGAGTTTGGGGTGAAACGGACATCGTGCAGACGGGCTCGCCGCACGCCCTTGTCCCCCCTGGCCCGCGTGTCGAGGACACAAGTAGTCCCATTCGATTCCAACGCCTCCACCCCCTCTCCCGCCCCGCCCCATCGACGGCGTCGCCGCTATTCTCCGGCCACCTCCTCAACGCGCAGCCCCCGGACATCCATAGCAAACCACGTCTCGACATGGCCGCCACCACGCCCGCTGCTTTCGCCATAGTTTTGGTCGTCGATCGGAGAAAGTTTGGTCGTCGTTGTCGTAGCCAGCGGCAGGACCGCAGGCGACGCACCACGGCGGGCACGGCAGCTTCCGACAAGTGCTCCAGAGCGGCCGGTAGCCGGCCGCCAACCACCCCTGCATCATGTTGGGGAACGTAGCAGAAATTCAAAATTTTCCTAGTGTCACCAAGATCTATCTATGGAGAAACCAGCAACGAGGGGAAAGAGAGTGCATCTACATACCCTTGTAGATCGCTAAGCGGAAGCGTTCAAGAGAACGAGGTTGAAGGAGTCGTACTCGTCCTGATCCAAATCACTGGAGATCCTAATGCCGAACGGACGGCACCTCCGCGTTCAACACACGTACAGCCCGGTGACGTCTCCCATGCCTTGATCCAGCAAGGAGAGAGGGAGAGGTTGAGGAAGACTCCATCCAGCAGCAGCACAACGGCGTGGTGGTGATGGAGGAGCGTGGCTATCCTGCAGGGCTTCGCCAAGCACCACGGGAGAGGAGGAGTAAGAGAGGTAGGGCTGCACCAAGAGGGAGAGATTCTCGTGTGTTGGGCAGCCCCCAGACCTCTAGTATTTATAGGGGGAGGGGAGGGGCTGCGCCCCCTCTAGGGTTCCCTCCCCAGGGGTGGCGGCAGCCCCCAGATCCCATCTGGGTGGCGGCCAGAAGGGGAGAGGGGGGAGGCGCACCCAGGGTGGGCCTTAGGGCCCATCTGCCCTAGGGTTTGCCCCCTTTCCCCACTTCCTGCGCCTTGGGCCATATTGTGGTCTATGTATTCACACGTGTATTACGATTTCCAGATAATACAGTTATAGCATGAATAAAAGACAATTATCATGAACAAGGAAATATAATAATACTTTTATTATTTCCTCTAGGGCATATTTCCAACAGTCTCCCACTTCCACTAGAGTCAATAATCTAGTTCACATCGCCATGTGGTTAACACTCACAGGTCACATCGCCATGTGACCAACATCCAAAGAGTTTACTAGTGTCACTAAACTAGTTCACATCATCATGTGATTAAGACTCAATGAGTTTTGGGGTTTGATCATGTTTTGCTTGCAAGAGAGGTTTTAGTCAACGGGTTTGCAACATTCAGATCCGTATGTACTTCGCAAATCTCTGGGTCATATTGTAAATGTTGCTTCCACGCTCCACTTGGATCTATTCCAAATGGTTGCTCCACTATACGTATCCGGTTTGCTACTCAGAGTCATTCGGATAGGTGTTAAAACTTGCATCGACGTAACCCTTTATGCCGAACTCTTTATCACCTCCATAATCGAGAAACATGTCCTGATTTACTCCAAGGACAATTTTGACCGCCGTCCAATGATCCATTCCTGGATCATTCTTGTACCCCTTGACTGACTCATGGCAAGGCACACTTCTGGTGCGGTACACAACATAGCATACTATAGAGCCTACGTCTGAAACATAGGGGGCGACCTTCGTCCTTTCTCTCTTTTCTGCTGTGGTCGAGCTTTAAGTCTTAACTTCATACCTTACAACTCAGGCAAGAACTCTTTCTTTGACTGATCCATCTTGAACACCTTCAAGATCATGTCAAGGTATGTGCTCATTTTGAAAGTACCATTAAGCGTTTTTGATCTATCATTATAGATCTTAATGCTCAATGTTCAAGTAGCTTCATCTAGGTTTTCCATTGAAAAACACTTTTCAAATAACCCTATATGCTTTCTAGAAATTCTATATCATTTCTGATCAACAATATGTCAACAACATATACTCATCAGAAATTCTATAGTGCTCCCACTCACTTCTTTGGAAATACAAGTTTCTCATAAATTTGTATAAACCCAAAATCTTTGATCATCTTATCAAAGTACATATTCCAACTCCGAGATGCTTACTCCAGTCCTTAGAAGGATCGCTGGAGCTAGCATACCTTTTAGCATCCTTAGGATCGACAAAACCTTTCTGATTTTATCACATACAACCTTTCCTTACAAAACTGGTAAGCAAACTCGTTTTGACATCCATCTGCCAGATTTCATAAATGCAGCTAATGCTAACATGATTCCGACGGACTTAAGCATCGCTACGGATGAGAAAATCTCATCGTAGTCAACTCCTTGAACTTGTGAAAAACTCTTCACCACAAGTCGAGCTTCATAGACGGTGACATTACCATCCACGTCCGTCTTCTTCTTAAAGATCCATTTATCTCAATGGCTTGTCGATCATCGGGCAAGTCCACCAAAGTCCATGCTTTGTTCTGATACATGGATCCTATCTCGGATTTCATGACTTCTAACCATTTGTCAGAATTTGGGCCCACCATTGCTTCTCCATAGCTCGTAGGTTCATTGTTGTCTAGCAACATGACCTTCAAGACAAGATTATTGTACCACTCTGAAGCAGTACGCATCCTTGTCACCCTACGAGGTACGGTAGTGACTTGATCCGAAGTTTCATGATCACTATCATAAGCTTCTACTTCAATTTGTGTAGGTGCCACAGGAACAACTTCCTGTGCCCTGCTACACACTAGTTGTAGTGACGGTTCAATAACCATATCAAGTCTCCACCATCCTCCCACTCAACTTTTCGAGACAAACTTTTCCTCGAGAAAGGACCCGATTCAAAAAACAATCCCTATTGCTTTCGGATCTGAATTAGGAGGTATACCCAACTGTTTTGGGTGTCCTATGAAGATGCATTTTATCCGCTTTGGGTTCGAGCTTATCAACCTGAAACTTGTTCACATAAGCGTCGCAGCCCCAAACCTTTAAGAAATGACAGCTTAGGTTTCTCTAAACCATAATTCATACAGTGTCATCTCAACGGAATTACGTGGTGCCCTATTTAAAGTGAATGTGGTTGTCTCTAATGCCTAACCCATAAACTATAGTGGTAATTCGATAAGAGACATCATGGTACGCACCATATCCAATAGGGTGCAACTATGATGTTCGGACACACCATTACACTATGGTGTTTCAGGCGGTATTAATTGTGAAACAATTTTCACAATGTCTTAATTGCGTGCCAAAGCTCATAACTCAGATACTCATCTCTATGATCATATCATAGACATTTTATCCTCTTGTCACGATGATCTTCAAATTCACTCCAAAATTACTTGAACCATTCAATAATTCAGACTTGTGTTTCATCAAGTAAATATACTCAACATCTACTCGAATCATCTGTGAAGTAAGAACATAACGGTATTCACTGCATGCCTCAGCACTCATTGGAATGCACACATCAAAATGTGTTACCTCCAACAAGTTGCTATCTTGTTCCATCTTACTGAAAACGAGGCTTTTCAGTCATCTTGCCCATGTGGTATGATTTGCATATCTCAAGTGATTCAAAATCAAGTGAGTCCAAATGATCCATCTGCATGGAGTTTCTTCATGCATATAC
This sequence comes from Triticum timopheevii, assembly GCA_963921465.1. Lineage (NCBI taxonomy): Eukaryota > Viridiplantae > Streptophyta > Magnoliopsida > Poales > Poaceae > Triticum > Triticum timopheevii. The sequence goes on from OY997266.1 coordinate 658,189,097, forward strand.
ACCAATAGACATGGTTCGCATGTCTCAAACTTTTCAAAAACGAGTGAGTCCAAAGATCCATCAACATGGAGCTTCTTCATGCGTTTTATACCAATATGACTTACATGGCAGTGCCACAAGTGAGTGGTACTATCATTACTATCTTATATCTTTTGGCATGAAAATGTGTATCACTACGATCGAGATTCAATAAACCATTCCTTAAAGTGCAAGACCATTGAAGGTATTATTCAAATAAATAGAGTAACCATTATTCTCCTTAAATGAATAACCGTATTGCGATAGACATAATCCAATCATGTCTATGCTCAATGCAAACACCAAATCTCGATGGTAGAGGGAGCGTGCGATGCTTGATCACATCAACCTTGGAAACTCTTCCAACACATATTGTCAGCTCACCTTTAGCTAGTCTCCATTTATTCCGTAGCTCTTTTATTTCGAGTTACTAACACTTAGCAACCGAACCGGTATCTAATACCCTGGTGCTACTAGGAGTACTAGTAAAGTACACATTAACATAATGTATATCCAATATACTTCTATCGACCTTGCCAGCCTTCTCATCTACCAAGTATCTAGGGTAATTCTGCTCCAGTGGTTGTTCCCCTTATTACAGAAGCACTTAGTGTCGGGCTTGGGTTCAACCTTGGGTTTCTTCACTAGAGCAGTAGCTGATTTGCCGTTTCATGAAGTATCCCTTCTTGCCCTTGCCCTTCTTGAAACTAGTGGTTTCACCAACCATCAATAATTGATGCTCCTTCTTGATTTCTACTTTCGTGGTGTCAAACATCACGAATACCTCAAGGATCATCATATCTATCCCTGATATGTTATAGTTCATCACGAAGCTCTAGCAGCTTGGTGGCAAGTGACTTTGGAGAAACATCACTATCTCATCTGGAAGATCAACTCCCACTCGATTCAAGTGATTGTTGCACTCAGACAATCTGAGCACAAGCTCAACGATTGAGCTTTTCTCCCTTAGTTTGCAGGCTAAGAAAATCGTCGAAGGTCTCATACCTCTTGACATGGGCACGAGCCTGAAATCTCAATTTCAGCCCTCGAAAACATCTCATATGTTCCGCGACGTTTCGAAAACGTCTTTGGTGCCTCAACTCTAAACCGTTTAACTGAACTATCACGTAGTTATCAAAACGTGTATGTCTGATGTTCGCAACATCCACAAACGATGTTTGGGGTTCAGCATGCTGAGCGGTGCATTAAGGACAAAAGCTTTCTACTGTCCGCATAATCGCTACTGTCAACTTTCAACTATATTTTCTCTAGTAACATATCTAAACAGTGGAACTAAAGCGCGAGCTTACGACATAATTTGCAAAGATCTTTTGACTATGTTCAGGATAATTAAGTTCATCTTATGAACTCCCACTCAGATAGACATCCCTCTGTTCATCTAAGTGATTACATGATCCGAGTCAACTAGGCCGTGTCCGATCATCACGTGAGACGGACTAGTCATCATCGGTGAACATCTTCATGTTGATCGTATCTACTATACGACTCATGCTCGACCTTTCGGTCTCCGTGTTCCGAGGCCATGTCTGTACATGCTAGGCTCTTCAAGTTAACCCTAAGTGTTTCGCGTGTGTAAATCTGTCTTAACCCGTTGTATGTGAACATAAGAATCCATCACACCCGATCATCACGTGGTGCTTAGAAGCGACGAACTTTAGCAACGGTGCACAGTTAGGGGAGAACACTTCTTGAAAATTTTGTAAGGGATCATCTTATTTACTACCGTCGTTCTAAGTAAACAAGATGCATAAACATGATAAACATCACATGCAATCAAATAGTGACATGATATGGCCAATATCATTTTGCTCCTTTTGATCTCCATCTTCGGGGCTCCATGATCATCATCGTCACCGACATGACACCATGATCTCCATCATCATGATCTCCATCATCGTGTCTTCATGAAGTTGTCTCGCCAACTTATTACTTCTACTACTATGGCTACCGGTTAGCAATAAAGTAAAGTAATTACATGGCGTTGTTCAATGACACGCAGGTCATACAATAAATAAAGACAACTCCTATGGCTCCTGCCGGTTGTCATACTCATCGACATGCAAGTCGTGATTCCTATTACAAGAACATGATCAATCTCATACATCACATATCATTCATCACATTCTTCTTGGCCATATCACATCACATAGCATACCCTGCAAAAACAAGTTAGACGTCCTCTAATTGTTGTTGCATGTTTTACGTGGCTGCTATGGGTTTCTAGCAAGAACGTTTCTTACCTACGCAAAACCACAACGTGATATGCCAATTGCTATTTACCCTTCATAAGGACCCTTTTCATCGAATCTGTTCCGACTAAAGTGGGAGAGACTGGCACCCGCTAGCCACCTTATGCACCAAGTGCATGTCAATCGATGGAACCTGTCTCACGTAAGAGTACGTGTAAGGTCGGTCCGGGCCGCTTCATCCCACAATACCGTCGAAACAAGATTGGACTAGTAACAGTAAGCATATTGAACAAAATCAACGCCCACAACTACTTTGTGTTCTACTCGTGCAAAGAATCTACGCAATAGACCTAGCTCATGATGCCACTGTTGGGGAACGTAGCAGAAATTCAAAATTTTCCTACGTGTCACCAAGATCTATCTATGGAGAAACCAGAAACGAGGGGAAGGAGAGTGCATCTACATACCCTTGTAGATCGCTAAGCGGAAGCGTTCAAGAGAACGAGGTTGAAGGAGTCGTACTCATCGTGATCCAAATCACCGGAGATCCTAGTGCCGAACGGACGGCACCTCCGCGTTCAACACACGTACAGCCCGGTGACGTCTCCCATGCCTTGATCCAGCAAGGAGAGAGGGAGAGGTTGAGGAAGACTCCATCCAGCAGCAGCACAACGGCGTGGTGGTGATGGAGGAGCGTGGCTATCCTGCAGGGCTTCGCCAAGCACCACGGGAGAGGAGGAGTAAGAGATGTAGGGCTGCACCAAGAGGGAGAGATTCTCGTGTGTTGGGCAGCCCCCAGACCTCTAGTATTTATAGGGGGAGGGGAGGGGCTGCGCCCCCTCTAGGGTTCCCTCCCCAGGGGTGGTGGCAGCCCCCAAATCCCATCTGGGTGGCGGCCAGAAGGGGAGAGGGGGGAGGCGCACCCAGGGTGGGCCTTAGGGCCCATCTGCCCTAGGGTTTGCCCCCTTTCCCCACTTCCTGCGCCTTGGGCCCTGTGGGGGGGCGCACCAACCCACCTGGGGCTGGTCCCCTCCCACACTTGGCCCATGCAGCCGGGTTGGTGGTCCCACTTGGTGGACCCCCGAGACCCTCCCGGTGGTCCCGGTACGTTACCGGAAAAAACCCGAAACCTTTCCGATGACCAAAACAGGACTTCCAATATATAAATCTTTACCTCCGGACCATTCCGTAACTCCTCGTGACGTCCGGTATCTCATCCAGGACTCCGAACAACATTCGGTAACCACATACAAAACTTCCTTTATAACCCTAGCGTCATCGAACCTTAAGTGTGTAGACCCTACGGGTTCGGGAGACATGTAGACATGACCGAGACGTTCTCCGGTCAATAACCAACAGAGGGATCTCGATACCCATGTTGGCTCCCACATGTTCCACGATGATCTCATCGGATGAACCACGATGTCAAGGACTCAGTCGATCCCGTATACAATTCCCTTTGTCCAACGGTATTGTACTTGCCCGAGATTCGATCGTCGGTATACCGATACCTTGTTCAATCTCGTTACCGGCAAGTCTCTTTACTCGTTCCGTAACACATCATCCCGTGATCAACCCCTTGGTCACATTGTGCACATTATGATGATGTCCTACCGAGTGGGCCCAGAGATACCTCTCCGTTTACACGGAGTGACAAATCCCAGTCTCGATCCGCGTCAACCCAACAGACACTTTCGGAGATACCTGTAGTGCACCTTTATAGTCACCCAGTTACGTTGTGACGTTTGATACACCCAAAGCACTCCTACGGTATCCGGGAGTTACACGATCTCATGGTCTAAGGAAGAGATACTTGACATTGGAAAAGCTCTAGCAAACGAACTACACGATCTTTGTGCTATGCTTAGGATTGGGTCTTGTCCATCACATCATTCTCCTAATGATGTGATCCTGTTATCAACGACATCCAATGTCCATAGCCAGGAAACCATGACTATCTGTTGATCACAAAGAGCTAGTCAACTAGAGGCTTACTAGGGACATATTGTGGTCTATGTATTCACACGTGTATTACGATTTCCGGATAATACAGTTATAGCATGAATAAAAGACAATTATCATGAACAAGGAAATATAATAATACTTTTATTATTTCCTCTAGGGCATATTTCCAACACGGCCTCTTTGCCACCACGGCCGCAAGGTGTTCGACACTTTGCCCACAAAGGTATGGACAGTGGAGATGAGTTTTTCTTCCACCACTTCATTTGTCCATCGGACGACTTGTCGTCGGATGATGAAGATCTTGTGGTGGTTGCACTGGTGGTATTCAACGGCAGCTTCCTTGGTACAGGGGGTCAATCCCTTGCTGTGCTCCTAACCTGAACCACAACAGGGAGAGAGGCGACGCCCTGCTCTATGCCGATACTTTGCGAACACCCCGCTCTTCAAGTCGGATAAATTCCGTCGCCGTTTTCGTATGGCAAGGCATGTGTTCAATCGTATTCGAGAGGGAGTGGTTGCTCACGACCCATACTTTGAGTGCAAGACGGATGCCCTTGGCAAGCTTTGATTCTCCTCTTACCAGAAATGCACCGTGGCCATCCGCATGCTTGCATATGGAATTCCAGGCGATCTGGTGGATGAGTATGTGCGTATGAGTGAGACAATATGTCTGATGTCACTATACAAGTTTTGCCAGTCTGTGATCGAGGTGTTTGGCCCTGAGTACTTGAGGCAGCCAACTGTCGCTGATACAGAGAGATTGTTGGCGATCAACGCAGCTACAGGCTTTCCAAGCATGCTTGGCAGCATAGATTGTATGCACTGGGAGTGAAAGAACTGTCCATTTGCTTGGCAGGGCCAGTACAAGGGGCATGTCAAAGCATGCACTGTCATATTAGAAGCGGTGGCTTCGCAGGATCTTTGGATATGGCATTCTTTCTTCAGCATGGCAGGTTCTCACAATGATATCAACATGCTGCAGCGTTCTCCAGTCTTCGCAAGGCTTGCAGAAGGCCACTCCCCACCTGTCAACTTTGAGATCTACAGCCACTAGTACAACAAGGGATACTACCTAGCTGATGGTATATATCCTCAGTGGTCAACTTTTGTGAAGACATTCTCGAAACCCCAAGGTGAGAAGAGAAAGAGATTTGACCAAACGCAAGAGAGTGCTAGAAAGGATGTGGAACGTGCTTTTGGTGTGCTTCAATCCCGATGGGATATAGTTCGAAACCCTGCACTGTCATGGGATGAAAGGAAGCTTTGGGAGGTGATGACTGCTTGTGTGATCATGCACAACATGATCGTCGAGGACGAGCATGATGACAGTATCTTCGACCAAGGATTTGATTATCAAGGTGAAAATGTTGAGCCCCTACACCAAGAACCAACCACGTTTGAACAGTTTGTCCAATTCCATCGTGAGCTGCGTGATTGGCACACTCATTTGGATCTTCAAAATGATTTGTTGAGCACGTGTGGGATCACATTGGCAACCAATAGATGTATTGGTTCATTTTATGTTCATTCAAGACAATTTTGATTTGGTTGTAAAACTATTTTGTTAGAGACAATTTTGATTGGGTTGTAAAAGTATTTTTATTTTGAAACAATTAATATTTGGACGTGCAAACTTGTTTTGATATAAAAATATGGGCATTTTTGGCCCTGGCGGACAGGATGGGCAAACGGATGCGCCGCGCGCTGGGCGCACGGCCAACGCATCTCAGGACAGGCCCGGATACAACCCCATTGCCCTACCCAAACGGACGAAATCCGGACAAGACAAAGTCCGTTTGGGGTCGCACGGTGGAGTTGGCCTAACGCAGAATAGAGAGCGAGCAGCCAACGAGTGAATGAGGTGCCGATGGAGTGAACTTATTTTATACCGCATGGAGGGAGTGTCGGCATAAACGGACAACAGCCACCAACCGGCAGCGTAGTGCGCTGTCTCGTTGCCGTGAACATCACCTGTTGCACGCGATGTCGCATCGCCAGCAACAAATGGTGCCGCCACAATCGCAGCAGGGCCCACCAGCCCCCGACCTTTCGGTTGCAGTTGCCACGACGCGGAAAAGAGCATGGTTAATAATATAGCCAACTGCTGGTTATAAGGTGTTGTCATATCATTTATAGCCAACACATATAGTTACTTATACAATAAGGTTAGCTATAAGTTTGGCTATAAGATTAGTATTTTTTTTCATCTTCTCTCTATCTCTTTTCTCGCATTTATTGCATCTGCCTTAGAAACACGCATATAACCAGGCTCTTGCATGAGAGCCTACTCTCTTTGCTTTTTCATGTCTCTCTTCTCCACATAGCGGCGGGTTTCATGTAGTTTTTTCAATTGCGCTCAGGGGTGCGGTTGTGTAGGTGGTCCAATATGTCGAAAAGCCACAAGTGGCAGATGGTTGAGCTAATGACCCGAGACGTGCATCATAGGCAGAAGCAGATCTCAAGGTCATCAGAAGAATCGGTTACTTGAGCAACGTATGTGCTAGAGCAGGGCAGACAACTTATGGAATCCGGCTTCTCCCTGCCTATTGAGAAGTAGACAAAAAGGTCAACACCTAGATTCACAAGTCAAAAGCATCTGATCCAACCCGTACGTACATAAACACACATGTGGAGAAGGAAGATTTTTTTTTTTTTGAATTTTCACCGGGGGAGGAAGGGGAGCCCCTGCACCACCTGAATTATATTCATTTGCCTATAAGGCTTTGCAGCCTTTTTGCAAGATGGGTTCAAATGAACCAGAATTACAGGGGGACACAGAAGAAGAGATAAAGCAAAAACAGAATACTCCAAACATACAAACAGGGGAGAACAAAAAGGGAAAACACATCCCAGCACAACACAAAGCACCACCAATGTGATCGAACGGCATTGGCCAGCCGAACCAAGCCAAGACACTGCACCATCGACGCAATCGAAAGGCTTCACGCATCCGAGAGTGCACAACGCCACAACACCACCTGTGCCGGGGGTGCATTCGAAAGGTCACGCGAGGCCGAGACGACGCCACGGCGCCTATGTGCCACAGGCGAAGTCAGCATCGCCAAGCAAACAAGACCATGACACTGCACCGTCGACGCAATCGAAAGGCTCCGCGCATCCGAGACTGCACAACGCCGCGACACCACCTGTGCCGTGGGACACATTCGAAAGGTCACGCGAGGCCGAGACAGCGCCACGGCACCTGTGCGCCACCGCCGCTGTCGCTTGGCATCACCTAGCAGAGAACACACTCAGGAGTGCAGGAGCAAGAACACGAGAAGAACACCCCCCGAAGAAGAGCTCAAACCACCGTCGACCCCAACCCGGCCGCACCACCACCATCCAACCGCCAACACAAACACCTCAACGCGGCCAAAGGCATGGCCACGCCAAGATCACGAAGACAGAGCACCACCTCTCCACTGCTAACGCCCACACGGACCGCCAACGGGACCACCTCAAGCCACTGGTCACCCTAGCCAAGGCAAGCTCAAAGACGAAGCCCCAAGCGGGAGTGTGACGTTGAGCGCCACCATCGCCCGATCCGGGAGACCCAAGATCCAAAGTTTCCTCCGGAGCAATTTAGGAGGGAAGACGAGCACCAGCAGCACGACGCCTTCAGCAAGGATACGGCGCCCACAGGCACCGCCGTCGTTGGCTCCAACCGAAACCGGAGCCCGGCTTTATGCCGGCAGTGTCACGACCCCCAACCTGCAGCCTGCTAGCCAAACCAACACACCAGCAAGAGCACTCGCAGCCTGACCACGGAGCAGAGGCCGCCGCACCATGCGAAGCCTCCAGATCGGGAGAGCGAGCATAGCTCGATCCAAAAGGCAGCGAGAGCTGCACCTGCATCACGCCGAGTCCGCCGCACACCTCGTGCGTAGAAGCCCAGCGCACTCACCACACCAATCCCGAGGTCCAGCTCACCAGAGAGAGCAGGAATCGGCAGATCCGTTGCAGAAGACAGCACACGCCCAGGCCCGCCGCGGCCGTCCAAGCCGAGGCAGATGGCTCCGCCGCAGCCCCACGCCGCCCTCACGGCCAGGGGAACGACCAGCCGCCACGAACGCCGTGAGGCACCGCAGGCAGCGGCCCAACCCGCCGGATTGGGAGGCGAAGCGCATCGCGCGGGCCAAGATGGCCGGAGCACGGGACGCCCACCCCCCGCTGCAAGCACCGCCGCCCTCCCACCGCCACGGAGCACGAACGGCGCGCGCGGAGGAGCGCCGCGCCGCCGCTGCCGCCCGAGTCCCCGCTTGCAGCCGGGCCGCTCCGGCGCGCCAGAGCCCCGCCGCCGCCGGATCCGCGTGGGGCTTTGCCCGGCGGAGGCTAACGGGCGGCGGCGAGGAGGGGGGAAGCAGGGGGGCGGCCGCTGTGGTGGCGAGATGCGCCGCCGCCCGAGTCACCCAGGGGAGGACGACGCGGGGGCCTCTTTTCCCTTCCAGAACTGACATATCATCGACCAAATGAACCCATTCCCCGAGAAGGAAGATGAAGAAAAACATACTGATAGATAGAAGATATTTTTACATAAACACGCATGTATTTGTGTAATATGGATGCATAACATGAGAGTATCAGTCTCATCTTGATGGGAAGTGGAAAACCATGAGCAATGTTAGCTGACAAGGTGGCAATATCGATTGAGCTAGCACTTGCACACGATGCAAACAGACCCAGGTACAAGATATTCAGCTATCTACACAAGTAATGTGCTGGCACGCAATCCTCAGAGCTAGATTTGGTGGATCGAGCATGTGAAATGATGAAATTCAAGGGCGCAGGTGATGCACGATTTTGAAACTTGTTCGAGTAAAATATGTACATGAATTTGAACAAAATTTTGCGAATTCATATGATGTTCATAAATTTTTATAAAATGTTCACAAAAATGAAAAATGTTTGCAAAATTTTTGGAAAATCACGAATATTTAAAAAACTTCTTTGGTTCAATAAATGTTTGCTGATTCCAAAAAAATTCATGAATTTGAAAAGTGTTCAGGAATTTTAAAAAAATCATCAAAACATTAAATTTTTCTTGAATTTCAAAAATTATTCCCAAAATTAAAAACTGTTTTTCATTTCAAAAAATGTTCATGAGTTTCAAAAAATCGAAAATGTGCGTGAATTTTTAAAAAATGTTCATGATTTCGTAAAAATGTGCATGAATTCAAAAGTTGTTCAAAAATTTGAAAGAAGTTTGCAAGAATGAAAAAGTAAAAGAAGAAAGAAAGGAAAAATAAGAAAAGAAAGAAAAAAGGAAAGGAAATAAAAGAAAATAAAATAAAACATCAAATAAAAGGAAATAAAAACCGGAAGAAAAGGCAAAAAAAAACGGCTTCTCAAAACGGGTGTCCAATAAATCCTGAATGGGCCGACCCAAAGACTGCATCGAACAATAGAGGAGTGCGTGCTGCTGCGTTGCTAGCGCATGACCTTTTTTTTAGAGGAGGCGTCAGAATAGAAAAAAAAGTTGCAGGTGTACGGCCTGGTTGTCTTCCTGGGCCAACAAGCCCAAGCCCAGGTCGTGCCCGCGCCAAGCGATGCGCCGCCGCCAACCGCCGCGACTGATTCCGGTGGTCCCCGGCGTTCCACGCTGCGCTGCTCTCGTTCCCGAGCTCGCCTCTGCCGGCTCGACCATCTCGGCCGGCTGGGTTCACTGCTCTGTCTCCTCGCTGCTTTGCCGAGTCGTGCCCATCGTCGTCATCTCCGGCGAATTGGACAAGCGTCAGCACAAGGTTTAACTTCTGAGATCTGTTCATCCTGGCTAGTTATCCTGCTTCTCTGTCATAAGGTTTGTCCTGAACAATTGAGCAAGGTGAGGCCGACAACAAGATCATCGACGTCTGCGCCGATGAACCCGAGTACGCCACTTCAACGACATCTAGGAGCTCCCCACCGCCTCCCCGAGATGAGGCGATTCTTCGAGCAATGTAAGTCGTACCACTTGCAATGTTTTTAACTTCTTTCCTTTTTTCGAAATGAAAGGTAGATTTCATTCTACCTTTTATATTTCAAAACAGGTTGCAATGTTTTTAACTGACCAGTTCGAATGCTTTATTTAAGACTGACACCTACTAACAGTGCATCCTGAGAAAAGTAACCACATGGAAAACTCTTGCTAACATGTTTCTTTGATTGGGGTTCAGAAAAGAAGAACGAGAACAAGGAGGTTGCTTCATGATGTCGGAAAACGCTTATGAGGCCATCCAGCATTCCATGTCAGTTCTCCTTCCTCCTCTGACTACATGTCGTTTCTACATTTATGTCAAAACGTGAACAATCAGCAGACCATTCGCACTGCACTGACGATGGGGCATCATTTTCCTTTTTCAGGGATCCTTATGCTACTTAACATTGTGGAAGGCCTGAGAAGATAGGAGGATGCTGCCTGATGGATGATGATCAGGTGGTGCCTTGCACTTGTCGCAGGATCGATGTTGACGAAAAAAATTACCCCATAAACATACGTACTTTTTTGTGTTACCTACCTACATATACACATACTAGTTTATGATCGAGCTACAGCTCATCTTAAGCCAGCCTTGAATTAAGACAGTACTACTAGCCAGGTAAGATAAAGAAGGCATTCTTTTTCCGACTACCTTATGTAGTACTCCCTCCGTTCCGAATTACTTGTCTTCGATTTGTCTAAATATGGATGTATCTAGCACTAAAATGAGTCTAGATACATCCGTATCTAGACAAATCTAAGACAAGTAATTCAGAACGGAGGGAGTACGATTTAATGACTGAATACAAGATGTCGGTATATCTTTCCCCTCGTTGCAAATTCTCTGCTGAATCATTTATTTTATCGCATAAGCCCAACAGTAAATGCTGTTACCAGACCGAGCCACGAGTTAGAAAATGGGTTCCCTAGGTTACCGAAGCAGATTTGACAAAAAGAAATATTTGCTTGTCTATAGTGATATTACCATACAAGGTAAGAATGTGCTCAGTTCTCTTCCCCATTTCCGTTGCAACTTCCAAGTTCAGACCATCTCACCAGTAACACATGTTCTCTATAGAAGAAGCATTCAACATGTGAAGTACCATGAATGATTGTGGTGTGGTGCTGAGTGTTGTGGGTTTCCAAATCACTTCAGTAAAGTCAGTCAAGGACGTGCTTGCCAATGGAAGGAACAAGGCAATTAGGTATTTTACTAACCAGTAGCTCTTGTGTACAATTTTTCTGGCTACATTGGCATTTGGATTAGGTTACAGGTTTAGACATTTGGAGGAAATTTTATCTACAGTGTGCGACTTTACATAGACGCCCAGTTGGTCTGGCTCTTGGAGCCAATACTTTATTTCAGAGTTCTAACCAGTTAGCATGTGTGTTGTAGTGCCACTCCCTTAGAGCATCTCCAGCCGTTGCCCCCCACGGGGCGCCTAAAATCGCTACTTGGGGGCGAGCCGGCGCAAAAAAACGGCCTGGGGCGAGTTGCCTCCCAGTTGCCGGCCCCAGGGCCGCCCCCAGGCGTGTCTAATTTTTTCAAAAAAAAATGTTCGGCGAAGTTCGGTTAAACACGGCTAAATTTCGGCAAACTTTGGCATATATTACATGTTCGCGACGCGTTTACATAGCAAATATAACTAAAAAAAGAAATCTCTAAACGCGGAGTAGTCGCCGTCGTCGTCGCCGTCCTCGCTGTCGTCGTCGGCCTTCTCCACCTTGACGCGACCGTCCCTACTGCACCCCTGCCCGGAGTCGCCATGGCGGAAAGGTGCCGGCGGCGGCGGCGCGTCATCATCGCTGTCGTCGAGGACGACGACTCCTCCTTCTTCGCGGCCCCGGCAGCGCTGCTCGAAGCGCCGCAGTGCGGCGACCTGGCGCTCCCTCTCCATACTGAGGAAGTCCTTGCGCGCCCATTTCAGGGCCACATCGTCGTCGAGCTCCACCTCGTCGGGCTCCGTCTTCACAGCGGGGAGCCCCGGCTCCGTTTTCACCGGCGCGAGCCCGGGCTCCGTCTTCGGCTTGACGAAGCACGGAGGAGCCGACGAGGGGGCGCGCCGGCCGCCTTCGTTGATGACGATGCCGGCGTTGCGAGTGCGCCGGCCGAGCGGCATCTCCGCCACGGGCTTGGCCTTGACGCCGAGCAGCGCCGGAGAGCCAGAGGAGTGGGTAGAAGATCGCGACGAGGAGGAGGAAGACAATGAAGAGACGAACCTCCTGGGCAGCAATTGCCCGGCGCGTCGGCGGTGGGCCGGGGCTGGGGCCGCCGGGGGAGGGTATGCCAGTGGCGGCTCGTTGCCGCCCTCAAGGTGCGCCAGCACGACGTCGAGCGTGCGGCCGGGGACGCCCCACCACACGCGGCGGCCCTCGTTGTTCTTCATGCTGCCTACCACCGATGCCCCGTTGGTGGACGCCAGCCTCTGCTCCTGACGGCGCTCGAAGTACGCCGCCCATGCCGAGTGGTTGTCGGCGGCGTACTGGGGGAGGGCGCGTTGCTCATCGGTGAGGGAGGCGCGCGCGAGCTCGACCTCGTCGGCGAAGTAGGCGGTCAACGGCGGAACGGGCACTCCCCCGTTGCTGAGCCGCCACCCCGACAGCCCGGCGCGCATGTCCGGCGCCGCCAGGATGTTGGCCTCGAACAGGAGCCACGACTCCTGTTCGCGGAGCGAGCGGCGGCCGAAGCCGTTGGCCGCTGCCTCGTCGCCGGGGAAGCGTTCGGCCATTGGGGGTTGTCGGAGTGAGGGAGGGCTTGGAGGCAGCGCACGGGAGAGGGAGAGGGAGGGCTCAGTGGCGGCGGGGCACGACAGAGGGAGAGGGCTCGGCGGCTAGGGCTGGTGCGGCCTGAGGCGAGGGAGGGCGCCGGCTTATATAGCCACGCCCGTGTGTACGTGTGGCGGGAGGGGAGGCGACGCCGCGCCGCCCCGTGACGCGCTGCGCGTGAGGAACCAATGGCAATGCTGACCGGCGGCGGCAGCGTGGCAGCTTTGGCATTGATTCCCGCGGGAACCGAGGCGATGAGGGCGACGAAGCGCCCGTCTCGCTGACTCGGCAGGCCCGCGGCTGCTTCGCGCCAAAACCACTCGCCCGGCGCCCCCGGGCGCCCCCCCAGCACGCCGGGTTCGGTCTGGATCCGCCGGCGCTGATTTCGGCCCAGGCCGGCGAAAATCAGGCTGTTGGAGATGCGACTGGGCCGTTTTTTGGGAGCCGGCGCGAAAAAATCATCTGGGGACGCCGTTTTGGGGGCGCGGCTAGAGATGCTCTTAGGTTCAGTGTGTTTCTTTGATTAGGAAAACCAGGCAAGAAAAATGAGAATAACAAGGTGGCTGATTTCCTGCCTAAAAATACTGTTTATCAGGCCATTTTCTCAACTATTCTAGTTAAATCCAAATTATATGCATTGGTGCAGATATGACATCATTGTTTTACAGGAAACTTTATGCTACTTACAGCGTAGAGAGCCTAAGTGTAAAACTGCTTGATGAATGAAGATATGATGCTCTGTCACTCACTTGAGGAAGTTAACAAAGATGTGAGAGAAATAACATTATATGCATATACTCCCTACGTTGCGCATATACTTCAGAAAGCACGCGTATCCAGCCGGATACTGCCCCGACCCCGATACTCAGATACTGCCCCGATACGTATCCTATAAGCATCCCTTGATTTTTTTGATTTTAAAAAAAGAAAATAATGTTTGATACTTCTACGATACTTTTTGGATACCTGAAACCCCTCGTTCAACGTGAAATCCCCTCAATAGTAAAGGCGCACCTTTTGAAGATACCCAACATGGATGTGAGTTCATACCAAAACATGACGGTCAATGTTCTTGTTCAATTGAAAGGTGAGCAAGAGAGAGTCGATGCACTGATTGAAAAAACAAACCCAGGAAAATACCACTGCCAATTAATGAAAGTGGACCAAAGTGCAAGAAAACAAATGGAATAATCCTATTGAGGCATGCTTTGACTTAGAAGCTCTATTTTGTTTCGAATATTTTTAATATTTAATATATGTAATATCTATATATAAACGTATCCCCGTATCCATGTTTTCAGAAAATTGGCGTATTGGGCGTATCCCCATATCGCGTATCTGATACATATCCAAGTATCCGTGCAACATAGAGATTGACTGGTTGAGCTAAACTTGAGATGTTCCAAAATTATTTTTGTCCACTGGGAATCTCTACTGAATCATGTGTGTTCATAGAAATTCAACTCTATGTTAGCAAAGTTGCCCAAATTAAGCACAATTTACAGATATGCATTAAGTAAAATTGCCGAAGATAAGCTGTAGTTTACAGACCCATTGGCACTCTGAATATCTAGGATATGCCATGCTTGCTGCAAACATACATAGTGCCCTTCTGGATAGAGAGCTGTTTTCCCTAGGACTTGATGCCATATTCAAGTTTTAAGGCCAGGCCATCCAATCCAGAGCTAATGTTGACCTAAAACAAAAAAATGAATAAATTCATGTATTAGAACAAGAGGATTAGCTGACTGCTTAGGTCAGGTGTTCCTCTGTTTTTCAGTTATTAACATTCAGGATGCTACAGGCAATGCAAGCTAAAAAAGAATCAGGCAAGGGACTTGGGTGAGGACGGGGGAGTTTTTTCAGGAGGTGGCTGTGGTGCCTCCTAAGTTGCTCAAGAGTGACCCGGGAGGCAGCTAAGTTATCCCATTTACCACTATTTTATATTTTATTCAGATTCAATTTTTGTAAAGGATATTTTAAGAACCATTCTTATCAATCATGGCTACGTAGGTTTTTGTGCTAGATAGTTGTTCTTGTTGGATACAGTACTGCCATAATATATGACTTTTGAGGGACACAGCTATTTAAAGCTAAAGGAAAAGGAAATGTGAGGACTGCAGGGCACAAGATGCATGTCAAGAAAGGAATAAAGAAATAAAGAGAAACGTAAGGAAAAAACATGTCAAGAACGGAATAAAGAAATAAAGAGAAAGGTAACGGATCACTAACATACCGTTATGCATACTACTCTCTCTGTTCCTAAATACTTGTCTTTCTAGACATTTCAAATGACTACTACATACGGATGTATGTAGACATATTTTAGAGTGTAGATTCACTCATTTTGCTCCGTATGTAGTCGCTTGTTAAAATGCCTAGAAAGACAAGTATTTAGGAACGGAGGGAGTATTAGTTAGTTGGTACTAGTAAGGAAAGAACTGTCTAAGACGGCGAACATAAACAAGTCTAGCTGGGAGTAGAAGCAGGGAAATTGTGGCCTTCAGCCCTATCCTCATTGTTTTACAACAGGACCAGAGGTGGGTAAAATCAAAACTACTTACGCGTGGCCATTTTGCGGAGATTGTTCTTCACCAGGCAGCGAGTATCCTCCCTGAGATAGTCAAAGATAAAGGCGGAAAAAAGATAGACGAGTCCCCCAGCATGGAGTGTCAGAAATAGCCAATATCCTCCCTGGAGGCTGCACCCCAAGCAGACAAAGATCCCACTCAGATCGAAAACAGGATTGATGTGTGCTTCCTATAAATACACAAGTCTCTTATCTGAGTATCATCTGACAGCTTGCACCGTTTTAGAGTGGGTGTTCAGAAAGGATGGAGTTAAGCGAAAAACATGTGAATATAAGTAGGTTGCGCAGGGTTAATTAGCCTCCAAACGATATTGATTAGAATAATGCTAAGCTGGCAGCACCGCATTTCTTTCTGATGCATCGACATGAGACAGCTAGCAGTAAGGCAAAGCATAAACTCCAGACAGAGCATCTTTACTAGCTCACCGTCCATTCCCCGTGAAGCAAACCTCGAATCAAGGTACAAATGTGTGCTTCGCTCGGAAGCTTCAGAAGAAAAGCATTTTCCATATATCTTCTTGATATAAGCTGTGTTTTCCATTTTTGATAATGCACATGTGCGCGTCGATCCTGTCGTCACTTGTCTATCCTCGCAACTAGGGACCAATTCTTTGCATCTTGTCTAGTGTTATGATACTGATCTATTTTTTGAGGGAATAAAAATTATCGTGTAATGAAAGTTTTCTTGAGGCAATTTCCTTTATAATAGTGATCTGTTGGATCATGGTGCAGGAATATTTCCTTCCCATATGTATACCTCTAGTACAAAGGTACAATTAATAAAACAGTGCCGTTACAGAACACCTAGCCTGTTAGAAATGAATCTCATCCCGTATCTGCCAGATCCAGAAGGATATTACTTTCAATTCTTCCCCCATTTATCAGTTAATTTCATATACTGTATGAGATTGTTCCATTCTTGAAACAGTAATATGTCTTATTTATGCCAAAAAGCAGTACAGGATCCTTGTTCCGTCGCTTCCAGTAAAGTCTTGTGCCTACAATATATAAAGTTTGGCTTCCACTCGGCGACTCAGGTGTTATTGCAATCAAGACAAGGTTCTGCAGCTATGTTGTTTTGAACAGGGAGGGGGAGTTTTTTCAGGACGTGGTGGTGGTGCCTCCGGAGTCGCTGCAGAGCGACCCTGGAGGCGGCTAGGTTCGTTCCAATTATCATTATTTTATATTTTAGTCAGATTCAATTTTAATAGAATAAGAATACTTTAGGAAGCATTATTTTGTTGGTTACCATTGTTTATGGATCGCATCTGCGTAGGTTTTTGTGCAGGATGGTTGTTCTTGTTGGATAGCCACAATATATACTACCTTTTGTGGGACACAGCTATTTAAGCTAAAGAGAAAGGAAAAGCGGGGCTGCAAGGCACAAGATGCTTGTCAAGAAGGGAATAAAGAAATAAAGAGAAAGGTACGGAAAGATCAATGTCAAGAATGGAATAAAGAAATAAAGAGAAAGGTAACAGAACTGCATACCGTTATGTATGGCGTATATAAACAAGTCTAGCTGGGAGTAAATGCAGGAACATTGTGGCCTTGCTCCTTCCTCATCGTTTTGCAACAAGTCCCAACAATCACTTGGTGCTGGTAAGTCTTGCATTGTTCACATAATTACTCCCTCCGTTCCTAAATACTTGTCTTTCTAGAGATTTCAACAAGTGACTACATACGGTGCAAAATGAGTGAATCTACACTTTAAAATATGTCTACATACATCCGCACTTTGAGTTCATTTGAAATGCCTAGAAAGACAAGTATTTGGGAACGGAGGGAGTAGTTTTGATTGTTTTTATGCATTTAGCTCTGGCTCATTAAACTCGTGCATGTTTGGTGTGCCATTTTAATTTGCCTAGCTGCTTAATCTGTGTATCTATGCATAGTTATGCTAACTAGTGCATGCTTCAACATGTAAATCAGGCAGAAGATGGCTAATGATACAGAATGTTATCCTATCAAAAAGTGCTATCAGTTCAAAACTTTTAGCCATGGGGTAAATGCACAAGTGTGGCGCTCCAATGCACTCATGTCTGCCAACGCCATACTCGTCCTGATCATGGTGGCAATAAGTGCCTCCGGGCGGCACTATCGTCAGGTTGGAGTGACCCGCTTCCTCTTCCAGGGAGCTACGGCTATCTACCTTCCCATTGTCTCCTACGTCGCGTCCTCCATTGGCAACTACAACACAGAAGGCATGAATGTGTCTTGCTCTGGCGAACTCTACGTAGACATGTTCCTGACTTGGACGGTTCTTGCCCTAATTGTTGGAACCAATATAAGTGCAACCGTCGTTGTTGATGATGATGATGGTCAAAATCTCGGCCCCTCAATCGAGTTAGTCACTCGCGCAATCTGGACATCATATCTAGTATTCTACTATTCAAATTATATGATTTTGTCACCCAGCGGCATCCGCAATGGTGACTTCAGCATAAGTGAGTACCTTTGGAACTTCCCCATTGTCCTATGTGCTCTTAGTTTGGTAAAAATCACACTCAAATTCTATGCATTTGAGAAGGCAAGAAGGTCTTTCGCTCTTGGGCGCAACTCTCGTCTTGTTCCTGGGTATATGGAACAATTACTAGGAAATAGCCACCAAGCAGTTGTAGATGAGTTGATCCCGCCACTTATTGTTATGGGCGAAGAGAAGCAGGAAATTGTGGAAACACCTCATGGGTATACCATCAAGCAGAAGAAGAACAGCTTGGTCACCATTGATACTGTTTGGCGAATGGTGACCGACAACGACATCCTTTTGGGTCGTCAGCTATGGCTTACAGATTTATGCCTTTCATTTGCATTATTCAAACTTCTTAAACATCAGCTCACCAAGTGTCGTCTTGTCATACTAGGCTCCACCAATGCGTTCAATTTTGTCCTAAATGTACTGCTTAACAAGAGAAATCCAGACACGGTCTTCAAAGTCATTGCAGATGAGGTATCATTTGTGCTTGATTCTTATTATTCATCCCTCCCAACTTCAAATTTTGGGCGGCTGCTTCCAGTTCTTAACATCATTGTCTCTCTCTCAATTATAACTTGGTGCTTGCTTTCCATGACGAAGACATTAATTCTAATCCAAAATTCATTTCTAGACTCTCAGATTCAATGCTACCTACCAAATTGCATTGTTATCTATCTATACTTCGGCAACTTCCTCTTTAGCTTCTTGCCCACATATTCCCTATTCGTAGCAGTTATACTTGCCGAGGCATGGGAGATCATATCCTACTTGTGCTCCAACTGGTTTAAGGTAACCCTGCTTTGTAGCTATGTAACTCATGTCTCTTGGCAACAATCTCCTCGCATGCAGAGATTACTTGGCCTTATTCTGAAGTTTAAGGTCAAGTTCCTAAAGAATTATTGGACCGATCAAATGGGTCAAATCTCATTAATGTCACACCTTCAGCGAAAAACATGTGCCTTTAGCCGACCGTTCTTTTGCTTCTCTGGCCTGAGCCCGAGGATGCAACATGTCAATGTATCATCAGAGGTGAAGGCATCCATTATTGAAGCACTGAAAAGTAGCAATGGTTGCCTGAGCAAAGGCACCGCTGCCCTCCGGAACAACGGGATAAGCAATCATGTCCTCTGGGCATGCGAAGAACAAGACACATCCCATGTTATCCTTGTTTGGCACATCGCCACCGGCATCTTCGAAGCCAGGCATGTAGCTTCAACCGGGTTCTCAGCCAACAAGAAGACCGCAGTGCATCTGTCACGGTATTGTATCTATCTGTTGGCATCCACTCCTGACCTACTGCCACCTGATGAGGCATGGTCTAGTAAATTGTACAAGACTGTGAGAAAAGATATAAAGCTTGCTCTCACCAGTGGCAACATGTCAGTGGAATATGGCAGCATGGTAGATCTCCTTGGTGAGGAATCCATGCATGATGTGGTGAAAAGAGGAGCAAGGTTGGGAAAGCAGTTGGTGGAGTTTGTTCTTGATGAGGAGACGGGCTGGCGCATCTTGGCTAGCTTCTGGTCTGAGTTGATCTTGTACATTGCACCCTCTCAAA
Source organism: Triticum timopheevii (assembly GCA_963921465.1). Lineage (NCBI taxonomy): Eukaryota > Viridiplantae > Streptophyta > Magnoliopsida > Poales > Poaceae > Triticum > Triticum timopheevii. Next base: position 658,208,636 of record OY997266.1, read on the forward strand.
ACATCAAGGCACATAAGAAGGCACGTGCCCATGGTACCGAGCTAGTGACACTCATCTGGGCCTTGCTCATGCACGCGGGGATCATCAACAGGCCGAACACTGAAGTTGTTGTTTAGGTTTGAAATAGTGTTGTGTTTCCTTTCGATGGATTGTCAGTTAATATTAAGTACTGGTGTGCTCGTACCTACGTGTGTATGATTTGCTTTGTGGTTATTTACATTGTATGGTGGGTCAACCCGGATGATGGCTGACTCACAATAATTGTTGTTATTAGTGTGCTCTTAGTGTGCATGATTATCTATGTGTTTTTGGTCTTATTGCTATCTGTCATGTACTGTCCAATGAGTATTAATGTGTTAATGTGTGGTAGATCAGCCCGAATGATTAACTGTTAATGCTTGGAATAATATATCGCTGACTTTCTTTGCATTGTCGCTTTGTGTTTTGAAGAGCTTTTGCTTAGCTTGGATTCCTGTGACAACTGATTCAGCAAAAATGGACTGATTCACAAAGCAGATGCCTGACCCCAATTGATTAGAAAATCCCCATCACTAGATATGAGGTAAATATTTTACCAACCTAGCCACAGGTTAGAAATAAATTTCCTATATTGGCAAAGCAGATTTGGCAAAAATGAATTTCCGCTTCTCTATAATAATATTGGCAAAGAAGATAAGATTGTGCTCCCCTGAGAAGTGGTCCATGTATATCAATCAAACTAGTAATGCATTTTCCCATCTCTTCTAAACATAAACCGTGTTTTCAATTTTCCCCATAATGCTCATCTGCAGGCCATGCAGTCCATTTCACAACTACGGATTAATTCTTCTAAGCATAAACTGTGTTGTCCTTTTTCATTTTTCCCATAAGACTGCTCCCCTGAGACTCAGAAGTGTGTTGTCCTTTTATCCATGGCATGCATCTGCAGGCAGACCGTGTTGTCAGTTGTCTATCTGAAATGGATCTCATCCCGTATCTGCCAGATCCCAGAAGCATACTGATTTCAGTTGTCCCCCCATTTTTCAGTTAATGCCATATACCCATGTATAAGATTGTTCCTTCTTGAAATAATGTGTCTTATGCCAAGAGGAGTCCAGTGTGTGCCCTTCGAGTAAAGGTCTAGTGCCTACAATAAATCAATTTTGGCTTCTACATGGTAAGAGGTTCAGAATGTTATTGCAGTTTGTTCAGAATGAAGACGAGGTTCTGAAGCTATGTTGTTTTGAACAGGGAGGGAGCGGTGGATATTAAGATCATTGCAGTCTGCACTGATGATAGAAAGTGCAGGCATTTCAATGGTAGCAACTAGCAAGGGACTCCACCCCATTGCTTAGCTGAAATTAGGCAAGGATTGTGCCCTGTAGTCAATGTATTTCTTCTGCTTAATAACATTCATGCAAGAATAATATGAGGGTCTGCAGCTTTTCATTGCCCATGTCTGACTATTTTTACTGGCTACATTGGCATTTGGGTTAGGTTACAGATTGAGACATTTGGAGCAAAAGTACCAATGGATGTGCAACTTTAGATACATGCCTAAGAAGCCTTAGCTCTTTCAGCCGGTAACTAACATTTAGCATGTGTATTGTAGTCTACTCTCTTAGGTTCAGTGTTTTTCTTTAATTGGGAAAACCAGACAAGAAAGTGAGAATAATGAGGTGCCTGACTTCCTGCCTTAAAATACTGCTTATCTGGCCATTCAGTGGTCCGTGCCAGTTTTTATTCTCAACTAGATGACCCGCTACGCCAATGGCGCAAAGGGCGAGAGCTAACCAAGCATTCAAACCATGGAAGCAAGAATATTTAGAGACCGATGATCAACAGAAGGCATCAATGTTGTGGTCTATTTGTCTTCTTAATGTTAGTTTCAAAATTTTCATCAAGGTTGGGACGAACAGGCTTACGCAAATTGTGCATTCTGTGGTGCAACCGTCCCAAACTGCTTTCATGCCAGATAGAAATATCCTTGAAGGGGTTGTCGTCTTGCATGAAACGCTCCATGAGATTCACTTAAAAAAACTAGATAGCGTTTTTTTTAAAGTGGATTTTGAAAAAGCATACGATAAAGTTAAATGGCACTTCCTTCAACAGGCTTTGCGTATGAAAGGGTTTGATCAGACCTGGAGAAACCAGGTAGAATCCTTTACGCAAAAAGGGAGTGTAGGGATTAAAGTGAACGATGACATAGGTCACTACTTCCAGACACACAAAGGTTTAAGGCAAGGGGTTCCAATGTCACCGATCCTATTCAACATAGTGGTAGATATGCTGGCCATTTTAATAGGACGGGCTAAGGATGCGGGGCAGGTAGGTGGCCTTGTTCCGCATTTAGTTGATGGAGGTATCTCCATCCTTCAGTATGCTGATGATACTATCATCTTCATGGAGCACGACTTGGTGAAAGCGAGAAACATGAAGCTCGTGTTATGCTTATTTGAACAATTGACCGGGTTAAAAATTAACTTCCACAAGAGCGAATTGTTCTGTTTTGGAAGAGCTAATGATGACCAGGAGGCTTATAAACAATTGTTCGGATGTGAATTGGGAACTTTACCGTTCACGTATTTAGGTATACCCATTCATCATCGTAAACTGACCAACAGAGAGTGGAAATGCATTGAGGATCGTTTTGAGAAGAAACTGAGTTGTTGGAAAGGGAAGCTCATGTCATATGGAGGGCGATTAATTTTGATTAATCCGGTCCTCACAATTATGCCTATGTTTCTTTTATCCTTTTTCGAGGTCCCAGTGGGAGTCAGGAAGAGGCTAGATTTCTATCGATCACGATTCTTTTGGCAGAGTGATGAGCTTAAACGAAAGTATAGGCTTGCTAAATGGGATATCATTTGTAGGCCGAAGGGCCAAGGGGGTCTAGGTATTGAAAATTTGGAAGTCAAAAATAGATGTCTCCTTAGCAAGTGGCTGTTTAAGCTTTCTTCCGAGATGGAGGCCACTTGTGCTCAGATCTTGCGAAATAAGTATCTTCACTCTAAAACCTTGTCCCAGGTGACAGTGAGGCCGACTGACTCACTATTTTGGAAAGGCTTGATGAGAGTCAAACCACTCTTTTTCAACAGGACAAGGTTCTTAGTCGGAAATGGAGCTGCTACGAGGCTCTGGTAGGATACGTGCCTTGGGGAGACTCCCCTTGCGCTTCAATATCCTACTTTGTATAACGTTGTTCAACGTAGAGATGCTTACGTTTACAGGAAACCATTAAGGCGGATTTCCACCGCCAGGATCTGCCGGCTCTCGACCCCTTGGAGCGATTTGGGTGGCAGTAGGTGCCCGCCCAGGGCCACTCTGGCGGTATGCTGCTTGGTGTCAACCAAGTTTGCTGCGAGGTGTTGGCGTGGGACGCGGGCAGGTTCTATATCTCCACTCATGTCCATCAGCGTGCGTCCTTGCGGGAGTGGGAGGTCATTGTGGTCTATGGCCCGGCCGATCATTCACGCTCTCAGGAGTTCTTAGATGAACTCCGGGCCAAGGTAGCGGCCATAGATGCGCGCAACCTTCCACTGCTGGTGGGGGTGACTTCAACTTGATTCGCTCGGGAGCGGACAAGAACAACGGGATCATTAAATGGACAAGGGTGTCCATGTTCAACAACGCAATCGCGGCAATGGCCCTTAGGAAAGTGGCGCGCGTAGGGGCAAGGTATACGTGGACTAACAAGCAGTTAACTCCGGTCCGGTCGGTGTTGGACCGGGTTTTCATCTCTTCAGAATGAGAATTGCTATTTCCAATGTGTTCCCTACATGCCGAAACCAGGATTGGGTCGGACCACGTCCCCCTCATTATATCCTCAGGGGAGGACAGATTGAAGCGTAGCCCGCATTTCTTCTTTGAAACTGCATGGCTCGAATCTCCGGACTTCGAGGAAATCTTCCTTTCCAAATGGGAGTCTTGCGTGGCCCGCTTTGGTTCCTTGCGCGGGCCGATGGAATTCTGGATTGCTGCAGGGGCTGGCATGAGAGCGGCCCTAAAAGGCTGGGGAGCCAATCAGGGCCGCGCCGACAAATTGCTCCGAGAGCGCATGACAGCGGATCTGGCCTAGATGGACGCAATTGCGGACTCTATTGGCTTCTCAGAGCAAGATTGGGCGCGGCGCTACGAGATGGAAGCCCGTGTCGAGGCCCTCCTCAAAGCGGAGGAAGAATATTGGCGTAGGCGTAGTGGTTTAAAGTGGATGCTCAAGGGTGATGGGAACACCAAGTATTTTCACGCCTACGCCAACGGCCATCGGCGTAAATGCGCCATCCTGAGGTTTCAATCAGAGCAGGGGCTCCTCTTGCGCCAACATGACATCGTTCGCCAAATATAAGATTTCTATATCCAGCTGATGGGCTCCAGGGAGGAGTCGCTAGCTCGGTTGCGGGCTGACATTTGGAACCCCGCAATGAGAGTATCAGATGAGGAAAACGAGGGCTTGGGATTGGCCTTCTTGCCCCAGGAAATCGATGTGCAGCCCTGGGGATGAAATCGGACACGGCCCCGGGACCCGATGGTTGGCCAGTGGCGATGTTCAAACGTTACTGGCCAGTGCTTAAGGGCCCAATTTTTGACGTTTGTAATGGGTTCATGCGGGGTTTTGTAGATATCTCCCGCCTGAACTTTGGGGTTCTTTCCCTGATCCCCAAAGTGGAGGGTGCGGACTGCATTAGGCAGTATAGACCGATAGCTCTCATTAATGTTCCGTTCAAAATCTGGGCTAAGGCTTGTTCCACGGGTCTTTCTCCGGTAGCTCAACGCATTATTAGTAGGAGTCAGTCGGCCTTTATCAAAGGCCGCAGTATTTTGGAGGGGCAGCTCGCCCTGCAAGAGATCGTGCACTCGCTAAAACGCTCGCACCACCCAGCCATCCTTCGGAAACTAGATTTCGAGAAGGCGTACGATCGAGTTAACTAGGATTTTCTTCGACAGGTCCTCTTGGATAGAGGCTTCTCGTCGGTTTGGGTTCACCGTATGATGCAATTGGTCTCGGGGGCCCAAACTGCGATTGCGGTGAACGAAGAAGTAGGGAACTTCTTCCGCAACAAACATGGGCTGCGCCAAGGGGATCCGGCCTCCCTGTTGCTTTTTAACTTCGTGGCAGATGCCTTGGGTGCCATGTTAGATCAAGCACACGTTGCTGGCCACATCAGGGGAGTGGCCACAACCTTGATCCGGGGGGGGGGGGGGGGGGGGGTGTCGCACCTGCAGTATGCAGATGATACACTACTCCTCTTTGAGCCTGACTTGCGCAGCATCGCAACGGTCAAGGCGGTGCTGTTGTGCTTTGAGATTATGTCTGAAAAATCAATTTTCACAAGTGTGAAGTGGTGTCCATAGGGATGGACGAGGCAGAAGGCTCTCGTGTAGCTAACCTGCTTAACTGCAGAATGGGGAAGCTGCCGTTTACCTACCTTGGCCTCCCAATCACTGAGAAAAAGTTCCTGATCTCAGATTGGGATCCTCTCTGCACTAAGGTGGCGAGTAGAGTTTGCCCGTGGAGAGGGAGATTCATGTCTTCAGGGGCAAGACTAATCCTAACCAACTCCAGCCTCTCGTCCTTGCCTATGTTTGCCATGGGTTTGCTCCTGTTGGCAAACGGGGTTCACACCAAAATGGATACCCCAAGGGCTCGCTTCTTTTGGGAAGGGGCAAGGACGAAACGAAAATACCACATGGTTAAGTGGCTGGCGAATTGCCGTCCCAAAGCCCGGGGGGCCTTGGGATCATCAACTCGAGGTTGATGAACATCGCACTCATGTGCAAATGGATCTGGAGGATGTCTCAGGGCGACACAGGCCTTTGGATGGACCTATTGCACGCCAAATACTTCCCGGGGGGAATTTCTTTGAGGCCGTAGGAAACGGGTCCCCTTTCTGAAACTCCATCCAAGCTTTGAAACCTTACTTCGCCAGAGGGGCGAAGTTCTCGGTTAAAAACGGTCGCTCGACGCGCCTCTAGCTCAACCTTTGGATTGGCCATCAGCCTCTCTGGTCGGAATTCCCGACCTCTATGCCATCGCCGTTGATCCCAATCAACTAGTGGCCGCATGGCCGTGTCCTTCAGCACTTCCCCGCCTTCTATCTTCTTCAGAAGGGAACTCTCCGGGCCTGAGATGGCTAGCTGGGACCGCTTACGTGCCTTGAGAGCTGAGGTGCACATGTCTGAGGATAGGGATTTGGTGTCTTGGAGGCTCACGGGCTATGGCAAGTTCACGGTCAACTCGCTCTACCGTGAGCTGACTCGCGGCCCGGCTTTTCAGTCCGCTACGGGGCTCTGGAAGGCTCGCATCCCGCTTAAAATCAAGGTCTTTCTCTGGCAGTTGTGGCACGACCGCCTACCCACCTCCATTAAAGCAAAACAAAATGGTCCGGCTTCAGGACCCTGCGCGCTGTGTGACGCCCCTGAAGACGCGGATCATGCGTTTTTTCGTTGCCCTCTAGCGCGCTTCGCTTGGAGTGCGGTCCGGGAGGCTGCGGGCGTTAACTGGGATCCTCGTTCCCGCTTAGAGCTAGTCTCGTTGTTATCCTCGGTCCACGGCTCTCCTCGCCGGATCATGTGGACTTGTGCGGCGGCTGTGTTATGGGCACTTTGGCGCACTCGCAACAAGTTTACAATTGAGGGTGTTTTTCCATCTCACCCCGCTGACGTGGTTTATAAATGCATCATTTTCTTACAGCAGTGGGCTCCGCTGGGAAAACATCAGGATGCTGATCTACATCGCCACGCGCTCGATCGCCTCCACTCCGTCTACTCTTTGGCCAGAGATCCGTCGCCCGCCGCCGCTGCTACCTAGGGAGGGGCAGCCCTTTTGGAAGTGTCTCCGTTTGAGCCTGCGTGCTCTTTTGTTGGCTCCTCTGGCCCTGTACCGCACTATCTATTTTGGGCTGGTTCTCGTTTGATGTGGTTCGTGTTGTCCAGACTTTGTTCTTGTTTTTTACTACGCTGCCTATGTTGTGGGCTTTATTAATTTAAAGTCGGACGCCCCTAGCGTCTTCGTTCTAAAAAAAATGTTTAACAACGGGGTTAAAAGTACAAATCAGGTACAGAGCAGGGTGAAATGTGCGCACAGGATTCATAGCAAAACACAATTGCCTTGGCTATGCGGGTAGCATAGCAAGGTTTATATGTTCAACTAGCTGTATTCTAGTAACATCTAAATAATATGCATTGGTGCAGATATGTCCTCATTGTTTTACAGGAAACTTTATGCTATTTACAGCATAGAGGGCCTAAGAAAGTATAGTGCTGATTGATGGATACGGACAGTGCTTTGTCACTTACTTGAGGATGTTAACAAAGATGTGGAGAAATTGCATTATGAGCATATATGTCATGGTTCCTCTTTTAATCTACTCCTATACTAGTTAAGCTACAGCTCATCTAAATTCTGAAGTCAGGAAAGCAGTAGGCCTGATAAAGAAGGCATTGCTTTTGCAATACCTTGTGTTATATGAATCATGTGTGCTTGAAGAAATGCAACCTCGTGTTGGCAAATTAAGGACAAATTTACAACTGTCCTCTAAATAGATTTACCAAAAAAAAAACTCTAGATTACAGACCCCACTGGGACTCAGATTAATTACAATGTGCCACACTTGCTGCAACATACATAATACACTTCTGGATACACTATGATTTGCTATGTGTTTCTGGTCTTATTTGCATCTGCCATGTACTGTTTAGTGATTATTACTGTGTGGAAGATCAGCCTCGATGATGAGTTGTTGTTTGGAATAATATATATATCTATGCCTTTCATTTGCCTTGTTGATTTTTTGGTTTCAAGACTTTCTGCTTAGCTTGGATTATCATTCGTGTGACAACTGATTCAGCCAAAATGGACTAACCAAGAATATGCCTTAACACCAATTAATTAGAAATTCCCCAGCACCTGATATGAGGCAAATGTTGTGACCGACCGACCCAGGAATTAGAAACTACTCCCTCCATTCCAAAATAGATGACCCAACTTTGTACTAACTTTATACTCAAGTTAGTACAAAGTTGAGTCATTTATTTTGGAACGGAGGGAGTATCAATCAAACAAGTAATGCATGTTTCCATTTTTCTAAGCACAAACTGTGTTTTCCAAAACAAAATAAACATAATGCTCATCTGCAGGAGACCCTGTCGTCAGTTGTCTATCCTCACAACTACAGAGTAATTATTCACATCATGTATTGTGTAATGACGGTGGTCTACTGGATCATAATGCAGAAATATCTTCTTCCCATATACATCTAGTGCAGTTAATACTTGCAGTGCAGGTATACAACACCGTAGCCCGCTAGAAAATGAATCTCATACCGTACCTGCCAGATACCAGAAGCATACTATTTCTAGTTAGGGGCTTGCTTCGGTAGACCCACCCCCCCCCCCCCCCCCCCCCCCCCCCGCCCCAAATGTAGAAGGGCATAATGGGCATACGAAAGAATCGTGTACCCACCTCCTATCATACCGTATAGACCGACGTCCGTATACCTCCACGGATGAAAAAAAAACCGCCGCGCGTGTACGGAAAAAAAGGCGTGTGCACGATCTTCTCGCCCGCCCGACGATCACGCACGTCTATCACATCCATTTTCCAACTGTGAGATCGCCGCCGCGGCCGATCGCCGCCGCCTGAAGCCCATCCGACGCCGCATCTGAACGTCGTCGTCCGACGGCGCGTCAGCTGTGACTGACCGTGCTGTCGTCCCCCGTCGCAGATCCGGCCCGCGTCGACCTACGGCGGCGACGTCTACACCGCGGCCCTCGTCTTGCATGCCGCCGCCGTCTTGCATCTCACCCTCGGCCATCCTTCATTGCTGCTGGCTAGAGCCCTACGACCTCTGTACGACGCCGGGGTATTTAAGCCGGTCCTCGCCCCCGTCAGCTTCCGAGGTGGGACTAAAGAGCTGCGTCGGGCGCGTGACGCAACGGTGAGTGGGCCGGGGGAGGGGTGAGTCGGGGCCTTTCATATTGGGCTGGGGGAGTGATTGGGGTGACCTGGGCCGGGCGGTGATGGTGGATAAATCCAGCCTCGTCAGCGTTGCGTCGACCGCATGCATAGCCGGCGATTCTTTAGTCCCACCTCGCCAACGGAAGGGTGCGCCGACCGGCTTAAATAGCCGCGTCAGCGTATGCTCCCAAGCTCCTCTATTACCAGTGCCTTGTCAGCCCCGTTGGGCCTCGCTTGTGGGCCCATTTGGGGTCCGAATCGACTGCCCGAGTCGCCTGTTGGCTTGATTTGGGTTGGTTGCATAGTCTCCTATGGGTCCAGCGAAGGTCGGGCCTTTTTTAACTTAAATTTTTTTTCATCATACAAGCGGCGTCAGCATACAAGCGGGCGGCGGCCTCCATTTATATGCCTCTAAGAGCCAACAGAAGTCGGCGTCATCATCACATAATCAGACAACACATATATATTCTTGCAAAATCATCACATAATCATCACCCATAATGATGCAAATAAGATTGGCATTGCAAAATCAATATTGTAGCTAGTACCCACGACGACACCTTTATTTAGTTGCCAAACGTGTGAAATCATGCCGCATTACAATAAAAAAATGTCTTAATATCCAAATAGTTGGAAGTGCCGTCAACGGCACGTTTATTTAGTTGCGATAATAAGAAAACTGATGTCCTTCTAGCGAAAACCCCATCAACGGACTCATTTCTTGTCCATGATCTCCAGAATCTTCTCTTTCACAGCTTCCAACGTGTTGCATTCTAAAAAAAGTATTTCAGCTAGAATTCGTCCCCTTGAAGCATTAACCTCAGCTTGGTCAAAGTCAAATATCCAATCATCTCCATCCCAGTTTTGAATGCATTTCACCACAAAAAGACCACAAGAGACTCTGCAAGAAACCGCGAGTCAAGCTTTGTTGGATCAGATAAGTGCATACAAATTGAACATTTGAACATACCCGTCCTTTTGTAACGGCATTTTATACTCCCTTATTGGCCAGGAAGATACGTCAGGATGTTCTGTATTTATAAGGGCGTTCACCTCCATCATATCTCTAGCTATTTCTGCCCTCTGAAATAAAAATGTGAAATTCATATGAAGTACATATGTAATTACTACTATATGTTGTTTTTGTTGGGGAACGTAGTAATTTCAAAAAATTTCCTACGCACACGCAAGATCATGGTGATGCATAGCAATGAGAGGGGAGAGTGTTGTCTACGTACCCTCGTAGACCGAAGCGGAAGCGTTGACGCAACGTAGAGGAAGTAGTCGTACGTCCTCCCGGTCCAACCGATCCAAGCACCGCTACTCCGGTACCTCCGAGTTCTTGACACGCGTACAGCTCGATGACGCACCCTCGATCTCCAATCCAGTAGAGGCTCCGAGGGGGAATTCTGTCAGCACGACGGCGTGGTGACGATCTTGATGTTCTCCTGTCGGAGGGCTTCGCCTAAGCACCGCTACAATATGATCGAGGTGTAATATCGTGGAGGGGGGCACCGCACACGGCTAAGGAACGATCAATGATCAACTTGTGTGTCCTAGGGTGCCCCCCTACCGCTTTATATAAAGGAGGGAGGGAGGAGGTGGCCGGCCACAAGGGGGGCGCGCCATAGGGAGGGGGAAACCTACTCCAAGTAGGTTTCCCTCTCTTTTCCTTATCTTATTTGGAGGGGGAAGGAAGGAGTACTAGTATTAGGAAGTAGTACTAGTAGTAGGAAGGAAGAGAGGGGGAAGGAGAAACGAAAGGGGGGGCCGGCCCCCCTCCCCAATTCGGATTGGGCTTGGGGGGACGCGCCCCCTTCCCTTGCTCCTTCTCTCTTCCTCCTACATGGGCCCAATAAGGCCCATATACCTCCCGGGGGGTTCCGGTAACCTCCCGGAGCTCCAAACTTCTCCGAAACCTTTCCGGTGTCCAAATATATCCGTCCAATATATCAATCTTTATGTCTCGACCATTTCGAGACTCCTCGTCATGTCCGTGATCATATCCGGGACTCCGAACAACCTTCGGTACATCAAAATACATAAACTCATAATATAACTGTCATCGAAACCTTAAGCGTGCGGACCCTACGGTTCGAGAACAATGTAGACATGACCGAGACATGTCTCCGGTCAATAACCAATAGCGGGACCTGGATGCCCATATTGGTTCCTACATATTCTACGAAGATCTTTATCGGTCAGACCGCATAACAACATATGTTGTTCCCTTTGTCATCGGTATGTTACTTGCCCGGGATTCGATCGTCGGTATCCAATACCTAGTTCAATCTCGTTACCGGCAAGTCTCTTTACTCGTTCTGTAATACATCATCTCACAACTAACTCATTAGTTGCAATGCTTGCAAGGCTTAAGTGATGTGCATTACCGAGAGGGCCCAGAGATACCTCTCCGACATTCGGAGTGACAAATCCTAATCTCGAAATACGCCAACCCAACAAGTACCTTTGGAGACACCTGTAGAGCACCTTTATAATCACCCAGTTACGTTGTGACGTTTGGTAGCACACAAAGTGTTCCTCCGGTAAACGGGAGTTGCATAATCTCATAGTCATAGGAACATGTATAAGTCATGAAGAAAGCAATAGCAACATACTAAACGATCGGGTGCTAAGCTAACGGAATGGGTCATGTCAATCAGATCATTCAACTAATGATGTGATCCCGTTAATCAAATAACAACTCTTTGTCCATGGTTAGGAAATATAACCATCTTTGATTAACAAGCTAGTCAAGTAGAGGCATACTAGTGACACTCTGTTTGTCTATATATTCACACATGTATTATGTTTCCGGTTAATACAATTCTAGCATGAATAATAAACATTTATCATGATATAAGGAAATAAATAATAACTTTATTATTGCCTCTAGGGCATATTTCCTTCAGTCTCCCACTTGCACTAGAGTCAATAATCTAGTTCACATCACCATGTGATTAACACCCATAGTTCACATCACCATGTGATTAACTCCCATAGTTTACATCGTCATGTGATCAACACCCAAAGGGTTTACTAGATTCAGTAATCTAGTTCACATCGCTATGTGATTAACACCCAAAGAGTACTAAGGTGTGATCATGTTTTGCTTGTGAGAGAATCTTAGTCAACGGGTCTTTCACATTCAGATCCGTTATGTATTTTGCAATTCTCTATGTCTACAATGCTCTGCACGGAGCTACTCTAGCTAATTGCTCCCACTTTCAATATGTATCTAGATCGAGACTTAGAGTCATCCAGATCGGTGTCAAAGCTTGCATCGACGTAACCCTTTACGACGAACCTTTTGTCACTTCCATAATCGAGAAACATATCCTTATTCCACTAAGGATAATTTTGACCGCTGTCCAGTGATCTACTCCAAGATCACTATTGTACTCCCTTGCCAAACTCAGTGTAGGGTATACAATAGATCTGGTACACAGCATGGCATACTTTATAGAACCTATGGCCAAGGCATAGGGAATGACTTTCATTCTCTTTCTATCTTCTGCCGTGGTCGGGTTTTGAGTCTTACTCAATTTCACACCTTGTAACACAGGCAAGAACTCTTTCTTTGACTGTTCCATTTTGAACTACTTCAAAATCTTGTCAAGGTATGTACTCATTGAAAAAACTTATCAAGCGTCTTGATCTATCTCTATAGATATTGAGGCTCAATATGTAAGCAGCTTCACCGAGGTCTTTCTTTGAAAAACTCCATTCAAACACTCTTTTATGCTTTGCAGAATAATTCTACATTATTTCCGATCTACAATATGTCATTCACATATACTTATCAGAAATGCTGTAGTGCTCCCACTCACTTTCTAGTAAATACAGGCTTCACTGCAAGTCTGTATAAACTATATGCTCTGATCAACTTATCAAAGCGTATATTCCAACTCCGAGATGCTTGCACCAGTCCATAGATGCACATTTTGTTAACACCTTTAGGATCGACAAAACCTCTTGGTTGCATCACATACAACTCTTCTTTAATAACTCCATTAAGGAATGCAGTTTTGTTTATCCATTTGCCAGATTTCATAAAATGCGGCAATTGCTAACATGATTCGGACAGACTTTTAAGCATCGATACGAGTGAGAAAATCTCATTGTATTCAACATCTTGAACTTTGTCAAAAACCTTTTTCGACAAGTCTAGCTTTGTAGATAGTAACACTACTATCAGCGTCCGTCTTCCTTTTGAAGATCCATTTATTTTCTATGGCTTGCCGATCATCGGGCAACTTCCACCAAATTCCACACTTTGTTCTCATACATGGATCTCATCTCAGATTTCATGGCCTCAAGCCATTTCGCGGAATCTGGGCTCATCATCGCTTCCTCATAGTTCGTAGGTTCATCATGGTCTAGTTACATGACTTCCAGAACAGGATTACCGTACCACTCTGGTGCGGATCTCACTCTGGTTTACCTACGAGATTCGGTAGTAACTTGATCTGAAGTTACATGATCATCATCATTAGCTTCCTTACTAATTGGTGTAGTAGTCACAGAAACAGATTTCTGTGATGAACTACTTTCCAATAAGGGAGAAGGTACAATTACCTCATCAAGTTCTACTTTCCTCCCACTCACTTCTTTCGAGAGAAACTCCTTCTCTAGAAAGGATCCATTTATTAGCAACGAATGTTTTGCCTTCGGATCTGTGATAGAAGGTGTACCCAACAATTTCCTTTGGGTATTCTATGAAGACGCACTTCTCCGATTTGGGTTTGAGCTTATCAGGATGAAACTTTTTCACATAAGCATCGCAGCCCCAAACTTTAAGAAACGACAACTTTGGTTTCTTGCTAAACCACAGTTCATATAGTGTCATCTCAACGGATTTAGATGGTGCCCTATTTAACGTGAATGCGGCTGTCTCTAATGCATGATCCCAAAACAATATTGGTAAATCGGTAAGAAACATCATAGATTGTACTATATCCAATAAAGTACGGTTATGACGTTCGGACACACCATTATGATGTGGTGTTCCAGGTGGCATGAATTTGTGAAACTATTCCACATTGTTTTAATTGAAGACCAAACTCGTAACTCAAATATTTGTCTCCGCGATCAGATCGTAGAAACCTTATTTTCTTGTCACAATGATTTTTCCACTTCACTCTGAAATTCTTTGAACCTTTCAACTATTTCAGACTTATGTTTCATCAAGTAGATATACCCATATCTGCTCAAATCATCTGTGAAGGTCAGAAAATAACGATACCCGCCGCGAGCCTTAACACTCATCGGATCGCATACATCAGTATGTATTATTTCCAATAAGTCAGTCGCTCGCTCCATTGTTCCGGAGAACGGAGTCTTAGTCATCTTGCCCATGAGGCATGGTTCGCAAGCATCAAGTGATTCCAAAATCCCATCAGCATGGAGTTTCTTCGTGCGCTTTACACCAATATGACCTAAGCGGCAGTGCCACAAATAAGTTGCACTATCATTATTAACTTTGCATCTTTTGGCTTCAATATTATGAATATGTGTATCACTACGATCGAGATCCAATGAACCATTTTCATTGGGTGTGTAACCATATAAGGTTTTATTCATGTAAACAGAACAACAATTTATTCTCTTACTTAAATGAATAACCGTATTGCAATAAACACGATCAAATCATATTCATGCTCAATGCAAACACCAAATAACATTTATTTAGGTTCAACACTAATCCCGGAAGTATAGGGAGTGTGCGATGATGATCATATCAATCTTGAAACTACTTTCAACACACATCATCACTTCACCCTTAACTAGTTTATGTTTATTCTGCAACTCCCATTTCGAGTTACTACTCTTAGCAACTGAACCAGTACCAAATACCGAGGGGTTGCTATAAACACTAGTAAAGTACACATCAATAACATGTATATCAAATATACCTTTGTTTACTTTGCCATCCTTCTTATCCGCCAAATACTTGGGGTAGTTCTGCTTCCAGTAACCAGTCCCTTTGCAGTAGAAGCACTTAGTCTCAGGCTTAGGTCCTGACTTGGGCTTCTTCACTTGAGCAGCAACTTGCTTGCCGTTCTTCTTGAACTTCCCTTCTATCCCTTTGCCCTTTTCTTGAAACTAGTGGTCTTGTTAACCATCAACACTTGATGTTCTTTCTTGATTTCTACCTTCATCGATTTCATCATCATGAAAAACTCGGGAATCATTTTCATCATCCCTTGCATACTATAGTTCATCACGAAGTTCTACTAACTTGGTGATGGTGACTAGAGAATTCTGTCAATCACTATCTTATCTGGAAGATTAACTCCCACTTGATTCAAGCGATTGTAGCACCCAGACAATCTGAGCACATGCTCACTAGTTGAGCGATTCTCCTCCATCTTTTAGCTATAGAACTTGTTGGAGACTTCATATCTCTCAACTCGGGTATTTGCTTGAAATATTAACTTCAACTCCTGGAACATCTCATATGGTCCATGACGTTCAAAACGTCTTTGAAGTCCCGATTCTAAGCCGTTAAGCATGGTACACTTAAACTATCAAGTAGTCATCATATTGAGCTAGCCAAACGTTCATAACGTCTGCATCTGCTCCTGCAATAGGTCTGTCACCTAGCGGTGCATCAAGGACATAATTCTTCTGTGCAGCAATGAGGATAAACCTCAGATCACGGATCCAATCCGCATCATTGCTACTAACATCTTTCAATACATTTTTCTCTAGGAACATATCAAAATAAACATATGAAAGCAACAACGCAAGCTATTGATCTTACAACATAATTTGCAAAATACTACCAGGACTAAGTTCATGATAAATTTAAGTTCAATTAATCATATTACTTAAGAACTCCCACTTAGACAGACATCTCTCTAGTCATCTAAGTGATCACGTGAGCCAAATCAACTAAATGGTGAACATCTTATGTTGATCATATCTACTATATGATTCACGCTCGACCTTTCGGTCTCCGTGTTCCGAGGCCATATCTGCATATGCTAGGCTCGTCAAGTTTAACCTGAGTATTCTGCGTGTGCAAAACTGGCTTGCACCCGTTATAGATGGACGTAGAGCTTATCACACCCGATCATCACGTGGTGTCTGGGCACGACGAACTTTGGCAACGGTGCATACTCAGGGAGAACACTTCTTGATAATTAGTGAGAGATCATCTTAAAATGCTACCGTCAATCAAAGCAAGAATAAGATGTATAATAGATAAACATCACATGCAATCAAAATATGTGACATGATATGGCCATCATCATCTTGTGCCTTTGATCTCCATCTCCAAAGCATCGTCATGATTTCCATCATTAACGGCATGACACCATGATCTCCATCATCTTGATCTATATCAATGTGTCGTCACATGGTCGTCTTGCCAACAATTGTTCTTGCAACTATTGCTATCGTATAGCGATAAAGTAAAGCAATTATTTGGCACTTGCATCTTATGCAACAAAGATACATCCATAGGGCTTCTGCCAGTTGCCGGTAACTTCAACAAAACATGATCATCTCATACAACAACTTATATCTTATCACGTCTTGACCATATCACATCACAACACGCCCCTGCAAAAAACAAGTTAGACGTCCTCTACTTTGTTGTTGCAAGTTTTACGTGGCTGCTACGGGCTTAAGCAAGAATCAATCTCACCTACGCATCAAAACCACAACGATAGTTTGTCAAGTTGATGCTGTTTTAACCTTCGCAAGGACCGGGCGTAGCTACACTCGGTTCAACTAAAGTTGGAGAAACTGACACCCGCTAGTCACCTGTGTGCAAAGCACGGCGGTAAAACCAGTCTCGCGTAAGCGTACGCGTAATGTCGGTCCGGGCCGCTTCATCCAACAATACCGCCGAACCAAAGTATGACATGCTGGTAAGCAGTATGACTTATATCGCCCACAACTCACTTGTGTTCTACTCGTGCATATAACATCAAACCATAAAAAACCTAGGCTCTGATACCACTGTTGGGGAATGTAGTAATTTCAAAAAATTTCCTACGCACACGCAAGATCATGGTGATGCATAGCAACGAGAAGGAGAGTGTTGTCTACGTACCCTCATAGACCGAAGCAGAAGCGTTGACGCAACGTAGAGGAAGTAGTCGTACGTCCTCCCGGTCCAACCGATCCAAGCACCGTTACTCCGGTACCTCCGAGTTCTTGACACGCGTACAGCTCGATGACGCACCCTCGATCTCCAATCCAGTAGAGGCTCCGAGGGGGAATTCCGTCAGCACGACGGCGTGGTGACGATCTTGATGTTCTCCTGTCGCAGGGCTTCGCCTAAGCACCGCTACAATATGATCGAGGTGTAATATCGTGGAGGGGGGCACCGCACACGGCTAAGGAACGATCAATGATCAACTTGTGTGTCCTAGGGTGCCCCCCTACCCCCGTATATAAAGGAGGGAGGGAGGAGGTGGTCGGCCACAAGGGGGGCGCGCCATAGGGAGGGGGAAACCTACTCCAAGTAGGTTTCCCTCTCTTTTTCTTATCTTATTTGGAGGGGGAAGGAAGGAGTACTAGTATTAGGAAGTAGTACTAGTAGTAGGAAGGAAGAGAGGGGGAAGGAGAAAGGAAAGGGGGGCCGGCCCCCCTCCCCAATTCGGATTGGGCTTGGGGGGGCGCGCCCCCTTCCCTTGCTCCTTCTCTCTTCCTCCTACATGGGCCCAATAAGGCCCATATACCTCCCGGGGGGTTCCGGTAACCTCCCGGAGCTCCAAACTTCTCCGGAACCTTTCCGGTGTCCAAATATATTCGTCCAATATATCAATATTTATGTCTCGACCATTTCGAGACTCCTCGTCATGTCCGTGATCACATCCGGGACTCCGAACAACCTTCGGTACATCAAAATACATAAACTCATAATAAAACTTTCATCGAAACCTTAAGCGTGCGGACCCTACGGTTCGAGAACAATGTAGACATGACCGAGACACGTCTCCGGTCAATAACAAATAGCGGGACCTGGATGCCCATATTGGTTCCTACATATTCTACGAAGATCTTTATCGGTCAGACCGCATAACAACATACGTTGTTCCCTTTGTCACCGGTATGTTACTTGCCCGAGATTCGATCGTCGGTATCCAATACCTAGTTCAATCTCGTTACCGGCAAGTCTCTTTACTCATTCCATAATACATCATCTCGCAACTAACTCATTAGTTGCAATGCTTGCAAGGCTTAAGTGATGTGCATTACCGAGAGGTCCCAGAGATACCTCTCCGACATTCGGAGTGACAAATCCTAATCTCGAAATACGCCAACCCAACAAGTACCTTTGGTGACACCTGTAGGGCACCTTTATAATCACCCAGTTACGTTGTGACGTTTGGTAGCACACAAAGTGTTCCTCCGGTAAACGGGAGTTGCATAATCTCATAGTCATAGGAACATGTATAAGTCATGAAGAAAGCAATAGCAACATACTAAACGATCGGGTGCTAAGCTAACGGAATGAGTCATGTCAATCAGATCATTCAACTAATGATGTGATCTTGTTAATCAAATAACAACTCCTTGTTCATGGTTTGGAAACATAACCATCTTTGATTAACAAGCTAGTCAAGTAGAGGCATACTAGTGACACTCTGTTTGTCTATATATTCACACATGTATTATATTTCCGGTTAATACAATTCTAGGGGACCCCGATCCCGCGCCGCCAGCCCCTCCCCGCTCCTCCATCCCCAGCCGCCGTTGCCGCCGGCAAGGGCCGTGGTGGTGGCAGGCCCTGCACCGCACATCCAGGGCGGGTGGTCTCTACGGCAGATCCGGTGAGGCGGGGGCGGCGTCTCAGGCAGGGAGGCCGGGGACGGCAGTCAGGGCGACGCCCCTGCTACACAGCGGCGATGGGAACCTACATGGCCGGCTGTGTGGCGGCCGCGGGCACACTAGTAGAAAAAGGGTCAAACGTGCAACACATTAGTGCCGGTTTGTATTAGAGCCGGCACTAATGTATACATTAGTGCCGGTTCCAACGGCTAGCCGGGCCGCTCTCATTAGTACCGGTTCGTGGCTAACCTTTAGCACCGGTTCGTGCCACGAACCGGTACTAATGAGGGTGGTGGCAGGATGTTGTCAGTCTGGGCCCCCTCCAGCACCTTTAGTACCGGTTCGTGCCACAAATCGGTACTATAGGTCGACGTACATAAACCCTTCGTCCACCCGAGCCACTCTGTTCTTCCCCTTTCCCCTCACTTCTCCTCTGTTCTTCCCCTTTCCCCTCGAGCTCCTCACAAATTTTGCCCAAAATTTGTCAAGATTTGAAGGCCCCCATCCATTCAAATGATCACAAAGGTTAGCAACTTTGTCCTTTCAACTCTCATTGCTAGATTAGCACTTCCCGTGCTTTGTATAGTTACTAATTTGTGAGTTTAGTAATTTGGGAGGAAATATATATATGTGCTAGTATTTGATTTATATGCAATTTGAGGTCGAAAATAACACTTAGTTTGCATATGTAGGTGTGGTTTACTTAGTGCTTTCTAAATCTCCGTCGTAACCACCGTCGATCGCCCGCACCGTCCCGTCACCGGCACCACCTTGTGGTGAGCCTCTTGTTGATGTAATTTTATATAAAAAATTGATGTTTGTGTGATTTGGATATATAGTTAATCATGTAATAATTATCTTACCCGTACGTTGTTTGTTATACATAGTGCCATGGTTTTGATATCCGTCCCCGTCGGCCCTCGTCCTTGTTATGATTTGGATGTGGTATATTCTCTTTTGAAACTATTAGTTGCATTTCGTGTTTGTGACAAATTATGCCCATCAAGTTGACATAGATATTTTTATCTAGGAGGTATGTGTACCGGAAATTCCAACCGACCCTATTGTCGAGAGGTTAAATTTAGTTGAAAGAGAAAATGAGTACTTTAAAGAAAAATTGAAAAGAATTGAGGGGGAGAAGATGGAATTGGAGTTGCATGTTGCCGATGTCGTCGATGATCACAAGATCAAGATGGAGAAAATGCGCTTGAAGAATAGAAAGATTAGAAAATATGCCATCGATAGTGAGGCTTGGTATCATTATGCTGTTGGATCAATTGTTACCTTAGTTGCGATCTTGATCGCATTTGTTGTTGCATTTAAATGCTTTAGCTAGAGAGTTATTTGTTTGTTGCATTTAAGTGTTGTATGAACTTTATGTATGAACTTGTATTAATTTGGTCTATTCGGTGTTGTGTAATGAAGATGAGCCGGCAATGGATGTATGATGTACGATGACCGCAGAGGTCTTATGACAGGTCCGAGGAGGAAATCACAGCCATATCGAAGGCCGAGGTGGAAGCCCATTTTGCACCGAAACCGCCACCGCCGCCAAGGGAGAAAGTGCCCGAGGAAACGATTGACCACTTCATTCGTATGGCTCAACCACCAGCTTCCAAGCCTGTTGACACAGACTATGAGCGCCACATCAGGAAGTTAAATCGAGCACGTCTACAAAGGGAGGCGAGCACGTCTACATCGGGATCGAGCAAACAAGAAGCAGCTGCCAAAAAATGCGGGAAAACCATTCCCAGCTGGGAGAACAAGCGGCGCAATCGATCCCCTCGCTTGTTGTGCCAACAACAGGTGATAGTACGCGCCCCCAATATTATTGTCTTTGCTTAGAGAGGATGAAGTAAAACGGAAATATGTCCGGGCCAACCTTTGGTCGCGCCAGACAAGGTCAAGCACCTCCCAACGAGAATGTATGAATTGCATCAATGGTACATGAACATTACCAAGATTTCAGATCGAGTGTCCCTCATGGTGAATGTCAAGAAGGAACATTACTACCATGAGAAAGCTGGGTCCGTTGAGTATTTAGAACTGTTTCAGTTATACAATCAAGACGCACTCAACAAATCTATCGTCAGTTGCTATTGTCTGTAAGTGATCTCTTTCTATAATTTAAGTCTCAATCTAGCTGTAGTGATCATTTTGATCAATCATTACCTGTAATTATCCTCACTATATTCTTTTCTGTGGTATTATGCAGGATGAAGATATATGAAATGAGAAAAGGTGGACGCTTTGGCATTGGGTTCAATTACCCAAACACCGTTAATGAATACACATGGAAGATAAATGAACATCACGCAAAGGAAGTAGAGGACAGCATGCTAGAGTTCTTGAAGCGCCTCAAATACAATGAAGATATACTACTTCCTTACCACTTTGGGTGAGTCACACTGTCTTGTAGTACAAATTCTCTGTTTTTGCCTACTAGCTAGCTACATGTTTTTGCTTACATATGCCCGCTTAATTAAGACATGTAAACGTGTGTGCATGCAGATTTCACTGGGTCTTGTGTATCATTAAAGTTGACGCCGGAACAGTTGAAATACTGGACTCACTAATCTCAAAAAACACTGACTTTAACATCTTGTATCGGATAGTCAACAGGTAATTTCAATCATTATTAACTATATATCTTGGCCTATTTACTTCGTCATTTCATGATATGAACTATTTAATAACCCCTTTATTCATTTTCTTTGTCGGCGGGCAGGGGTTGGGTAAGATTCATCAGCGTCACGGAAGGTGAATGGAAACAAAAGCTTCAATAGTTTCGACCCAAGGTAAGTAATTAAGCAGTACAACTAGCTAGCTAGCTAGCTGCCATCTCTTTAATTATCATGCTTGATTAATTTTTATCTGATCAAATTCCATTCTCGTAAAGGCCCTGAAGCAGGCGCAGGGGACTGATCTGTGTGCATTCTGCGTTTGCGAGAACATTTGCATGATGGCGTCCGAAAGGAGCAGATCTCAAAGACAGCAATGGGCACGCTTGTCAGAACACTATTCACAATTTTTACACCATTATCGATATCTAGCTAGTCACACAACTAATACACATGCATATTGATCTCCTTCTTAACAGTTCAAAGAGGTGCGGGAGAAGCTCATAGAAACGGAGCGCGTAGAAGCACTTCAAGAGGAAATAGCGGGATTTTTGCTCGACCAGGTCATAAATCTGAATGGAGAATTCTATTACCCGCTACCGCCCCCATGAAAACCACTTTCAATTGTCATCGTGCTCCGAAGGCACCAATTAGGCTAATGCTACTGGCTCCGAAGGCAACATTCATATGTAGGAGAAATTGTATATAGCTATACATGTGTGTATGTGTGAATTAATTAATATGGTGGTTTAATTTGTGAGACATTGATGTGATATATATATGCATGATTGGTTTACTAGAAATTCTATATATATATATATATATATATATATATATATATATATATATATATATATATATATATATATATGCATAACGTGTACAATATGTAGTATCGTAAAATACCAGCAAACGAAAAAGAATTAAAATGAAAACACAAAATTAAATGAAAAAGAAATCATAAAACTAAACCCCCCCCCCCCCAAACCTTATAGTACCGGTTGGTCTTACCAACCGGTACTAAAGGGCTCCAGGTCCCGAGAGCTGGCTCGTGCCACGTGGTTGCCCTTTAGCACCGGTTCGTGCTGAACCGGTACTAAAGGGGGGGGGGGGCTTTAGTGACCACAAATTAGTGTCGGTTATGTAACTGGCACTATAGAGCCTTACGAACCGGTGCTAATGCCCGGTTCTGCACTAGTGGCACATGGGTGGCTCCGATGGCTGCAGGTGGCTCCGATGGCTGCGGATCTGGCGTCCTGTCCAGATCCATCTCGGTAAGGCCTAGGCCGGCCGGTGGCACGAGGAGGACCGGTGAGGGGCGGCTGGAGGCTCTCTATCGGCGTGCCGACGGCGGCCCTCGTCTCCACTGCGAGGGTCCGTTTGGTTCCAGCCAGCTGCGAGGTTGGGAGGACGCGACTTCCGGTGAAAATCGTGTCGACTTTGGTCATGGCGAATGATGGCGGCGTCTATGACGTCGCTCCTTTCTCGATACATCGTTGTTGCAGGTCGTGGCACCCTACTCGTGATGCTCCACGGAAAACCCTAGATCTGGATCTACCGGATCGGACGATGATGGTACCTTTGATGCCGTTGTCCCTCCTGAGGCATCTTTTTGGAGCAAGTGCTTGTTGGACGAGACAAGCGAAAGAGCGGTGTCTCATCCACCGCAAGGCCGACGGCGGATCCCATTGGCATGGTGCTGCGGAGGTTCGGTGACGAGCGCGTGTGGACGGATTCGTGCAGGATGGTGGAGTTGTCTAGCGTCTTGGTGGCGTCGATGGCAGGCCAGGCAAGGTCGATGAGTCAATTGCTGCTCTGGAGATGGACCGGTGGAAGATGGCCTCTGAGAGTGCGTCGGTCTGGTATGGGACCCAGTCACTGTGTGTGTCTGGGTTGGGGCATCCGGCTTTAGATGTTAGGGTTTGGTGTGATGTCCATTTGGTATTAGGCCCAGATATTCGGCACACCATCATCAATGGGATAGGAGTAGCAGCAGGTGTTGCCTTAGATGGTGGCTTCAGGCTCACTGATGTATTACTTTATATGGTCTCTGTGAATAATTAATAAGATGACCATATGCATCGTTCAAATGCAGAGGCAGGTGGTTTATCCTCCTTTTCCAAAAAAAAAAGCTTTAAGAAAACTGTTTCAAAGATGATGATGTGCCATGTATTTCTGCATTTCAGTACATTTCTTAATTACAGGCATCAAAGGCTAAGACATTCTTACAATTTCATCATTTGTAGCAGTCAGTCTACTTATGAGCTATGCATGGCCACTGCGAAGAAGGCTTCGCCCCAAGTGGCTAATATCCTCCCTAACATAGCAAAAGATGAAGAAGAGAACAGATGAATCTCAGCATGTGAACCTCCCACTGAAACCAAAAACATGTTTGCTGTCCCATCAATGCACAAGTCTCTTATGACTGACGGCACCATTTAGAGTGGGTGTTCCGAAAGGATGGAGTTAAGCGAAAAGCATTCATCATGTATAAGTAGATTGTGCAAGGTCAGTCTAGCGACCCGAGTTCAATTCCTGGTGATGCACAAGAGTTTTTCCCCGTTTATTGAGGATCAAGCTTGGTGTGTGGTATAACCTCTCATCAAGAAATATCTTGATACTCATTTAAAAAAATTCTGAGGATCATGTTTATCTTGGTACTCGTACTAAAATGGTTGTATGCATCCCTGGTTGGTACAGAGTCCGGGAAGTGAAAATATCTCTCATTTAAAGAAGATTATCTTTTGACCGACATAGAAGCCTGGCGACTCTCCCGACTCCCGTGTCGTCTCCACCCCTCCCGCAGGCGACCCGGGAGAGCGTCGCCGCCGCCTAGGGGTTCCCTTCCCCTCGCCGTCGCCGACGGGCGCCACCGGGCAAAGCCCTCGTGGAGTTTGCGGCGGCGGGGCTGCTCGTCTCCTGTTCTGCGAGGTGGGATGCGGGGCTCCTTCTCCTCAACAGCACCGCAGGGCAGCAGGTCACTTCCGTCCCCAGCGTCTTCCCCTGACGCCCTGCTAGCTCGACGGCGTGGCACCCCTACGGTGGGGTGGCGTACCTGGCATGGGCGCTGCCTCCTGGCGGCGGATCTGGGTACTCCCAGATTGGATCGGGGATGGAGGCTTTGGGGATGGGATTTGCCGGTGGCCCTGGGGATGGCGGTGGTGGTGCATCTTGTGGCCAGGCTTCGCCGGTGATCTCATGGGAATCGTGGAGGTGCCGACGGCGGCATATGCTCAGCCTGGTGGCGGCGGCGGCCGTGCGCGGGAGTTGGATTCCTTCGAACAGATCTGGGTGAAAACTTGCTTTCGGCTACTGCCAAGGCCGGCGGTGGCAGCGCTATCTGCATCATTCCCTTCTTGAAGGCATCGCCATGGAGAAGTTCAAGGCCACTCTCTGCTACCTCTGGGGAAACCCTAGATCGGATGATCGGATGACAGCGGCGCTCTGGTGTCGTTTCCCCCTTGGGGGCGTCATTCTTGGAGGTACACACGTGATCGAGGGACCAGAGGCCGGATTCTTTGGTGGAGCGGTGCGTCGTCTCACTCATTGAGCGGCGGGTCTCGGCGGCAATGGCGTTGTGGTGACTTGGCGTTTGATGCGCGGATATGAACTCGCGCAGGAGGGTGACGCGGTCTGGCATCGTGGTGACATCGACGGCAACTAGACAGAGCAAGGTAGATGCAGCAGTACAGCTCTATAGATGGATTGGTGGCAGGTGGCTGCGGCGGCCTCATACCCGGCAGGCGACCTGGTTGAGGAGTACGCCGGACCGGTGGGTGACCCATACCCGGCAGGCGTCGTGAATGAGACCTCAGGTCTTAGATGTTAGATTTGGTTGCGAGGTCTATTTTGTATTAGGCCCAGAATATCAGCATCTCTTCATCAATTGGATAGGAGTAGCGATAGATGTTGCCTAGACGGTGGCTTTAGTCTTACTGTTGTATCACTTTGTAAGGTCTTGCGTGAATAATTAATAAAGTGGTTGTATGCATCGTCCAGATGCAGAGACCGGGGCCCTCCTCCATTTCTAAAAAAGAAAAAAGTAGATCGTGCAAGGTCAGTCTTGGAACCGACATCAGTTATAACAAGGCTAAGCTGGCAGCATGGCACGCGGTACGAAAAAGCATAAATTCTAGACAGATCGTCTTTACTAGCTCACCCTTCATTCCCTGTGAAGCAACCTCGAATCACGGTGCAGATGTGTGCTTCCCTTAGAGGCTTCACAAGAAATGCCTTTTCCACTTTTTTTTCTATACATGAATTGTGTTTTCCATTTTGTAGTGACACACATGTCTGTGTGTCGACCCTTCTCGTCAGTTTTCTATCCTCACAACTAGGGGCCAAATCTTCGCATCCTTTTTTGTGTGAGGAAAGTGATTTATTTCTAGAGGCAATAAAAATTTTCTTGGGAACTTTTTTTATAACAATGATCTGTTGGATTATAGTGCATGAGTATTTCCTTCTGTGTAGCTATCATCTTGATTACCTTGTTATTGATCGTGGCTACGTAGGTTTTTGTGCAGGATAGTCATTCTTTCTTGGGATAAAAATAGTGCCAGGATATATGACTTTTGAGGGGCAGCTATGTATTAAAGCTAAAGAAAAAGAAAATGCAGGGACTGCAGGGCACAAGGTGCATGTCAAGAAAGGAATAAATAAAGAAATAAAGAGAAAGGTAAGGAAAGATCGATGTCAAGAATGGAATAAAGAAATAAAGAGGAAGGTAAGGAAATATCGTTGTCAAGAAATAAATAAAGAATAAAGAGAAAGGTAACTGCATACCGTTATGGCGAATATAAATAAGTCTAGCTGCGAGTAGATGCAGAAACATTGTGGCCTTACTCCTACCATCATCATTTTGCAACAAGACCAGAGATCCAAGTCCCAACTATCTCTTGGTGCTGGTAAGTCTTACATTCTTCACATTATTCTTTGTTATTTTATACTATGCATTTTGTGATGGCTCATTAGACTCCTGTTATGTTTGGTGTGGCATTCTAATCTGTCTATCTGTTTATGTGTGTTTATATATACATAGTTACCCTAACTAGTGCATGCTTCAACATGTAAATCAGGCAAGGAGATGGATGATACAAAAGAATGCTGTTATTCTGTGGTAAGAAAATTTATCCATGGTGTAAATGCACGGTTGTGGCACTCCAACGCGCTCATGTCTGCCAACGCCGTACTTGTCCTGGTCATGGTGGCAATCAATGCCTCCGGCCGGCACTATCGTCATGTTGGAGTGACTCGCTTTCTCTTCCAGGGAGCCACGGTGATCTACCTCCCCATCATCTCCTATGTCGCCTCCTCCATTGGCAACTACAACACAGAAGGCCTGGACGTGGGATGCTATGACGAGTCATATGTATTCCTCCTCCTAATTTGGATAGTACTTGTCCAAATTGTTGGGACCAATACAAGTGCAACCATAGCTTTTGATTACCATGATGATCAAAAGATGGGCCCCTCATTCGAGTTACTCATTCGCACAATATGGACATCATATCTCGTGATCTACTATTCACACCCATCAGCCAACACCTTCCTCGATGGATTCCTCACCAGAACCCAATGTAACTTGCTCATTGTCCTTTGTGTTCTTAGTTTGGCAAAAATTACACTCAAGTTCTATGCATTTGAGAAGGCAAGAAGGTCCTTTTCTCTTAGCCACAACTCTCGTCTTGTTGTTGGATATATGAAACAACTAATAGAAGAGAGCCACCAAGCATCTGAAGATGAGTTGATTCCACCACTTATTGTGATTGGGGAAGAGAAGCAGGAAATTGAGGAAACACCTAATGGTTATACCATCAAGCAGAGGAAGAACAGCTTGATCACCATTGATAGAGTTTGGCGAATTGCGGCAGACAATGATATCCTTTTGGCCCGTCAACCATGGCTTAAAGATTTATGCCTTTCATTTGCATTATTCAAACTTCTTAAACATCAGTTTGTAAATAGCCACCTTGTCGCAGTTGGCTCCACCAAGACATTCATTTTTTTCCAAAAAGTACTGCTTAACAAAGGAAATCCTGACAAGGTATTCAGAGTCATTGCAGATGAGGCATCCTTTGTGCTTGATTCATACTATTCATCCCTCCCAACTTCAAACTTTGGGCATCTGCTGCCAGTTCTTAACATCATTATCTCCCTCTCAATTTTAGTTTCGTGTTTTCTTGCCATGGCAATCACAGCAACGCTGACGGAACATCCATATTCTTTCCATCAGATATTTTGCCTAACATATTGCATGTTACCCAAGGACATAAATGAAGACCCAATGAATTTGGATAATAAGACATTGTTATTTGGCAAGTTACTTTTTAGCTCTTTGCCCACATATTCTCTATTAGTAGCAGTTATACTTGCCGAGGCATGGGAAATCATATCCTACTTATGCTCTAACTGGTTCAAGGTGACCCTACTTTGTAGCTATGTAACACATGTCTCCTGGCAGCAATCTCCTCGCATGCAGACATTGCTTGGTCTTGTTCTCAAGTTTAAGATCAAGTTCATGAAGAATTGGACAAATCAAATGGGTCAAATCTCAGTACTAGCACACCCACAGTCAAAAATATGTGCCTTTGGCCGACGGTTCTTTTACTTCTCTGGACTGAGAGTGCAACGGATCAATGTAACATCAGAGCTGAAGGCCTCCATTATCGACGCGTTGAAAAGTAGCAATGGTTGCCTAAGCAAAGGGATTCTTGCCCTACAGAACAACGGGATAAGCAATCATGTCCTCTGGGCATGTGAGGAACAAGACACATCCCATGTTATCCTTGTTTGGCACATCGCCACGGGCATCTTTGAGACCAGACATGGAGCTTCAACTTGTTCATCAGCTGACAAGAAGACTGCAGTGCATCTCTCACGATATTGTGTCTATCTGATAGCATCCACTCCTGAACTGCTGCCACCTGACCAGGTATGGTCCAAGAAATTGTATAAGACTGTGAGCGAAGATATCCGACGTGCTCTTGCCATCACCGGTGGCAGCAAGTTGGTGGAATATGGCAACATGGTAGAGCTCCTTGGTAAGGAATCCAGGAAGGAGGTGGTGAAGAGAGGAGCGAGGCTAGGAAAGCAGCTGGTGGAGTTGGTTCCAGATAAGGAGACTGGGTGGCGCATCTTGGCTAGCTTCTGGTCTGAGTTGATCTTGTATGTTGCTCCCTCTCATAACACTAAGGCGCATAAGAAGGCACGTGCCAATGGTACCGAGCTAGTGACGCTCATTTGGGCTTTGCTGAGGCACGCTGGGATCATCGACAGGCCCAACACCCAAGCTGATGTTTAGGTTTGAAATGTTTTTGTTTTTCTTTTCCAAGGATTGCCGGTCAGTATGCAGTACTAGTGTACTCCTAGCTACGAGTGTGTATGATATGATTTGCTTTGTGGTTATTTTTATATTATATGGTGGGTTATTTGCCCGGATGATGGCTGACTCAAAAGAATTGTTGTTATTAGTGTGCATGATTTTCTTTGTGTTTTTAGTCTTACTAGTAAGCGTGCACGTGCAACGCACGTCTCGTTAGAATTCAAGATTTGAAGACTGAGAGCACGTCTCAACTAATAGGCACAAACAATACTTCATGCATGTTTGTTGCTGCAAAATACCCAGTAAAGACAAAAAAACAACATATCATATGCCTTCAGATGACTTTCCAGTCACAACAAAGGATACAGTCACAACAAAGGATTCAGTGCTACATTAAGATATAAATCATCAGGAACACTGAAGCCGTAATTTAATTCCTGCAGCCAGGAAAAGATAATGTTGCTAGGTTGTAAGTTGTAACTTAGATCACGTCCAAGCAGAATGCATGGCCACCATAGTGGTCCATGAGTGCATAGTAATAGCATTTCTCTTAACCAGCCTTTATTGGTGTATGGGCACAAGGCTTGTCTTGATTTTCAGTTTTAGCATTCTGCAAAAAAGCTATCCAAAACCCCACTATTTTTGAAAATATACATATAAAAAAGGTTATTCTACTGCAACATAAATTATACACATCAATCATGGTTTCACAAAGTGAAAACATTCATCAGATTGGATAGTTGGTCAACATTCAAAAGATAATGATTTCGAAACTCATTGGAGCCATACTCCAAGTGAATATCACATTCAGAAGATACATTTTTCAAAAATCATTAGAACCATACTACAACAAAATACAATGGCCCTAAAAAACAAAATACAATGCAGATAATGAGTGGCATACTCCTTACCATGATGTTGGAAAGGGCCAATGCGGGAACATATTACGAGAATAAACAATGTTCCTAAAACATCATTTAGTGTTCAGGTTACATACACAAACAATAAACAAAATAAGTTTTCCTTGTCACTGCTTTTCTTTTTAACATCAACTTTATGATAGCGTGCTAGTCTCCCGTGATCATTTTTCTATCACTACGGTTCACAAATATGTTGTTACCTAGAGTTAGAATGATATTCATGTGAAAAGGAAGCTCGGGAATGTTCCAGATGTGTAGATCTGAAAAAAAAAGATTCTCAAAACGAAATCCTACTTAATACTTTGTCTTCATATGCATCAGCTCGACAATTTATCATCTTATATCGTTAGAAGAATCCTTCTTCCACTCATATCCATGAGGATGGCGGCAAACAATCTAAAGAGAATCTCAAATCACTAGTAGAAAAAGGGTCAAACGTGCAGCACATTAGTGCCGGTTTGTAATAGAGCTGCCGGTTCCAACGGCTAGCCGGGCCACTCTCATTAGTACCGGTTCGTGGCTAACCTTTAGCACCGGTTCGTGCCACGAACCGGTACTACTGAGGGTGGTGGCAGGATGTTGTCAGTCTGGGCCCCCTCCAGCACCTTTAGTACCGGTTCGTGCCACGAACCGGTACTATAGGTCGACGTACATAAACCCTTCGTCCACCCGAGCCACTCTGTTCTTCCCCTTTCCCCTCACTTCTCCTCTGTTCTTCCCCTTTCCCCTCGAGCTCCTCACAAATTTAAAATTTGTCAAGATTTGAAGGCCCCCATCCATTCAAATGATCACAAAGGTTAGCAACTTTGTCCTATCAACTCTCATTGCTAGATTAGCTCTTCCCATGCTTTGTATAGTTACTAATTTGTGAGTTTAGTAATTTGGGAGGAAATATATATATGTGCTAGTATTTGATTTATATGCAATTTGAGGTCAAAAATAACACTTAGTTTTCATATGTAGGTGTGGTTTACTTAGTGCCTTCTAAATCTCCGTCGTAACCACCGTCGATCGCCCGCACCGTCCCGTCACCGGCACCACCTTGTGGTGAGCCTCTTGTTCATGTAATTTTATATAAAAAATTGATGTTTGTGTGATTTGGATATATAGTTAATCATGTAATAATTATCTTACCCGTACGTTGTTTGTTATACATAGTGCCATGGTTTTGATATCCGTCCCCGTCGGCCCTCGTCCTTGTTATGATTCGGATGTGGTATATTCTCTTTTAAAACTATTAGTTGCATTTCATGTTTATGACAAATTATGCCCATCAAGTTGACATAGATATTTTTATCTAGGAGGTATGTGAACCGGAAATTCCAACCGGCCCTATTGTCGAGAGGTTAAATTTTGTTGAAAGAGAAAACGAGTACTTGAAAGAAAAATTGAAAAGAATTGAGGGGGAGAAGATGGAATTGGAGTTGCATGTTGCCGATGTCGTCGATGATCACAAGATCAAGATGGAGAAAATGCGCTTGAAGAATAGAAAGATTAGAAAATATGCCATCGATAGTGAGGCTTGGTATCATTATGCTGTTGGATCAATTGTTACCTTAGTTGCGATCTTGATCGCATTTGTTGTTGCATTTAAATGCTTTAGCTAGAGAGTTATTTGTTTGTTGCATTTAAGTGTTGTATGAACTTTATGTATGAACTTGTATTAATTTGGTCTCTTCGGTGTTGTGTATATCAAGATGAGCCGGCAATGGATGTACGATGACCGATGCTCTCCCCAGTTCGTTGAGGGCGTGCATGCTTTTCTGCTTGCGGCTGAGGCAAACAAGCGGGCGGATGGTTTTATGCCTTGTCCATGTGCTGTCTGTAAGAATGATCGCAATTACTCTACGTCGAGAACCATTCACGTCCACCTGTTTGAGTCCGGTTTCATGCCCCACTATAATGTTTGGACCAAGCACGGAGAAAGAGGGGTTATGATGGAAGACAATGAAGAAGAAGAGGACGACGACAGCTATCCTGGCCATGGGTTCCCTGAATACGATGATACAACAATGGGGGAAGAAGCTGAGCCGGTAATGCAGGAAGAAGCTGAGCCGGCAATGCGGGAAGAAGCTGAAGAAGAGGCATCAGATGATCCCGTTGATGATCTAGGTCTGGCCATTGCCGATGCAAAGAGAAACTGCGCAAGTGATTTGGAGAAGAAGAAGTTGCAGCGCATGTTAGAGGATCACAAAAAATTGTTGTACCCGAATTGCGTAGGTGACAAGAAAAAGCTGGGCACCACACTGGAATTGCTGCAATGGAAGGGAAAGAATGGTGTATCTGACAAGGGATTTGGAAAGTTGCTGGTAATGATAAAGGATATGCTTCCAAAGGACAACGAATTGCCCGAGAGTACGTACGAAGCAAAGAAGGCTGTCTGCCCTCTAGGTTTAGAGGTGCAAAAGATACATGCATGCCCTAATGATTGCATCCTCTACCGCGGTGAGTACGAGGATTTGAACGCTTGCCCGGTATGTGGTGCATTGCGCTATAAGATCAGCCGCGATGAGCCTGGTGATGTCGAGGGCGAGCGCCCCAGGAAGAAGATTCCTGCCAAGGTGATGTGGTATTCTCCTATAATACCACGGTTGAAACGTTTGTTCCAAAACAAAGAGCATGCCAAGGCGATGCGATGGCACAGAGAAGACCGTAAGAAAGACGGAAAGTTGAGAGTACCCGCTGATGGGTCGCAGTGGAGAAAAATCGAAAGAAAGTACGGGAAGGAATTTGCAGATGACACAAGGAGCGTATGGTTTGGTCTAAGCGCAGATGGCATTAATCCTTTTGGGGAGCAGAGCAGCAACCATAGCACCTGGCCTGTGACTCTATGTTTGTATAACCTTCCTCCTTGGTTGTGCATGAAGCGGAAGTTCATTATGATGCCAGTGCTCATCCAAGGCCCTAAGCAACCCGGCAATGACATTGATGTGTACCTAAGGCCATTAGTTGAAGAACTTTTACAACTGTGGAATGGAACAGGTGTACGTGCGTGGGATGAGCACATGGGGGAAGAATTTGACCTCAAGGCGTTGCTGTTCGTGACCATCAATGATTGGCCTGCTCTCAGTAACCTTTCAGGACAAACAAACAAGGGATACCGCGGATGCACGCACTGTTTGGATGATACCGACAGTATATATTTGAATAGTTGTAAGAAGAATGTGTACCTGGGACATCGTCGATTTCTTCCGAGCAGGCATCCCGTAAGAAAGAAAGGCAAGCATTTCAAAGGTGAGGCGGATCACCGGACGAAGCCTCGCCACCGTACTGGTGCTGATGTACATGATATGGTCAAGGATTTGAAGGTGATATTTGGAAAGGGTCCTGGCGGACAACCTGTTCCGAAGGACGCGGACGGACGCGCACCCATGTGGAAGAAGAAATCTATATTTTGGGACCTGCCATATTGGAAAGACCTAGAGGTCCGCTCCGCAATCGACGTGATGCACGTGACGAAGAATCTTTGCGTGACCCTGCTTGGCTTCTTGGGCGTGTATGGGAAGACAAAAGATACACCTGAGGCACGGGAGGACCAGCAACGTATGCACGGAGAAGACGGCATACATCAGGGTCATGCAAGCTACGCTCTTACCAAAGAAGAGAAGGAAATCTTCTTTGAATGCCTGCTCAGTATTAAGGTACCGTCTGGCTTCTCGTCGAATATAAAGGGAATAATAAACATGGCAGAGAAAAAGTTCCAGAACCTGAAGTCTCATGACTGCCACGTGATTATGACGCAACTGCTTCCGGTTGCATTGAGGGGGCTTCTACCGGAAAACGTTCGATTAGCCATTGTGAAGCTATGTGCATTTCTCAATGCAATCTCTCAGAAGGTAATCGATCCAGAAATCATACCAAGGTTATAGAATGATTTGGTGCAATGTCTTGTCAGTTTCGAGTTGGTGTTCCCACCATCCTTCTTCAACATCATGACGCACGTCCTAGTTCACCTATGCGAAGAGATTAACGTTTTGGGTCCTGTATTTCTACACAATATGTTCCCCTTTGAGAGGTTCATGGGAGTCTTAAAGAAATATGTTCATAACCGTGCTAGGCCAGAAGGAAGCATCTCCAAGGGCCATCAAAATGAGGAGGTCATTGAGTTTTGTATTGACTTTATTCCTGACCTTAAGCCGATTGGTGTTCCTGAATCGCGGCATAAGGGCAGACTGGATGGAAAAGGCACGCTAGGAGGGAAACAAATAATATGTATGGACGGACATTCTCTCACTGAAGCACACTACACAGTTCTACAGAATTCCACCTTGGTGGCTCCGTATATGGATGAACACAAGAATTTGCTACGCTCCAAACACCCGGAGCGGTCTGATGAGTGGATTACACGTGAACAAACCAGGAGTTTCGCCAACTGGTTGCAGACACGTACCATGCATGACACCTCTATTGAAGATGACCTGTAGTTGCTATCCCAGTTACCATCTTCGAATATAATGACTTTCAAAGGGTACGAGATAAATGGTAATACATTTTACACGATCGCCCAAGATAAGAAGAGCACCAACCAAAACAGTGGTGTCCGCTTTGATGCAGAAACCAAGACGGGAAAGGAAACATATTATGGTTATATACAGGACATATGGGAACTTGACTATCGACGTGGTTTAAAGGTCCCTTTGTTTCGGTGCAAATGGGTCAATATGACACGAGGCGGGGTAACGGAAGACCCGCAGTACAGAATGACAACAGTGGATCTCAACAATCTTGCGTATGCAGACGAACCATTCGTCCTAGCCAATGATGTGGCACAGGTTTTCTATGTGAAGGACATGTCTACCAAGCCAAGAAAAAGAAAAGATAAGGAAGCGAATGCATCGTACGATGAGCCAAAGCGGCACATAGTTCTTTCTGAGAAGAGAAACATCGTGGGAGTGGATGACAAGACAGACAAGTCAGAAGATTATGAAAAGTTTGATGAAATTGCTCCATTCACAGTGAATATTGACCCGAGCATCCCGTTAAATGATGAAGATTTTCCATGGTTACGGCGCAAAGGGACACACGCAAAGAAAAAGTTTCACACCCAAAGATCTGGGATGTGATCGGCTTCACTATTGTTACTTTCTTCTGTGTTTCACACCCAGGAGGAAATGTCTGTAATAGTTAGGGTAGTTATGTGTTTTGGCATTTGAAACGCGAAAAAATTTTATCTGCAAACAAATTCTTTACATGCATTTACTGATTTTTTTTCCAGCTAAATGACCCTGAAATTGAAAAGCAATTCAAATGAACTCAGAAAAGGTTGAAAGTTGGCATGGTATCATAATTTCATACAAATAGCATGTGCAAGAAAGTAGAGAGGGTTACGGCAAAAACTGGATGCACTTCGTGTACAAAATGGACAATCTCTTTCGAAGTATCAGGGTTTCCGACGAAAACTAAACTGTTACAAAGGCATTTCATTTTTTAAATAACCTAAGCATTACTAAATTGAATATAATGATAAAACACACTAATATTAAACATAAGAAAAAAGAATCACTGAAAAAACTTTTTCAAAGTTAAGTTATTCACAAACTAGTGATTCACACAAATTTCAAATAATTCAAAATTTAAACTATTCAAATTTGAAATCTACCTGCACTAACAGAAAGTTTGTAATTTTTTGTACCTAAAGCAAAAATATTCACAAAGAAACTCTAAATACAGCAAAAAACAACTCAAAAATAAATAAAACAAAAAAATAAAGCAAAAAAAATTAAGAAAAAAAAGCCCGCCTACCGGGCCAAAGCGGCCTGCATACGACTAGCGACACAACCTTTCGTTGGGCCAGGATGCAGGCCCGCGAAGGCCCAGTAGGCCCACAAGGCGAGGAGGACAGGTAGGCCCAGTAGGCCTGATTAGGAGAGGAGCTCGAGAGAGCTACCGCACTGGGGCTTATAAACCAGTGCGGTAGCCCCTCGACTAGCGAGGTGGGGCTAAACTTCCACACCGCACCTGCGCCAGCACACCCCCTTTAGTACCGGGTGGTGGCACAAACCGGTACTAAAGGGGGGGCCTTTAGTACCGGTTTGTGCCACCACCCGGTACTAAAGGGGGTGGCTTCCCGCCGCTTGGCCTGGCCAAAACAGACCTTTAGTACCGGTTGGTGGCTCCAACCGGTACTAAAGGTGCCTTCTATATAAGAAAGCACTTCGAAATTTCGTCAGTTTCTCATCTCTCCCTCTGCTTCTTCTCCTCTGCACCGTCGCCCGCCGCCCCGGCCGTCTCCATATCCCTCGATGCCGCCCCGGCCCGTCGCCGCCCCCGTCGCCGCCCCGGCCCGTACGTCCCCGTCCCCGTCGTCGCCGCCCCGTCGTCGCCGCACCCGTCGCCGTCCCCGTCGCCGCGCGCCCCCCGTCGCCTCTCGCCTCGCCGGCCGGTGAGCGCGCACACACACACATAGATTTTTAGTTATAGATTTTTCTGTTTTTAAGAAATTGTTAGACATTCTTCTGTTTTTTAGAAATAGTTAGAAATGTTAGAATTGTTAGAAATTTTTCTGTTTTTTAGTTATAGAAATAGTTATAAAAAAGTTAGAATTGTTAGAAATTTTTCTGTTTTTTAGTTATAGAAATAGTTATAAAAATGTTAGTTATATATATAGAAATGTTATAATTTTTTTCTGTTTTTTAGTTATAGAAATATTAGAAATGTTATAGAAATGTTAGTTATATATAGCATTGTTAGAAATGTTATAGAAATGTTAGTTATATAGAAATGTTAGAAATTTTAGTTATCAAAATCCAATCATTAAAAAAATATTACTTTTTGCGGGCATATAGCTAGTATTTGTTCTCGACGATGCCCGGCCCGCATCCTCGCCGTCGACCCGTCCGCGACGACGTCCAGCCGACCCATGTCCGGGACTGGGCTCCGCCGGGCTGGCACTGGGAGGTGCTGCTTGGAGGGGCGCGCCGCTTGACGAGGAACCCGGCCGCGGGTCCAGTCGTCGACCCTGATCTCGTTTGGTGGCGTTCGCGTGGGCCAGTTTCGGTGCGGAGGGACCCGGCCCTGCCGGAGGTGGTACGTCGCCGTGTCAGGGAGGAGGACGAGCACATCCATCGCTACATGGTTGCGTTAGAGGGCGGCAGGTTCTCCAATACGTGGCAGTATCTTCGGGGATCTCACTTCAGCTATGATCCTGTGAGGGTTCCTTCTCTTTGGGTGTCCACTGCCCGCGCTGGAGGAACCACGAGTGTCCTAGATTCTTCTGTAGTATTCGATCTTTATTAGCTAATAGCCAGTGATGTACTATATCAATGGTACATGAACATGACCAAGATTTCAGATCGAGTGTCCCTCATGGTGAATGTCAAGAAGGACCATTACTACCATGAGAAAGCTGGGTCCGTTGAGTATTTAGAACTGTTTCAGTTATACAATCAAGACGCACTCGACAAATCTATCGTCAGTTGCTATTGTCTGTAAGTGATCTCTTTCTATAATTTAAGTCTCAAGCTACCTGTAGTGATCCTTTTGATCAATCATTACTTGTAATTATCCTCACTATATTCTTTTCTGTGGTATTATGCAGGATGAAGATATATGAAATGAGAAAAGGTGGACGCTTTGGCATTGGGTTCATTGACCCAAACACCGTTAATGAATACACATGGAAGATAAATGAACATCATGCAAAGGAAGTAGAGGACAACATGCTAGAGTTCTTGAAGCGCCTCAAATACAATGAAGATATACTACTTCCTTACCACTTTGGTTGAGTCACACTGTCTTGTACTACAAATTCTCTGTTTTTGCCTACTAGCTAGCTACATGTTTTTGCTTACATATGCCCGCTTAATTAAGACATGTAAACGTGTGTGCATGCAGATTTCACTGGGTCTTGTGTATCATTAAAGTTGACGCCAGAACAGTTGAAATACTGGACTCACTAATCTCAAAAAACACTGACTTTAACATCTTGTATCGGATAGTCAACAGGTAATTTCAATCATTATTAACTATATATAGTTCGTCATTTCATGATATGAACTATTTAATAACCCCTTTATTCATTTTCTTTGTCGGCGGGCAGGGCTTGGGTAAGATTCATCAGCATCACGGAAGGTGAATGGAAACAAAAGCTTCAATGGTTTCGACCCAAGGTAAGTAATTAAGCAGTACAACTAGCTAGCAAGCTAGCTGCCATCTCTTTAATTATCATGCTTGATTAATTTTTATCTGATCAAATTCCATTCTCGTAAAGGCCCTGAAGCAGGCGCATGGGACTGATCTGTGTGCATTCTGCGTTTGCGAGAACATTCGCATGATGGCGTCCGAAAGGTGCAGATCTCAAAGACAGCAATGGGTACGCTTGTCAGAACACTATTCACAATTTTTACACCATTATCGATATCTAGCTAGTCACACAACTAATACACATGCATATTGATCTCCTTCTTAACAGTTCAAAGAGGTGCGGGAGAAGCTCATAGAAACGGAGCGCGTAGAAGCACTTCAAGAGGAAATAGCGGGATTTTTGCTCGACCAGGTCATAAATCCGAATGGAGAATTCTATTACCCGCTATGAAAACCACTTTCAATTGTCATCGTGCTCCGAAGGCACCAATTAGGCTAATGCCACTGGCTCCGAAGGCAACATTCATATGTAGGAGAAATTGTATATAGCTATACATGTGTGTATGTGTGTGAATTAATTAATATGATGGTTTAATTTGTGAGACATTAATGTGATATATATATGCATGATTGGTTCTACTAGTAATTCTCTCTCTCTCTCTCTCTCTCTCTCTCTATATATATATATATATATATATATATATATATATATATATATATATATATATATATATATATATATATGCATAACGTGTACAATGTGTAGTATCGTAAAATACCAGCAAACGAAAAAGAATTAAAATGGAAACACAAAATTAAATGAAAAAGAAATCATAAAACTAAAAAAAAAATCCCAAACCTTATAGTACCGGTTGGTCTTACCAACCGGTACTAAAGGGCTCTAGCTCCCCGGAGCTGGCTCGTGCCACGTGGTTGCCTTTAGCACCGGTTCGTGCTGAACCGGTACTAAAGGGGGGGGGCCTTTAGTGACCACTAATTAGTGCCGGTTATGTAATCGGCACTATAGAGCCTTACGAACCGGTGCTAATGCCCGGTTCTGCACTAGTGAATGATCACGGTTACAAAAATATCGTAGCGCTCAACAATATTTATGGAAAGTAGTGTCTCACAAACCTGCATAATGCCAATCGATATGATTCCGAATTTTTCAGAAAATTGTGAATTTGAGATAAATCAATACTTTTCATGCAGAATTGTTAGGAAGGGACAACACAATGATCACGACATTTAAGTACCTACTAAGTAAGGACACAACTTGCATAAAAGCCTACTCGATTGTCATGTTCATACCTCCTATGTATATCCATTGATGCCTTTAGCATGCTTATAGGTTTGTTTTGTACTTTTCTCTGAAATCTGGTGGGTCTGGCTGCCTAGCAAGACATAGATATGAGAATTCACATGCATATAGAAGATAATCTGGTAGCACAACATAATATTACAAATCAACTATTGCTCCAAGTTTCCACAAAACAGAAAACAAGGAAGAAGCAAGGTAATGAAAAGAAAAGGCAAAGTGTATGAATACACATTTTAAAATACCAGTCTCTACCTAAATAGAATGAGCTCTGTACGCCA
Source organism: Triticum timopheevii (assembly GCA_963921465.1). NCBI lineage: Eukaryota > Viridiplantae > Streptophyta > Magnoliopsida > Poales > Poaceae > Triticum > Triticum timopheevii. The sequence goes on from OY997266.1 coordinate 658,247,903, forward strand.
AGGCATAACATGGTAAAACTGAGTTAAATCAAGATATCATGTAAAAACAAAATACAGATATTGGCAGAGAATATACCTTAATTACTGATGATTCACTATGGGTGGTACCGTGCACACATGCTATGAGATCTCTTCCACCAGTGTAACCTTCACCGAAATGTCAGAATTAAAAATATTAAAGGTAATTGGTAGAACCGAAACTATGAAGACAAATATGCTACTCCCTCCATTCCAAAATACTTGCCGCGGTTTTAGTTCAAATTTGAACTAAAACTAAAACCAGGACAAGTATTATGTAATGGAGGGAGTATATTAATCAACATCACTAAACCCCCGGTAAGGCTTCTGGGTTGCTCCCAATATTATGATCTGCTATGTAATTTTATACATTGTGGCATGCTGCATTAGCTAATTAAACATTCCTTCAGTACATGTAGCTACTTCATCCATCTCCACGGGCGAAGTATGACCAATAGTTGTACTTACTTCAGCGTAACTAAGAAATCTGATAGCTTACTATGTTGGTTTAATGTGATCACCAATGTCTTGATAATCTGCAATACAAGAAAGAATAATATCGTTATGTTTAATAATAGCAAGCACAATCCATCATACTGGCGTCCCCAAGTATGAACAAGGACTATATAACATATCCATGATTTTTGGCCTATCCTTGCCATTCTGTATAAAATACAGTACCAAAAAGTCAAAGAGACATGGTCTCTTATCTATTCCCCTGCGGTTACAATCCTTAAGGATTTCACACGCCACAGCCGCTCGTGATGTGCTAGCCGGCCAAGGGCTGCTCCACCACGCCACTCGGCAGGCTCGCCGACTGCGATGCTGGCCAGAAGGACCAGTGCGCCACCAGTTAAATGGACATAGATATGTGCTGACCTGCAGTTAAATGACTACTTGCACCGTCAGTTAGATCAGGAAAGCAGGTTAACACGTTCAGAGAACAGGTCAGAGAACGACGGCTGCAGTGCTGCCGGAGCTCCGCCCGCTTCCCTGGTCCACACGCTCCTCTGCTATACTCCGCAGGCGACGTCCACCAACGTGGGACTGCGCAACTGTGGCCATTCTTTGCACCGGGGCCCCGACCTCATCTGCCACCGTGACGGCATGGCGCCACATGCGCTCGCGGGAGATGCGCGTACACCAGCACAAGTCCGATCGGGGAGAGAGAAAGGAGAGAGATGTGGCATGGGCCGGGTCAGGGAGATAGGATACGGGACGGCGGCGACGCGAAAGGAGATGGTGCAGCACGATCTACGGAGGGCGGAATGCTGCGCTTCGAGGTCGGCGAAGGACGCGCGACCGGCGAGGATTAGTTGCGGAGCTCGCCGAGGCGTGCGGTGGCCGTGGTGGCGGAGATTACCCGACCCTCGGGGTTCTTCCAGGACGCCCTGCGCCGGGACCCCTCGTGCTGAGAAAGTCAAAGATATATTATTTCAAACATTAACAATTCATCATGGGGCTGATCTGCCGCACTGTAATACTCACTGGACAGTACATACCAATCTATACTACTATTAAAAGAGCAAACACAACTCCCTCTAAAACCACACAACAAATTGTATACAGGATAACTAGGGCCCTCCGATCAAATTAAGTTAAACACATCCTACTGTCCATATTACGTCAATGTTCAGCAACCCAAATCAATGGCTCGGATTTTATTTTTTTTGACGGGTTTTTGCTTAGCTTGGATTCATGTGACAACTGATTCAGCCAAAATGGACTGATTAACAAGGCAGATGTCTAACCCCAATTAATTACAAAATCCCTACCACTTGATATGAACTAAACATTTTAACCAACCTAGGCACGGGTTAGAAAATAAATTTCCTATATTGGCAAAGCAGATTTGGCAAAAATAAATGTCTGCTTGTCTATAGTAATATTGGCATAGAAGCTAGGGCTCAGATTTGGATTTTCATAGAAGCTAAGGCTGCTCCCCTAAGAAGTGGAGCATGTCTATCTTCCATACAAATAATTTTTTTTTCATTTTTCCAAATATATAGTGGTTTCCTTTTCTTCATGGTGCGCATCTGGAGTAGTTGTCTATCTCCATAGTGGTACACTGGATCACAACATCTCCTTCTCATATACATGTAGTGCAATTAGTACTTATTACAGTGCAGTTATACTGCACCGTAACCTGCTAGAAAATGAATCTCATACCTTCAATTCAGCAATGATTCAAGATCAATCGAAACTACAGACTACTACCAGTTTGGACTCCACGGGTTACATATTTCAGGACCCATTCTCTCTCTGGCTCTGTCTTTTTTTTTAAATCACTCTCTGGCTCTGGCTCTATCAGATAGAGGATGGATCCTGAAATAACGATTAAGAATTTCAGCTTTCATTTAGCAATAATTCAGGATACATCCTCTCCCTGTCTCTACCAGGTATGGAACTAAGTAAGACAACGGGGTGCCTCTACTCCTCGGCCGCCTTCTTGGGGGTCTTGGTGCAACCGCTGAGTGGATTTTGTGGAAATGACCAATCATTTCACTGAGGCCAGTTTTTTTTTTTTTTTTGCGAAGACACTGAGGCCAGTTAAAGGACATGCTTGCCAACAAAAGCAGTACTCTTTCAGTTCCTTCATCAGCATAATTAACACTATTAAGTGGATTTTGGTTATTATACAAGTCTCACAGGCTCTATTAATTTTCCCAGATGTTACTGCCGACTGTCGTTCCAGAACTCGTAATCTATCACCTGGGCATGCTTGATTTGCTATGTGGATGCTACTCGATTGGTTCACAAAGCACGCATGTAGAGATGAGGAGCGAGTTGTGCTCGAAAAGCTGCATTTTGCTGCACAGGATCTGCCGGCACTATGGCTTTGGAAGACACTAGCTGCAAATCGAGCACTCGTCCTATATGACGAGTGCCCGACCTATTGCAGAATGGTCAAGTTTTTTGTGGTGGAACAAACCTACCAGAGTTCAAGCCTTAGACTTGGTATTGATGCTTGTATTTTTCTGGATTTATTCAGTCTTTTCCGTGATGTCCGCTAAGTCAAAGGAGATATTCCCGTCGACTATGAAGGAACCTGTGATGAGCTCATCAATCTCAAGTATCGCGGAGTTACTCATAGTGGTAGAGTATCCATGCATGTATTCATAGGGAGAAGAGAGCCACCAAGCATCTGAAGATGAGTTGATTCCACCACTTATTGTGATTGGGGAAGAGAAGCAGGAAATTGAGGAAACACCTAATGGTTATACCATCAAGCAGAGGAAGAACAGCTTGATCACCATTGATAGAGTTTGGCGAATTGCGGCAGACAATGATATCCTTTTGGCCCGTCAACCATGGCTTAAAGATTTATGCCTTTCATTTGCATTATTCAAACTTCTTAAACATCAGTTTGTAAATAGCCACCATGTCGCAGTTGGCTCCACCAAGACATTCATTTTTTTCCAAAAAGTACTGCTTAACAAAGGAAATCCTGACAAGGTATTCAGAGTCATTGCAGATGAGGCATCCTTTGTGCTTGATTCATACTATTCATCCCTCCCAACTTCAAACTTTGGGCATCTGCTGCCAGTTCTTAACATCATTATCTCCCTCTCAATTTTAGTTTCGTGTTTTCTTGCCATGGCAATCACAGCAACGCTGACGGAACATCCATATTCTTTCCATCAGATATTTTGCCTAACATATTGCATGTTACCCAAGGACATAAATGAAGACCCAATGAATTTGGATAATAAGACATTGTTATTTGGCAAGTTACTTTTTAGCTCTTTGCCCACATATTCTCTATTAGTAGCAGTTATACTTGCCGAGGCATGGGAAATCATATCCTACTTATGCTCTAACTGGTTCAAGGTGACCCTACTTTGTAGCTATGTAACACATGTCTCCTGGCAGCAATCTCCTCGCATGCAGACATTGCTTGGTCTTGTTCTCAAGTTTAAGATCAAGTTCATAAAGAATTGGACAAATCAAATGGGTCAAATCTCACTACTAGCACACCCACAGTCAAAAATATGTGCCTTTGGCCGACGGTTCTTTTACTTCTCTGGACTGAGAGTGCAACGGATCAATGTAACATCAGAGCTGAAGGCCTCCATTATCGACGCGTTGAAAAGTAGCAATGGTTGCCTAAGCAAAGGGATTCTTGCCCTACAGAACAACGGGATAAGCAATCATGTCCTCTGGGCATGTGAGGAACAAGACACATCCCATGTTATCCTTGTTTGGCACATCGCCACGGGCATCTTTGAGACCAGACATGGAGCTTCAACTTGTTCATCAGCTGACAAGAAGACTGCAGTGCATCTCTCACGATATTGTGTCTATCTGATGGCATCCACTCCTGAACTGCTGCCACCTGACCAGGTATGGTCCAAGAAATTGTATAAGACTGTGAGCGAAGATATCCGACGTGCTCTTGCCATCACCGGTGGCAGCAAGTTGGTGGAATATGGCAACATGGTAGAGCTCCTTGGTGAGGAATCCAGGAAGGAGGTGGTGAAGAGAGGAGCGAGGCTAGGAAAGCAGCTGGTGGAGTTGGTTCCAGATAAGGAGACTGGGTGGCGCATCTTGGCTAGCTTCTGGTCTGAGTTGATCTTGTATGTTGCTCCCTCTCATAACACTAAGGCGCATAAGAAGGCACGTGCCAATGGTACCGAGCTAGTGACGCTCATTTGGGCTTTGCTGAGGCACGCTGGGATCATCGACAGGCCCAACACCCAAGCTGATGTTTAGGTTTGAAATGTTTTTGTTTTTCTTTTCCAAGGATTGCCGGTCAGTATGCAGTACTAGTGTACTCCTAGCTACGAGTGTGTATGATATGATTTGCTTTGTGGTTATTTTTATATTATATGGTGGGTTATTTGCCCGGATGATGGCTGACTCAAAAGAATTGTTATTATTAGTGTGCATGATTTTCTTGGTGTTTTTAGTCTTACTAGTAAGCGTGCACGTGCAACACACGTCTTGTTAGAATTCAAGATTTGAAGACTGAGAGCACGTCTCAACTAATAGGCACAAACAATACTTCATGCATGTTTGTTGCTGCAAAATACCCAGGAAAGACAAAAAAACAACATATCATATGCCTTCAGATGACTTTCCAGTCACAACAAAGGATACAGTCACAACAAAGGATTCAGTGCTACATTAAGATATAAATCATCAGGAACACTGAAGCCGTAATTTAATTCCTGCAGCCAGGAAAAGATAATGTTGCTAGGTTGTAAGTTGTAACTTAGATCACGTCCAAGCAGAATGCATGGCCACCATAGTGGTCCATGAGTGCATAGTAATAGCATTTCTCTTAACCAGCCTTTATTGGTGTATGGGCACAAGGCTTGTCTTGATTTTCAGTTTTAGCATTCTGCAAAAAAGCTATCCAAAACCCCACTATTTTTGAAAATATACATATAAAAAAGGTTATTCTACTGCAACATAAATTATACACATCAATCATGGTTTCACAAAGTGAAAACATTCATCAGATTGGATAGTTGGTCAACATTCAAAAGATAATGATTTCGAAACTCATTGGAGCCATACTCCAAGTGAATATCACATTCAGAAGATACATTTTTCAAAAATCATTAGAACCATACTACAACAAAATACAATGGCCCTAAAAAACAAAATACAATGCAGATAATGAGTGGCATACTCCTTACCATGATGTTGGAAAGGGCCAATGCGGGAACATATTACGAGAATAAACAATGTGCCTAAAACATCATTTAGTGTTCAGGTTACATACACAAACAATAAACAAAATAAGTTTTCCTTGTCACTGCTTTTCTTTTTAACATCAACTTTATGATAGCGTGCTAGTCTCCCGTGATCATTTTTCTATCACTACGGTTCACAAATATGTTGTTACCTAGAGTTAGAATGATATTCATGTGAAAAGGAAGCTCGGGAATGTTCCAGATGTGTAGATCTGAAAAAAAAAGATTCTCAAAACGAAATCCTACTTAATACTTTGTCTTCATATGCATCAGCTCGACAATTTATCATCTTATATCGTTAGAAGAATCCTTCTTCCACTCATATCCATGAGGATGGCGGCAAACAATGTAAAGAGAATCTCAAATCACTAGTAAAAAAAGGGTCAAACGTGCAGCACATTAGTGCCGGTTTGTAATAGAGCCGGCACTAATGTATACATTAGTGCCGGTTCCAACGGCTAGCCGGGCCGCTCTCATTAGTACCGGTTCGTGGCTAACCTTTAGCACCGGTTCGTGCCACGAACCGGTACTACTGAGGGTGGTGGCAGGATGTTGTCAGTCTGGGTCCCCCCCCCCCCAGCACCTTTAGTACCGGTTCGTGCCACGAACCGGTACTATAGGTCGACGTACATAAACCCTTCGTCCACCCGAGCCACTCTGTTCTTCCCCTTTCCCCTCACTTCTCCTCTGTTCTTCCCCTTTCCCCTCAAGCTCCTCACAAATTTTACCCAAAATTTGTCAAGATTTGAAGGCCCCCATCCATTCAAATGATCACAAAGGTTAGCAACTTTGTCCTTTCAACTCTCATTGCTAGATTAGCTCTTCCCATGCTTTGTATAGTTACTAATTTGTGAGTTTAGTAATTTGGGAGGAAATATATATATGTGCTAGTATTTGATTTATATGCAATTTGAGGTCAAAAATAACACTTAGTTTTCATATGTAGGTGTGGTTTACTTAGTGCCTTCTAAATCTCCGTCGTAACCACCGTCGATCGCCCGCACCGTCCCGTCACCGGCACCACCTTGTGGTGAGCCTCTTGTTCATGTAATTTTATATAAAAAATTGATGTTTGTGTGATTTGGATATATAGTTAATCATGTAATAATTATCTTACCCGTACGTTGTTTGTTATACATAGTGCCATGGTTTTGATATCCGTCCCCGTCGGCCCTCGTCCTTGTTATGATTCGGATGTGGTATATTCTCTTTTAAAACTATTAGTTGCATTTCGTGTTTATGACAAATTATGCCCATCAAGTTGACATAGATATTTTTATCTAGGAGGTATGTGAACCGGAAATTCCAACCGACCCTATTGTCGAGAGGTTAAATTTTGTTGAAAGAGAAAACGAGTACTTGAAAGAAAAATTGAAAAGAATTGAGGGGGAGAAGATGGAATTGGAGTTGCATGTTGCCGATGTCGTCGATGATCACAAGATCAAGATGGAGAAAATGCGCTTGAAGAATAGAAAGATTAGAAAATATGCCATCGATAGTGAGGCTTGGTATCATTATGCTGTTGGATCAATTGTTACCTTAGTTGCAATCTTGATCGCATTTGTTGTTGCATTTAAATGCTTTAGCTAGAGAGTTATTTGTTTGTTGCATCTAAGTGTTGTATGAACTTTATGTATGAACTTGTATTAATTTGGTCTCTTCGGTGTTGTGTATATCAAGATGAGCCGGCAATGGATGTACGATGACCGATGCTCTCCCCAGTTCGTTGAGGGCGTGCATACTTTTCTGCTTGCGGCTGAGGCAAACAAGCGGGCGGATGGTTTTATGCCTTGTCCATGTGCTGTCTGTAAGAATGATCGCAATTACTCTACGTCGAGAACCATTCACGTCCACCTGTTTGAGTCCGGTTTCATGCCCCACTATAATGTTTGGACCAAGCACGGAGAAAGAGGGGTTATGATGGAAGACAATGAAGAAGAAGAGGACGACGACAGCTATCCTGGCCATGGGTTCCCTGAATACGATGATACAACAATGGGGGAAGAAGCTGAGCCGGTAATGCAGGAAGAAGCTGAGCCGGCAATGCGGGAAGAAGCTAAAGAAGAGGCATCAGATGATCCCGTTGATGATCTAGGTCTGGCCATTGCCGATGCAAAGAGAAACTGCGCAAGTGATTTGGAGAAGAAGAAGTTGCAGCGCATGTTAGAGGATCACAAAAAATTGTTGTACCCAAATTGCGTAGGTGACAAGAAAAAGCTGGTCACCACACTGGAATTGCTGCAATGGAAGGGAGAGAATGGTGTATCTGACAAGGGATTTGGAAAGTTGCTGGTAATGATAAAGGATATGCTTCCAAAGGACAACGAATTGCCCGAGAGTACGTACGAAGCAAAGAAGGTTGTCTGCCCTCTAGGTTTAGAGGTGCAAAAGATACATGCATGCCCTAATGATTGCATCCTCTACCGCGGTGAGTACGAGGATTTGAACGCTTGCCCGGTATGTGGCGCATTGCGCTATAAGATCAGCCGCGATGAGCCTGGTGATGTCGAGGGCGAGCGCCCCAGGAAGAAGATTCCTGCCAAGGTGATGTGGTATTCTCCTATAATACCACGGTTGAAACGTTTGTTCCAAAACAAAGAGCATGCCAAGGCGATGCGATGGCACAGACAAGACCGTAAGAAAGACGGAAAGTTGAGAGTACCCGCTGATGGGTCGCAGTGGAGAAAAATCGAAAGAAAGTACGGGAAGGAGTTTGCAGATGACACAAGGAGCGTATGGTTTGGTCTAAGCGCAGATGGCATTAATCCTTTTGGGGAGCAGAGCAGCAACCATAGCACCTGGCCTGTGACTCTATGTTTGTATAACCTTCCTGCTTGGTTGTGCATGAAGCGGAAGTTCATTATGATGCCAGTGCTCATCCAAGGCCCTAAGCAACCCGGCAACGACATTGATGTGTACCTAAGGCCATTAGTTGAAGAACTTTTACAACTGTGGAATGGAACAGGTGTACGTGCGTGGGATGAGCACATGGGGGAAGAATTTGACCTCAAGGCGTTGCTGTTCGTGACCATCAATGATTGGCCTGCTCTCAGTAACCTTTCAGGACAGACAAACAAGGGATACCGCGGATGCACGCACTGTTTGGATGATACCGACAGTATATATTTGAATAGTTGTAAGAAGAATGTGTACCTGGGACATCGTCGATTTCTTCCGAGCAGGCATCCCGTAAGAAAGAAAGGCAAGCATTTCAAAGGTGAGGCGGATCACCGGACGAAGCCTCGCCACCGTACTGGTGCTGATGTACATGATATGGTCAAGGATTTGAAGGTGATATTTGGAAAGGGTCCTGGCGGACAACCTGTTCCGAAGGACGCGGACGGACGCGCACCCATGTGGAAGAAGAAATCTATATTTTGGGACCTGCCATATTGGAAAGACCTAGAGGTCCGCTCCGCAATCGACGTGATGCACGTGACGAAGAATCTTTGCGTGACCCTGCTTGGCTTCTTGGGCGTGTATGGGAATACAAAAGATACACCTGAGGCACGGGAGGACCAGCAACGTATGCACGGAGAAGACGGCATAAATCAGGGTCATGCAAGCTACGCTCTTACCAAAGAAGAGAAGGAAATCTTCTTTGAATGCCTGCTCAGTATTAAGGTACCGTCTGGCTTCTCGTCGAATATAAAGGGAATAATAAACATGGTAGAGAAAAAGTTCCAGAACCTGAAGTCTCATGACTGCCACGTGATTATGACGCAACTGCTTCCGGTTGCATTGAGGGGGCTTCTACCGGAAAATGTTCGATTAGCCATTGTGAAGCTATGTGCATTTCTCAATGCAATCTCTCAGAAGGTAATCGATCCAGAAATCATACCAAGGTTATAGAATGATTTGGTGCAATGTCTTGTCAGTTTCGAGTTGGTGTTCCCACCATCCTTCTTCAACATCATGACGCACGTCCTAGTTCACCTATGCGAAGAGATTAACGTTTTGGGTCCTGTATTTCTACACAATATGTTCCCCTTTGAGAGGTTCATGGGAGTCTTAAAGAAATATGTTCATAACCGTGCTAGGCCAGAAGGAAGCATCTCCAAGGGCCATCAAAATGAGGAGGTCATTGAGTTTTGTATTGACTTTATTCCTGACCTTAAGCCGATTGGTGTTCCTGAATCGCGGCATAAGGGCAGACTGGATGGAAAAGGCACGCTAGGAGGGAAACAAATAATATGTATGGACGGACATTCTCTCACTGAAGCACACTACACAGTTCTACAGAATTCCACCTTGTGGCTCCGTATATGGATGAACACAAGAATTTGCTACGCTCCAAACACCCGGAGCGGTCTGATGAGTGGATTACACATGAACAAACCAGGAGTTTCGCTAACTGGTTGCAGACACGTACCATGCATGACACCTCTATTGAAGATGACCTGTAGTTGCTATCCCAGTTACCATCTTCGAATATAATGACTTTCAAAGGGTACGAGATAAATGGTAATACATTTTACACGATCGCCCAAGATAAGAAGAGCACCAACCAAAACAGTGGTGTCCGCTTTGATGCAGAAACCAAGACGGGAAAGGAAACATATTATGGTTATATACAGGACATATGGGAACTTGACTATCGACGTGGTTTAAAGGTCCCTTTGTTTCGGTGCAAATGGGTCAATATGACACGAGGCGGGGTAACGGAAGACCCGCAGTACAGAATGACAACAGTGGATCTCAACAATCTTGCGTATGCAGACGAACCATTCGTCCTAGCCAATGATGTGGCACAGGTTTTCTATGTGAAGGACATGTCTACCAAGCCAAGAAAAAGAAAAGATAAGGAAGCGAATGCATCGTACGATGAGCCAAAGCGGCACATAGTTCTTTCTGAGAAGAGAAACATCGTGGGAGTGGATGACAAGACAGACAAGTCAGAAGATTATGAAAAGTTTGATGAAATTGCTCCATTCACAGTGAATATTGACCCGAGCATCCCGTTAAATGATGAAGATTTTCCATGGTTACGGCGCAAAGGGACACACGCGAAGAAAAAGTTTCACACCCAAAGATCTGGGATGTGATCGGCTTCACTATCGTTACTTTCTTCTGTGTTTCACACCCAGGAGGGAATGTCTGTAATAGTTAGGGTAGTTATGTGTTTTGGCATTTGAAACGCGAAGAAATTTTATCTGCAAACAAATTCTTTACATGCATTTACTGATTTTTTTTTCCAGCTAAATGACCCTGAAATTGAAAAGCAATTCAAATGAACTCAGAAAAGGTTGAAAGTTGGCATGGTATCATAATTTCATACAAATAGCATGTGCAAGAAAGTAGAGAGGGTTACGGCAAAAACTGGATGCACTTCGTGTACAAAATGGACAATCTCTTTCGAAGTATCAGGGTTTCCGACGAAAACTAAACTGTTACAAAGGCATTTCATTTTTTAAATAACCTAAGCATTACTAAATTGAATATAATGATAAAACACACTAATATTAAACATAAGAAAAAAGAATCACTGAAAAAACTTTTTTCAAAGTTAAGTTATTCACAAACTAGTGATTCACACAAATTTCAAATAATTCAAAATTTAAACTATTCAAATTTGAAATCTACCTGCACTAACAGAAAGTTTGTAATTTTTTGTACCTAAAGCAAAAATATTCACAAAGAAACTCTAAATACAGCAAAAAACAACTCAAAAATAAATAAAACAAAAAAATAAAGCAAAAAAATTAAGAAAAAAAAGCCCGCCTACCGGGCCAAAGCGGCCTGCATACGACTAGCGACACAACCTTTCGTTGGGCCAGGATGCAGGCCCGCGAAGGCCCAGTAGGCCCACAAGGCGAGGAGGACAGGTAGGCCCAGTAGGCCTGATTAGGAGAGGAGCTCGAGAGAGCTACCGCACTGGGGCTTATAAACCAGTGCGGTAGCCCCTCGACTAGCGAGGTGGGGCTAAACTTCCACACCGCACCTGCGCCAGCACACCCCCTTTAGTACCGGGTGGTGGCACAAACCGGTACTAAAGGGGGGGCCTTTAGTACCGGTTTGTGCCACCACCCGGTACTAAAGGGGGTGGCTTCCCGCCGCTTGGCCTGGCCAAAACAGACCTTTAGTACCGGTTGGTGGCTCCAACCGGTACTAAAGGTGCCTTCTATATAAGAAAGCACTTCGAAATTTCGTCAGTTTCTCATCTCTCCCTCTGCTTCTTCTCCTCTGCACCGTCGCCCGCCGCCCCGGCCGTCTCCATATCCCTCGACACCGCCCCGGCCCGTCGTCGCCCCCGTCGCCGCCCCGGCCCGTACGTCCCCGTCCCCGTCGTCGCCGCCTCGTCGTCGCCGCGCCCGTCGCCGTCCCAGTCGCCGCGCGCCCCCCGTCGCCTCTCGCCTCGCCGGCCGGTGAGCGCGCACACACACACATAGATTTTTAGTTATAGATTTTTCTGTTTTTAAGAAATTGTTAGACATTTTTCTGTTTTTTAGTTATAGAAATAGTTATAAAAAAGTTAGAATTGTTAGAATTTTTTCTGTTTTTTAGTTATAGAAATAGTTATAAAAATGTTAGTTATATATATAGAAATGTTATAATTTTTTTCTGTTTTTTAGTTATAGAAATATTAGAAATGTTATAGAAATGTTAGTTATATATAGCATTGTTAGAAATGTTATAGAAATGTTAGTTATATAGAAATGTTAGAAATTTTAGTTATCAAAATCCAATCATTAAAAAAATGTTACTTTTTGCGGGCATATAGCTAGTATTTGTTCTCGACGATGCCCGGCCCGCATCCTCGCCGTCGACCCGTCCGCGACGACGTCCAGCCGACCCATGTTCGGGACTGGGCTCCGCCGGGCTGGCACTGGGAGGTGCTGCTTGGAGGAGCGCGCCGCTTGACGAGGAACCCGGCCGCGGGTCCAGTCGTCGACCCTGATCTCGTTTGGTGGCGTTCGCGTGGGCCAGTTTCGGTGCGGAGGGACCCGGCCCTGCCGGAGGTGGTACGTCGCCGTGTCAGGGAGGAGGACGAGCACGTCCATCGCTACATGGTTGCGTTAGAGGGCAGCAGGTTCTCCAATACGTGGCAGTATCTTCGGGGATCTCACTTCAGCTATGATCCTGTGAGGGTTCCTTCTCTTTGGGTGTCCACTGCCCGCGCTGGAGGAACCGCGAGTGTCCTAGATTCTTCTGTAGTATTCGATCTTTATTAGCTAATAGCCAGTGATGTACTATATCAATGGTACATGAACATGACCAAGATTTCAGATCGAGTGTCCCTCATGGTGAATGTCAAGAAGGACCATTACTACCATGAGAAAGCTGGGTCCGTTGAGTATTTAGAACTGTTTCAGTTATACAATCAAGACGCCCTCGACAAATCTATCGTCAGTTGCTATTGTCTGTAAGTGATCTCTTTCTATAATTTAAGTCTCAAGCTAGCTGTAGTGATCCTTTTGATCAATCATTACCTGTAATTATCCTCACTATATTCTTTTCTGTGGTATTATGCAGGATGAAGATATATGAAATGAGAAAAGGTGGACGCTTTGACATTGGGTTCATTGACCCAAATACCGTTAATGAATACACATGGAAGATAAATGAACATCATGCAAAGGAAGTAGAGGACAGCATGCTAGAGTTCTTGAAGCGCCTCAAATACAATGAAGATATACTACTTCCTTACCACTTTGGGTCAGTCACACTGTCTTGTACTACAAATTCTCTGTTTTTGCCTACTAGCTAGCTACATGTTTTTGTTTACATATGCCCGCTTAATTAAGACATGTAAACGTGTGTGCATACAGATTTCACTGGGTCTTGTGTATCATTAAAGTTGACGCCGGAACAGTTGAAATACTGGACTCACTAATCTCAAAAAACACTGACTTTAACATCTTGTATCGGATAGTCAACAGGTAATTTCAATCATTATTAACTATATATCTCGGCCTATTTAGTTCGTCATTTCATGATATGTACTATTTAATAACCCCTTTATTCATTTTCTTTGTCGGCAGGCAGGGCTTGGGTAAGATTCATCAGCGTCACGGAAGGTGAATGGAAACAAAAGCTTCAATGGTTTCGACCCAAGGTAAGTAATTAAGCAGTACAACTAGCTAGCTAGCTAGCTGCCATCTCTTTAATTATCATGCTTTATTAATTTTTATCTGATTAAATTCCATTCTCGTAAAGGCCCTGAAGCAGGCGCAGGGGACTGATCTGTGTGCATTCTGCGTTTGCGAGAACATTCGCATGACGGCGTCCGAAAGGAGCAGATCTCAAAGACAGCAATGGGTACGCTTGTCAGAACACTATTCACAATTTTTACACCATTATCGATATCTAGCTAGTCACACAACTAATACACATGCATATTGATCTCCTTCTTAACAGTTCAAAGAGGTGCCGGAGAAGCTCATAGAAACGGAGCGCGTAGAAGCACTTCAAGAGGAAATAGCGGGATTTTTGCTCGACCAGGTCATAAATCCGAATGGAGAATTCTATTACCCGCTATGAAAACCACTTTCAATTGTCATCGTGCTCCGAAGACACCAATTGGGCTAATGCTACTGGCTCCGAAGGCAACATTCATATGTAGGAGAAATTGTATATAGCTATACATGTGTGTATGTGTGTGAATTAATTAATATGATGGTTTAATTTGTGAGACATTGATGTGATATATATATGCATGATTGGTTCTACTAGTAATTCTATATATATATATATATATATATATATATATGCATAACGTGTACAATGTGTAGTATCGTAAAATACCAGCAAACGAAAAAGAATTAAAATGGAAACACAAAATTAAATGAAAAAGAAATCATAAAACTAAAAAAAAATCCCAAACCTTATAGTACCGGTTGGTCTTACCAACCGGTACTAAAGGGCTCTAGCTCCCCGAAGCTGGCTCGTGCCACGTGGTTGCCTTTAGCACCGGTTCGTGCTGAACCGGTACTAAAGGGGGGGGGGGGGCCTTTAGTGACCACTAATTAGTGCCGGTTATGTAATCGGCACTATAGAGCCTTACGAACCGGTGCTAATGCCCGGTTCTGCACTAGTGAATGATCACGGTTACAAAAATATCGTAGCGCTCAACAATATTTATGGAAAGTAGTGTCTCACAAACCTGCATAATGCCAATCGATATGATTCCGAATTTTTCAGAAAATTGTGAATTTGAGATAAATCAATACTTTTCATGCAGAATTGTTAGGAAGGGACAACACAATGATCACGACATTTAAGTACCTACTAAGTAAGGACACAACTTGCATAAAAGCCTACTCGATTGTCATGTTCATACCTCCTATGTATATCCATTGATGCCTTTAGCATGCTTATAGGTTTGTTTTGTACTTTTCTCTGAAATCTGGTGGGTCTGGCTGCCTAGCAAGACATAGATATGAGAATTCACATGCATATAGAAGATAATCTGGTAGCACAACATAATATTACAAATCAACTATTGCTCCAAGTTTCCACAAAACAGAAAACAAGGAAGAAGCAAGGTAATGAAAAGAAAAGGCAAAGTGTATGAATACACATTTTAAAATACCAGTCTCTACCTAAATAGAATGAGCTCTGTACGCCAAGGCATAACATGGTAAAACTGAGTTAAATCAAGATATCATGTAAAAACAAAATACAGATATTGGCAGAGAATATACCTTAATTACTGATGATTCACTATGGGTGGTACCGTGCACACATGCTATGAGATCTCTTCCACCAGTGTAACCTTCACCGAAATGTCAGAATTAAAAATATTAAAGGTAATTGGTAGAACCGAAACTATGAAGACAAATATGCTACTCCCTCCATTCCAAAATACTTGCCGCGGTTTTAGTTCAAATTTGAACTAAAACTAAAACCAGGACAAGTATTATGTAATGGAGGGAGTATATTAATCAACATCACTAAACCCCCGGTAAGGCTTCTGGGTTGCTCCCAATATTATGATCTGCTATGTAATTTTATACATTGTGGCATGCTGCATTAGCTAATTAAACATTCCTTCAGTACATGTAGCTACTTCATCCATCTCCACGGGCGAAGTATGACCAATAGTTGTACTTACTTCAGCGTAACTAAGAAATCTGATAGCTTACTATGTTGGTTTAATGTGATCACCAATGTCTTGATAATCTGCAATACAAGAAAGAATAATATCGTTATGTTTAATAATAGCAAGCACAATCCATCATACTGGCGTCCCCAAGTATGAACAAGGACTATATAACATATCCATGATTTTTGGCCTATCCTTGCCATTCTGTATAAAATACAGTACCAAAAAGTCAAAGAGACATGGTCTCTTATCTATTCCCCTGCGGTTACAATCCTTAAGGATTTCACACGCCACAGCCGCTCGTGATGTGCTAGCCGGCCAAGGGCTGCTCCACCACGCCACTCGGCAGGCTCGCCGACTGCGATGCTGGCCAGAAGGACCAGTGCGCCACCAGTTAAATGGACATAGATATGTGCTGACCTGCAGTTAAATGACTACTTGCACCGTCAGTTAGATCAGGAAAGCAGGTTAACACGTTCAGAGAACAGGTCAGAGAACGACGGCTGCAGTGCTGCCGGAGCTCCGCCCGCTTCCCTGGTCCACACGCTCCTCTGCTATACTCCGCAGGCGACGTCCACCAACGTGGGACTGCGCAACTGTGGCCATTCTTTGCACCGGGGCCCCGACCTCATCTGCCACCGTGACGGCATGGCGCCACATGCGCTCGCGGGAGATGCGCGTACACCAGCACAAGTCCGATCGGGGAGAGAGAAAGGAGAGAGATGTGGCATGGGCCGGGTCAGGGAGATAGGATACGGGACGGCGGCGACGCGAAAGGAGATGGTGCAGCACGATCTACGGAGGGCGGAATGCTGCGCTTCGAGGTCGGCGAAGGACGCGCGACCGGCGAGGATTAGTTGCGGAGCTCGCCGAGGCGTGCGGTGGCCGTGGTGGCGGAGATTACCCGACCCTCGGGGTTCTTCCAGGACGCCCTGCGCCGGGACCCCTCGTGCTGAGAAAGTCAAAGATATATTATTTCAAACATTAACAATTCATCATGGGGCTGATCTGCCGCACTGTAATACTCACTGGACAGTACATACCAATCTATACTACTATTAAAAGAGCAAACACAACTCCCTCTAAAACCACACAACAAATTGTATACAGGATAACTAGGGCCCTCCGATCAAATTAAGTTAAACACATCCTACTGTCCATATTACGTCAATGTTCAGCAACCCAAATCAATGGCTCGGATTTTTTTTTTTTTGACGGGTTTTTGCTTAGCTTGGATTCATGTGACAACTGATTCAGCCAAAATGGACTGATTAACAAGGCAGATGTCTAACCCCAATTAATTACAAAATCCCTACCACTTGATATGAACTAAACATTTTAACCAACCTAGGCACGGGTTAGAAAATAAATTTCCTATATTGGCAAAGCAGATTTGGCAAAAATAAATGTCTGCTTGTCTATAGTAATATTGGCATAGAAGCTAGGGCTCAGATTTGGATTTTCATAGAAGCTAAGGCTGCTCCCCTAAGAAGTGGAGCATGTCTATCTTCCATACAAATAATTTTTTTTTCATTTTTCCAAATATATAGTGGTTTCCTTTTCTTCATGGTGCGCATCTGGAGTAGTTGTCTATCTCCATAGTGGTACACTGGATCACAACATCTCCTTCTCATATACATGTAGTGCAATTAGTACTTATTACAGTGCAGTTATACTGCACCATAACCTGCTAGAAAATGAATCTCATACCTTCAATTCAGCAATGATTCAAGATCAATCGAAACTACAGACTACTACCAGTTTGGACTCCACGGGTTACATATTTCAGGACCCATTCTCTCTCTGGCTCTGTCTTTTTTTTTAAATCACTCTCTGGCTCTGGCTCTATCAGATAGAGGATGGATCCTGAAATAACGATTAAGAATTTCAGCTTTCATTTAGCAATAATTCAGGATACATCCTCTCCCTGTCTCTACCAGGTATGGAACTAAGTAAGACAACGGGGTGCCTCTACTCCTCGGCCGCCTTCTTGGGGGTCTTGGTGCAACCGCTGAGTGGATTTTCTGGAAATGGCCAATCATTTCACTGAGGCCAGTTTTTTTTTTTTTTTGCGAAGACACTGAGGCCAGTTAAAGGACATGCTTGCCAACAAAAGCAGTACTCTTTCAGTTCCTTCATCAGCATAATTAACACTATTAAGTGGATTTTGGTTATTATACAAGTCTCACAGGCTCTATTAATTTTCCCAGATGTTACTGCCGACTGTCGTTCCAGAACTCGTAATCTATCGCCTGGGCATGCTTGATTTGCTACGTGGATGCTACTCGATTGGTTCACAAAGCACGCATGTAGAGATGAGGAGCGAGTTGTGCTCGAAAAGCTGCATTTTGTTGCACAGGATCTGCCGGCACTATGGCTTTGGAAGACACTAGCTGCAAATCGAGCACTCGTCCTATATGACGAGTGCCCGACCTATTGCAGAATGGTCAAGTTTTTTGTGGTGGAACAAACCTACCAGAGTTCAAGCCTTAGACTTGGTATTGATGCTTGTATTTTTCTGGATTTATTCAGTCTTTTCCGTGATGTCCGCTAAGTCAAAGGAGATATTCCCGTCGACTATGAAGGAACCTGTGATGAGCTCATCAATCTCAAGTATCGCGGAGTTACTCATAGTGGTAGAGTATCCATGCATGTATTCATAGGGAGAAGAGAGCCACCAAGCATCTGAAGATGAGTTGATTCCACCACTTATTGTGATTGGGGAAGAGAAGCAGGAAATTGAGGAAAGACCTAATGGTTATACCATCAAGCAGAGGAAGAACAGCTTGATCACCATTGATAGAGTTTGGCGAATTGCGGCAGACAATGATATCCTTTTGGCCCGTCAACCATGGCTTAAAGATTTATGCCTTTCATTTGCATTATTCAAACTTCTTAAACATCAGTTTGTAAATAGCCACCTTGTCGCAGTTGGCTCCACTAAGACATTCATTTTTTTCCAAAAAGTACTGCTTAACAAAGGAAATCCTGACAAGGTATTCAGAGTCATTGCAGATGAGGCATCCTTTGTGCTTGATTCATACTATCCATCCCTCCCAACTTCAAACTTTGGGCATCTGCTGCCAGTTCTTAACATCATTATCTCCCTCTCAATTTTAGTTTCGTGTTTCCTTGCCATGGCAATCACAGCAACGCTGACGGAACATCCATATCCTTTCCATCAGATATTTTGCCTAACATATTGCATGTTACCCAAGGACATAAATGAAGACCCAATGAATTTGGATAATAAGACATTGTTATTTGGCAAGTTACTTTTTAGCTCTTTGCCCACATATTCTCTATTAGTAGCAGTTATACTTGCCGAGGCATGGGAAATCATATCCTACTTATGCTCTAACTGGTTCAAGGTGACCCTACTTTGTAGCTATGTAACACATGTCTCCTGGCAGCAATCTCCTCACATGCAGACATTGCTTGGTCTTGTTCTCAAGTTTAAGATCAAGTTCATAAAGAATTGGACAAATCAAATGGGTCAAATCTCACTACTAGCACACCCACAGTCAAAAATATGTGCCTTTGGCCGACGGTTCTTTTACTTCTCTGGACTGAGAGTGCAACGGATCAATGTAACATCAGAGCTGAAGGCCTCCATTATCGACGCGTTGAAAGGTAGCAATGGTTGCCTAAGCAAAGGGATTCTTGCCCTACAGAACAACGGGATAAGCAATCATGTCCTCTGGGCATGTGAGGAACAAGACACATCCCATGTTATCCTTGTTTGGCACATCGCCACGGGCATCTTTGAGACCAGACATGGAGCTTCAACTTGTTCATCAGCTGACAAGAAGACGGCAGTGCATCTCTCACGATATTGTGTCTATCTGATGGCATCCACTCCTGAACTGCTGCCATCTGACCAGGTATGGTCCAAGAAATTGTATAAGACTGTGAGCGAAGATATCCGACGTGCTCTTGCCATCACCGGTGGCAGCAAGTTGGTGGAATATGGCAACATGGTAGAGCTCCTTGGTGAGGAATCCAGGAAGGAGGTGGTGAAGAGAGGAGCGAGGCTAGGAAAGCAGCTGGTGGAGTTGGTTCCAGATAAGGAGACTGGGTGGCGCATCTTGGCTAGCTTCTGGTCTGAGTTGATCTTGTATGTTGCTCCCTCTCATAACACTAAGGCACATAAGAAGGCACGTGCCAATGGTACCGAGCTAGTGACGCTCATTTGGGCTTTGCTGAGGCACGCTGGGATCATCGACAGGCCCAACACCCAAGCTGATGTTTAGGTATGAAATGTTTTTGTTTTTCTTTTCCAAGGATTGCCGGTCAGTATGCAGTACTAGTGTACTCCTAGCTACGAGTGTGTATGATATGATTTGCTTTGTGGTTATTTTTATATTACATGGTGGGTTATTTGCCCGGATGATGGCTGACTCAAAAGAATTGTTGTTATTAGTGTGCTTGATTTTCTTTGTGTTTTTAGTCTTACTAGTAAGCGTGCACGTGCAACGCACGTCTCGTTAGAATTCAAGATTTGAAGACTGAGAGCACGTCTCAACTAATAGGCACAAACAATACTTCATGCATGTTTGTTGCTGCAAAATACCCAGTAAAGACAAAAAAACAACATATCATATGCCTTCAGATGACTTTCCAGTCACAACAAAGGATACAGTCACAACAAAGGATTCAGTGCTACATTAAGATATAAATCATCAGGAACACTGAAGCCGTAATTTAATTCCCGCAGCCAGGAAAAGATAATGTTGCTAGGTTGTAAGTTGTAACTTAGATCACGTCCAAGCAGAATGCATGGCCACCATAGTGGTCCATGAGTGCATAGTAATAGCATTTCTCTTAACCAGCCTTTATTGGTGTATGGGCACAAGGCTTGTCTTGATTTTCAGTTTTAGCATTCAGCAAAAAAGCTATCCAAAACCCCACTATTTTTGAAAATATACATATAAAAAAGGTTATTCTACTGCAACATAAATTATACACATCAATCATGGTTTCACAAAGTGAAAACATTCATCAGATTGGATAGTTGGTCAACATTCAAAAGATAATGATTTCGAAACTCATTGGAGCCATACTCCAAGTGAATATCACATTCAGAAGATACATTTTTCAAAAATCATTAGAACCATACTACAACAAAATACAATGGCCCTAAAAAACAAAATACAATGCAGATAATGAGTGGCATACTCCTTACCATGATGTTGGAAAGGGCCAATGCGGGAACATATTACGAGAATAAACAATGTGCCTAAAACATCATTTAGTGTTCAGGTTACATACACAAACAATAAACAAAATAAGTTTTCCTTGTCACTGCTTTTCTTTTTAACATCAACTTTATGATAGCATGCTAGTCTCCCGTGATCATTTTTCTATCACTACGGTTCACAAATATGTTGTTACCTAGAGTTAGAATGATATTCATGTGAAAAGGAAGCTCGGGAATGTTCCAGATGTGTAGATCTGAAGAAAAAAAGATTCTCAAAACGAAATCCTACTTAATACTTTGTCTTCATATGCATCAGCTCGACAATTTATCATCTTATATCGTTAGAAGAATCCTTCTTCCACTCATATCCATGAGGATGGCGGCAAACAATGTAAAGAGAATCTCAAATCACTAGTAGAAAAAGGGTCAAACGTGCAGCACATTAGTGCCGGTTTGTAATAGAGCCGGCACTAATGTATACATTAGTGCCGGTTCCAACGGCTAGCCGGGCCGCTCCCATTAGTACCGGTTCGTGGCTAACCTTTAGCACCAGTTCGTGCCACGAACCGGTACTACTGAGGGTGGTGGCAGGATGTTGTCAGTCTGGGCCCCCTCCAGCACCTTTAGTACCGGTTCGTGCCACGAACCGGTACTATAGGTCGACGTACATAAACCCTTCGTCCACCCGAGCCACTCTGTTCTTCCCCTTTCCCCTCACTTCTCCTCTGTTCTTCCCCTTTCCCCTCGAGCTCCTCACAAATTTTACCCAAAATTTGTCAAGATTTGAAGGCCCCCATCCATTCAAATGATCACAAAGGTTAGCAACTTTGTCCTTTCGACTCTCATTGCTAGATTAGCTCTTCCCATGCTTTGTATAGTTACTAATTTGTGAGTTTAGTAATTTGGGAGGAAATATATATATGTGCTAGTATTTGATTTATATGCAATTTGAGGTCAAAAATAACACTTAGTTTTCATATGTAGGTGTGTTTACTTAGTGCCTTCTAAATCTCCGTCATAACCACCATCGATCGCCCGCACCGTCCCGTCACCGGCACCACCTTGTGGTGAGCCTCTTGTTCATGTAATTTTATATAAAAAATTGATGTTTGTGTGATTTGGATATATAGTTAATCATGTAATAATTATCTTACCCGTACGTTGTTTGTTATACATAGTGCCATGGTTTTGATATCCGTCCCCGTCGGCCCTCGTCCTTGTTATGATTCGGATGTGGTATATTCTCTTTTAAAACTATTAGTTGCATTTCGTGTTTATGACAAATTATGCCCATCAAGTTGACATAGATATTTTTATCTAGGAGGTATGTGAACCGGAAATTCCAACCAACCCTATTGTCGAGAGGTTAAATTTAGTTGACAGAGAAAACGAGTACTTGAAAGAAAAATTGAAAAGAATTGAGGGGGAGAAGATGGAATTGGAGTTGCATGTTGCCGATGTCGTCGATGATCACAAGATCAAGATGGAGAAAATGCGCTTGAAGAATAGAAAGATTAGAAAATATGCCATCAATAGTGAGGCTTGGTATCATTATGCTGTTGGATCAATTGTTACCTTAGTTGCGATCTTGATCGCATTTGTTGTTGCATTTAAATGCTTTAGCTAGAGAGTTATTTGTTTGTTGCATTTAAGTGTTGTATGAACTTTATGTATGAACTTGTATTAATTTGGTCTCTTCGGTGTTGTGTATATCAAGATGAGCCGGCAATGGATGTACGATGACCGATGCTCTCCCCAGTTCGTTGAGGGCGTGCATACTTTTCTGCTTGCGGCTGAGGCAAACAAGCGGGCGGATGGTTTTATGCCTTGTCCATGTGCTGTCTGTAAGAATGATCGCAATTACTCTACGTCGAGAACCATTCACGTCCACCTGTTTGAGTCCGGTTTCATGCCCCACTATAATGTTTGGACCAAGCACGGAGAAAGAGGGGTTATGATGGAAGACAATGAAGAAGAAGAGGACGACGACAGCTATCCTGGCCATGGGTTCCCTGAATACGATGATACAACAATGGGGGAAGAAGCTGAGCCGGTAATGCAGGAAGAATCTGAGCCGGCAATGCGGGAAGAAGCTGAAGAAGAGGCATCAGATGATCCCGTTGATGATCTAGGTCTAGCCATTGCCGATGCAAAGAGAAACTGCGCAAGTGATTTGGAGAAGAAGAAGTTGCAGCGCATGTTAGAGGATCACAAAAAATTGTTGTACCCGAATTGCGTAGGTGACAAGAAAAAGCTGGGCACCGCACTGGAATTGCTGCAATGGAAGGCAGAGAATGGTGTATCTGACAAGGGATTTGGAAAGTTGCTGGTAATGATAAAGGATATGCTTCCAAAGGACAACGGATTGCCCGAGAGTACGTACGAAGCAAAGAAGGCTGTCTGCCCTCTAGGTTTAGAGGTGCAAAAGATACATGCATGCCCTCATGATTGCATCCTCTACCGCGGTGAGTACGAGGATTTGAACGCTTGCCCGGTATGTGGCGCATTGCGCTATAAGATTAGCCGCGATGGGCCTGGTGATGTCGAGGGCGAGCGCCCCAGGAAGAAGATTCTTGCCAAGGTGATGTGCTATTCTCCTATAATACCACGGTTGAAACGTTTGTTCCAAAACAAAGAGCATGCCAAGGCGATGCGATGGCACAGACAAGACCGTAAGAAAGACGGAAAGTTGAGAGTACCCGCTGATGGGTCGCAGTGGAGAAAAATCGAAAGAAAGTACGGGAAGGAGTTTGCAGATGACACAAGGAGCGTATGGTTTGGTCTAAGCGCAGATGGCATTAATCCTTTTGGGGAGCAGAGCAGCAACCATAGCACCTGGCCTGTGACTCTATGTTTGTATAACCTTCCTCCTTGGTTGTGCATGAAGCGGAAGTTCATTATGATGCCAGTGTTCATCCAAGGCCCTAAGCAACCCGGCAACGACATTGATGTGTACCTAAGGCCATTAGTTGAAGAACTTTTACAACTGTGGAATGGAACAGGTGTACGTGCGTGGGATGAGCACATGGGAGAAGAATTTGACCTCAAGGCGTTGCTGTTCGTGACCATCAATGATTGGCCTGCTCTCAGTAACCTTTCAGGACAGACAAACAAGGGATACCGCGGATGCACGCACTGTTTGGATGATACCGACAGTATATATTTGAATAGTTGTAAGAAGAATGTGTACCTGGGACATCGTCGATTTCTTCCGAGCAGGCATCCCGTAAGAAAGAAAGGCAAGCATTTCAAAGGTGAGGCGGATCACCGGACGAAGCCTCGCCACCGTACTGGTGCTGATGTACATGATATGGTCAAGGATTTGAAGGTGATATTTGGAAAGGGTCCTGGCGGACAACCTGTTCCGAAGGACGCGGACGGACGCGCACCCATGTGGAAGAAGAAATCTATATTTTGGGACCTGCCATATTGAAAAGACCTAGAGGTCCGCTCCGCAATCGACGTGATGCACGTGACGAAGAATCTTTGCGTGACCCTGCTTGGCTTCTTGGGCGTGTATGGGAAGACAAAAGATACACCTGAGGCACAGGAGGACCAGCAACGTATGCACGGAGAAGACGGCATACATCAGGGTCATGCAAGCTACGCTCTTACCAAAGAAGAGAAGGAAATCTTCTTTGAATGCCTGCTCAGTATTAAGGTACCGTCTGGCTTCTCGTCGAATATAAAGGGAATAATAAACAAGGCAGAGAAAAAGTTCCAGAACCTGAAGTCTCATGACTGCCACGTGATTATGACGCAACTGCTTCCGGTTGCATTGAGGGGGCTTCTACCGGAAAACGTTCGATTAGCCATTGTGAAGCTATGTGCATTTCTCAATGCAATCTCTCAGAAGGTAATCGATCCAGAAATCATACCAAGGTTACAGAATGATTTGGTGCAATGTCTTGTCAGTTTCAAGTTGGTGTTCCCACCATCCTTCTTCAACATCATGACGCACGTTCTAGTTCACCTATGCGAAGAGATTAACGTTTTGGGTCCTGTATTTCTACACAATATGTTCCCCTTTGAGAGGTTCATGGGAGTCTTAAAGAAATATGTTCATAACCGTGCTAGGCCAGAAGGAAGCATCTCCAAGGGCCATCAAAATGAGGAGGTCATTGAGTTTTGTATTGACTTTATTCCTGACCTTAAGCCGATTGGTGTTCCTGAATCGCGGCATAAGGGCAGACTGGATGAAAAAGGCACGCTAGGAGGGGAACAAATAATATGTATGGACGGACATTCTCTCACTGAAGCACACTACACAGTTCTACAGAATTCCACCTTGGTGGCTCCGTATATGGATGAACACAAGAATTTGCTATGCTCCAAACACCCGGAGCGGTCTGATGAGTGGATTACACATGAACAAACCAGGAGTTTCGCCAACTGGTTGCAGACACGTACCATGCATGACACCTCTATTGAAGATGACCTGTAG
Organism: Triticum timopheevii; assembly: GCA_963921465.1. Taxonomy (NCBI): domain Eukaryota; kingdom Viridiplantae; phylum Streptophyta; class Magnoliopsida; order Poales; family Poaceae; genus Triticum; species Triticum timopheevii. The sequence goes on from OY997266.1 coordinate 658,273,312, forward strand.
TTGCTATCCCAGTTACCATCTTCGAATATAATGACTTTCAAAGGGTACGAGATAAATGGTAATACATTTTACACGATCGCCCAAGATAAGAAGAGCACCAACCAAAACAGTGGTGTCCGCTTTGATGCAGAAACCAAGACGGGAAAGGAAACATATTATGGTTATATACAGGACATATGGGAACTTGACTATCGACGTGGTTTAAAGGTCCCTTTGTTTCGATACAAATGGGTCAATATGACACGAGGCGGGGTAACGGAAGACCCGCAGTACAGAATGACAACAGTGGATCTCAACAATCTTGCGTATGCAGACGAACCATTCGTCCTAGCCAATGATGTGGCACAGGTTTTCTATGTGAAGGACATGTCTACCAAGCCAAGAAAAAGAAAAGATAAGGAAGCGAATGCATCGTACGATGAGCCAAAGCGGCACATAGTTCTTTCTGAGAAGAGAAACATCGTGGGAGTGGATGACAAGACAGACAAGTCAGAAGATTATGAAAAGTTTGATGAAATTGCTCCATTCACAGTGAATATTGACCCGAGCATCCCGTTAAATGATGAAGATTTTCCATGGTTACGGCGCAAAGGGACACACGCGAAGAAAAAGTTTCACACCCAAAGATCTGGGATGTGATCGGCTTCACTATCGTTACTTTCTTCTGTGTTTCACACCCAGGAGGGAATGTCTGTAATAGTTAGGGTAGCTATGTGTTTTGGCATTTGAAACGCGAAGAAATTTTATCTGCAAACAAATTCTTTACAAGCATTTACTGATTTTTTTTCCAGCTAAATGACCCTGAAATTGAAAAGCAATTCAAATGAACTCAGGAAAGGTTGAAAGTTGGCATGGTATCATAATTTCATACAAATAGCATGTGCAAAAAAGTAGAGAGGGTTACGGCAAAAACTGGATGCACTTCGTGTACAAAATGGACAATCTCTTTCGAAGTATCAGGGTTTCCGACGAAAACTAAACTGTTACAAAGGCATTTCATTTTTTAAATAACCTAAGCATTACTAAATTGAATATAATGATAAAACACACTAATATTAAACATAAGAAAAAAGAATCACTGAAAAAACTTTTTTCAAAGTTAAGTTATTCACAAACTAGTGATTCACACAAATTTCAAATAATTTAAAATTTAAACTATTCAAATTTGAAATCTACCTGCACTAACAGAAAGTTTGTAATTTTTTGTACCTAAAGCAAAAATATTCACAAAGAAACTCTAAATACAGCAAAAAAACAACTCAAAAATAAATAAAACAAAAAAATAAAGCAAAAAAAATTAAGAAAAAAAAGCCCGCCTACCGGGCCAAAGCGGCCTGCATACGACTAGCGACACAACCTTTCGTTGGGCCAGGATGCAGGCCCGCGAAGGCCCAGTAGGCCCACAAGGCGAGGAGGACAGGTAGGCCCAGTAGGCCTGATTAGGAGAGGAGCTCGAGAGAGCTACCGCACTGGGGCTTATAAACCAGTGCGGTAGCCCCTCGACTAGCGAGGTGGGGCTAAACTTCCGCACCGCACCTGCGCCAGCGCACCCCCTTTAGTACCGGGTGGTGGCACAAACCGGTACTAAAGAGGGGGCCTTTAGTACCGGTTTGTGCCACCACCCGGTACTAAAGGGGGTGGCTTCCCGCCGCTTGGCCTGGCCAAAACAGACCTTTAGTACCGGTTGGTGGCTCCAACCGGTACTAAAGGTGCCTTCTATATAAGAAAGCACTTCGAAATTTCGTCAGTTTCTCATCTCTCCCTCTGCTTCTTCTCCTCTGCACCGTCGCCCGCCGCCCCGGCCGTCTCCATATCCCTCGACGCCGCCCCGGCCCGTACGTCCCCGTCCCCGTCGTCGCCGCCCCGTCGTCGCCGTGCCCGTTGCCGTCCCCGTCGCCGCGCGCCCCCCGTCGCCTCTCGCCTCGCCGGCCGGTGAGCGCGCACACACACACACATAGATTTTTAGTTATAGATTTTTCTGTTTTTAAGAAATTGTTAGACATTTTTCTGTTTTTTAGAAATAGTTAGAAATGTTAGAATTGTTAGAAATTTTTCTGTTTTTTAGTTATAGAAATAGTTATAAAAAAGTTAGAATTGTTAGAAATTTTTCTGTTTTTTAGTTATAGAAATAGTTATAAAAATGTTAGTTATATATATAGAAATGTTATAATTTTTTTTCTGTTTTTTAGTAATAGAAATATTAGAAATGTTATAGAAATGTTAGTTATATATAGCATTGTTAGAAATGTTATAGAAATGTTAGTTATATAGAAATGTTAGAAATTTTAGTTATCAAAATCCAATCATTAAAAAAATGTTACTTTTTGCGGGCATATAGCTAGTATTTGTTCTCGACGATGCCCGGCCCGCATCCTCGCCGTCGACCCGTCCGCGACGACGTCCAGCCGACCCATGTCTGGGACTGGGCTCCGCCGGGCTGGCACTGGGAGGTGCTGCTTGGAGGGGCGCGCCGCTTGACGAGGAACCCGGCCGCGGGTCCAGTCGTCGACCCTGATCTCGTTTGGTGGCGTTCGCGTGGGCCAGTTTCGGTGCGGAGGGACCCGGCCCTGCCGGAGGTGGTACGTCGCCGTGTCAGGGAGGAGGACGAGCACGTCCATCACTACATGGTTGCGTTAGAGGGCGGCAGGTTCTCCAATACGTGGCAGTATCTTCGGGGATCTCACTTCAGCTATGATCCTGTGAGGGTTCCTTCTCTTTGGGTGTCCACTGCCCGCGCTAGAGGAACCGCGAGTGTCCTAGATTCTTCTGTAGTATTCGATCTTTATTAGCTAATAGCCAGTGATGTACTATATCAATGGTACATGAACATGACCAATATTTTAGATCGAGTGTCCCTCATGGTGAATGTCAAGAAGGACCATTACTACCATGAGAAAGCTGGGTCCGTTGAGTATTTAGAACTGTTTCAGTTATACAATCAAGACGCCCTCGACAAATCTATCGTCAGTTGCTATTGTCTGTATGTGATCTCTTTCTATAATTTAAGTCTCAAGCTAGCTGTAGTGATCCTTTTGATCAATCATTACCTGTAATTATCCTCACTATATTCTTTTCTGTGGTATTATGCAGGATGAAGATATATGAAATGAGAAAAGGTGGACGCTTTGGCATTGGGTTCATTGACCCAAACACCGTTAATGAATACACATGGAAGATAAATGAACATCATGCAAAGGAAGTAGAGGACAGCATGCTAGAGTTCTTGAAGCGCCTCAAATACAATGAAGATATACTACTTCCTTACCACTTTGGGTGAGTCACACTGTCTTGTACTACAAATTCTCTGTTTTTGCCTACTAGCTAGCTACATGTTTTTGCTTACATATGCCCGCTTAATTAAGACATGTAAACGTGTGTGCATACAGATTTGACTGGGTCTTGTGTATCATTAAAGTTGACGCCGGAACAGTTGAAATACTGGACTCACTAATCTCAAAAAACACTGACTTTAACATCTTGTATCGGATAGTCAACAGGTAATTTCAATCATTATTAACTATATATCTCGGCCTATTTAGTTCGTCATTTCATGATATGAACTATTTAATAACCCCTTTATTCATTTTCTTTGTCGGCGGGCAGGGCTTGGGTAAGATTCATCAGCATCACGGAAGGTGAATGGAAACAAAAGCTTCAATGGTTTCGACCCAAGTTAGTAATTAAGCAGTACAACTAGCTAGCTAGCTAGCTGCCATCTCTTTAATTATCATGCTTGATTAATTTTTATCTGATCAAATTCCATTCTCGGAAAGGCCCTGAAGCAGGCGCAGGGGACTGATCTGTGTGCATTCTGCGTTTGCGAGAACATTCGCATGATGGCGTCCGAAAGGAGCAGATCTCAAAGACAGCAATGGGTACGCTTGTCAGAACACTATTCACAATTTTTACACCATTATCGATATCTAGCTAGTCACACAACTAATACACATGCATATTGATCTCCTTCTTAACAGTTCAAAGAGGTGCTGGAGAAGCTCATAGAAACGGAGCGCGTAGAAGCACTTCAAGAGGAAATAGCGGGATTTTTGCTCGACCAGGTCATAAATCCGAATGGAGAATTCTATTACCCGCTATGAAAACCACTTTCAATTGTCATCGTGCTCCGAAGGCACCAATTAGGCTAATGCCACTGGCTCCGAAGGCAACATTCATATGTAGGAGAAATTGTATATAGCTATACATGTGTGTATGTGTGTGAATTAATTAATATGATGGTTTAATTTGTGAGACATTAATGTGATATATATATGCATGATTGGTTCTACTAGTAATTCTCTCTCTCTCTCTCTCTCTCTCTCTCTCTCTATATATATATATATATATATAGTAACGCTAAACTAAGCGTGAGTGTAGAATAGCTTATTCTACACCCCAGTAATGGTACATACAAAATATAGTAACGCACTATGTAAAATATAGTAATTTTTGTAAAAATGTAGTAAATTCCAAACTTGGGTGATAAAAATTTTATTTTCCGAATTACTACATTTCGTACACCGTTTTACTAGATTTTGTATATAGCGTTACTAGGGGGTGTAGAATAAGCTATTCTACACTCACGCTTAGAATAGCGTTACCCTATATATATATATATATATATATATATATATATATATATATATATATATAACGTGTACAATGTGTAGTATCGTAAAATACCAGCAAACGAAAAAGAATTAAAATGGAAACACAAAATTAAATGAAAAAGAAATCATAAAACTAAAAACCCCCCAAACCTTATAGTACTGGTTGGTCTTACCAACCGGTACTAAAGGGCTCCAGCTCCCCGGAGCTGGCTCGTGCCACGTGGTTGCCCTTTAGCACCGGTTCGTGCTGAACCGGTACTAAAGGGGGGGGCCTTTAGTGACCACTAATTAGTGCCGGTTATGTAACCGACACTATAGAGCCTTACGAACCGGTGCTAATGCCCGGTTCTGCACTAGTGAATGATCACGGTTACAAAAATATCGTAGCGCTCAACAATATTTATGGAAAGTAGTGTCTCACAAACCTGCATAATGCCAATCGATATGATTCCGAATTTTTCAGAAAATTGTGAATTTGAGATAAATCAATACTTTTCATGCAGAATTGTTAGGAAGGGACAACACAATGACCACGACATTTAAGTACCTACTAAGTAAGGACACAACTTGCATAAAAGCCTACTCGATTGTCATGTTCATACCTCCTATGTATATCCATTGATGCCTTTAGCGTGCTTATAGGTTTGTTTTGTACTTTTCTCTGAAATCTGGTGGGTCTGGCTGCCTAGCAAGACATAGATATGAGAATTCACATGCATATAGAAGATAATCTGGTAGCACAACATAATATTACAAATCAACTATTGCTCCAAGTTTCCACAAAACAGAAAACAAGGAAGAAGCAAGGTAATGAAAAGAAAAGGCAAAGTGTATGAATACACATTTTAAAATACCAGTCTCTACCTAAATAGAATGAGCTCTGTACGCCAAGGCATAACATGGTAAAACTGAGTTAAATCAAGATATCATGTAAAAACAAAATACAGATATTGGCAGAGAATATACCTTAGTTACTGATGATTCACTATGGGTGGTACCGTGCACACATGCTATGAGATCTCTTCCACCAGTGTAACCTTCACCGAAATGTCAGAATTAAAAATATTAAAGGTAATTGGTAGAACCGAAACTATGAAGACAAATATGCTACTCCCTCCATTCCAAAATACTTGCCGCGGTTTTAGTTCAAATTTGAACTAAAACTAAAACCAGGACAAGTATTATGTAATGGAGGGAGTATATTAATCAACATCACTAAACCCCCGGTAAGGCTTCTGGGTTGCTCCCAATATTATGATCTGCTATGTAATTTTATACATTGTGGCATGCTGCATTAGCTAATTAAACATTCCTTCAGTACATGTAGCTACTTCATCCATCTCCACGGGCGAAGTATGACCAATAGTTGTACTTACTTCAGCGTAACTAAGAAATCTGATAGCTTACTATGTTGGTTTAATGTGATCACCAATGTCTTGATAATCTGCAATACAAGAAAGAATAATATCGTTATGTTTAATAATAGCAAGCACAATCCATCATACTGGCGTCCCCAAGTATGAACAAGGACTATATAACATATCCATGATTTTTGGCCTATCCTTGCCATTCTGTATAAAATACAGTACCAAAAAGTCAAAGAGACATGGTCTCTTATCTATTCCCCTGCGGTTACAATCCTTAAGGATTTCACACGCCACAGCCGCTCGTGATGTGCTAGCCGGCCAAGGGCTGCTCCACCACGCCACTCGGCAGGCTCGCCGACTGCGATGCTGGCCAGAAGGACCAGTGCGCCACCAGTTAAATGGACATAGATATGTGCTGACCTGCAGTTAAATGACTACTTGCACCGTCAGTTAGATCAGGAAAGCAGGTTAACACGTTCAGAGAACAGGTCAGAGAACGACGGCTGCAGTGCTGCCGGAGCTCCGCCCGCTTCCCTGGTCCACACGCTCCTCTGCTATACTCCGCAGGCGACGTCCACCAACGTGGGACTGCGCAACTGTGGCCATTCTTTGCACCGGGGCCCCGACCTCATCTGCCACCGTGACGGCATGGCGCCACATGCGCTCGCGGGAGATGCGCGTACACCAGCACAAGTCCGATCGGGGAGAGAGAAAGGAGAGAGATGTGGCATGGGCCGGGTCAGGGAGATAGGATACGGGACGGCGGCGACGCGAAAGGAGATGGTGCAGCACGATCTACGGAGGGCGGAATGCTGCGCTTCGAGGTCGGCGAAGGACGCGCGACCGGCGAGGATTAGTTGCGGAGCTCGCCGAGGCGTGCGGTGGCCGTGGTGGCGGAGATTACCCGACCCTCGGGGTTCTTCCAGGACGCCCTGCGCCGGGACCCCTCGTGCTGAGAAAGTCAAAGATATATTATTTCAAACATTAACAATTCATCATGGGGCTGATCTGCCGCACTGTAATACTCACTGGACAGTACATACCAATCTATACTACTATTAAAAGAGCAAACACAACTCCCTCTAAAACCACACAACAAATTGTATACAGGATAACTAGGGCCCTCCGATCAAATTAAGTTAAACACATCCTACTGTCCATATTACGTCAATGTTCAGCAACCCAAATCAATGGCTCGGATTTTTTTTTTTGACGGGTTTTTGCTTAGCTTGGATTCATGTGACAACTGATTCAGCCAAAATGGACTGATTAACAAGGCAGATGTCTAACCCCAATTAATTACAAAATCCCTACCACTTGATATGAACTAAACATTTTAACCAACCTAGGCACGGGTTAGAAAATAAATTTCCTATATTGGCAAAGCAGATTTGGCAAAAATAAATGTCTGCTTGTCTATAGTAATATTGGCATAGAAGCTAGGGCTCAGATTTGGATTTTCATAGAAGCTAAGGCTGCTCCCCTAAGAAGTGGAGCATGTCTATCTTCCATACAAATAATTTTTTTTTCATTTTTCCAAATATATAGTGGTTTCCTTTTCTTCATGGTGCGCATCTGGAGTAGTTGTCTATCTCCATAGTGGTACACTGGATCACAACATCTCCTTCTCATATACATGTAGTGCAATTAGTACTTATTACAGTGCAGTTATACTGCACCGTAACCTGCTAGAAAATGAATCTCATACCTTCAATTCAGCAATGATTCAAGATCAATCGAAACTACAGACTACTACCAGTTTGGACTCCACGGGTTACATATTTCAGGACCCATTCTCTCTCTGGCTCTGGCTTTTTTTTTAAATCACTCTCTGGCTCTGGCTCTATCAGATAGAGGATGGATCCTGAAATAACGATTAAGAATTTCAGCTTTCATTTAGCAATAATTCAGGATACATCCTCTCCCTGTCTCTACCAGGTATGGAACTAAGTAAGACAACGGGGTGCCTCTACTCCTCGGCCGCCTTCTTGGGGGTCTTGGTGCAACCGCTGAGTGGATTTTGTGGAAATGGCCAATCATTTCACTGAGGCCAGTTTTTTTTTTTTTTTTTTTTTTTTTTGCGAAGACACTGAGGCCAGTTAAAGGACATGCTTGCCAACAAAAGCAGTACTCTTTCAGTTCCTTCATCAGCATAATTAACACTATTAAGTGGATTTTGGTTATTATACAAGTCTCACAGGCTCTATTAATTTTCCCAGATGTTACTGCCGACTGTCGTTCCAGAACTCGTATAGATGAGTGCAACGCCCCAGGCCTAACAACAGAGAAACAAAGTTAAACAGTAATGAATAATGAACAATCTTCTTAAAGCTACAAGGCAGACAGTTTATTAAAGCTGGCTGGCCGCATACAAATCAGCATGCCATTCATACAAGATACAAGTAGTAGAGCATGCCTACCAATCATAAAAGTAGAATCATGCTGCACTACTTTTGGTAACTAAGGGGGGATAAAAGAAAGGCTAGCGCTTTCTTACAGTTCCAGCGCCTGTAGTACTACTCTGTAGTTGCCTCAAAAGTATCAATGCATGGCCATTTTGCGAAGGCGGCCGCGTCACCCCACACGGCCGACATACATGAGTTTTTGAACCTCCCACTCAGATTGCTGTCCTGTGAATTCAATAAACAAGCCTCTTTTCTGAATATCATTTGACAGACTGCCCCATTTAGAGTGGGTGCTCCCAAAGGCTGGAGTTGACTGAAAAGCATGTCCGTATAAGTATCTTGTGCAAGTTTAATTAGCCTCGAAACGTTACTGATTAGACCCAGGCTAAGCTGGCAGCACGGGTGTTATTGCAGTTTGTTCAGAATCAAGAAAAGGTTCTGCAGCTATGTTGTTTTGAACAGTGAGGGAGGAGTGGATGACAAGATCATTGCAGTGTGCACTGATGAATCAGGCTACAGGCATTTCAGTTGGAGAATCCTGTATTCAAGTCTTTATTCCGCTCGATAACATTTATGAAGAATAATATGAGGGTCTGCAGCATTTCATTCACATGTCTAGGTATTTTACTAACCAGTAGCTCTTAAGTACAATTTATCTGGCTACATTGGCATTTGAATTAGGTTACAGATTCAGACATTTGGAGGAAACTATGACTACGATGGGCGACTTTACATAGACGCCCAGTTAGTCTATCTCTTGCAACCAGTGACTAATTTCAGAGTTCTGACAAGTTAGCGTGTGTGTGTGTGTGTGTGTGTGTGTGTTTAGCTTCAGTTAGCATGTGTGTTGGAGTGCTACTATCTTAGGTTCAGTGTTTTTCATTAAGTGGGAAAACCAGACAAGAAAAATGAGAATAACGAGGTGGCTGATTTCCTGCCTAAAAATACTGCTTATCAGGCCGTTTTCTCAACTATTATAGTTAGATCCAAATAATATGCGTTGGTGCAGATATGACATCATTGTTTTACAGGAAACTTTATGATACTTACAACGTAGAGGGCCTAAGAAAGAGTAATACTGCTTGACAGCGGCGAAGCCCGCCTCAAGTATCTGTGGGGCCATAGCTAATTTTTTGAAAAAAAATCTTCAGAATGAACAGTAAGTATACAGTGTTTTAGGTTGTTTTATTCAAAAGGTGCTGACCCCACAGCCAACACGTAGAATTGCCTCTGCTGCTTGATGAATCACGATATGGTGCTTTGTCACTCACTTGAGGAAGTTAACAATTATGTGGGGAAAATAACATTATATGCATATATTTCCTGGTTCCTGTTTTTGTGTTACTCATATACTAGTTGAGCTACACAGCTCATCTATATTCTGAAGTCAGGAAAGCAGTAGGCCAGATAAATAAGGCATCGCTTTCCAGCCACCTTGTGTTACAAGATTGGCTGGTTGAGCAATTTGAGATGTTCCATAATTAATTTTATCCACTGGCAATCTCTACTGAATCATGTGTGTTCAAAGAAGTTCAACTCTATGTTAGCAAAGTTGCCCAAATTAAGCACAACTTACAGCTATGCTTTAAGTACAGTTGGCCGAAGATAAGATCTAGTTTACAGACCCGTTGACACTCTGAATATCTAGGATATGCCATGCTAGCTGCAAACATACATAGTGCCCTTCTGGATAGAGAGCTGTTTATGCCATATTCAAGTTTTAAGGCCACCTTTTTCCCAAATCAGAGCTAATGTTGACATAACAAAAATAAATCAATGTATAAATGAATATCCTAATAGAAGAGAATTAGTTGGCTGATCAGGTCAGTTGTTCCTCTGTTTTTCATTTGTTAACATTCAGAATGCAATAGGTAATGCCAAGCTAAAAAAAAATTCAGTGGGAGGGGGAGTTTTTTCAGGTGGCAGCTGTGGTCCCTCCAGAGTCGCTCAAAACCGGCCCATGACGTGGCTTGGTCATCCCATTTATCATTATGTTATATTTTATTCAGAGTCAGGTTTTTTTAAAGAACACCATAAGAAGGAAAATACACAGGAGCTCCTGGGTGCTCCACACCCCTATACGAATATTAAATGTAAAAAATACCAAAAATAAAAAAACTGAAATTTGGGGATATCATACCTGGGTTCTTAATCTACTCCTGTGTGAAATTTCATGAAAAAAATACCCGAATTTTGTCTATACATAGAAAAATTTTGTCTTTTTTGCCACGAATACATTTCCTGATATTTTTTCACAAAATTTCACACGGAAGTAGATCGGGAACCCAGGTTTGATATCCCAAAATCTCATATTTTTTCGAAATTCCTTGGTATTTTTTGAATTTAATATTCGTATAGGGGTGTGGAGCACCCGGATGCTACAAATCCGCTTCCACTATAAGAACCATTATTATCAATTGTGGCTACGAAGGTTTTTGTGCAGGACAGTTGTTTTCTTGTTGGATAATGTACTGCCACAACATATGACTTTTGAGGGACACAGCTATTTAAAGCTAAAGAAAAAGGAAATGTGGGAATTGGCACAAGGTGCATGTTAATGAAGGAATAAAAAATAAAGAGAAAGGCAAGGAAAGATCAATGTCAAGAACAGAATAAAGAAATAAAGAGAGGTAACGGATCACTAACATACCGTTATGCATACTATCAGTTAGTAATAGTAAGGAAAGATCTCGACGGCAAATATATACAGGTCTAGCTGGGAGTAGATTCAGGGAAACTGTGGCCTTACTCCTATCCTCATCGTTTTGCAACAGGGCCAGAGGAGGGTAAGTAAAATAAAAACGAATGCATGCCCATTTTGAGGAGATTGTTTTTCGACAAGCAGCCAGTATCCTCCCTGAAATAGTCCAAGATAAAGGGGGGAAAGATAGACGAGTCCCCCAGCATTGAGTGACAGTTTATCAAAAAAAAAAAAGGGTTTCCCCCGCTTTGTATTAGAAACGACGTTGATTACAAAGCAACAACACCGATACAACCACCGATAGGTGCTGGGCGGAAGCAGCACAGTCAAGCCCAAAAGAAACGAAAGAGAAAATATAAAAGGAACAAATGCCGACATCGGCGGATCAACAAAAACGAAGAAGCCTCGCGACCCCTGTGCCCACCGAAGATCTCCCACCAAGCTCCTAGACTCCAAAGCGCCGGTACCAAACAACAACTCTGAGAAGGGGTGTGACGATGACGACACTGCTGCCAAGGGTTTCCCCCGGTACGCGGCGAGGAGAAAGAGGAAGGGTAGCCCCCGACGCCCTCCATGGAGGTCCGGCGGCACCCTGAGGCGACACAATGATCTATTTCTTGAGGCAATAAAAATTATTGGGTAATGAAAGTTTTCTTGAAGCAATTTTTTATCACAGTGATCTGTTGGATCGTGGTGCAGGAATATTTCCTTCCCATATAACTACTATATACATCTCTAGTACAATTAATACAACAGTGCCGTTGCACTACATCATAGCCTGTTAGAAATGAATCTCATCCCCTATCTGCCAGATCTGGAAGGATATTACATTCAGTTATTCCCCATTTATCAGTTAATTCCATATGCCCTATATGGGATTGTTCCCTTCCTGAAATAAGGTGTTCTATGCCAAAAAGGAGTGCAGGATGTGTCCTTCAAGGAAAGGTCATGTGCCTAGAATGGATCAAGTTTCTCAAATCCTGATTGGTCCATCCGGTCCTCCCACGGAACACGCACTCGGGCTAATAGTAGCCACCTAAATCTTCCAGAACCAACGGCAAAGACTGTTGGTGACACGGATCGCACCAGCCGAGCCAATCGTAGCCGCTTGCACCTTCCATATCCGACGATGGAGAACGCTAGTCACACCCCCTCCCACGGATCGTGCCCCTCCGAGTCGATCCCTACGGCCCGTCCTCCCAGATCCGATGATGGAGACCACACGTCGCGTGAATCGCGCCCCTTACTGCGGAGCACCCCCGCCCCCCTATAAAAGAGGTGCCCTCGCGTTCACATTCATCAGCGCCACCACTCACATTTTGAAGATTCATGTTCGCTAGAGAAGGAGGGGAGATGGTCGGAAGGAAGAGCGGCAAGCGGCGAGCGGAAGAAGGCGGTGACCCGGTCCACAAAGGTTGGACTCCATTTTCCCGTCGGCTACATCGGGCGCTATCTCAAGAAGGGCCGCTACACGGACCGCGTCGCCTCCGGCGCCACTGTCTACCTCACCGTCGTCCTCGAATGCCTTGTCGCTGAGGTAACCAACCAGCGACCGGTCTCGTACATTCATGTTCTTTTCATGCTCAACAGAGTGGTAACTGATCTCATCTCCGTGTCCTCTTTAAACCATAGATGCTGGAGTTGGCGGGCAATGCGGCCAAGGACAACAAGAAGACCTGCATCATGACGCGCCACTTGCTTCTCGCCACTCACAACAACGAGGAGCTCTCAACCTGCTTGACGGCATCACCATTGCTCGAAGTGGCGTGTTGCCCAACATCCACTCTGTGTTGTTCTCCAAGAAGGCCAACATGAACTAGCACATCATCTTCCACAAAATCCAAGAATAATATATCTCTGCCATTTGTTTACCTTAGGAGTTTATGCTTAGCTTGGATTCTCATACCAAGAAAAGAAGTAAAGACGTTTTCCTTTTTTTTCTAAACATAAACTTTGTTTTTTCCCATAATGTGCATCCGCATGCAAACCCGATTGTCCCTTATATATCCTCATAACTACCGGTAATTGCCTTTGGCTCCTAGGTACATATGCACCCGTTGTTGAAATACATATTTCAAAAAGTTGAAAAATTCAAAAAAAAATCCCACGTGTATATCCGGACATTTTATGTGCGTGCACAAGGTTTCAGCGAAGACTTGTGCATCCGCATGTGGACCCAATTTTGTTTCCGCGTATAGTGCAGTTATACAGCACCATAGCCCACTACAAATGAATGTAATCACATATCTGCCATAAGCATATTCATTCCAGTTATTCCCTCCGCTATCAATTAATGCCATATACTGACAGATGGTTCCCTCTTTCTTTTCACAAACACACATCCAAGATATGGCAAAGCACAGACCCAGTGAAAATAGGGCAAAAAGCTAGGCAAAGCTATTCTAACCTAGCTACAAAATTTTGTGGGGCAACCGGGGATGGTTCCCTTTTTAAAATAATGTTTATGTCGAATGGAGCCCAATAGTGTGTCCCTCGGATAAAGGTCTCGTGCCTGTGATGGATCATGTTCGCTTACTACTCAGCCATTCAGGTGTTTTTGCAGTTTGTTTGGAATGGAGACAAATTTTATGTACATTTTTAATGGTACTAAATACTTTTTAACATTACGTATAAACTTTTTTGAAAATATGGCAAGCACATTTTTGAAACCTTTGAACATTTTCTATAAATGTAACTTACATTTTTTAGTGAAATGTTTTAATGCATGCAGATTACTTTAAACGTCTGATATTGTATTAATTTCACAAATACACATGATTAGCATTTTTCTATACACGTTTAAAAATAGAATGAATGATTAACATTTTTTAAATTCAATGCAAAGTATTTTTTCCATATATATGTGTGTGGAATATTATGAAATATAAAGAAACTAGAAAATCTAAAAATATATAAAAATTTGAATAATAAAAGGAATAAAAACAAAAAACAAGACGTCAAATAGCGAACAGTTACTAAGAAAGCCCAATATGTGCTCCCTTTTCGTGAGCTTCGGTAGGACTCGCAACAGGCGGCACAGACCGGGCCTGTCGATGGAATGCTGCGAACTAGTTTTAGAACCTTCCACGCGGTTGTGTTTTCTCTATAGTGTTTCTTCCTTTTTTTTTGGTTTTTCCTCTGTTACTTTTAGTTTTCTTTTTTTATTTGTATTTCATTATTTTTTATTTTTTATTTTTTAACTATTTCCTCTTTGTTATTTCCTCATTTTATAGTCGGATTTTTTAAGAAAAACATGGTGTGCATTTCATTTATACAGGTTGAATATTTTGTATACACCGGCTGAACATTTCCTTAATAGACGGTGAACATTTTTCTGAATACATGTTTGAACATTTGCCAAATTTACATTGTACATTTTTTTATATGCATAGTAAAATTTTCTTGTGACACATTAAACATTTTTGCACGAACATTTTTTGGAAATGTGCAAACATTTGAAAAGTGCTTGAACACTTTTTTCAGTGTCACAGACATTTTTTATTGTACAAAACATTTTTATAAATTATACGAGCATTATTTTGAAATTGTAAAAATATTTTCTTAAAGCATGACGAACATATTTTTTAAATGCGGGAATTTTTCTAAAAATGTAATAAACATTTTTTGTGTTTCTCGCATTGGGGTGGTTTTTTCCTGATTTTTTTGTTTTTCTCGGTTTCCTTTTTTCTGGGATTTTTAATTTTCCAGTTTATTTCAATTTTTGTCCGTCAAAGCTCGGGTGTGTTGGTGCTTTGGGATTGGGCACATGTTTTCTTCACTCTGCGAGGAAACCACAATTATGCTTCATTGCAAAGGAAGCACAAATTAGCTTACTTGAGAAGCATAGTTATGCTTCTGCGGGGGTGGCACACTTTTGGTCATAAATTTTAGTATGGTGCGCTTCCATCATCTCATGACAAACTTTCTATTGCATCCTAGTCCAGAAGTGAGGATCTACTTTGTATATGGACTAGCAATGGGCATGGAAACAAAATCGTTCTTATTGACCTCCTTGTAGTTTCCCCTAGATGCTTATGTATTTTGGGACCTTATCGTTCGTGATCTTCTTCACGGGATGCCTTTTCTTGTTGAGTGCTTCATGACATGACTGAATTTCTTGATTGGTGCCAGAAATTGTTGGCTTTTTTCCAGTCAATCATACCAAAACAAAAAGGGATTTCCAAAACTAACAAAAAATCTTCGGTGGGAAAAAGACTCTAACCTCCCCTCCCCCCCCCCCCCCCCCCCCAAATTTTTTTTTCGAATTCAACTCCCACATTAAAGAAAAAAAAGAAACAAAGCGAGGACAGAAGATTCTCAAATCCTGATTGGTCCATCCGGTCCTCCCATGGATCACGCACTCGGGCTAATAGTACCCACTTGAATCTTCCAGATCCAATGGCAAAGACTGTTGGTGACACGGATCGCACCAGCCGAGCCAATCGTAGCCGCTTGCACCTTCCATATCTGACGGTGGAGAACGCTAGTCACACCCCCTCCCATGGATCGTGCCCCTCCGAGTCGATCCCTGCGGCCGTTGTCGGTGTCAAAACCGGCGGATCCCTGGTAGGGGGTCCCGAACTATGCGTCTAGCCTGATGGTAACAGGAGACAAGGGACACGATGTTTTTACCCAGGTTCGGGCCCTCTCGATGGAGGTAAAACCCTACTCCTGCTTGATTGATATTGATGATATGGGTAGTACAAGAGTGGATCTACCACGAGATCAAGGAGGCTAAACCCTAGAAGCTAGCCTATGGTATGATTGTTGCTATTGTTGTTGTGTCCTACGGACTAAAACCCTCCGGTTTATATAGACACCGGAGAGGGCTAGGGTTACACAGAGTCGGTTACAATGGTAGGAGATCTACATATCCGTATCGCCAAGCTTGCCTTCCACGCCAAGGAAAGTCCCATCCGGACACGGGACGAAGTCTTCAATCTTGTATCTTCATAGTCTTGGAGTCCGGCCGATGATAATAGTTTGGCTATCCGGACACCCCCTAGTCCAGGACTCTCTCAGTAGCCCCTGAACCAGGCTTCAATGATGACGAGTCCGGCGCGCATATTGTCTTCGGCATTGCAAGGCAGTTCCTCCTTCGAATAATTCATAGAAGATTGTGAACACCTGGATAGTGTCCGGCTCTGCAAAAGAAAGTCCACATGCCACCGTAGAGAGAATAATATTTACACAAGTTCAATCTGCTGACGTATTTCGTGGCGTGACATCACACCACAACCAAGCCTTTACGAATCGTTTTTATTATACCACCTCAGCGCGTTTAGCGAAGCGGTTTCCTTGGCACGTCTTGTCGAAGCAGAGATCGTGTTCCCCTTATCCCGGGATTCCCATCAATACGGACGTGGGTAACCCAACCGCGCCATTGATTGTGGCGCTTGGGAGATAAGCGAGTTTTACCAGGCCAGTAGGGACGCGTAGTTTCATCCGCCCATATATAAGGGGATAAGGATCCACCTTTTTTACCTACGCCTTCTTCCTCCTTTGCTTATCCATCTCCGCACACTCGAGCTCTAGCGCCCAAGTCCGCACATCTCACCTCGACCTTCTCCAGCCATGTCCGGAGTGGGAGGCAAGTGGATGGCCTCCTCCGTTACGGAGGGGCACATCAAGAAGCTGCGCGACGCCAGATATCTGTCCAGCGATATCGTGCATCGGCTCCCCGACGAGGGGCAGCTCATCCCCACCCCCGAGCCCCATGAGAGGGTAGTATTCCTTCCCCATTTCCTCCGCGGACTGGGTTTCCCACTCCATCCTTTTGTCCGGGGGCTCATGTTCTACTACGGCCTGGATTTCCACGATCTGGCCCCGAATTTCATCCTCAACATCTCGGCGTTTATCGTCGTGTGCGAGGCCTTCCTCTACATCCAGCCCCACTTCGGCTTGTGGCTAAAGACCTTCAATGTCAAGCCGAAGGTTGTGAAGGGCAGCCAAGCGGAGTGCGGAGGCGCCATGGTGGGCAAAATGCCCAACGTTACTTGGCTTGAGGGCGCCTTCGTGGAATCCGTCAAAGGGTGGCAATCAGGGTGGTTCTACATCACCGAGCCACGTGACCCCAAATGGGCAGCGGCCCCCGAATTCAGATCTAGCATCCCTATGCAACTCACCTCCTGGAAAGAGAAGGGCTTGCTATGGGGTAGTTCGGAGGAGCTGACCGGACTCCAGTCCTGTCTCCAGACCCTGGTGAACAAGAAGCTCAAGCTTGTCAACGTGGTCCAGGTCATGCTCGTCCGCCGGATTCTCCCCTGCCAGCAACGGGACTTCAATTTGTGGGAGTTCAATCCTGCACAGCACCAGACCTTGAGCGGGCTCTTTGATACTACATACAAAGACGCCTGGAGGGTGCTGTTCAAGGGCGCCGAAGCCCCCGCATCCGCTACCGAAGATCGCAGATTCAGCTCGCAGCGTCCAGCTGACGAGGTAAGCCATGTTATCCTTTATGGGACACTTGCTTTTCATGTTTTAACTTCACGCGGGATCTAAACTCCCAATACCGTTGACAGGCCTGGAAGACGACGTCCGGACAGGTTAACTGTCCGGCTCCCCTTCCAGAAGACCCAGCAGATGCCCGTTTGACAGGGCTGCTGGTCCCGGCACTTTACGTGGTGCCGAAGAAGAAGGCCAAGAAGAAAGCCACGAGAACCCGAAGGAGTTCTCGGCGCCAGGTGGTATCGGACTCATCGTCCGATGACTCCGAGGCGGACTCCTCCCACGAGGACGAGGAGGAGAAGAAGGAGGACTCTTCCCCAGCGGGGGGAGAGAAGAAGAGGAAGGCTTCCCCAACGAGGGAGGCCGAAGGGTCCAAGAAGGGAAGGACCCTTCCCCCGGACTGTTCCACCAACGTCGGCGACGGCGACGAGGAGTGGCCCTCAAGGGCCATGCCCCTGGAGAGATCGTAAGTATTTGGACTCCTAGATGATTTATAATTTTTCCTTTTGTCACATAGTGTCTCTCTAATGCCGCATACAACCCTGCAGTCCGCCAAAGGACGATCTTCCCGCTTCGTCGAGCGGGTCCTTGGGCACGTTGAATATGGATTCCCTTTCGACCGCCTCCACTCCCCGTGGCGCTGACGACGCTGAGGTTGGATCCCAGGAGGGGACCCACCAGGGGGAGGGGGCTCCGGAGGTGCTGCAAGGCAACCTCCCGGACTTCGCACCGGACTCCGCACCAGAACCTGCAGTGGTTCCGGAGTCCGGCGGGCGGCCGCTTCGTAAGAAGGGCAAGACTGTGACACTGGCGGCCTCCGTCCAACCGGAGGCGCCGGATAACTTGCTGGAGGTGCTCAACAGCGCTTCCATCAAAGAAGAACACCGCACTGTCATGAGTGTGGTGATTCAAAAGGTTTAGCTTGCCAAGAGCAGGCTGACCGAAGCCTGCAGCAGCCTTCTAACAGGCTTTGAGGTAAGAATTTTAAGATATGCAATATACTACCGCATAAACAGTAGCCCCTAATACTCGGTTCGATGTTCGGAAACAAAAGCCGGACTGAGGATCTAAAAAGATATACGCAGGAGTCTGAAAAAATGTGTCAATATGGGGTTGCAGGCTGCGCTGCTGACCTCTGCCGCATTGACTGCGGAGGTCAATACTTTGAAGTAAAGCCTCGAGCGGTCCGAGAGCGAGCTCGGCCATGCCAAGAAGCAGCTCGAGGACAAGGATGGTGAGTAACACCGTGTGAAAATTGTACCTTACAGAAAAGGATTTTGTTGCAAGAGAAATAACAAGGATAACGGGGGTACTCTAGGGGCCATGAACGAGGTGGCGACTCTAAAGGAGGCAGTGTCCGCGGCCGAACGCAATGCGGCCGCGGAGCAAGCCGAGCAAGAGAAGCAGGAGGCGCGGGTGGCAGAGGTACAGCAAGAGCTCCAGGCTCTCGTGGAAAAGCACGAGGGTTTGGAGCGTGACTCGAAGGCTCGAGAGTCCGAGCTTGCGTCGGCTCTTGAGAGTGCCAAGGCTGCTAAGGCCGATGCCCACAAGGCCCTCCAGGAAATCGAGGATTTGAAGAAAATAGCGGCGGGTAAGGCATTCTTCATGCAAAGCAAGCATGTTAAAGTGAATTACCTTTTACTTACCCAGATTCGGAGCTCTCCAGGGACGTTCGCAGATCTGCCCCGCAGCGTATCCGATGCTGCTGCATTCTACCGGGCCGAGGAGGGGAGCTCGACGGAGAAGGTCTTCTGGTCTCAGTATGCTGAGGCCGGACATCCGGTGCCTTAGCGACCAGCTGAAGCAGCTGGTCGAGCTCCACAAGGTGGCCGAACAGGCCATGAAGGGCCTCATAGTTCGGCTGTGGCCCAAGGAGGCCATGCCTGGGAGCTACTTCGGCCTGGTGCGGCGGCTGGTGGATGCGTGTCCCTGGGTTGAAGTCGTCAAGCACTCCGCCTGCATTGAAGGTGCCCGTCGGGCCCTTGCCCATGCAAAGGTGCATTGGGGCAGGATGAACGTTGAGAAGCTTGTGATGGACGCGCCACCGGCGGGCAAGGAGTATCGTACACCCGAAATGTATTATAAGAGTGTCCTGAAGGGTGCCCGCATGATTTCGGGTGAGTGCTCCAAAGATGTAATATTTGAGTAAACTCGCATTTTGTTATCCTGTGCGCTGAAAATATTGTTCATATGCACAAAGCAACGCTTGTTGATTTAAAATATTACCTTCCGTGCGGCCGTTTATGAAATCTGAGAGATGGCAAGTCGTCGGCTTCAGCCCCCACGCCTCGAGTGCTGGGGTGTTCGGGATAAATTCGAGCGCTCTTGTTCCCATTTTTGGGTCCGTCTAGGGAGGCGCTCAACACAACGAACAAGGCAACCGGACTTGTAATGCTTGAACACTCTCACTTAGCCATAGAATTCTATAATTTTAAATTTCGGCGAAGCCCCTAGTGTTCGGAAGACCGAATTCGGGGCGCTATCCACGCCTGGGCTGGACAAAAGGCTGGTTCCTCGCTCTAAGCGGCATATGTCTTTAGGGACTCGAAAAACCTCTCGAACAGCGACCAGCTCTCGCCTCATCATGACGGTCAGTTTTAGCTTTCTCCACTGAGGCGCTCGCCCAGCTCAACTGGGGCGCAATCGCAGTGGTTCTCCCAGTGCTACCTTAGCCGATACAACGGAACGTAAGGTACCAAAACATGGGAGCCGGGCAAACCCAACTATTGACCCAAGACATGATTCGGAGCCGATGCATATAATGCTATAAGTTCGGGGTGCCGCACTTGTGAAAGTGTTCGGCCTTATCACACCATAATGTGGGGAACTTAAGCCCCTGGTGTATTTAGCCGTACCAAAGTGTACGGATGCGACATGTCATAAATGAACATATGTATAAGAAAGAAATGCAATTATAAGCAAAAAGCGATGCATTGTTTATTCAAAAATGCTGCCATGAATGCAGAACGATACAGATAGTGCGGTAAGCAAGGGATGTGACTATTAAACATGTCGCCCTCCAGGGGTAGGCTGCGGAATGGTGTATAAAACAGATTTAATGCTCGTAATGGAGACCACCTGGATACTCGTCGTAGCCTTTCTCCTTCCCTGGCTGTTGCATCGCGAGTTCGGCAGGTCTACTGCCGGACAGGGCCTCTGGTGAACGGAGTCCTGCGGGTAAGAAAAAAGAAAAAGGAAATAGAATGACACACTTGGGAGCCCCTGGTGTGGTTGAGCCGCACTCTGGGCCTGTTGTGGTCGTGCCCCTTCCCCTATGCACATGGTATCTCCAGAGCGTAATGATGTACGCGAAGGACCGGTCTTGCAATTTTGCAAAGGCTGGGGTTGGGGCCGCATTGCTACGCGTGCTCGGAACGTGCCAGGTGGTCTTGTTGTAGGTTACTCCGGGCGTGTTTAGCCGTATCCGGTCGCTTAACGACCGGACTCGAGAATTGCCTTAAGAGGCTGATCTGTACTTCTGCCGCGAGAGCCGCTGTGTGTTCCTCCGTTCGGAGGGAGCGTTCAGTGTTTCCGTTGACCGTGATGACTCCTCGAGGGCCTGGCATCTTGAGCTTGAGGTATGCGTAGTGCGGCACCACGTTGAACTTTGCAAACGCGGTCCGTCCGAGCAAAGCATGATAGCCGCTGCGGAACGGAACTATATCGAAGATTAACTCCTCGCTTCGAAAGTTATCCGGGGATCCGAAGACCACTTCAAGTGTGACTGAGCCTGTACAATTGGCCTCTACACCTGGTATGACGCCTTTGAATGTCGTCTTTGTAGGTTTAATCCTTGAGGGGTCTATGCCCATCTTGCGCACTGTATCCTGATAAAGCAGGTTCAGGCTGCTGCCGCCATCCATCAGGAAATTGGTGAGGTGAAATCCATCGACGATTGGGTCTAAAACCAATGCGGCGAATCCGCCGTGGCGGATGCTGGTGGGGTGGTCCCTGAAGGAAATATGTCCTAGAGGCAATAATAAAGTTATTATTTATTTCCTCATATCATGATAAATGTTTCTTATTCATGCTAGAATTGTATTATCCGGAAGCATGATGCATGTGTGAATACGTAGACAAACATATAGTCACTAGTATGCCTCTACTTGACTAGCTCATTAATCAAAGATGGTTATGTTTCCTAACCATAGACATGTGTTGTCATTTGATTAGTGGGATCACATCATTAGAAGAATGATGTGATTGACATGACCCATTCCGTTAGCTTAGCACTTGATCGTTTAGTATACTGCTATTGCTTTCTTCATGACTTATACATGTTCCTGTAACTAAGAATTATGCAACTCCCATTTACCGGAGGAACACTTTGGGTACTACCAAACGTCACAACGTAACTGGGTGATTATAAAGGAGTACTACAGGTGTCTCTGAAGGTACATGTTGAGTTGGCGTATTTCGAGATTAGGTTTTGTCACTCCGATTGTCGGAGAGGTATCTCTGGGCCCTCTCGGTAATGCACATCACTATAAGCCTTGCAAGCAATGTGACCAATGAGTTGGTTACGGGATGATGCATTACGTAACGAGTAAAGAGACTTGCCAGTAACGAGATTGAACTAGGTATTGGATACCGACGATCAAATCTCGAGCAAGTAACATACCGATGACAAAGGGAACAACGTATGTTGTTATGCGGTTTGACCGATAAAGATCTTCGTAGAATATGTAGGAACCAATATGAGCATCCAGGTTCCGCTATTGGTTATTGACCGAGAATAGTTCTAGGTCATGTCTACATAGTTCTCGAACCCGTAGGGTCCGCACGCTTAACGTTACGATGACAGTTTTATTATGAGTTTATAAGTTTTGATGTACCGAAGTTTGTTCGGAGTCCCGGATGTGATCACGGACATGACGAGGAGTCTCGAAATGGTCGAGACATAAAGATCGATATATTGGAAGCCTATATTTGGACATCAGAATCGTTCCGGGTGAAATCGGCATTTTACCGGAGTACCGGGAGGTTACCGGAACCCCCCGGAGGTTTATTGGGCCTACATGGGCCTCGAGGGAGAAGAGGGAAGGAGGCAGGAGGGGGCCGCGCGCCCCTCCCCTTCCTAGTCCGAATAAGACAAGGGAAGGGGGGCGGCGCCCCCCCTTTCCTTCCCCTCTTCCTCCTCCCACTAGTACAAAAGGGGCCAATGGTCCAGGCCGCTCCATCCCATTAGTCCCGGTTCAATCCAGAACCGGGACCAATGGGGGCATCGGACCCAGTTCGTGAGCCCCGGGAGCCGGCCGGGCCACGTGGCCCATTGGTCCCGGTTCGTCTGAAACTATTGGTCCCGGTTGGTGGGACGAACCGGGACCAATGGGTCTCGCTCCTGCCCCAAAACCATTGGTCCCGGTTGGTGCAATGAACCGGGACCAATGGGCTTCCCATTAGTCCCGGTTCGAACCTTCAACCGGGACTAAATGTTTGGTACCCGTTGCGACCAGAGTTTAGTCCCACCTCGCCAACCGAAGAGGAAAGGGACCTGTTTATAAGCCCCTCCCTCTCTACCTTATTGAGCTCCTCCGAAAATGAAAATAGATGCGCTTATATAGGTAATTTAGCATAAATTCATACGGATTTCTCTTGAAATTCGTTATGAATTTAAGTTGAATTTCCTCTATAAGCGCATCTCTACTCATTTCTGAGTAGTTTTTTTTCTTTTTCTGCTATATTTATTTTTTTCTTTTTATTTCTGAGTTGTAATAAGCCATTAAAAATAAGCATATATGCTCCTTTTTTAGTACAGTTAATCACAACTATTTTTTGCTTCTATTCATTTTTGAGTAGTTTTTTATATAGTTTTTTTTCTTTTTCTGCTATATTTATTTTTTTCTTTTTATTTCTGAGTTGTAATAAGCCATTAAAAATAAGCATATATGCTCCTTTTTTAATATAGTTAATCACAACTATTTTTTGCTTCTATTCATTTCTGAGTAGTTTTTTATATAGTTTTTTTTTCTTTTTCTGCTATATTATTTTTTCTTTTTATTTTTGTGTTATAATAAGCCATTAAAATAAGCATATATGCTCCTTTTTTAGTACAGTTAATCACAGCTATTTTTTGCTTCTATTCATTTATATATATTTTTTCTTTTCTGTTATATTTTTTCTTCTATTTATTTCTGAGTGGGTTTTTATATATTTTTTCTTTTTTGCTACATTTTTTTTCTGAGTTGTAATGAGTCATGAAAAATAAAAAAGAGGCGCAATGCTCGTTAATTTGCTTCAAGCCTTTTGGAATAGTGTCAACTGCACTGCACATAGCTCTGTGCAGTCTACCGTATTCTGCAAGGCTTGAAGCTAACCAACGTGCAGGAGCATTGAGCCTCTTCGTCATTGTATCTGCACTCAGGGCTTATAAACAGCTGCGAGTGCCTCCCGCTTGGCGAGGCGGGACTAAAAAACAGCTGTACGAAGAATCAACAAAAAAATAGCTGCAGAAAATAAAAAAGTAGTTACACGGGTCCATTGGTACCGATTCATGGCACCAACCGGTACCAATGCTGTTCTTTGGTCCCGGTTGGTCGCTCCAACCGGGACCAATGCCCACCCTTTAGTCCCGGTTAGAGCCTCCAACCGGGACCAAAGGTCTTCGTTTCCCGCCCTTTGGGCTGCTGAAAAGAGACCTTTGGTCCCGGTTGGAGGCACCAACCGGAACTAAAGGAGGCATTGGTCCCGGTTTGTGCCACGAACCGGGACCAATGCCGTTGATATATATACAGCACTTAGCGCGCCGTCCTCCTCTCCCGACTTTGATCTCTCCGGCCTCTCCTCCTCCGCCATCGCCGCGTCCCCTGCCGCTACCTCGCCGTCGCCGCCCCGCCCCGACGCCGTCGCCGCCCCGCCCCGTACCGCCCCGGCCGCCCCGCCCCCGCCCCGCGCGCCGTCACCGCCCGCCCTGCAGCCGCCCCGATCGACGCGTCGCCGCCCCGGCCGCGCCGCCTCGACGCCGTCGCCGCCCCGCGCCGCACCTCGCCGTCGCCGTCGCCAGCTTTTTGTTAGATTTGTTTTTAGATTTTTTTGTAGTTCATAGATTTTTTTGTTAGATTAGATGTGTAGTAATTTAGATATGTAGTTAATTTAGATTGTGTAATTAATTTGTTCATATTATGTTAGATTTTTTTCTGTTAATAGATTTTTTATGTTAGATTTCTTTTCTGTTAGATTTGTTCATATTGTGTAATTCAGATCTTTTTGTTAGATTAGATGTGTAGTAATTTAGATATGTATTATATTTTGTTAGATTTTTTTTTATAAATAGATTTTTTATGTTAGTTTTTTTATGTTAGATTTCTTTTTTGTTAGATTTGTGCATATTGTGTAATTTAGATCTTTTTGTTAGATTAGATGTGTAGTAATTTAGATATGTATTATATTATGTTAGATTTTTTTCTGTAAATAGATTTTTTTATGTTAGTTTTTTATGTTAGATTTCTTTTCTGTTAGATTTGTTCATATTGTGTAATTTAGATCTTTTAGTTAGATTAGATGTGTAGTAATTTAGATATGTATTATATTATGTTAGATTTTTTTTCTGTAAATAGATTTTTTATGTTAGTTTTTTTATGTGTGATTTCTTTTCTGTTAGATTTGTTCATATTGTGTAATTTAGATCATTTTGTTAGATTAGATGTGTAGTAATTTAGATATGTATTATATTATGTTAGATTTTTTTTCTGTAAATAGATTTTTTATGTTAGATTTCTTTTCTGTTAGATTTGTTCATATTGTGTAATTTAGATCTTTTTGTTAGATTAGATGTGTAATAATTTAGATATGTATTATATTATGTTAGATTGTGTAATTAATTTGTTCATATTATTGTTAATAGATTTTTTTGGTGATATTTAGATTGTGTAATTAATTTTGTTCATAGAATTTTAATGATTTTTTTGTTCATAGTATTTAGAAAAAGGAAAAAAAGAAGAAGTAGTTTATATATAGTTGAACTAGCTAGCTGATTTAATAAACTAATTTATTTTACTGATTTATAATGTTTTTCGGATGGAAGCAAAACTAAATTACGGATAAATAAAGAATGTGCAAATCAGTTCAAGATCAATAAATTTATGTAATGTTTGGTCCAGCAGCCAAATGGTTATACCCCAGAGTTGTTTACATCATTGCTTCACTCATGGTTCAGTGCCATGATGGCATAAAAGATATCTTAGAAAAAGTCAGATACATAGTAATGCCTAATTAACAGATGGTCAAAGCAATTATCAAAAAACATGAAGAGCAGGTTAACCATTGTTACATCCCAAATCTATGAGAACATCTGTAAATAATTATCTGTAATGGGGCGTACTCTCGAAAAAAAAAAGAATATCTGTAAATTGTAAAAGAAAATGGCGCAGCTATGAAAAGAAAACAATGCTTTAACCTTGGTGTAGTAAAAACTAAAAGGTAACTTATCCCTACAGTCTAATAACAGAACAACACATGAGTAAACAACTCATTTTCTCTTTCAGATAGTTGAACTGCTAAAATACCCACCTATGGAAAGTACCAAAATATTAAAGTGTTTACAAACAAAGAGATCATTTAGGCACGTACATCGATCATCGATAGTCAACCCGTGATTAATAATAATGATCCAGTTTAATATTTGGATTATGAACGTAGGCCGGAAATGTCGTACTCATCGAACGACGAAAATCGCCCGAGGGAGTGCGACTGGTGCCACGACGACCGAGGTATGTGCGACAGATTCATTGAGCTGGACGAAGATCGGCGCTTCAGCATTAAGCTCGAGGAGACTTGCGATGTTCATATGGTACGCAACGACGACAATAGTTTTTTTCGTAATTAAGCACGACTTCAACTATTTTAACGTGTATTTTTCATTTTTTTTCCAATTTGACTAGCTTATCCCATGCTTTGCAAGACGCTATGTCTTGGACAGGATGGATTTTGAAGACCATGAAAATTTTGAAACCAAAAAAATTATCCTAAGTACCGAACATGGTGTGGATTTTCAAGTAAAGCTGTACAATGCTCAGAGTGTAACCCATTTTGGTTGCAAAAATTGGGATGCATTTTGCAAGATGTATGGTCTTGATGAGGGTATGGTTGTCACCATGGATCTTGGTGATCCTACAATCGAGCAAGAGACACCTTCGATTTGGGTCTTTGTGGATACACCTCCAGTTCTTCCCTCATGTGAGCTAAACATAGTTATTAAGTAATTTATATTGTTTATTTCAAAATATATAGTTGACAACTTATCTCCATTGACAGCTTATTTTTATTCTTCAAAGAATGTGCGGAAGATGGTAGACAGAACGTACTACACCGAAGGCTCCGAATTAACTTATCAGGAGAAAACTCATCTGGTCGGATTTTGTACTGATCTTGAGAATTACAATATCTACAATCAAACTCCTCAACATTATGGTCAATACGTGCCACTAGTGCACGTGTTGAACTACGGTAACTACCATGGAGATACCTTGGTAAGATTATTTTTTACTATTACAACATCCGTGCATCTTTTTGCACACTTCTAAAACTAGTACATCATTGCTAACTACGAAGTTATTACTATGTTTTTCAACAGATAATCCCGAATGATTGTGTGCCTCATCTGATGTATACGCGTGGTAGCCTTCATGTTTTGAACATACGACCAGGTCGTCCTACGAATCTCAACTGTCCATACCGGGTTTCTAAAAGAAGTGGAGACATAACAATCAAAGAATGGAAAAAATGTATGGACAGTCGTAAGGAGCTTCTTGGAAGCAATAAGCAGCGAAAGGCAAGAATTGGAGACAGGATGATCGCCATTCTTCATAATGGAGAGTCAGGGTCTATATTGTTTTATGCTATTTTACCTTAAGGGTGTTTAGGTCCTATACCTGATACTGATGATCATGTGCTAAGAACAATTATGTAGGGTTGGGTTCGATGACTATATATGAGGATGATGATCATATGACTTATTATTAATAACGAGTAGAAGTTGTATGATGATGCATGATTAGTAGGACTTGTTATTATATTTGCGGGTGCAAAGCATGCATGATAAGAGAGGACAAAGTATGCATGAGCATATGACTTGTTATACATATATATGATGATGTATGATGCAAAGCATGCATGAGCATGTTATATCTGCGGGTGCAATGAACATAGCAGCAGCGTTGATAAACCAAGGACGAAGATAAGAGAGGACACTTCTCTCTATTAGCTAGCTATAATAACAACCTAAAAATAACCCCCAAAACCCCTAAAGCAGCCACTTTTGTAAAAAAAACATTGACTTTTGGTCCCGGTTGGAGCCACCAACCGGGACCAAAGGCCCTCTGACTGGGCTCGGTGCACAGGGCCACGTGGAGCCACATTGGTCCCGGTTCGTGTTTGAACCGGGACTAATGGGTGGTGGCATTAGTAACGACCCATTAGTCCCGGTTCATGAACCGGGACTAAAGGCCCTTACGAACCGGGTCTAATGGCTGGTTTTCTACTAGTGTCCTTCCCCCCTTCTCCTACTCCAACTTGGAAAGAAGGGAGTCCTACTCCCGGTGGGAGTAGGACTCCCCCCTTGGCGCGCCCTCCTTGGCCTGCCGCCTCCTCCCCCCTGGCTCCTTTATATACGGGGGCGGGGGGGGCACCCCAAAGATACACAAGTTGATCTACGGATCATTCCTTAGCCGTGTGCGGTGCCCCCCTCCACCATATTCCACCTCGGTCGTATCGTCGCGGAGTTTAGGCGAAGCCCTGCGCCGGTAGAACATCATCACCGTCACCACACCGTCGTGCTGACGGAACTCATCTCCGGAGCTTTGCTGGATCGGAGTCCAGAGATCGTCATCGAGCTGAACGTGTGCTGAACTCGGAGGTGCCGTACGTTCGGTACTTGGATCGGTCGGATCGTGAAGACGTATGACTACATCAACCGCGTTGTGCTAACGCTTCCGCTTAAGGTCTACGAGGGTACGTGGACAACACTCTCCCCTCTCATTGCTAGACCATCACCATGATCTTGCGTTTTGGGGTTATGCTTTAGAGACGGCCCCATTCACGTTAAATAGGGCACCATCAAAATCCGTTGAGACGACACCTTATGAACTGTGGTTTGGCAAGAAACCAAAGTTGTCGTTTCTTAAAGTTTGGGGCTGCGATGCTTATGTGAAGAAACTTCAACCAGATAAGCTCGAACCCAAATCGGACAAATGTGTCTTCATAGGATACCCAAAAGAAACTATTGGGTACACCTTCTATAACAGATCTGAAGGCAAGATTTTCGTTGCTAAAATCGGATCCTTTCTAGAGAAG
Source organism: Triticum timopheevii (assembly GCA_963921465.1). Classification (NCBI taxonomy): domain Eukaryota; kingdom Viridiplantae; phylum Streptophyta; class Magnoliopsida; order Poales; family Poaceae; genus Triticum; species Triticum timopheevii. Next base: position 658,302,128 of record OY997266.1, read on the forward strand.
GAGTTTCTCTCGAAAGAAGTGAATGGGAGGAAAGTAGAACTTGATGATATAACTGTATCTACTCCCTTATTGGAAAGTAGTTCATCACAAGAACCGGTTCCTGTGACAACTACACCAATCAGTGAGGAAGCTAATGATATTGATCATGAAACTTCAGATCAAGTTTCTACTGAACCTCGTAGGTCTACCAGAGTAAGATCCGCACCAGAGTGGTATGGTAATCCTATTCTGGAAGTCATGTTACTTGACCATGATGAACCTACGAACTATGAGGAAGCGATGATGAGCCCAGATTCCGCAAAATGGCTAGAGGCCATGAAATATGAGATGGGATCCATGTATGAAAACAAATATGGACTTTGGTTGACTTGCCCGATGATCGGCAAGCCATTGAGAATAAATGGATCTTTAAGAAGAAGACTGACGCTGATGGTAATGTAACTGTCTATAAAGCTTGACTTGTTGCAAAAGGTTTTCGACAAGTTCAAGGGGTTGACTACGATGAGACTTTATCACCCGTAGCGATGCTTAAGTCTGTCCGAATCATGTTAGCTATTGCTGCATTTCATGATTATGAAATTTGGCAAATGGATATTAAAACTGCAGTCTTGAATGGATTTGTAGAAGAAGAGTTGTATATGATGCAGCCAGAAGGTTTTGTTGATCCAAAAAGTGCTAACAAAGTGTGCAAGCTCCAACGATCCATTTATGGACTGGTGCAAGCATCTCAGAGTTGGAATAAACGTTTTGATAGTGTGATCAAAGCATATGGTTTTATACAGACTTTTGGGGAAGCCTGTATTTACAAGAAAGTGAGTGGGAGCTCTGTAGCATTTCTGATATTATATGTAGATGACATATTATTAATTGGAAATGATATAGAATTTCTGGATAGCATAAAGGGATACTTGAATAAAAGTTTTTCAATGAAAGATGTTCCCTATGCTTCAGCCATAGGCTCTATCATGTATGCAATGCTGTGTACCAGACCTGACGTATGCTTAGCAATAAGTTTGGCAGGAAGGTACCAAAGTAATCCAGGAGTGGATCACTGGACAACGGTCAAGAACATCCTGAAATACCTGAAAAGGACTAAGGATATGTTTCTCGTATATGGAGGTGACAAAGAGCTAGTCGTAAATGGTTACGTCGATGCAAGCTTTGACACTGATCCGGACGATTCTAAATCGCAAACCGGATACGTGTTTTTATTAAACGGTGGAGCTATAAGTTGGTGCAGTTCTAAACAAAGCGTCGTGGCGGGATCTACATGTGAAGCGGAGTACATAGCTGCTTCTAAAGCAGCAAATGAAGAAATCTGGATAAAGGAGTTCATTTCTGATCTAGGTGTCATACCTAGTGCATTGGGACCAATGAAGATCTTCTGTGACAATACTGGTGCAATTGCCTTGGCAAAGGAATCCAGATTTCACAAGAGGACCAAGCACATCAAGAGACGCTTCAATTCCATTCGGGACCAAGTACAAGTGGGAGACATAGAGATTTGCAAGATACATACGGATCTGAATGTTGCAGACCCGTTGACTAAGCCTCTCTCACGAGCAAAACATGATCAGCACCAAGACTCCATGGGTGTTAGAATCATTACTATGTAATCTAGATTATTGACTCTAGTGCAAGTGGGAGACTGAAGGAAATATGCCCTAGAGGCAATAATAAAGTTATTATTTATTTCCTCATATCATGATAAATGTTTATTATTCATGCTAGAATTGTATTAACCGGAAACATGATACATGTGTGAATACATAGACAAACATATAGTCACTAGTATGCCTCTACTTGACTAGCTCATTATTCAAAGATGGTTATGTTTCCTAACCATAGACATGTGTTGTCATTTGATTAGTGGGATCACATCATTAGAAGAATGATGTGATTGACATGACCCATTCCGTTAGCCTAGCACTTGATCATTTAGTATACTGCTATTGCTTTCTTCATGACTTATACATGTTCCTGTAACTATGAGAATTATGCAACTCCCATTTACCGGAGGAACACTTTGGGTACTACCAAACGTCACAACGTAACTGGGTGATTATAAAGGAGTACTACAGGTGTCTCCGAAGGTACATGTTGAGTTGGCGTATTTCGAGATTAGGTTTTGTCACTCCGATTGTCGGAGAGCTATCTCTGGGCCCTCTCGGTAATGCACATCACTATAAGCCTTGCAAGCAATGTGACCAATGAGTTGGTTACGGGATGATGCATTACGTAACGAGTAAAGAGACTTGCCGGTAACGAGATTGAACTAGGTATTGGATACCGACGATCAAATCTCGAGCAAGTAACATACCGATGACAAAGGGAACAACGTATGTTGTTATGCGATTTGACCGATAAAGATCTTCGTAGAATATGTAGGAACCAATATAAGCATCCAGGTTCTGCTATTGGTTATTGACCGAGAATAGTTCTAGGTCATGTCTACATAGTTCTCGAACCCGTAGGGTCCGCACGCTTAACGTTACGATGACAGTTTTATTATGAGTTTATAAGTTTTGATGTACCAAAGTTTGTTCGGAGTCCCGGATGTGATCACGGACATGACGAGGAGTCTCGAAATGGTCGAGACATAAAGATCGATATATTGGAAGCCTATATTTGGACATCGGAATCGTTCCGGGTGAAATCGGCATTTTACCGGAGTACCGGGAGGTTATCGGAACCCCCTTGGGGTTTATTGGGCCTACATGGGCCTCGAGGGAGAAGAGGGAAGGAGGCAGGAGGGGGCCGCGCGCCCCTCCCCTTCCTAGTCCGAATAGGACAAGGGAAGGGGGGCAGTGCCCCCCCCTTTCCTTCCCCTCTTCCTCCTCCTTCCCCCCTTCTCCTACTCCAACTTGGAAAGAAGGGAGTCCTACTCCCGGTGGGAGTAGGACTCCCCCCTTGGCGCACCCTCCTTGGCCGGCCGCCTCCTCCCCCCTGGCTTCTTTATATACGGGGGAGGGGGGGCACCCCAAAGATACACAAGTTGATCTACGAATCGTTCCTTAGCCGTGTGTGGTGCCCCCCTCCACCATATTCCACCTCGGTCGTATCATCGCGGAGTTTAGGCGAAGCCCTGCGCCGGTAGAACATCATCACTGTCACCACGCCGTCGTGCTGACGGAACTCATCTCCGGAGCTTTGCTGGATCGGAGTCCGGAGATCGTCATCGAGCTGAACGTGTGCTGAACTCGGAGGTGCCGTACGTTCGGTACTTGGATCGGTCGGATCGTGAAGACGTACGACTACATCAACCGCGTTGTGCTAACACTTCCGCTTACGGTCTACGAGGGTACGTGGACAACACTCTCCCCTCTCGTTGCTATACCATCACCATGATCTTGCGTGTGCGTAGGAAATTTTTTGAAATTACTACGTTCCCCGACAGTCCCTTCGATCGAAAGTGATCGGGCAGGAGGACCGTGGGTTGAACTTCGGGGCGACTGGCTCCATCGCGTATACGTCCCTGAGTGCACGCTTCCGCTCCCTCTTGGGTATGTGGGTTGCGTATATCATGTTCACCGTCCGCACTTGTGGGGGGGAACCTTTCTGTCCTCTGTTGTTCGGCGGCCGGGTCTCTTCCTCGTCATCGCTATGCAGCCCCTTGTCATTATTTTCGGCAATTAACTTGCCTGCCTGCTTGAATACCCAACAATCCCTATTGGTGTGATTAGCTGGCCTTTCGGGGGTGCCGTGTATCTGGCACGAGCGGTCGAGTATTCGGTCCAAATTGGATGGACCCGGAGTGGTTCTTTTGAATGGCTTTTTTCGCTGACCGGGTTTGGAGCCTCTGAATCCGGCATTGACTGCCGTATCCTCAGTATTGTCGCTGTTGACGCGGCGTTTGTTCTTGTTGCGACGCGACCTGCCATTGTGGTCCTCGGTATCCGGACTGCCAGAATTTTTGCTGAGGTTGTTGCTGCGAGCTAGCCAGCTGTCCTCTCCCGCGCAGAAGTGGGTCATGAGTGATGTGAGGGCTGCCATGGATTTCGGCTTTTCCTGTCCTAGGTGCCGAGCGAGCCACTCATCGCGGATGTTATGTTTGAAGGCTGCGAGGGCCTCTGCATCCGGACAGTCGACGATTTGATTTTTCTTTGTCAAGAACCGTGTCCAGAACTGTCTGGCCGATTCGTCTGGCTGCTGAATTATGTGGCTTAGGTCATCGGCATCTGGGGGTCGCACATATGTGCCCTGGAAGTTATCAAGGAATGCGGCTTCCAGGTCCTCCCAACACCCAATTGATTCTGCTGGCAAGCTGTTAAGCCAATGCCGAGCTGGTCCTGTAAGCTTGAGTGGGAGGTATTTGATGGCGTGGAGATCATCGCCGCGGGCCATATGGATGTGAAGGAGATAGTCCTCGATCCAAACCGCGGGGTCCGTTGTGCCATCATAGGATTCAATGTTTACGGGTTTGAACCCTTCAGGGATTTGATGATCCATTACTACAACTGTGAAGCATAGTGGGTGTGCGGCGCCTCTATATTGGGCTATATCACGATGTAGCTCGAGCGAGCTTTGTCTACTGGTTTCGGCCCGGCTGGAGTTGCTGTATCCGGCACGACGGTAGTCGTTGCGCATCGTCGGGCGCCCACGCGATCCGTAGATCGATCTTGATTGTCTTGCCTTATCCTCCAATATGTCTCGCAAGTCCGGCGCATTTCCCCGCGGCTTCGTACTTTTCGAGCGGTGCCGGGGTACGGTTCTAGTGGAGGGCCTAGAGGCCTCTCTGTCGCGGCCACGAGGTTGTCGGTCAGCCGTATTGTGCGCTGGTGATGCAGGTTTATATGCCTCCTCCTCTAATCGGGGGAGCAGCTTGCGTTTGGGGTAGCTTTTGGAGGGGCGTTCGAGTTCATGCTCTTCGGCCGCAAGGACTTCAGTCCATCTGTCGGCTAGCAGATCTTGATCAGCTCTAAGCTGTTGCTGCTTTTTCTTGAGGCTATTTGCCGTGGCCATAAGCCTGCATTTAAAACGCTCTTGTTCGACGGGATCCTCAGGCACGACGAATTCGTCGTCGTTGAGGCTTGCCTCGTCTCCGGAGGGAGGCATATAATTATCGTCCTCTACCTCTTTGTCTGCCGCTCTCTCGTGAGGGCTGGCTTCTCCATCCTCCTGTGCTGAATCTTGCTGGAGGGGGTTGTCTTCGGCACTATCTGGGGTGTTATTGTCTCCGGTGCCGGAATCTCCATTCTTGCTGTGGCGGGATTTAGAGCGGCACCGCTGACGCCGGCGCTTAGGCTGCTTCTTGGAGGAGTCTTCCTCCGCTGCTTCCTCGCCATTCCCATCCTTTGGGATGTCCACCATGTATATGTTATATGACGAGGTGGTCTTCCAGTGCCCCGTAGGCGCTGGTTCTTGGTCGTCTCCGGCATCGTCGTCCATACCGTCGATGTCTTCGGAGTCGAAGTCTAGCATGTCGGTTAGATCGTCGACAGTGGCTATAAAGTGGGTGGTGGGTGGGGTTTGAATTTCTTCGTCGTCTGCATCCCAACTGTCCTGACCGCAGTCCGGCCAGGGCTCTCCTGATAACGAGAGATATTTCAGCGAATTCAGGATGTCGCCGAAAGGTGAATGTTGAAAGATGTCCGCAGCGGTGAACTCCATGATCGGCGCCCAATCGGACTCGACTGGAGGGGGCGCGGGAGGTTCGGAGTCCGGCGAGGAGTCCGGCACCTCGGAGTCACGAGCTTCACAAGGGACAAGGTCACTATTCGGCTCCATCGCCGTAGATGTTGCTGCCCCCGAGGTGGTGTCTAGCCACCCATCCTCGATCTGCGCAGCCGGCTCCGAATTGAGGATCGGAGCGGGCTCGTGTGCGGCCTCCAGGAAACTGTCCGGCAGCAGAGCTAAATCGTGCCCATCGTGACAGTGCGGCGCGCTTGGCTGTGGCTCGAATCCATCGAAGATCAAGTCTCCGCGGATGTCAGCCGTGAAGTTTAGACTTCCAAATCTGACCTGACGGCCAGGGGCGTAGCTTTCGATCTGCTCCAGATGGCCAAGCGAATTGGCCCGCAGTGCAAAGCCGCCAAATACGAAGATCTGTCCGGGGAGAAAAGTCTCATCCTGGACTGCGTCATTGTTGATGATCGAAGGAGCCATCGAGCCTATTGGGGACGACACAGAGGAACTCTCAATGAAAGCACCAATGTCGGTGTCAAAACCGGCGGATCTCAGGTAGGGGGTCCCGAACTGTGCGTCTAGGCGGATGGTAACAGGAGACAAGGGACACGATGTTTTTACCCAGGTTCGGGCCCTCTTGATGGAGGTAAAACCCTACTCCTGCTTGATTGATATTGATGATATGGGTAGTACAAGAGTGGATCTACCACGAGATCAAGGAGGCTAAACCCTAGAAGCTAGCCTATGGTATGATTGTTGCTATTGTTGTTGTGTCCTACGGACTAGAACCCTCCGGTTTATATAGAGATCGGAGAGGGCTAGGGTTACACAGAGTCGTTTACAATGGTAGGAGATCTACATATCCGTATCGCCAAGCTTGCCTTCCACGCCAAGGAAAGTCCCATCCGGACACGGGACGAAGTCTTCAATCTTGTATCTTCATAGTCTTGGAGTCCGGCCGATGATGATAGTTCGGCTATCCGGACACCCCCTAATCCAGGACTCCCTCACCCGCCCTCCCAGATACGATGGTGGCGACCACACGTCACGTGAATCGCGCCCATTACTGCAGAGCAGCCCCGCCCCCCTATAAAAGAGGTACCCTCGCGTTTAGATTCATCAGCGCCGCCACTCACATTTTGAGAGATTCATGTTTGCTAGAGAAGGAGGGGAGATGGTCGGAAGTAAGAGAGGCGAGCGGAAGAAGGCGGTGACCCGTTGGCTGCATCGAGCGCTATCTCAAGAAGGGCCGCTACACGGACCGCGTCGGCTCCGGCGCCACCATCTACCTCACCCCCGTCCGCGAATACCTTGTCGCTGAGGTAACCAACCAACGACCGGTCTCATACATTCATGTTCTTTTCATGCTCAACAGAGTGGTAACTAATCTCGTCTTCATGTTCTCTTTAAACCACAGATGCTGGAGTTGGCGGGCAATGTGGCCAAGGACAACAAGAAGACCTGCATCATGACGCGCCACTTGCTTCTCGCCACTCGCAACGACGAGGAGCTCTCAACCTGCTTGACGGCATCACCATTGCCCGGAGTGGCGTGTTGCCCAACATCCGGTCTGTGTTGTTCTCCAAGAAGGCCAACATGAACTAGCACATCATCTTCAAACAGAAGCAAGAATAATATATCTCTGCCATTTGTTTACCTTACGAGTTTTTGCTTAGCTTGGATTCTCATACCAAGAAAAGAAGTAAAGACGTTTTCCTTTTTTTCCTAAACATAAACTTTGTTTTTTCCCATAATGTGCATCCGCATGCAAACCCGATTGTCCCTTATCTATCCTCATAACTACAGATTAATTGTGCAGAAGACTTGTGCATCCACATGCAGACCCAATTTTGTTTCCGCTTATAGTGCAGTTATACAACACCATAGCCCACTACAAATGAATGTAATCACATATCTGCCAGATGTCATAAGCATATTCATTCTAGTTATTCCCTCCGCTATCAATTAATGCCATATACCGACAGATGGTTCCTTCTTTCTTTTCACAAACACACATCCAAGATAAGGCAAAGCACAGACCCAGTGAAAACAGGGCAAAAAGCTAGGCAAAGCTATTCTAACCAAGCTTTAAAATTTTGGGGGGCAACTGGGGATGGTTCCCTTTTTAAAATAATGTTTATGTCGAATGGTGCCCAATAGTGTCTCCCTCGGATAAAGGTCTCGTGCTTGTGATGGATCATGTTCGCTTACTACTCAGCCACTCAGGTGTTGTTGCAGTTTGTTTGGAATGAAGACAAATTTTATGTACATTTTAATGGTACTAAATACTTTTTAACATTCCGTATACACTTTTTTGAAAATATGATAAACACATTTTTGAAACCTTTGAACATTTTCTATAAATGTAACTTACATTTTTTAGAATTATGGGAAATGTTTTAATGCATGCAGATTACTTTAAACGTCTAATATTGTATTAATTTCACAAATACACATGATTAGCATTTTTCTATACACGTTTAAAAAACATAATGCATGGTTAACATTTTTCTAAATTCAATGCAAAGTATTTTTTCCATATATATGTGTGTGCAGAATATTATGAAATATAAAGAAACTAGAAAATCTAAAAAGATATAACAATGTGAAAAATAAAGGGAATAAAAACAAAAAACATGACGTCAAATAGCGCACGGTTACTGGAAAGGCCCAACATGTGCTCACTGTTCGTGAGCTTTCGGTACGAATCGCAACAGACGTCACAGAGCCGGGCCCGTCGATGGAACGCAGCGAACTGGTTTTAGAACCTTCCACGCAGTTGTGTTTTCTCTATAGTTTTTCATCCTTTTTTTTGGTTTTTTCCGCTGTTACTTTTAGTTTTATTTCGTTTTTGATTTTCGTATTTCATTAATTTCTATTTTTTATTTTTTAACTATTCCCTCTTTGTTATTTCCTTATTTTTATAGTCGGATTTTTCAAGAAAAACGCGATATACATTTTATTTATACAGGTTGAATATTTTTTACATAACGGTTGAACATTTTCTTAATAGACGGTGAACATTTTTCTGAATACATGTTTCAACATTTGCCAAATTTACATTGTACATTTTTTTATATGCATAGTAAAAATTTCTTGTGACACATTAAACATTTTTCCACGAAAATTTTGTAAATGTGCAAACATTTGAAAAGTGCTTCAACACTTTTTTCAGTCTCACAGACTTTTTTTTATTGTATAAAACATTTTTCTGAATTACACGAACATTATTTTGATATTGTAAAAATATTTTCTTAAAGCATGACGAACATATTTTTAAATGCGGGAATTTTTATTAAATGTAATGAACATTTTTTGTGTTTCTCGCATTGGGGTGGTTTTTTATGATTTTTTTGTTTTTCTCGGTTTCCATTTTTTCTGGGATTTTTTCTTTTCCAATTTATTTCAATTTTTGTCTGTCAAAGCTCGGGTGTGTTGTGTGGAGCACATGTGTGCTTCATGTGAAGTATGTGTGTGTTGTGCTTTAGGATTGGGCACATGTTTTCCTCACTCTGCGAGGAAACCACAATTATGCTTCATTGCAAAGGAAGCACAAGTTAGCTTACTTGAGAAGCATAGTTATGCTTCTACAGGGCTGGCACACTTTTGGTCATAAATTTTAGTCCGGTGTGCTTCCATCAACTCATGATAAACTTTCTATTGCATCCTAGTCCAAAAGTGAGGATCTACTTTGTATATGGACTGGCAATGGGCATGGAAAAAAATCGTTCTTATTGATCTCCTTGTAGTCACCCTCAGATGCTTATGTATTTTGGGACCTTGTCCTTCGTGATCTTCTTCACGGGATGCCTTTTCTTGTTGAGTGCTTCATGACATGACTGAATTTCTTGATTGGTGCGAGAAATTGTTGGCTTTTTTTCCAGTCAGTCATACCAAAACAAAAAGGGATTTCCAAAACTAACAGAAAACTCTTCGGTGTGAAAAAGAGTATAACCTCCCCTCCCCCCCCCCCCCCCCCCCATTTTCGAATTCAATTCCCACATTAAAGGAAAAAAAACGAAATGAAGCGAGGACAGAAGATTCTCAAATCCTGATTGGTCCATCCGGTCCTCCCACGGATCATGCACCCGGGATAATCGTAGCCGCTTGAATCTTCCAGATCCAACGACAAAGAATGTTGGTGACATGGATCACACTAGCCGAGCCGATCCTAGCCGCTTGCACCTTCCATATCTGACGATGGAGAACGGTGGTCACACCCCCTCCCACGGATCATGCCCCTCCGAGTCGATCCCTGCAGCCCGCCCTCCCAGATCCGATGGTGGTGACCACACGTCACGTGAGTCGCTCCCCTTACCGCGGAGCACCCTCGCCCCCCTATAAAAGAGGTGCCCTCGCATTCACATTCATCAGCGCCGCCACTCACATTTTGAGATTCATATTCGCTAGAGAAGGAGGGAAGATGGTCAGAAGGAAGATGGTCAGAAGGCGGTGGCCCGGTCCATGAAGGTTGGACTCCATTTTCCCGTCGGCTGCATCGGGCGCTATCTCAAGAAGGGCCGCTACGCGGACTGCGTCGGCTCCGGCGCCACCGTCTACCTCACTGCCATCCTCGAATGCCTTGTCGCTGAGGTAACCAACCAACCACCGGCCTT